>ML058504.1:0-600000 GCA_003013855.2 Liriodendron chinense
CATTTAAAGATCAAAATATCTATTCTGTTACAATAAAGTACTTCTGTAATTTTCTGTCTGCAAATAGGCCCCTGTTAAATGCTGTATAGGTCCCTGTAATATTACAGTTATATGCTTACTATAATTTTTATTGTACACAGGTTCCTGTTACGAATTTTAAAAACAGATCCCCAAAAAATAAAATTACAAAAAGATACCTCTGAATTAAATTCTATTTCTGCTCAATCCAAAATATAATAAAATTAATGTCCAAATGCATTTGGCTCAACTTTAAAAAAGCATGAAAGATACATTTAATTAAAGGGAAAAGGTATAAGATCTCATGATCTCTTCATTAAAATACCAAAAATCAAATAGGCAATAAAGTGATATGATACATCACCATTATCTCGAACAAATTACACCAATAATTAGGTACCTTCATTAAAAAAAAAAAAACCATGAGATTTAAACTAAAAAAAAAAAAACTTCTGGAAATCAACCAATTCCAATAATAAAAAACTATAATTTTAGCATGCCATCTATATGGAGTTTATGTGAATCTTAGAACCTTATAAATTCACATAAATTCTTCAAAAAATAAAAATAACAAAGTATAAAACAACCATCATGTTCTAGAGTAATATAGATAAAATTTCTAGTTAATAAATTTTTTTATGATAAACTTCAATAACCATCATGAAGTGTTTGAATAGACTAAAAGCTTTCTCCTTTGAATTAATGGTATTTAGTTGTTGAATTGTGCCACACCATTGAAGTATCATCAACTCCATTTGGATTTCAATCTTTGACAAAATATAAAGCTAATCATCATGGCCAAAGGTAAGATCTTGAACTTCCGCTGATTTTATTTTTCTTTAATATCCATCAGTATGGGCTATTTTTGCAAATTTGAGGGTTTTTATTGCATTTTTTTTCATGGTTATTTGTGATTTTAAATGGGTTTTCTTTGTATTGTTTGTTTTCAACGATTCTTGAAGTAATTAGTAATTTGGAGACTTTCAGTGTGCGTTTTCTTTAAATTTTTTAAAATTTCTTTATTGGTTGTAGGATTTTAGGCCACTCGCAAATTTGTGGATGTTTGTTTCATTTTCTTTTATGGTTGTTGGTGATTTTAAATGTTTTTTTTTTACTATATTTTTCAATGAAAGCTAATATGTTAGTTTGAGGATCTTTTTCATTAATTTTAAATGGGTTACTCCTTTTCTTTTTTTTTTTTGCCCGTAAATCCACTGCACACACACGTGTGGTCCGTTTTGAGTTTGTAACTGGTGATCTTCTTTTGAGTTATTGTTCTCACATGGTTTCGAGGAAAGGAGGACTGAGAGGCATTTCATGTGTTTTTGCGGTTGGGAGAGATATGGGTCACCCATCTACAAGCGTAGCTGAGAAAGGTGGTTGGGATTGCATTTATCTGTGAATTGGGTTTCTTTGGATAAGAGTTGGAATCCCAAGAAAGAGAAATTCAACCATTTGAATTGTCCATTTTTCAAATTTCATCTGTTTAGGCAGTTTCTTCATGAGAATCGGAAAGCATTTGGGAAGTGTGTATTTTTCTATGAATTTTCTTAGCTTTGCATGAGATTAGATAAATTCAAGGGGGAGAGATGGAAGCAACAACTCAGAAGAGTATAGAGAGAGTTGTATCATAGAGAGCTTTGCAAATGAGTAGCTCATCTCCTTGTAAGATTTGTGTGGTGGGCACTCTCTTTGGTGCCTGTTTTACCTATTTCTTTCTAGCTGTTCTCACACCCTCAAGAACTTTTGAATTTGGGGTAATCTTTCCAACTCCATCAGTGGCGGCTTTGAAGAACTCGAGCTCGGCAGATATCAGTAAGCAAGTGATTTTGCAGATTTTTTCAGTTTGTTTCTACTTATGGTTTGTGCATTTTGAGTTCCAGCTTCTTGTCTCTGTAAATCTGTTCTTGGTTTGGTGGAATTTTGAATTGGTTTATCATTTTAAGTTTTGTTATGGATCCTGTTTTCTGTTCCTCTTGTTTAAATCTTGCTTGTTATGAGAAATTCTTGCAACCCAATTGATGTTGGTGTGAGTGGAATCCGATCCAAAAAGGTCGAATACCATTTGGGGCCGAGAGGAAAACAGAACTCCATGTTAAATGGACTTCTGTTCTGTTTTCCTGTTTTTCCACGCCAAATTGCAAGTGAGGCATCTATCAATTGCATTTTGGTGATGTTGAGTCATGAAAGCCTTGAGACTGGGAATTTCGGTGCCTTTGAATTGCATTTGCTGATTGTTCAACCACCTTCTTAATGTTATTTCAATCATTCTTTTATAGATTGTTAAGCATTTTCTTTTGAAAATTCTAGTTACAAGCGGAAGTGGGGACTGCAGTTCTGTACCAAAGGAAATCGGGGGAGCGGTGAATGACGAGAGAGTTTTGTTGTTATATTCAGCTTGGAGTGCTAAGTTGAATGGATCAGAAGATGGGGAGGAAGAGTTTTTGAACCAATCTAGTGTGCCCGACGCCCCCCATTTGGTGAATTGTAAATTAAGTGTGCAAGTCAATCAACAGCTCGACAGCCGTGGAGAGAACCGAAGCTTTCTGTCCTGGTCCCTTTGGAAGGGATCATTAGGTCTATCTTTGACAACGGACAGAGAACAGAGCGACTCATGGCACCAACCACAACATGAAGAGGCTTAACTATAAGAAGTTGTATATTGCGGAATTCATAGGACCGTGCAGTGCATCAGATATGTAGATCTAATAAACTGAACTGAATAAAAGACATACCTGTCTGGTGGGCCATCTCGAATTAGAGATCTGGATCTTCCTCTCCTGAGATTGCTGTAGAGAAAACCTTAGATGGGGGTTGTTTTCAGTGTGTAATCCTGGATTGGGGACCCAGCACCCTTTAAATAGGGTTTGTAGTGGGTGTGGCAGTGTTTGAAACCCACCAAAACACTGCCACCCCTGCTCCACACGAATTTGACTATCAGGAATCCATGTTTAACTACAATACTGCCACAGGCAGTATAGACGCGCAACCCCTCTTAATTCTATAGATCACGACTGTAGTGGGGTCCACTGATCAGTTCACACATGAATCTGCATCTATATTCAAATCTAGACCATTGATCAGTCGGCCCACTATATAGAAAACTTACATTATCCTCCCTGGGTATGTGTATATGTTGGTACAAACTCATCCAGGAATTCGTTTTCAAGTTGGTTTTTATCCCCTAATGATGCTTCCTTGTGGATCTATGAATGAACTGTACGATGTTTCCATCCGGGCATATGAACTTTGCACGTCGACATGGCATGCTTATATTCTCGTGACATTTTTAGCATAGTTTATTAACCCAAAAGCTTGACTTGACTCAATGTCCAACCAGGTCAGGTCAACTTGAAAACTTGGATGATTCATTACTTGACTGAGTATTGAATAATTAAAGTAGTGATATTTAAATAGGTTTAAATCTTAAAATGGTCATGGGTGACTCAGTCCATGTTGTGCCCAGTCGAGGTTGGTTTGCTCACAAGATTGAGTTTCCTAGTGGATTGGCTTGAAATCCTGTCTAATCAAGTTGACTCAGCCAAGTTTCACATCGAGTCACCAAATTTTATAACTATGGGTTGTATTGGTTCTTTATATATTTATGCCCCTGCATCAAATTTGTGGAGATGGATGCATGTCTAATTGGTATTGAGTTCGATAAGCATGTGTTTTGATGACTCCATCTGTCGTTTATGGATTTTGGCATAGAAGCGAGCATATGCATGCATGGGTACTATCTATTGTACTATGCTGACCACAAACATTCATTTTTCATGTTATATGGAGCATAAGGTCCATTATTTATTTATTTTTGCTCATAAATCACTTGCCACTACTTTTTTTTTACTCGGTTCGTTATCAGTTATACATGGGCATTTTGGTCATTTAGCAATTTGTTCTTGTGTTTTTTGAGAAGTAATGTGCGCCTGAGTATGATCTAACCCAATCTTGTAAATTTTTGCTGCTTCCAATTACCATGCATGTAAAGCATGTCAGTAATCTCAGTGTTATGGTTTTCACACTTGGGCAGTCGTCCCAACTCATTCAGGTCCGAGTTGAGTCGACTCACCTAAGATAGGGAGACGGGGGTGAATCATCCGGAGTCACCTGAGTTGGGAGTGAATCAGGGGGTGACTTGTTGTGTTGAACCAGATTGATTCTGACTTAGTCCTAGTTGATTCAGACGAGTCACATTAGACTCGTCCGATTCGTTAATCCATGCGCAGTATGGACTTATTTTCATGATGTCAGTCATTTCTTATCAATTTCTGTTACAAATATTAGATTGGGGGAAACATAAGAACAAATTTCCTTATCTGTTGCTCTACACTCAAATTAAACATGGTAATGAACTGTTCATAGGGTGGGTCTCACCATGTATGGGCCACCATATGAAAATTGCGCAGATTGGATGATCCTGCCTGTCTGATTGGTGGACCTTTCGATGATTAATTCTGACTTTTCCAAATTTCCATCCATGCCCCCTTTATTATACTAATACTGTCGGGTAGTTACAGATTGTAGGATCCTATGAAGATAATATTCCTTTTACCAGACAAGTGCAACATGACATTTGGGTCCATCCAACACCCATCAAATTGCAGTGACCCACAAGTGCGATTTCTTGTGGCTGACTGGTAAAGGCTACCCGGATTTCGTATGGGTGCCCAACTTGCTGGAATGTGAGGGCTGCTTGCTATTGCAATCAACGAAAAACGGGTTCTTGTTACAAATTACTACAGTCGTGCAGATCACGATGGCTGTCAAGGTAATAGTCTCAATCATAAACATTATATTTAAGCTTTTATAAAGG
Organism: Liriodendron chinense; assembly: GCA_003013855.2. Lineage (NCBI taxonomy): Eukaryota > Viridiplantae > Streptophyta > Magnoliopsida > Magnoliales > Magnoliaceae > Liriodendron > Liriodendron chinense. Next base: position 4,835 of record ML058504.1, read on the forward strand.
ATACATTACTTCTCAAAAAAAGAAAAAAGAAAAAAAAAAAGGACGACTTACCTTTTACCTGTTGGATCAATGGCCATGATGTCCTCTTGATCCCAGCTGTTCATGGCGGAGATCCCAGGTTATACTCACATTGGCTTGTTAATCAAGCTTGTAATCAGTTTTCTTTTCTTATTATGGGTTTTGCTAAGACGTCCTACTTTTGTGGGGATGTTAGCAACGTCCCAGCTATTGTTGATCCAAACTGTTCGTTCATTCATACAACAGGAGCAAGCCATGGTGCCAAGCATGTGATTCTAAGTTTCCGATCAACAGCACGAAATGGACAAAATATCTTGAAACAAAATAGGTGCAATCATAATCTTGAAACATCTAGTGGATAGATCCCATTTTGTATTTCTTATGATTCTACTCTAACCATGTGATTTATGGCTCGTAAGAAATGGATGGTTGTGACCGATTGGCCCCATTCAAAGGTTTAGGATCATCCGACCAGCGTGGTTCTTGCAACATGGCGTGGTCTAGCTATATGAAGGAATCAATGATTCAGATTGACGATAGGTCACCCAGTGTGCCATTTAAAAGTTTTGGAGATGTTGCTAACGTATGGTGAAGGTGGGGACGTTAGCATAAACCCGTGTGCCATTTAAAAGGCTTGGGGATGTTGCTAAGGTCCCCATGAAGTTGGGACGTTAGCAAAACCCTTTTGATAATTAGTATAAAACGCTATTTATTCTCAAAGCCATGTTTGAACCATTAAAAATAGAGATTAAGAAAGGGACTAACATTTCCCAAATGAGAGGGCCATTTCACCTTGGGAGAGTTGATGATCTTAAGGGTAGTGGATAAGGAGTTCATGAAAGGGGATTAGCAACCCCTTTGCAAGGTACAGCAAGAAACAACAGAGAATGAGATTCCCAGTCTCACGACACCATCCTCTTCATTTTGACAACCGTTGGATGGTCCCAATCTTGCGATTTTTCATTGCCCACATCAATCAATGTTTAAGCAAATTACTTAAGTTTTATGAGTTTTGGCCTTATGTAGATTTTAGTCCCTTCGTATGAATGAATTTTGAAGGCTTTAACTTTGGAAGGTTCGTCAAGCTCTAGATGGTCTTGCTACTTCTTTCCCGAAACATCTGCAGAATGTCGAGAACAAGCTTTCGAACTTGTGGCCAGACAAGATGCTTGGGAAAATGGAATTGTAACAGGTAAGGAGAATTACACCTCAAAGCAGATATGGGCCGGACGAATACCTAGGTAAGATTTCATAGACTCAGCTGTTTCTAACATTCTCAAATGGAATACGAGTACATTACCTTTCTTTGTGAATTTTGAATGCAGAATGTGGGGTAGTCCTTGGAGCTATTCGCAACCGACGACTGAGATTGATGGGACTCTGACGCAGGGGGGATACGTGGTAGGTCGATCACCGTCTCCCTAACCGAGTATTTCTCGAATCCACGAGAAGAAATAAAAATAAAGAGTGGAAATTAATTCCAAATAATTGTTTTTTTTAATTGAATGAATAATCAAATAAACATAATTAACTTGCTTTAAATAATAAACTAAATCCTAAATTCGTACTTAATACTAACTTGCAAAGGAAGAAAAAGAATCCTAATACAATTAGAAAAGAAATAGAAAAATCTGCGCAATTGTATAACGCCAGACCGTCTTCCTTCCGCTGATACGAGCAATCCACATATCTGATTGCCACGAAACTTTGGAGTTTTACTGATATCGACGTACTCTTCAAGATGGTCGGCTTAGATTCTCCATATCAGTAGTAGTGGGCCACCTGGACCATCTCCAGTTTTAGTGGGCGGAATTCGAAACTTTTTGGACAGTTCGTACCATTTTGGACCCCACGATCAATCCGTAACTCGGATCGACATGAAACTTGTTGCGTTTTCTCGGCGTCGAGCAGCTCTATAAAATGGACGGAATGGATCATCATAAATGATCAAGATGGGCCCCACGAGTTGGGCCGAAATCTAAAAACGGGAATAACAATTTCCTGTTTGGGTTGAAACTCTAAAATATGAAATTCCTTAGTTTTCTCTTGTTTTTCTTCCTGTCTATCTCCCACAGGAAGGTGCGTGATCCACGCCCTCGATCATGGGGTTCTTCTCCTACATCATTCTTCCCCCACTTGAAAAAACTCGTCCTCGAGTTTCGCTTTAGGTTAGGGCCATGATTTGCTTTTTAACTTCGGAAGTCGATGCTTGCGGGCCTCATCCTGGAATGCAGCAAAAAAAATTTCCGACTTCTTCTCCATGCCAACATGAATAATTGCAATATTCTCTGATACATCAAAAGTTGGCTTTTCTGAGAAAGGACAATTTCCTTCACAATGAACAATTCATCAGGAAGTTCGGCAACTACGATTACCTCGATTTCCTGCATTGCTGGCGTGACACTTTCTGGGATACTCATGGATTCTGTCAAAACTGACTCCATAATGTCTGGAATAATTTTAGACTCTCCTTTCCTATCCCTTAAGATTGGGGTATTGATTTCCTCCACCTCCTCAGAATTTTGAATATCCTCTGATATGGTGGTGGGTTGTAATTCAATGACCTGATCCGAAGTTGCATTACTTCGAAAATCTCTTTCAATATACTCCCCACGATCATTCCCACATGTAGGCCGTCGTACGATGATGTCTTCGACCTCTTTATCGTTAGGTTTTGAATTGTCTGGGGTTGCCCTGTGATAGGCCACCTGGGGTGCTCTACGGAACATGGGGTTATTCCGTACAGCGAGCACAGGTGGTTGTTGACTGTTGCCTTGGGCTTGGGGCAGATTTAATGTCGCTACAATACGGTTGAGGGTTGCCTGTATACCTTACAGGATCAACCGGTTCTCCCGTTGTGCTGCTTCAAATGCTGCCTCGAAAGCTGTCGCTGTTAGATAGTCCCTTGGAGCACCGTCCTTAGGATGAGGATCCAACCCTTCATTAGAGGTCATCGTCCTGAGGAAGAAACCTCGCTCTGATACCAATGACGCAGGGGGGGATACGTGGTAGGTCGATCATCGTCTCCCTAACCGAATATTTCTCGAATCCACGAGAAGAAATAAAAATAAAGAGTGGAAATTAATTCCAAATAATTATTTTTTTTAATTGAATGAATAATCAAATAAACATAATTAACTTGCTTTAAATAATAAACTAAATCCTAAATTCGTACTTAATACTAACTTGCAAAGGAAGAAAAAAAATCCTAATACAATTAGAAAAGAAATAGAAAAATCTGCGCAATTGTATAACGCTAGACCGTCTTCCTTCTGCTGATACGAGCAATCCACATATCTGATTGCCACAAAACTTTGCAGTTTTACTGATATCGACGTACTCTTCAAGATGGTCAGCTTAGATTCTCCATATCAGTAGTAGTGGGCCACCTGGACCATCTCCAGTTTTAGTGGGCGGAATTCGAAACTTTTTGGACAGTTCGTACCATTTTGGACCCCACGATCAATCCGTAACTCGGATCGACGTGAAACTTATTGTGTTTTCTCGGCGTCGAGCAGCTCTATAAAATGGACGGAACGGATCATCATAAATGATCAAGATGGGCCCCACGAGTTGGGCCGAAATCTAAAAACGGGAATAACAATTTCCTGTTTGGGTTGAAACTCTAAAATATGAAATTCCTTAGTTTTCTCTTGTTTTTCTTCCTGTCTATCTCCCACAGGAAGGTGCGTGATCCACGCCCTCGATCATGGGGTTCTTCTCCTACATCAGACTCTGGTTACATACCATCGTAAAATGGATCGGAGGTGGTGGCGGGGCACAGGTAGGAGCAGGCATCGGCTTTATCTTGAGATATAGTGGATTTTGACTTGTAGAGGAATCCTTTAGCTTGACTTGGAAAACAAATTGTCTCCATTTATATCAGAGGTTTGCCAGGGAGGCTCACTGGTTTTAGGCATCGCTATGGTAAACCGTAAATGTGGAATGCTTCAAAAGAAACTTGACCTGCTGATATGGCGGGTCACCACGAGAAGGAGCTATAGCTTGAAAATCAATGCGATCAAACTATATTAGTCATCACATTAGCAGTATGAAATTGGTCAGTTAAGAAAAAGTTGAGCAACAAAATGGGCAATGGCCCAAATTCAACAGTGATCGTTGCATTGATTGGATGACTATGATTCTTGGGTCTCTGAGATTTTTCGGGCTATCACTTGTAAATGTGGTGCCACTATATCAAGAGTTCTTATTTCCCTTGGCAGGTGCCACATGTTGGTGGACATGCGGAAACCCATCTCCAAGGAGGATTGCAAGCCTCCATATCTTTCCCCTTAATAAAATGAACTCTCTCCAAAATATACAGCAAAAAGAGGATATGTCAGCCAGTCCATGATGTAAGATGCCCTAATTATGATGTATGCTCATGAATACAATTAAATCAGCGGAAAATAAAAGACAATTATAATCTAAAATTCAGAGATAATCATCATAAATTAAGAAGATCATAAAGATAGATGCAATGGAGCGGGCCATTCATCATAACCACAAAGTATGAAATTCAATTATTGCTATAGTTAGATCCAACAAGAGATGTAACCTCCTGATCTTGCATGGTAATAACCCAATCGATCAATGGGGATCACTAGTCCGATGAATCAAAGAGTTTCTCGGATTAGGGATTTGAAAACTTGAGAATTTGGGATTTTGATTCGATTATCAAATTTAGGATTTCAAAGATTGGGGATAATGGAGATAGAGAGAGAATAAAAAAGATTTTACCTTAGAGGAATATTGGAGGGGCACAAGAAGAAAATAGAAGAAGAAGATTGGAGAAGAAGATGAAGTTTCATGAGAAAGAGAAGGGAGGCAGCCAAAAAGGCTTTCATTTAATAATAATCAATCAATTTCGTTTTTAAGGCTTAGCCTATTTAAATAAGCAATAAGAAAATATAAAAGTACCAAAATACCCATAAAAATTAAGTAAAAAACAAGTCCCAAAAAAATAATTCGCGCGGTGGTCGGGCGCCCGGTGACCAATTTGGTCGGGTGCCCAACTAGGACAAAAAACGTCCAGCTAGCAAAATTTCAAAATCGGAGAATTTCAGGCGCTCGGTAACCAATTTGGTTGGGCACTCGACGACCTCAGTCGGGTCTTCTTCCATCTCTTCAGTTGGGTCTTCTTCCATCCTACGCATGTGTCTTCTATGTGCCAAATCACGTGCAATCACGTGCGTAGGGTTTTCAATGCTCCTCAATTATCGCCTAACCACAAGGAAGAATCTTGTGGTGTGCGCCTTCTTCGCTGGTAGACTTTAAATATTCTTGTGTCCTCATCAGTCCAGATACATAGAACTACCAATGGCATGTATACTTCCAAGGAACTAGGTGATCCTTGAATGGATGATATGTGCAGTATACTTGGGTTTTCCGTTTGTACTTGGTAATACTGGGCCACAGTCAAGGAATTCAGACTGATGGTCTGTTGGCCCTCACCGTCTATTGCTGCATTTCTTTCATTACCGATGTATTTGAAGGCCACAAGTTGAAAATTGACTTGCCCAATTTTGGAGATTGTCAGTATGGTGAGGCCCAATAGAGTCTTTATTTTTTATTTTGTGCAAAGAATATTTTAATCACTATTGGGTCTATGTTCTTCCCGATCATGTGTTTCAAGCAACTTTATGCATGTTTACGATTTGAATTTGATTATTCAGTTGGCATTTACAATGTTTGTAGGCAATTCGCTATCTAATGAGGTTCCAAAGCCAGTAGACATGCGGTCTGCTGAATATTGCTGGGCATACAGCGTTTGGATTGCAAGCTGCAAAGATGGTTCTCGGAAGTCTTGATGCAGAGTGGCCAGAGGTCTTTCAACATGACAATTTCTATGCTTTTATTTCAATTGCTCTTTCAAATCCGATGAGAGGTTCTAGTCTGAAAGTCGAAAACGTGGGACTATTACCTTTGCTTTTAGTCTTTCATATGCTTTGAGTGCCATTATTTTTCTAAACAAACTCCTGTCTGATGTTTACTAAATTGATTTCATCTTTAATCATATGTTCATACTTAGAGGTTTTGGTAGCCCCACATGCATCCCTCACATATCTCTACAGGCTGTGTCAGACATCTGAGCCATTGATAATGTGGACCCACCATGTAGGTCGTATGGTCAAAGAATCAGGCTGGACCCACCATGTATGTCTTCTGACCAAAGAATCAGGCTGGAACCACCTTGTAGTTCATCTATTCAAAGAAATCAAGCGGGTTGACTCTCAGGCAAGCAGCTCATGTACAACTGACCTGATCTTTTGGCTGACAATCTGTGTGGTGAGCCTTACATGATAGATGGGCCCAATGTCCTACAAGAATGAGAGGCTGGCACATGGCACATGTCTTCACGTAGAGGTGCATGTGGGATAACAAACCTCTCGTACTCAAGAATCCAGTCAAAGGCATGGAACTGTCTGTGGCTGCTCTGTAGCTGGCTTCATTGTTTTCTATGTGACATATAAGCAATGTCTGTTGTTGTTGTTGTTGTTATTGTTGTTGTTGTTGTTTCCTTCTTTATTTTTGTGTGCATGCTTCCTCTTTTATTGTCGTCGTTGTTGTTGTGGTGGTGGTTGCGGTTGTTGAGGTGTGGAGCCAAACACACCATCAGATTTGCTAGCCTGTGGTGGTCAGGCGTCCGGACGATTAGTGACCAGCGTCCGAAATTCACCCAGAGAGACAAAATGTCTCTAGACTGTTTTTTGATACAGTCGGGTGACCGGTGCCTAGGGCGGTCGGACGCTCGAAAGTCAGCTGTTTCTCATGATAACTCGCTGGACAGATTTGGTATTTGTCGGGCGCTCGACCAGGCGCGAACTGTTTACGCGCGGTTTTCTATTTTGACTCCAATTTCCGTTTTATGCTATATAAAGGGCTATAGTTCAGAATTAGGGTAAGTGATTAGGGTTTCTATACGTCCAGAGAGAGAGAGAGAGAGAGAGAGAGAGAGAGAGGGGGGGGGGGGGGGGGGGGGGGGGGGGGGGGGTCATCTCTGTGCATGGGAACATAGGAGAAGGTGAATTTATTCATTGTAACTTCATTTTTTTCATAATGAAAATTTGCATCTATGGTTTTTTACCCTTGTTGGGGTTTGTCCACGTAAATCTTGTCTTGTGGATTGTTGGTTTAATTAAATTCTGCTTCTAGTTATTATTTCTTCTTGTTTATCGTTTATGAGTGACATCAGAGATTCGATCTCGGTTCACTGGCGTTGTTGGCTTGCTGAGCAACTGCAGTTAGGTTTGTGGTGGTGCTGTTGTTTCCTTCTTTGTTTTTGTTTGCATGTACAACATTTATGTATTTTCTTAGTTGGTGCTTTCGTTCTTCATGATTGACCTCTAAGATAACCTTGGGATGTGTTTGGGTGCACAAATGAATTGGATTATGAATAGTCAGTTTATGTTTCCTAGTATTCATAGCAAGCAAGTAGCGGCCAGACATTGAAGTTGCATTCTTTTCAAGTCCATCTTGAAAGTAATGCAATTGCAATTTTGGAGCCTGGTGCCACGGACTAGACAATCCCAAGAGATGATTTTGGGGACTTAGCCAATTTTGGTTCTTATAGATTAACAGGTTTGTAAATAGTGCAGAGAATTGTTGAGAATTCTAGAGTAGTTTGACTTGGAGCATCCAATGCCTGGTGGGATCTTCATAACCAATTCACCATTATCGTTGATGATCTTTTACCGTTGCTCCATGAGAAACTCACACTGCTTTTTTCTAAGAATACTCTTTTGGTGGAGGAGCTAGGGTGATGTGGACACAAGGCCATTTCAAGTTTACCAACGAAGAAAACGCTCACCACAAGCATCTTCCTTGTGGTTAGGCGTTCATTGAGGAGCATTGAAGCCCTTACACACGTGGGTTGACACATAGAAGGCCCCACATTGGGAGGACATGTGTGTAGGAGGAAGAAGAAGAAGACCCGCTGGACAAATTTCATTGTCTTCGGGCGCCCGACCACTGTCTTCAGGCGCCCGAACTTAGCCTATCTGGTGCCCGAAACTCCCTAGACATTTTTGGGCGTCTTCGGGGGTCCGAACTTTTGCGCAGATTATTTTTCTTTTCCGTTTTTACTTAAAAAATTGGGGTAATTTAGTCTTTTTACTTGTTTTTAGTGTTTATTTAAGAGGGCTAAGCCCTAAACTCGAATTTAACTTTGATTATTGATTAATGAAAAGCCTATTGGTGCCTCTCTTCTTCTCTCTCTCTCTCTCTCTCTCTCTCTCTCATGGTGATGTTTCTTCTTCCTTGACCCCTCTTTCTTCTATTTGCTTCTTATGTCCCTCTAAACTTCTTCCAGTTAATTCTATCTCTCTTAATCCATTCACTTCCATATTTTCAATCCAAAATCTAAATTTGAACCTAGACCCTAAGTTTTCAGATTTCAAATCCCTAATTCGAAATGTTTTGATCTTCTGGATTAGAGCTCCTCATTGATTGATCGGATTATGACCATGCAAGATCGGGAGGTCCCATCTCTCACTGGATCCAACCTAAGCGATAATTGAATTCCACACTTTATGGTTGTGATGATGGCCCGCTCCATTGCATGTTTCCTTTGTGATTCTCGTAGTTATGATGATTAATGCTAGATTTTTAGATTATCATTGTCTTTTATTTCCGCTGATTTAATTGTGTTCATGAACATGCATCATAATTAGGGCATCTTACATCAAATTTGGTATCAGAGAATAGGCTTGCATGGTTTTATCTAGTTCGCGTTATCAGATATTAGAACTTAGAAAAAAGGGGGAAAATCAGAACTACTCGTCAGCAGTCCTTCTTTCTTTCTTTTTTCGTGTTTCTTTTATTCTGGGGGAATTCTGAGTATAGAGACATTCATAGACAATCATAAGCAATCACAAAGTGTACACAAGAGAGAGATATCGCAAGGCGAATTTTATTCCAGAGATTCTGAGATCTTTTACATTCCAGGCTGTGATACTGGTCACGAGCCTTTAATTACATCAACGGTTGATCACCCTTGATTGGAAGGCAAAAGACTAGTCTGCCAGGGATTATGGTCTTGAGTTCATGGTCGTTTAGACCTTTGTTTTCTTGTTATGGACTGAGCCACATTTGTTAGACATGCCGGATGTCTATGTCCCATTTTCTTTCGGATTGTCCGGGTTGAGAGACTGTCAGGATTCGAGTGGTGCAACTCGGGGCCCACACTTGTTACTGTGAACAGGTGACTGCTGGAATACACGATCCTCGAATGTTGGTTGGCATGACCCAAGGCCCGTTTCCGTACTTTTATGACGAGTGACCTTAGGAAAGCACTCCGCAACGTTCCCGAACGAGGGTTTTAATCGAGTGGTGCAACTCTGGCCCGCGCCTGTTACTGTGAACAGGTGACCGCTGGAATACACGAACCTCGAAATGTTGGTCAGCATAACCTAAAGCCCACGCCCGTATTTTTATGACGGGTGACCTTAGGAAAGCAATCCGTAACTACCTCATCAGCTCAACCAACGGACCCGTTGTCGATGGGTAGGGCATCGACTGTCTTTTTCATAGTGGCGGTCCATAGCAAGATGTTTCAAGCTTAGTTAGAACTCTTTGTTTGTGGTTTCTCGTGGTAACCATAACCCCTTAGGTTTAGCCTCGGACCTTTATCCGGGATGAATAGAGCTTTGTTCAGTAAAGTAAATGTGTTTCTTCTGGAGTCGGGCGACTCGGCTTTGAGAACATTCTTTCTTCTGAGTATTTTCAGTGATCTATTTGGGATCAGATAGGCTTTATCAAGCCAAGATATTTTGAGGATCCAAATTCAATGGGCTGGATCGGCTGTTTTCGATGCCTGTAAGTGGCTAAGTATAGGGTCCAATGGGTACCCACATATGCCAATTTCTTATGAATAATGGGGATCGGTGCCCCGTGAATGCTTGACCCGGCCGTAGGATAGCCTGAGTACTTCAGTTTTGCCTTGGCGTCTTCGAGATCGCGGTTGATTTCAACTGGCATTAGTCAATTTTCAAGCCAACAGGGCACTTCCCAGGGCTGAAAATGACTGAGTAGCGGGCCTGTTCGCGGTCTGATTAAAGAGACTGGAGAGTATTATCGATAACCATCTCTGAACAGGGGTGGATTACGTCCACGAAGATCGCGGTGCGATCGCATTTCGATTTGCTTAGCAAAAGTCAATTTTCGGGCCAACAGGGCACTTCCCAGGGCTAAAAATGACTAAATAATGGACCTGTCTGCGGTCTAATCAGGGAAATCGATGAATATTATCGATGACCATCTTTGAACAGGGGCGGATTACGTCCACGAAGATCGCGGTGCGATCGCGTTTCGATTTGCTTAGCAGAAGTCGATTTCCGGGCCAACAGGGCACTTCCCAGGGCTGAAAATGACTAAGTAGCGGGCCTGCCGACCACTTGATTAGGGTATTCGAGGGTCCTGAGATCGGATAACCTCATCGCGGTACATGATTATAGTGTATCATGTCATGTAGAAGAAAAGCTTCCCTCTCGGGCTCGGTCCAATTCCGCTCGATTCTTCTTGTTTTAGGCCGTTTTCGGCTCTTTCGGAAGGATTTCCGGGACTGCCAAATTGGCTAAGTGTTGGTTATTTTGGACCAAAACACTGGTTTAGGCCATTTATCATTGACCGTTGGAGAATCTGATCCGGTGGATGGATAGATCTCATCGAGACGGATCCAGGAGAGGCGGTTTCATCAAAATCCGATCTCAGACGAAGGCAGGCCGTGCGACGGAAGGTCCACCCCTCCCATCAGCATCCAGGCGCATGGGGGAGTGTGTACAGGCGTATGTGGCCATTTTACAAGCGCATGTGGCATTGCATCATCTGTCAAGCGCATGTGGTCATCATCCGAGCGCATGTGGTCATCATTCGAGCGCATGTGCCCATTTTGCACAAAATAGATGAAGGAGAGGTGTTCCAGGCGCATGTGGCAGTGCACATGTGCCTGGAACCAAAGAGTAGGCGCATGTCTCTCCCGGACTTAGAGAAAATTCATATTTTTCGGTGGGAAAAACCGGCGCATGTGGGGGAATAAGCCGACGCATGTGGGGGATAAGCCGGCGCATGTGCCCAGCACTTAGAAAATTTCAGGTTTTCTTCCTGAACTTGGGATTCCGGCGAGGAAATCCCTTTCCTGCAAGGGTTTTCGACGGGGGAATCCACTCCGGCCAAGGCATCCGGCGAGGGGAGAGAAAGTAAGCGCATGTGGTGCTTACATCACTCTGAGGTCGGCGGGGGATGATCTCGTGCTGATGAGTGAAGTGACTTCACTATTTATAGGGGATAATCGGGTTCGGGTCCGGTCCGGCGTGTATTTCCCGGCGCATGTGGTGGAAAACAGTGTCAAGCGCATGTGGTTGGAGGCCAGGCGCATGTCCTTTACCGGCGCATTTCCCGGCGCTTTTCGGAAAAGTGTTTCATTCACTTCCTTTCACTGATAGAGTGCAAGCGCATGTGGTTGGAGGTCAGGCGCATGTGGTTGGAGGCCAGGCGCATGTGCTTTGCCGGCGCTTTCCCACTACTTAGCCAGATTTTTAGGATTCCAGCACTTAGAAAATTTCAGCATTTCAACTCCGACGAGGGACCTCCAAAGGATAGCTACATTTTCTAGACATGCACTCACTGTCGCCAAGCCACTTTTAGGCTAGGATTGACCTCCTGAATGAACGGGGTGGGGTGTGGAAGTCCAGATGTTGCTAATTTTGGTACTTCCTTCCTAATTTGGAGCCTCCGGGTCGGCTTGTCGTATAGGAACGTTGTTCCGGGGAGCGCGCACATGAAAATATGCATCGTAATGACTTCAAACTTGCTATTTAAGGGTTTTGGGGAGCTCCGGATCATTTGGCGGTGAAGCGCATGTCCAGTTCCACTCTAAAATGGTAGCTGTAGGCTTACGGACCCTTTTTTGTCAGCTCCAAACGGGGATGAAACGCATTTAGAGGTGCACAGGTAAAAATATGCACCGGATGACTTTGAAACTTACAGGTTAAGGGTTTTAGGACATTTCAGATCATTTGGCGATGAAGCGCATGTCTAGTTCCGCTCTGAAATGGTAGCTGTAGGCTTACGGACCCTTTTTGGTCAGTTCCGGGCAAGGATGAAACGCATTTCGAGGTGCGCAGGTAAAAATATGCACCGGATGACTTCGAAACTTGCAGGTTAAGGGTTTTAGGACATTTCAGATCATTTGGCAGTGAAGCGCATGTCCAGTTCCGCTCCGAAATGCTGTTTATGAATTTTGGTCGCTACCAAGTAATTAGGATTGTGCAGGCGTTTTCGGGGCTCTCCCGGCCTCGAAACTTATCCAAATCATTGTCAATAGACCACGAGATATTTTTTTACAATGGGTGCGAATTTGAGCCCCAACATCGGAAAATTAGGGTTTTGATTTTTAGGTCTAATTTAGGAAAGTTCCATATTTAGAAAGTTTCCGATTTTAAAAACTTTCCAATTTTAGAAAGTTTCCTAATTTGGAAATTTTTTAGATTTGGGTAGTTTCTGTTTTAATTCAGTATTCGTCAGTTCATAATAGTTTGGCATTCATCGCATTCATCTTGTGAGTCGTAAAACCGTAGGAGGTGAAGTTGGGTAGAATTTGGTTCAAGTTTTACTTGTATGCCCACGAGATAAGGCAGAGGTTTCGGACTTCAACCAATCATGAACAACGAGCAATTATTTGAACAACTTGCTTAATTGATGCAAAAGATAACTGCAATGAAAACGAGACACAAGAATGAAGTCGCTCGTTTAAGTACCCAGATCACCACCACAATGAATAGAGTCAAGCAATTAGAGACATTTTAAAGGGAGAACCCCACTCTTGGGGATGACGCACACTCTCAAACGGGATAAATCATCGAGGAGCGTATTCCCATACATGGAGGACATGGTGGTAGGGGACGTGGAGCTGGTCGTGGTGTTGTGTGGGAGGCACAAGCTACATATGACTATCCAGACCACTACAATCCCGATGAGTGTGCGATGAAGAACGTGAAAGTGGAAGCCCTAATTTTTTATGGGCGTCTGGATTCCAAGGCATTTCTTGACTGGGTTGCTGACATGGACCACTACTTTGAGTGGTATGGCATGCCAGAAAATCGTCAAATGCTTTTTGCAAAGATGAAACTTGTGGGCCAGGCTAAGTTATTTTGGACAACACTGAGTGAAAGGTAGAAAGAATTGGTAGAGCCCTTATCACAGATTGGTATGAGATGAAAGAGAAGTTAGAAGAGAAATATCTTTCTCTCTCATACCAACAAAAGCTCCTTGACCAGTAGCAATCCTTGCGTCAATGGACAATGTCTGTCGCTGACTACATCGCCAAATTTGAGGAATTTATGATGCAATGTGATATCCATGAGGACTCTCTAGTAACGCTCTCACATTTCAAGTTAGCGGATCTTCAGCGCGAGCTTATGACTCGACCCTTAATGGACTTGGATGAAGCATATCAAGTTATGCAGGAACTAGAACAATACCTGAAAGCTCCTGTCATTAGACATTTTGAATCCCGAGATTCTGATGCTAGATTTGGTTCTTAGGGAACTAAACCTAACGTTGGTAGTCAACCTAGAGCGCAGGCGACTATCCTGCTTAGGCCTAGGGAGGACAAAGGCAAAGGGGTTCTTGGTGCCGGTCCTAGTGGGGGTAGCCAAGTGAGGTGCTACGAATGTGGGAATCTTAGTCACATGTCTAATCAGTGTCCTACAAAGAACCGTGGAAAAGCCTTAGTTATAGGCGAGTCCCACGAGGGTGTTGATGACTAGGGTGATTATGAAGTAGAAGAATATCACCCTAAAGGAGGTCTTACTGATAAAGACAAATTAGGCGATGAAGCAACGCTTGCAGTAGTCAGGCTTGTGCTATCTCAATCTAGGAGTAGTGTTGATTGGCGTTGAAACATTATCTTCTATACAAGTGTGGGGAGAAAAATTGTAAGGTGATAGTGGACAGTGGAAGTTGTCAGAATATGATTTTCACTAATACCTTAGATTGTCTGAAGTTGAAATCCACACCTCATCCTGACCAATACAAAGTTTCTTGGGTTGATAAAACTTATCTTCCTGTCACCCATTAGTGCTTAGTTCCTATCGAGTTTGGGTCATACAAGGAGTCCCTATGGGGTGATGTGATACCTACGGATGTTGGACATATTATCCTAGGTAGGCCGTGGCTATTCGACAATGACGTCACGATCTTTGGCAGTTCGAATGCACGTACCTTCATGCATAACGGTAAAAATATTAAACTTAATCCTATGCCACCTGAAAGCACACTAGGGAAGAAAAATGATGAGAAGGCTAGTGAGCCTAAGGAAGTAAGGAAATTTAAACCTAAGTCTCTTCATATAATCAATGCGAGAGAATTTTAGAAAGAGACTAAGGAGGATTACATGGTGCATGCCCTTGTGGCAAGAGAGATTACACCTGAGGTTCCATCAAAGTTACCCCATGAGGTAACGTCGGTTTTAAAGGAATACAGTGATGTATTTTTTAAGGATTTACCGAACGAGTTACCACCTATGAGGGACATTCAGCATGCCATTGATCTCGTCCTAGGGTCGACTCTGCCGAACCTTCCTCACTACAGGATGAACCCTACAGAGCATGTAGAGTTGAAGAGGCAAGTTGATGAGCTTCTGCAAAAGGGTTTTATCCAGGAGAGTATGAGCCCGTGTGCCATGCCTGCATTGTTAACACCAAAGAAAGATGGCACGTGACGCATGTGTGTGGACAGTCATGCCATAAATAAAATTACCATAAGTATAGGTTCCCTATACCTAGACTTGATGATATACTTGACATGATGGCGAAATTCACCATATTCTCCAAAATTGATCTCAAGAGTAGATATCACCAAATCCGTATACGCCCAGGAGATGAGTGGAAGACTGCATTCAAAACGAAAGATGGGTTGTACAAGTGGATGGTCATGCCTTTCGGCTTGATTAATGCACCCAGTACTTTTATGAGAGTGATGACACAAGTCTTGAGACCGTTCATGAGTAAATTCCTAGTGGTGTACTTTGATGACATTCTTATTTATAGCACCACCAAGGAATCACACCTTGAACGCCTAAAGCAGGTCTGTAGTGTCCTTAAGACTGAAAAGTTGTACGCTAATCTTAAGAAATGTGCATTCATATCTAGTCAAGTCATGTTCTTAGGATTTATAGTGTCTTCAGAAGGAATGCAGCAGACTCTGAAAAGATCAGGGCCATAGTTGAGTGGCCTGAACAGAAAAACATTCACAAGGTGTGAAGCTTTCACGGCTTAGTAATTTTTTATCGTCGGTTCATTAGGGGTTTTAGCACGATCATGGCTCTTATTACTGAATGCATGAAAAATGGAGAGTTCGTATGGTCTAAAGCCGCAGTCAAGGCTTTTAGGAAAATTAAGGGCAAAATGGTAGAAGCTCCTGTCATGCGTCTACCTGACTTTTCTAAAGTCTTTGAGGTGGTGTGTGATGCGTTAGGTGTTGATATAGGTGGAGTGTTAAGCCAGGAGGGCCACCCTGTAGCCTATTTCAATGAAAAATTGAATGAGGCAAAACAAAAGTACTCCACCTATGATAAAGAACTCTATGCGGTAGTGCAATCCCTGAGACATTGGCGTTACTATCTCCTACCGCAAGAATTTGTCTTGTTTTCTGATCATGAGGCCTTGAGATATTTACATTCTCAGAAGAAACTCAACCCAAGGCATGCTTAGTGGGTAACTTTTCTTCAGGAATACTCATTTGTCCTGAAACATAAGGCCGAGGTCGAAAGCAAACCAGCAGATGCTCTTAGTAGAAGAGTGACTTTGCACAATTCCTTGAGTGTAAAGGTAGTCGAATTTGAGCAATTGAAAGATGAATACCCCACATATCCTGATTTTGGGGGTACTTACTCGTTGCTCTCTAGTGATCAGCATAGTACGGGTGATTATGTCCTTAAAGACGGTTTCCTTTTCAAGGGAGACCGACTTTGTATTCCCTGTATGTCCTTTCGTGAATTCCTCATCTAGGAGCTTCATTCAGGAGGGTTAGCTGGCCACTTTGGTCGAAATAAGACCATTGCCCTCGTAAAGGATCGTTTCTATTGGCCATGTCTCAAGTGAGACATAGCCAAAGTTTTAGGATGGTGTCGTACATGTCAGCTGACAAAGTAACAAAAGCAAAATATTGGGCTCTATACGCCATTGCCAGTGCTACATGCTCCGTGTCATGACATTAGTGTGAATTTCATGTTGAGACTTCCCAAGACGATCAAAAAGCACGATTCCATCTTTGTTGTTGTTGATCGTTTCTCTAAAATGGCACATTTTCTCCCATGTTCTAAAACGTCAAATGCGTCTCATATTGCTTGTATCTTTTTCGATGGTGTGGTGCGTCTCCATGGATTGCGTAAGACCATGGTGTTTGACCCTGATGTCAGATTTACCAATTATTTTTGGAAAACACTATGGCACATTGTGGGTACTCGTTTACAGTTTTCTACTGCATACTACCTTCAAACAGATGGGCAAACAGAGGTGGTAAATCGAAGTCTTATAAATCTTCTACGTTGTCTAGAGGGTGAACATGTTAAGACTTGGGACCTAATTTTACCAATTGCTGAATTTGCTTATAATGGGTCAGTAAATCGATCTACATGGATGAGTCCGTTTGAAATTGTTAGTGGGTATAAGCCTAGATGCCAATAGATCTCTTACCCATGTCAGTCACCCAAAGGTCTTCTGAATCAGCCGATGCATTTGCACGACATATCCATGAATTGCATACGCATATTAGATAACGGATAAATAAGAGTAATGATAATTATAAAATTTTAGCTGATTTTCATTGTAGACTGCAAGATTTTCAAGAATGACACTATGTAATGGTGAGGATAAGGCCAGAGCAGTTCTCACAGGGTCCCACTAAGAAATTACAAGCGCGTAGTGCTGGACTATTCAAGATATTGCAGAAATTGGGTCCAATGCGTATCAGATCGACCTTCCATCTGAAATGGGCATTAACCCAACCTTTAATGTGGAAGATCTAGTCCATTCCCCTAACCCTACCATTGGTCTATCTTTTCATTCATGGCATTTTTCTGACTTTTCTTCGCAACACATTCCACCCCTTCCTCCACCTATTGTTCATAAAGAAGAAATTGAGGGAATCTTGGATGAAGAAATAGTTTCTACGAGAGACGGAGGCTTCCAAAGATATCTTGTCAAATGGAAGAATAAATCCTTGTCTGAATCTACATAGTTGACGGAGGCGGTGCTGCAAAGCATTGATCCGGATTTGCTAGAGAACCACAAGAGTTTTAACTCGTCGGAGTCGAGTTTTTCTTACCCGAGGTGAGTTGATGCGGATACAAGACCATTTCAAGTTTACCAACGAAGAAAACGCCCAACACAAGCCTCTTCCTTGTGGTTAGGCGTTCATTGAGGAGCATTGAAGCCCTTACACATGTGTGTTGACACATAGAAGGCCCCACATTGGGAGGACACGTGTGTAGGAGGAGGAAGAAGAAGACCCGCTGGACAGATTTCACTGTCTTCAGGCGCCCGACCACTGTCTTCGGGCGCCCGAACTTATCCTATCTGGCACCCGAAACTCCCTGGACGTTTTTGGGCGTCTTCGGGTGCCCGAACTTTTACGCAGATTGTTTTTCTTTTCTATTTTTACTTAAAACATTGATGATTATTTAGTCTTTTTACCTGCTTTTAGTGTTTATTTAAGAGGGCTAAGCCCTAAACTCAAATTTAACTTTGATTATTGATTAATGAAAAGCCTCTTGGTACTTCTCTCTCTCTCTCTCTCTCTCTCTCTCTCATGGTGATGTTTCTTCTTCCTTGACCCCTCTTTATTCTATTTGCTTCTTATGTCCCTCTAAACTTCTTCCAGGTAATTCTATTCCTTTTAATCCATTCACTTCCATATTTTCAATATAAAATCTGAATTTGAACCTAGACCCTAAGTTTTCAGATTTCAAATCCCTAATCCGAAATCTTTTGATCTTCTGGATTAGAGATCCTCATTGATTGATCGGATTATGACCATGCAAGATCGGGAGGTCCCATCCCTCGTCGGATCCAACCTAAGCGATAATTGAATTCCACACTTCATGGTTGTGATGATGGCTCGCTCCATTGCATGTTTCCTTTGTGATTCTCTTAGTTATGATGATTAATGCTAGATTTTTAGATTATCATTGTCTTTTATTTTCGCTGATTTAATTGTGTTCATGAACATGCATCATAATTAGGGCATCCTACATCATGGGGCATCCTTGGTTTGGGAAGGGGGTCCATTCTTTTGATCTACCAAGGAGCTCAAAATAACTCGCCAACCACCATCTGTCATTCTTGGTAGAATCTGCGTATCACGTCCCGTGATGATAATATCATCCACTTAAACCTGCAGAATGACAATTGCCAAACGTCTTTTTTTTGTAGCGTCTAAGTTGAAAGGCCCGTTTGGACACACCCTCGGAAGGGTCATTTGAGGCCTAAACACCGTTTCCAGGTAAATGGAAGTCAATGTTGTGTGTTTGAATGCACTTTGCAAACCCCCATCTTATCTCCCAACTAACAAAATAGGTGCTAAAAGAACTGAGTCGACCGAAAAAGATGCCTTGAAACCCCTTTCTCAGGGATCCCCTTTCGAGGAAGTGCGTCCAAAGTGGCCCTAAATCAACTTTTCAAACCATAATCTTGGGACTCAATTACGCCATTAGATTGCTATCTTCAGATAATTTTTATGGATCTTCCACGACGAGTATTTGGCAAATGTCACAAACTAGTTGGCTTCTATTATACTGATTTTTGTCTTTCATTTGCTCCATCTTATTTGATTTTTGTTTTTCCACTACTGATATATTCTAGATGGGACCTCATGCCGTCTCTGGCAATAATCCAAAACCCATGTTCTGTTTTCTGGTTAAAATAATCATTTTCTATACATAATTATACTTGTGAGCGGTTTTTGTTGCAGTAAGTCGTAAACAAACCTCAAGCTGATATTGAACCGCTGGTATGGTAAATCATAAACCTTGGATTTCTAGACCGCTTCTAAGCATGTAAGGATGGGCGACAAGGCATCTGAGATGAAGGTGGTTGGATTTGAAGAATACATGCGCCTCGCGGACCGCATCAGGCGGCGCTTTCCAGACCCGAACATCATCGGGCTCTCCACTGAAATGCAGGTGTGTCGTCTCTGCTGCCCAATTTTCTTTTATGAGTGCTGCTTGGTGATGTCCATCTGCAGCCGCCAAACACAAACACCCTATGTGGATCTATAAAAAGATAACCAATGGTCTGCATTCAATGTATATGCCTGGCCACCTGATTTTGGGCCAGTGCGCATCAAAAGTGGGACCCACCTGATGAACAGCCCAGATCTCACAAGCATGCCACAGCACAGCATCTGCAAATAGCATTCTTCTTTTATTTCGACAAAGCATTCAAGATGATGTAGTCCATGTTCTTGTATCTAAGTCGTAACTTGTGATCAGGAAATCATTGATAAAATGCGGTTATATCCTCATTGGAACTTCTACTTCACGAATGTCACACGGCAAGTGGGAAACATGATGATGGCTGTTTATGAGGCTCGCCTCGGCAGGGAGACCAGCACAAACTATCCCCTTGTAAATTTTCTGATGGCGACCGATGCCAATTTTTTCATCGGAGCCTTGGGTTCGACATGGTGCTATCTCATAGATGGCATGAGGAATACTGGTGGGAAGGTGATGGCCGACTATCTAAGCGTCAACAAGGATCGTTTTTGGCAATTATTCCAAACCACAAGATCAGTTTGTATGCTAGAAAATGTAAGTATCCATATCATTTTTGTTGTCCATAAATCAGCCTCGGCTTTGTACAGAGAAATAAGATAGGAGGTTTGCTGAGCCCACGATCTGTATGGAACCCTGCCTGTCCACAGACACACGTACCAATATGGCAAGCATGTAAATGATCTGCACTTGTCATCAGTTTCCCACACTGATTAGATCTGCCAGCTGGAAAAGAAAACAGACGGATGGCTAGAAAAAATTGATTTAGCCATCCATTTGTTCTGCAAATAATGGCTCATCTAAGAAGTTGCTGCAGGACTTGAAAAGCTCCCAAACACGAGACCTCCTGCTCTAATACCACTTTTGACGCAGGACAACTAACCACTTGCTCTAAAAGCTTGAAGTGATAGAGCATGGTGAATCAATCCCTTTATCTTATAGTCCAGATCAGGCCCTTGGCTAAAACTCCCTTGTGGGTCCCACTTCACATGGGTTCCGCCTCATACGAGCCACCCGCCTCACACGGACCGCCCACCCTGAGTGTGCCCCCCCTTCACACAGGCCACCCCACTCGAGCCCGGTGTGAAAATGCCGCTGCATTAGAAGTGAAGTGGCCTGATTTGTTAGGCTAGAAGATCTCAACAGTGTGGCCCACCTCATGGAAAGGTCGGATCACATGTGCCGGCCTAGTTGGGATGTGTAGCAGCGCGTGGATGGGCAGGGCTATGCACATGTTTGGGTTCAGCACACCTCAACGAAGAAGAAACAAAATTCACTATCAGTGAGTAATTAAATATATCTTTTCTTTTTTTCTCTTTGTAGGATGAATGAAACTGTTACTGAAAAATCATACTCATTTCCTTAAGGGTGTGTTTGGTTGCACCAAGTTTCACGAATATCATCATATTTCAGATTAATCAGTGTAATTATGACATTTGATTAAAATTTGGTGCGGCCAAACTCATCCTTATGCATAAGAGGCATCGAACAAAGGGCTGGAGTTAATTGGCCTCACTAGGGGGCAGAGAATGACCGTCCCTAGCACACAGCCATGGTACTTGTGTGATGAATGTACCTCCATCCAAATTATCCAATTTGTTGGGACCCACTGTCGACAAGCAATGACCCACAAATCACATTCCACATATGATCCTAGCTGTTCAACGGGCACCAATTAAATGGACAGTTGAAAGTAAAACAAATGGTCAATTGTGCAAAGTCTGTTAGTCAGGGGTTAGGATTTATCCAAACGATGTGTCTTCACCATCTACAATGTGGACCACAATCTGGGCGGGATGGATTGAGTTGTGTGCTTTCAAAAAAAAAAAAAAAAAAAAAAAAAAAAAAAACAGAGATAGGCACTGTTGATCACCACCCAAATCATCAACTTCCTCATGGTGATTCAGGTCTCTGATTTGGGAAATGTTACGCCCCTTCTTCTTCTTCATCTTTTTCTAACACAGATACCCACACCCGCCCACACCACATGGGCACTCGTTCCCATCATCTTATCTACGGCTGAGCCATGGAGCTGGACCCACATTAAGCTCCTTCATAATCTCAATTTTTAATTGTTCCAAAATAGTGTTGAGAATGAACAATGTTAATACTAATAACAATACTAATAAACAATACAAAATGGAAATCTGATTAGCTGCTGTGGGGATAACACAGGATATCCACCATGAATGGCTAGGATCAAGAGAGTATCATGGTCATTGATCCAACACATTCTATGTGCAAAATGATGTATTCACGAGTTGGATATCGTGGTGCTCTGCCAGTGCATCACCACTCCTTTTAAGTATATAATAGAAATGTCCTTTTTATACAAATCAGGCAATGAATCATATTCTGTACGTGGTGATGGTGAGAGAAATGCTTTATAAGCACTGGAATTTTCTTGATAATTCTCCATGTGCAACAGAACCAATCTATTCTTCAAGTGTCCTGCAAACAACACAAATATCATTAAGAAATGAAAATGTTATTTGATTTACATCAACATCTGGTACATTAAAAAACAAACAATGGTTGGATTTAGATCCAAATACCAAATTTGCTGAAAGAGCTGGAGTACTTTGACATACGATCCCTGTTGTCGGTGTTTATTATATTTTGGTGTGTTGGAATCATCTAACATTATTGAAATGCTTGATTTTGTGTACAGATGGGTTGAGATGGCATTGAGGTTGTGTTTGGGGTCTGAAATAACTATATTTTCACATACCCACTGAAGTGGTCCCAACTGAGTGGGGATTGCCTTTAACTTATTAGTGTTAAGATTCAGGATTTGTTACCCACTCAAGGAAGGTGTGATGTCCATTGAGTGTTTTCTCATGGTGGGAGCTCTTCTTTTTCTTTTTTTCTTTTTAACTACCAAGAATAGCTGAGCTAATGAAAACATGAAGTAAAATAAAAAAAAATAAAAAAAGGAAGAAGAAGAAGCCTATCCATTACAAATCTTGAGAAAGAACTTCTCAAACCTCATCATTGCAGTAGCACTAGCAAGGTATGCAACTACCTCATTGGGCCAGTGCTGCCGTCTAGTCGTCGACCTCCCTAGAAGACCTGTGTTTCAGTGAACCTTATTGCCAATTTCATGAGTTCGATGCCATAACGTGGTGAATTCGACATGCAATTGATCAATCTTGCTATACATTTAAAGGCATTCTGATAATGCGCATCTTGTGTCGGCCGGCCCCTTAAAAAGAAAAGAAAATTAATTTATGATGTCGGACGAGTATATCATGTGAGACTTAATCTTAATGCGGAATAATCGGATCGTCTATGCATCGAATAATGGAGATTCCATACTGTAATCTTAAAGCCATACCTGATTGGGAAGACATTCCCGATGCCGCCGTGTTGCCGAAAAGAACTCTTGGTCTTCCGCACCTAACACCTTTAGGAGAACCTCTCAATGGGGACTAGGGTTTTCTCTTGTGTGTTGGTGAGGGGACCAAGACATATATTTATAGGAAAGAGGGCCAGAGAAGCTTACCCATCACACTTCTCTCTTCTAGGGTCTCCACACCGTAGGTTTCCATATCTGGCTTAATAACCGCGTATAGGGAACATGGTTCAAGCGTCCCGTCCCAAACCTATTTGCAATGATCACAACTATAGTGGGGCCCACTGAATCGCTCAATCTGAATAATCCAACGGTCATGATCCAAACCGATGATCATGTGTGGCCCACCTAATGGAGTCTTACATGTCAGACATGAAATGTATATGGGTTGCATGTAAATAGAGATATGGAATGATACCCATGTTTTTGTTTTGTTGTTTCATTGCAAGTTATGGCAAATTGAAAGAACTTTGTGTGTGCATGTCGACAGCTTGACCAACCCATACAACTATCTTTTGTGTGCTATCATGCACCATCAGGAATAGGTCTCTATATGTTCAGGTTTGGGTTGGGTTTAGCCAAAATCAGACCCGTACATTTTCTAAATGGGGTTGGGTCCAAATTTTAGACCCATACCTTTTTACTAAATGGGCGGGTCTGGGTCTGGTAGAGGGAGATCCACCTAAACCCATTTATAAATGGGTCAGGTCTAATGTGTTTGGGTCTGGATCTGGTATGCAAGCATTTTTACCAGGTTCAAAACCAAGTTTGGATGGGTCTGGCCTGGGCCTGGGCCTGGATAGGTCCCTTGCAATATAGATCAAACCCGCCCATTTACTAAATGGGTCCGGGTCGGGCTTAATATAAAGGAAACCATATCCAAATCCATTTAGCAACTGGATCTGTTTTTGGACCCAGACCCGTACCATTTAACAAATGGGTTGGATCTAAATGGGTTGGGTCAGGGTATGGACCCATTGACAGCACTAATAAGATGTAGGTTAAAGGTGTCATGAACATGTTCGTGGGACATCACCTTTTCAACGGCTTACCTCATCCAAATGTTGGAAAAATGGATTGTTGATTGGCGCATGGTATGGGGGCAACATCCACAGCAAGCTCTTGTAGATGAGTCCAATGTACCTAGCACCATCAAAGAGAATGGCTAATTATTGTTGCATCGTAGCTATGTATAGTTCGTTGCATTGACGTCATGTAATGCAATTAGTGTTGCAAATGGTGCGTGGAGAGCTCTGTGCCTCTTTGAGCTTGCAGAGCTATCCTACGATAGAAGGGAGCTTGGCTAACCCACAGTTTGTGTGAGGCTATTCATGTACACACAATCAGATGGGATTTTTCCTCCTCATATGTAGAGGAGAGATTGGTGTAGCCCGGGTGTGGTCGAGTGCCCGGCCGGTTTTGGTTGGGCGACTGAAATTCACCCAAAATGACTGACAGGTCACTGGACTGTCAGGCACCCGATGGTCTGTTGATCGGGCGCCCGACCATGCTGGGTCGGGCAATCGAAATTTGGAAGAGTTTTTCTCTAAATTCTTTGGACAATTTTTGGGTTGGGCGATCATGCGCAGACTGCGAATCCGCAGTTTCCTGTTTTGGCTCTAACTCCTCTGGTGCTCTACTTAAGAGCTTCTAAAACGAGATTAAGTTATCCTAATAGAAGGTTTACATGTCCAAGGAGAGGGAGAGAGAGAGAGAGGGAAGAGGAAGAGAGAGAAAGGAAGCTTGTGAAGGGAGATTTTTGCTTTGTAGAGGTGATCTACTGCACAGTCGACGTCTCGGCTCTTCTACATCCTCATGATTGGTGAGATCTCTCAGTTTTCATATTCTCTTATTGTTTATCCACTCTTGCGTAAGTGAAGAATGTTCAATCCAAGCGGATTGTGCTTGTAATCGGTTGTAACAATTCTCTTTCATAGTGGATTGTTGGTCTGTACTAGATTCCGTGGTTTTTACCTCTTCGAGGGTTTTCCACGTAAAAATCTCTTGTGTCGTGTGGTTTATGCTTTGATTTAGTTCATTATTTTATCATATCCCATAATTTAAGTAGTTTAGGGGGCGAGATTTTGTGAAACGCACCCAACAAAAGTGGTATCAGATAGTTCAGGTTGTTTGAACGAAAGTGGGATTAGTTCTGAATTATGGAAGGTGGCTCATCAAGGATAATTAGCCTCAATGGGTCTAACTGGCCCATCACTACGCCAAAATCGTATTTTTGCGACGGATTTTGCGACGGACATTAACCGTCGCAAAAATTGCTTGGTTTAACGACGGATCTGGTCCGTCGTATTTGAAAATATTCCTTCGCTTTTGCGTAAGTAAGGCGGGATTTCGTCGCGGGATTTACGCAAAATTTTAATTTCCGACGGACTTAGTCCGTCGCTATTTAACGACGGATTTGGCCCGTCGCTAATCCCAGCCCGAAAAGATGCCCCCCAAATAAGGTCCGTCGGAAAATAAAATTTAAGAAAAATGAGATATTGAAAAAAACTGATATTTTTTAAAAATTAAAAAATTTGATATTTAAAATAACAGATTTAGTAATTTGAAAGAAAATGTTAAGAGATTTTAAAAACAAAATTGAGAAATTTGAATAAAATTAATATGTTTGAAATTTCTTTTCAAATTTTCACAAAATTAAATATTTTGAAAAAGAAAATTGTGAAGTTAAAAAAGAAATTTGTGATTTTCAAACAAAAAAAGTTGAGAGGTTTGAAAATAAATTAAAATTGATAAGATTTAGAAAAATAATAAGATTCAAAAAATTGAGATTAAAAAAAAAAATGACCATTTGAAAAAAGTTGAGAAGTTCGAATAAAATTGATAAGTTCGTAAAAAAATTGAAATTTTTATAAAGAAATTAAGATTTTGTATTTCGAAAAAATTAAGAAGTTTGATTAAAAAAATGATATTTTCAAAAGAAATAAAAGTTGAAATATTTGATAAAAAAAAAAAAAAGAGATTTTACCGGTTTTGAAAAAAAATGTTGGAAAAAATTGTGGTTTAAATAAAAGCGAGAAATTTGAAATGAGTGGGCCAAATTTATTGGTGGACATTTATTGGATAGTTGAAAATGAAAAATTACACTCATTCAGTTAACTGGTTATCAGATTGGTTTATGCATACATACATGTTCATTGGTGCAAAAAATGAAGGCCCTAATATAATGATGTTAATTAATTGCAAGGAAAATTTATAATGATGAGATTGATCAAATTCTATGATCAAGTCATCCTAAACTTGATCTGAATGGTCAGATATGTTTAGAACGTGGTAATTATTATTGAAAACAAAATTAAGCCCGAATCATATCCATATAAAAGACTCTTTAAATGTGTACAATCAATTTGTCTAGAGCTAGACAAATTTTGAACAATCTGATTGGTCCAAATTGAAAAGTAAATGACTTTAGATGTTTAGATTAAATTTCACTCAAATCTAATGGTTAGGTTACAAGATATGGCCCATCATTGGTCAATTTTATTTATTTAGTATCTTTCTCATCTTAAACTTGATCAGGGCAAGTGACCAGTCAAATCAAAGTTATTGATGAATATAATAGAGTGAATGGATTAGATTTCCAAATTAGACCAAATTTTTAGGTCCAAATTGCGCTGTAACTTGTTGACCTCATGAAAACCTAATAAATGTATAGTCATTGGACCCCAAACTCTAATCTAGTCATTGAGAATTTGATCTTTTCTAATATTTTCTATTGCATCTTAAAATGATATAAAAGAACAGATGGATGGATTAGATATACATAAAATATATCAGATGGATTGGTTAGTGACAGGGTCACCAGTCAATGCCAAGTGATCGGTGCTCTGTGGGCCCCACCATGATGAATGTGTTTCATCCACTCTATCCATACATTTTCGTAGATCATTTTATGGTATGAGCCCAAATTTGAGGTAGATCCAAATCTCAAGTGGACCACATCACAAGAAACAATTTTAATTGAACACCCACTGTTAAAACTTATTGAGGGCCACGGAAGTTTTGGAACAAGCTGATATTTGTTTTTTACCTACATCCAGGTCTGTATGACCTAATTAAGAGGTTGGATGTCAAATAATTAATATAGTGGGCCCTACGAGGTTTTTAATGGTGGACATTCAATCAATACTATTTTCCTGTGGTGTGGTCCACCTGAGATTTAGATTTGACTCATTTATTGGATCAAGCACTAAAACAATCTTCAGAAATGGCTCGACAGTGTGGATAAAACACATACGTCATGGAGGGGCCCACAAAGCACCGGCCAGTGGCCCCATAGCCAAGGGGTGCGAATTAGGTATTACCCCAGGAACAGCTTAGTGGGTGTTACCCTAACGTGTGGGGCCCATCTTATTGTAGTTTTTATATATCAACACCGTCTATCTCTTTTTTCATATCATTTTAGGATGTGATCCAAAATCCTAAGAAGATCCAAATCTTAGGTGGACCATATCACTAGAAACAGTGATGTATAACCATTAAAAACGTTTTGTGGGCCACAAAAGTTTTAGATCAATCTGATCTTTATATTTTCCCTTCATCAAGACTTTATTGACATTATCAAGAGCTTGGATTGCAAATAAACATTACAAAAACCTTACGATGTGCTCTTTGGAATTTTTAATGGTGGGGCACTCAATCACACTATTTCTAGTGTTATGGTCCACTTGAAATTTGGATCTACATAATTTTTGGAAAATCGTCCTAAAATGGGCCGTAGAAACAGATGGACGGCATGGATATACAAAATATCATCCATGTGGGCCATACGCTGGGGGTAATACCCACTCAGCTGTTCCCGGGTAACACCTAATTCACGCCTCTGGCGCATGAGAGCGGATTAGGTGAGACCCCGGCCTCACCTAAGAGGGTGCGGCCCTTATCGTGAGTTTGCTGTGGGGCCCACCTTGATGTATGTATTATGTATCCATGCCGTCCATCCGTTTTTTCACATCATTTAAAGGCATTATACCAAAAATTAAGTAGATCCAATTATCAGGTGAACCATACCATGAGAAACAGTGGTGATTGCCCGTCCTACCATTAAAAACTTCTCAGGGCGATCCTTAATGTTTATGTAGTGTTCATTTACCATCCAATCTGTGGATAAGGTTAAATGAGACTGGATTAAGGTAAAAAAACAAATATCAGATTGATCCAAAGCTCTTGTGGCCCATTAATGGTCAATCACCACTGTTTCTTATGCTATGGTTCACCTGATAATTGGATATGTATGATATTTGATTTAATGCCCTAAAATCATGTGTATAAACATTTGGACGGTGTGGATACATAATATATACATCAAGGTGGGCCCTACAGTGAACCTACGTAAGGGCCGCACCGTCTTGCGTGAGTCCGGGGTCGCACCTAATCCGCTCCCCTGGCGCATCAGGCCTCTGGCGCAGATTGCGTCAGTACTCTGTGGGGCTCACCGTGCTGAGTAAACTCTGTGGGGCCCACCGTGATTTATGTATTTTATCCACTCTGTTCATCCATCTTAACAGATAATTTTAGGTATGGTGCCAAAAAACGAAGCATATCAAAATCTAAAGTGGACCACACCACAGGGAAAGTGTGAACTGAATATATACCATTGAAAAATTATAGGGGGACACAGAAGTTTTGGATCAAGCTGATATTTGTGTTTTTCCCTTCATCCATGTTCATGTGATCTTATGAACAGGTTGGATGACAAATAAACATCAATGTGGGGCCACTTGAGGTTTGGATATGCTTAAATCATTATTCCCACTGTTTCCCATGGCATGGTCCACTTGAGGTTTGGATATGCTTAAATTTTGGGTTCAACCACTAAAATGAACTGGAAAAACATATGGACGGAATAGATAAAGCACATGCATTCTAGGTGGGCCCAACTGAGTTTACTCCGCACGGTAAAACCGTGCAATCCGATTACCCCACCCTTACCCTAAAAAAATCCCCAAATCGTCATTCCCTCCTCTCAATCGTCTCCCGCCCCTCCTCTCTCTCTCTCTCTCTCTCTCTCTCTCTCTCTCTCCCCAAAAATCGCCATTGCAGCTTCCAAGCTTCGACGCCTCCCATCCCCGCTCCCGTTGCAGCTTCCAAGCTTCGACGCCATTGCAGCTGGTATGAAATCTCTCTCTCTCTCTCTCTCTCTCTCTCTCTCTCTCTCTCTCTCCAACATTGAATGTTGAAACCCTAATACGGATCAAGACCTTTCAATCAGTGTGATTTTTGATCTGTGCCACATCGCGTGGGTGATTACTACCATGGGTGGGCCATTTTTTTTAACAATGACACCTATTAGACAATCCTCGACATTGGTTTTCATCATTTTCCCGCACTGGTTGTTGATTGTTTACCATTTTCATTTTCGACCGTTGTTTGGAAGGACAGGGATTTGATGGATGGGGTCATCCAATATATTTATATTTTGAATTAGTTTCCATCTATTGTAGGGTAAGATCAATGAGCGGTCCTGAACGATATGTGACTCTGCCTACTGTCCTGTGGAGATATGGTCCACCATATTCCAATCTTACTTCATCATCACCCATTAGAAATTGGAAAGGTGAGTGTGATGGATGGATGAAAATGGTTGGTCAGTTGAAATTTAAAAGGTGACGTTTGAGGGATGGAGTCAAGAGAGGAGATCGAGTACGCATGGTTTGTGGTGAGTGGGATGAGTCTTGAAAATGGATCCACTGAAGTCATTCCTGGATCCACCAAGGTCGGTGGATACCCGAATGTGGGGCCCACCGTGATGTATGTTCTTTACATCCATGTCGTCCATCCATTTTTGACATCTCATTTTGAGGTCATGATCTAAAAATGAAGCAGATCCAAATCTTAGGTGGACCACACCACAGGAAAAAAGTGGTGATTGACCATTAAAAACTTCTTGTGGGCCACGAAGTTTTGGATCAATCTAATATTTACGTGGCCCCTTAATCCAGGTCTTTGTGACCTTATCAACAGTTTGTGTGGTAAATAAACATTCCGGTGGCCCCCAAGAATTGTTTAATGCTGGGTATTCAATCACCAATGTTGCCCTGTGGTGTGGTCCACCTAAGATTTGGATCGTGGAAACGGATGGACGGCGTAGAATTAGGGATATGCATCAAGCCGTTGGGACTCATATCATCTATCTGGTCGTCCATTAGGTCCAATCCACTCTTTTCAAGCCGTCTTAAAAAAATGGTACTGATCAGATGATCCAAAACGTCAAGTTAATGGCATCAAAGAATGGATGGACAAGAGCAATGGTAGAAGATAGGTCCTTTAAAGTATTCTCCGATCATCCAATTTCTATGATTTTAGAAGTGAGCGAAAGAAGAGTACGCTGGACCTAATGGACGGTTCGGATAGGAGATTGGAACGCCAGCAAATCAAAATGCAACTATGATCATGGACGGTTCGAATAGGTGCGTAAGTGGCACACTTGTGTGAGATCCAAGCAATTCATTATGTGGATCCTAATGCACGGTTTGTGGTGAGTGGGATGAGTCTTGAAAAAGATGAATTATTTTCTCTCATTTTCCTCAAATTTTGAAAATGAGATTTCTTACGTACGATTCCAGAAAATGTACAAAAAAAAAATAATTTGGACGGATTCATTTGAGTTATTTGTATGCCACGTAAGCACTTTCTGTGTATTATGTATCCATGCCGTCCATATGTTTTTCCAGATCATTTTAAGGTATTATCCAAAAACTGAAGGAGATTCAATTATCAGGTGGACCATACCATAAGAAACAGTTGCGATTGCCCGTCCTACCATTACACCAGAAAACAGTGGCGATTGAATGCACACCATTAAAATATTCCTAAGGCCTATAGTAATATTTATTTTCCGTCCAACCCATTGATAAGGTCAACTAGACTTGGATAGAGAGAACGTATAAAGATATGATTGATCTAAAACTTTTGTGGTCAACAAAAAAAAAAATCAATAGTCATTCGCCACTATTTTCAATGGTGTAGTACACTGACATTTGGATCTGCTTAAGTTTTAGTACCATGCCATAAAATGAGCTGGAAAAACAGATGGAAAACTGTAGCCACCTGAGTATTGCAACATGTGGGTAGGTCACTATGTTTTCCTTGGATGGGTGGCTAATTTAGTCAGTTACATAGACGTACTCATTCCGGACCTAACTTATACACAGCAGATGGCTTCCACGACCCCATGCAAGAATTGGATGACGGCAGAAAAGGTGTCCCCTGAATACTTGAGAGGTGTTGCAACATTCCTAGAGTTCGCAAAATAGAATTCAGATGGTGTTGATTGGTACTGTTGTCCTTGTGTCAAATGTTGTAATGTGCATGGGAAGAAGCCATTAAAAACAGTTTGCGATCATTTGGTTTTACATGGCATAGATAAAACATACACGACCTGGTTTCTCCATGGGGAACAATGTCCCAATGAAGGTGCGAGTACATCTGCCGATAATCGTAACGAAGATATGTTGCCCAGAATGGAAGATTTGGTGAATGATGCTTTTGGTCGCTTTCAACCCGATGACTTAGATGCATGTATGAACGAGGTTAATAATGAAGATGGTACTCAACCTTAAGATGACTTAGATGATGATTCCCGTTACAAGAAATTAATGGAGGATGCAAAACAACCCTTATACCCATCATGTAAACCCGAGCATACAAAGTTGTCTGTGACAGTGGAGTTGATGAGCATGAAGTCTAGGTATCAGTGGTCAGACAATAGCTTTACAGAGTTATTAAACTTGCTCAAGAAAATCTTGCCAAGCGAGAACTCTTTGCCGGATAGTATGTATAATGCGAAGAGATTGATCGGTTCATTGGGTATGAACTATGAGACAATACATGCATGTCGTAACGATTGTATTCTATACTGGAAGGAGCACGCTACAAAGGATAGATGTCCAAAATGTAGAACAAGCAGATGGAAATTTGATGGAGTTAAAAGGTCAACTGCCCCAAAGGTACCGTGTAAAGTGCTAAGGTATTTCCCATTAACCACGAGGTTAAAAAGACTTTATAGTGTACCGTGGATTGCAGAGAACATGATATGGCATTCGAAGTCGGTTGGAGATCAATGTCACATGCGTCATCCTGTTGATTCATCTATGTGGAAGAATGTAGATGGAAAGTTCGATGATTTTGCTGCGGAGCCACGTAACGTTCGGTTGGGGCTTGCAACAGATGGATTCAATCCTTTTGGGAATTTGAGCAACTCACATAGTTGCTGGCCTGTTATGATTGTTACGTACAATCTTCCACCTCATTTATGCATGCGGAAGGAGTTTACAATGTTAACACTTTTGATCCCCGGAAAAAAAAGGTCCAGGACATGACAT
Source organism: Liriodendron chinense (assembly GCA_003013855.2). Lineage (NCBI taxonomy): Eukaryota > Viridiplantae > Streptophyta > Magnoliopsida > Magnoliales > Magnoliaceae > Liriodendron > Liriodendron chinense. Next base: position 36,819 of record ML058504.1, read on the forward strand.
TGACGTCTACTTGCAGCCGTTGATTGCAGAGTTGATTGAATTGTGGAATGGATCTGTAACATATGACTCGCATAGCAAGAACAGGTTCACAATGAGGGCAATTTTGTTATGGGCAATACACGATTTTCCGGCATATGGACATCTTTCTGGTTGTAGGACAGGAGGAAAGTATGCATGCCCTGTTTGTAGTGAGGAGACAGACTCAGTCTGGCTTGAACATGGAAAGAAGTTCGCTTATATGGGACATAGAAGATTCCTGCCACTTAATCATGACTTCAGGACGAAAACAACTGAATTCAATGGGAAGGAGGACACAAGGAAGATTCCAAAGCATATGAAAGGTTCTGATGTACTACGTAAAATGAATAATATTCAAAAAGAGTTCGGAAAGCAAGTGGGAAAGAGTAGGAAGAAGTCTAAGGATGATGAGCACAACTTGATATTATTTTGGATTGTTTGACTAAAACTTAATGTTGGATTATTTTAATGCTTTTGGATGGTGACTTATTTTGGATTATTTTAGTGATTTTTGGTATGTAGTCGTTTGTACTAGACTGTATGGTGCAACCAGAAATACTTTTCTTTAACTTCTTGCAGTGTGAATCTTCATTCAAAGTTGTTTTCGAAAGATATACAAAGGAAAAGACACTCATCGAGTCCTATTAAAAGGTAAAATAAGTTAGCTTTTTCCATTCCGACTTGTTGATTTCTTTTGGTATTTTATTTTCTTGAGATCTTCTTCTTATTCTTACAATATAAATGTTTGATTCAACATCGGTATGAACTATTTGACTGGACCTTTGAAGACTTTAGATGGCTTATCTATTGACTCAGTAAAATGTTCTGATTTGAATATTAAAAGAACTACGTAGTGGCTTGATCCCAAATCACTTTTTTGGGTACGTAGGCAGCCGTTCGAACTAGTCTGTATCGGTGCAGCCACATTTTTTTTCTTTCTTTTTCTCATCTTGCAGTGTAACAACAGAGGGGATGATATAGCATGGGTTTGGTTGCAGCAATCATCATTTTAACATGAGTTTGGTTGCAGCAATGTGTATGGGAATAGACTGAATGGAACCATTCCACGTGCATTCCAAAAGCTTGAGAGCATGACAAACTTGTGAGTCCGATCCTGTCTCATTGGAATTTACATTTTTCATTATATTTTCTTGTGTTTTCAATGTAGCTAAAAATGTGTGCATTTGTGTGCATGCTTGCGTTTTCAATGTAGCTAAAATTTGGATGACTGAGAGCATCTGATGTATTGATTTTTTTGGGCATAGTCTAGCCTCGTTAGGGCCCATCAGATCAACAGTTTGGATGACTAAGACATGGGGTCCATTTTTCCATACTGAGGGCCTCATCAAAAGAATAGGTGGGTCTTCATCAATTCAACTTATAACTAGTCTTTGGTTTGTTTCCAGTACTCAATGCTACTTGTAATTAATACCTGATACTTGCTTCAAATACTACCCAAATTCTGATTTGGGTTGTTATCAAATGTTGGCTTTGGAGTTTATAAAACGTATTATCCATAGTTTTGGTGAATGGTATGAATAGAATTGGGATTTTGATTGGTTGTAGGAAATGTGTGGACCACGAGTGCCCGCATAATCACGGCTATGATCAGCTCCGGCTTGCCATTCCTGGCGTGGGCCATTGCCCAGCTGGGATGGATAGCAGGGCCCGCCGTCATGTTCCTGTTCTCATTTGTGTTCTACTGCACTGCTGCCCTCCTTGCTGATTGCTACCAGTCGGGCGATCCTGTTACCAGCAAGAGAAACTACACTTACAGGGATGCTGTTCGGGCCAACCTTGGTAATGCTCCTTTATTCGTAACAGAATCCATCAATTGAGAACAGAACGAAAGGTAGAAAGATCGATAACTGACGAATGTTTTTCTTCCAATGATTCAAATATTTCAGGTGGAGTTAAGGTTAAGATATGTTGTGTGATCGAATACCTCTATCTGTTTGGCTTGGCCATTGGTTACACAGTCACAGCGTCGATCAGCATGATGTATGTCCATCATTCATGGACCAATCTGTTTATCCAATTCTCAGTTTTCTTCTCCCTTCATTGACACTCTGTTCCTTCCCAACAGGGCGATCCAACGCTCCAACTGCTTCCACAAGAGGAGAGGGAAGAACCCGTGCCAGTTGTCGAGCAATCCCTACATGATCATTTTTGGCATCTCCGAAATCATCTTCTCTCAAATCTGGAAAAAACTGGCTTGTTCTAAAATTCGAGTGGGCCACAAAACTGGAAAAAAAGTGTGGATGGGTCACCACCATTGGCAACCTTCTCTCTGTGTGTAGCCGCATCCATTCCTTCTGTTTTTCTCTCCCTCCCCCTCCAAAACTGTCACCCCCATCTCCCTCCACTTGCGTTGGATGTGCCATTTCCCCTAGTGAATTAAAACACAATGTCAGTTTCCTGTCTTCCTTTGTATGATTTTAATGTCGATCGCATAGCTTTGTCATATAGTCCAACTAGAATTTCCTTGCAGAAGAATGCAGGAAAATGCTAAGCAAAAGATGGGTATAAAAAAACACTGCTAAAAGAACATAAAAAACAATTTGGTCTTCCATAGTTTTCTTCTTACCTGGCAGTCGATGTAGGTCAAGAAAATTAGAATCAATGTGGTCAACCGCGGGTTTTCTCATCTATGCAGCTGATATAGGTCTGATATCCTTGTAGCTGCATATTAGCACTCCTGATAGCATGAAATAGCTGCTAGCTTTACTGAGTACCACTGCTAACTGATAATGGTCTCTACCACATGTACCATTAACTTTTTCTTAGCAGCCATCATTGAAAATTATGGGACTCCTGTAGATGCAACTCTTTATGTGCATATGTCTGCTCTTATGTTCATTTAGATCAGCCTATTGCATACACACATATATGCATCTTATATAGAGCAAAGATCTTATGCGATATTCCAGCTGATGTCTCCACTGTGCACTCTTGGGTTTTCAGTTTGAGATTGGAAGATTCTAACTGTGGAACCTTTGCTCTCATTTTGGTTTATTCCTAACCATTTATTTTTCTGACTGCAAATTGATGGATTAGGATTTTTCCCATCTGGAGGTTTTTTGGTGCATGGGCCATCCAGAGAGGGCCAATCGTTACCAGTGGTGCAGTCAGCTGAAACATGGCCTCTACTACTATGCACACTAAAATCCTGAGGTTTTTGTACTGAGCATTGAAAAGGAGCTGGGGCTGAACTCGTGTTTGAATGGGATTGATACCAAGGGTTAGAAACAGATGTAAACCCATATGCTAAGGTCATGTTTGGTAGATGCCTAAGAGATCAGATAATTGGTTATCAACATTATTCATGTAGTAGAGATCAGGATCCTTGGTTATCAAGGTTATTTTTAAAACCTTGCCAAAAAGAAATATGATCACTGATACACAATTACAATCAACTAAAATGAGATGAACTCATTTTTAGGCGTTTACCAAACATGCTCTAAGGCTTTTTCTCTTCTTGCAAATTTGCCAGCCAAACGGTCTTTTTGTGCAAGTTTCAAATGCCATGTCAAAAGCTAATTCTTTTGTTTTTATTTGCTGGTACAGTGGAAGATTGCTGGGCTTCTTCCTGCTCAGCATCAGGTTCAAATCTTTCAACAAGAGGCAGCTCCTTTCTCTTAACATTGTATGGCTGCAAAGGTAATCTGTAATTATTTGAGTATTGATCATTTGTTACTCCTAGAACATTGAGGCCTGTGCATTTCTCAGAATGATTCTGTAACTTCTGTTGCTTATTTTTTGAATTGGAAAGGTAGTGTTCTCTACCATGCCACCAGTCACCAAACTTTTACGAGAACTCCGGTTTTCAACACCTTGGGCACCATGTCTCGAAGTGAATCGTGGGAACTCTCCTACCATCTACAGTTTAGAACCTGATCTTATCTTTGTGTGAGTATCTGGAATGTTCTATTATCCTCCTAATGGACCTTAATCATATATATCACTTCCCATGTACGAAATTCATCCAGGAAAAAAAAGTTTTGACAGTATTAACTTTTGATATTTGACTGAATGCTATTCAAAGAAACAAGTGAGAAAGATACATCATGGAAGAGGCAACCGTGAGTAAATAAAAAGTGAATCTCTCATCTCTTGACTCTTTGTCTAGGAAGTTAGCAATACTGCTGGCTTGCCGTATAAATGTACAAAAGATGCATCTTCCCTCAATACCAAATCTCTAATCTCATCCTCTATAATTTGGCTACTTGCAATGAAGGCCATGGCATTTTTCCAATCTCCCTCCACTTTTAATATGAAGTATGGCGAGTGGGCGTGTCATGTGTGTGAGAGCAACCGATAAGGTGGGCATGTTAGGTGTTCTGCAGGTGTGAGGATGGATGGAAGGATTTTCAATAACAAACTTTGGCAGATACAATAAAAGTTGAATCATCTTTATGATTACTGCTATTGATCTGTTGGTGCACATGTCATGATGTTCTCTTTTAGCTCTTGAATGAAATTTTAGTTGCCTTTCAAAAAAAGAAAAGAAAAAATCCAGCTATGATACCCTATGACTGATTGAATCTATGAATTAAATTCAAGAGGACTTGTTGCCTGTTCTCTGTTCTGTACTGACCATCAAAATTTCAGTACTCCAACAAATCACTAAGCAGCATTTTAAATAGTGAATAGCGTGTAGCATCGCATGCACCCTGCTGAAGTGTGAGGCGCAAGCTACATAGCATGTAGCATAAGCTACATACTACTTCTAGATTTTTAACCATCTACTTTCCTAGCAATTAGTCAGATGGCTAGGATCAATAGTTATAATGTCATGGGCCAAAATTTACGCAGGCCCATACTTCAAGCGTTTCACTTAGTGAATGGCTCAGATCTCTCGAGTATGATTGCCTCTTATCTGGTAGAGGTATCTTCAGTGAAAAAAAAAAAAAAAGGAAACAAGATCAGCCCCGTTCAGTGGATGCCTATTATTAAGTTCATCTTATTTTAGTTAATAATAATCTTCTCTGGTATATAATTAGCGTTAACATGATCTAAGATTTCTAATTCAAAATTGTTGTTAACCTTTTTTTTAATTATTATTTGTTAACTTGTTAATGGTTTTCATGGGAAATAAAATGCTAGGAACAAAATTCCAAGCAACCATAGAGAGAGGAATGTGTGGTTCAACTTTGGCAATCTGATGATCAAGGAAAAACTCCATTTGATTGCTGTCTACACCATCGGATTTGTGGATTTCAATTAATTCCTTCTACAGAAGTGAACACCTATTGTGAGCTGCATTCTAACCTGTCATGTCATCTACTCTTTCCCATCGGGCTCTTCAGCAGAAGCATAACAAAATATGTCAGTTTAAAATTTTAAGAATGAAATTTCTTCAAATACAAATTTATGATTATCTTATTCACTACACGGAGATCAAGGAAAGCCCGATTAAGATTTTGATTCTTAATCACATATGTGAAGAAAACATTATGTATGTTTCATATAACTTTTGTTCTTACATTATAATACTGATACTCTTTATGTTTTATATTCTGGATTTTGCAGGTGGACCAGTTGATGGATTTGCTAACGTATGAGGTGGAAGTAGCTACAAAGGAAAGATTAGAAATGAAGGCTAGCTTCACGTATGGTCAAGAGATTGGTTTCAATATTGGGAACAAAATAAAGCCTAGTTGCTCATTCTATGGAGAATGGTTCACTTCAATGTGTAGATTTGTAACAAATATTAATATTATTTTTCACTAGAAATGTAAGGACTTTAAGTTTCATAGATGATATAATTATGATTTGTTAGGTTTTAATTTTTTTTTTTTTTAAAATAATTTGGATGACTATCAGGTGCAATAGATTCAAAAATAAATTCAAACGTAATAGGTGTGCGTTCAGAAAATTTAGCGACGAACCTAACCCGTCGCTAAAATTCCTAAATAAATGTCGCCCATAAATTTAACGACGGACCAATTTACGTGGCAACAATTTTGTACGACGGACCGCTGTCCGTCGCTTTACATAATTTAGCGACGGACTTAATCCGTCGTTTAAAAGCGACGGACATAATCCGTCGTGTAAAGTTTGCCACATAGTAAACTGCGACGGCCCATGCGACGGACCAAATCCGTCGCTAATACAGAACTTGGTCCGTCGCAAAAATGCGATTTTGGCATAGTGCATATGGAAGGCTAAGATGGAGTACTTGCTTTATTGCAAGGACTTGTATGCTCCAATCCTAGGTATATCAGCAAAAATAAAAGATATGACAGATGATGATTAGAAGTTGGACTAGAAGGTGGTGCGGGTTCATTAGACAATGGTTGGATGATTTGGTATTCTACCATGTGTCTATGGAGACCTCAGCCATTAGCCTATGACAGAAATTGCAAGGGCTATATAAGAGGAAGACGGCCGGCAATAAGATATTCCTGATTAGAAGACTTGTGAATCTCAAGTTCAAGGATAATGGTTTTATGGCTGAGCACATGAACGAAGTCAGCAATATTAAATCAACTCTTCGCTATGAAGATGGTCCTGGATGATGAATTACAGGCCTTGCTATTGCTTATAGCTCGTTGCCTGATAGTTGAGAGACATTGGTGGTGTCTCTAAGTAACTTCGCGCCAGACGGAAAGATATCCATGGAGCAAGTGACAAGTTGTCTCTTCAATGAGAAGACAAGGAGGAAGTCTTAGGGGTCTACTTAGCAAGAGGCCCTTGTGATATAGGATCGGGGGAGAGGAAAGAACAGAAAGGGTGGGAAAGCCCGTGATAAATCTAGAGGCAAGTCAATGTCATGAGAGATGTTGAATGTTGGAACTGTGGCAAGAATGGCCATTATAAAAGTCAATGTAACAAGAAAAATGATCAGAAAGGAAAAGGGAAGGAAAAATGTGATGAGTCTGATTCTACCGTGGTCGCCTCCAATGGCGATGTTGTGGTCATTCTCTCAGTGAATCACGATATTTGTCTCACGACTGTGAATCAGGACACCGATTGGGTGATCAATTCGATAACGTCGTTTCATGCAACTCCACAAAGGGATTTCTTCACAAGCTACAAGCAAGGCAGTCTCTGTACAATGAAGATGGGGAACTCTAGAGCATCCCAGATCGTGGGAGTTGATGATATTTGTGTGAGGACTGATGTTGGCTGCACATTGGTTCTAAAAGATGTGAGACATATTCCCGACCTCTGCCTCAACTTGATGTCGACGAGAAGGTTGGATGTGGCTGGTTATGAGAGTCGGTTTGTTGGTGGGCACTAGAAGCTCATCAAGGGTTCGATGATCGCAGCAAGAGGGAAGATGTGTTGCACCTTATACAAGACATGTGTCAACGTATGCAAGGGTGAGTTGAACGCAGCAGAAGATTCAGTGATAGACATATGGCACAGACGGCTCGGCCACATTAGCGAGAAAGGGCTTCAACTACTAGCGAAGAAGCGCCTCCTTCCAGAATTAGCAGGTATACAACTCAAAACCTGTATTGATTGTTTATCAGGGAAACAACATAGAGTTTCATTTGTAAAAATTGTTTCTCATGTTAAGAAAATGCATGCATTAGATTTGGTTTATTCTGATGTTTGTGGTCCTATGAGGACAAAATCCTTGGGTGGGGCAGTGTATTTTGTCACGTTTGTAGATGATGCATCTAGGAGGGTTTGAGTTTATGCTTTGAAATCCAAGGACGAGGTCTTTAGTGTGTTTAAAAGGTTTTATGTCATGGTCGAGAGAGAGACAGGTAGATCATTGAAGTGCATTCGCACTGACAATGGTGGTGAATACATTGTGGCTTTTCATGAATATTGTAAGTCCCTGGATATACGGCATAAACCGACGGTGTCCAAGACCCCCCTAGCACAATGGTGTATCTGAACGAATGAATCACACCATTGTAGAGAGAATCGGATGTATATTATCCCATGCAAAACTGCCCAAGATGTTCTGGGGAGAAGCAATGCACATGGCAGTGTATTTGATAAACAGGTCTTCATCAGCCCCGTTGAATGGAGAGTACCTAAGAAGGTGTGGACTGGAGGTGATCCTTCGTATAATCATCTCAGGATATTTGGATGCAGGGCATCCGTTCATGTACTAAAGAACGAGAGGTCCAAGCTTGATACGAATATCAGACAGTATGTGTTCTTGGGGTACAGTGATGAAAAATTCGGTTACAAATTATGGGATCCGACCGAGAAGAAGCTCGTCAGGAGCAGAGATGTGGTTTTCATTGAAGATTAGTATATAAAAGACATTAGAAAGCTAGAGAAGACCCATCTCAGTTCATGTGAGCTGAATGACATGGATCCTATTACTCCTTCCATAGTGCCTGATGACGGGGGAGTACAACAAGGTGCTGAGGACGTGTGAGTTCTTACTGAAGATGGACCAGGGGAGCAGCCCCACTTGATCCATCTGTTGAGCCACAGGTGAGGAGGACATTTAAGGACACACCTATCTAAGAGGTACTCGTTTATGCTTATCGATGGGGGAGAGCCAGAAGATTATTCTGAGGCACTAGACGACGTGCATAAGGGGAAGTGGTTGAAAGCTATGCAAGAGGAAATGAAATCCTTGCATAAGGACCACACCTATGATATGGTGAAATTTCCTAAGGGCAAGAAAGCTCTGAACAACAAGTGGGCGTTCAGAAATAAGATTGAGCAGAAGAATTCTTAAACGAGGTTCAAGGCCAGACTGTGTGGAGAAAGGTTTTGGTCAGAGGAAAGGTATTGACTTCGAGGAGATATTCTCACCGGTGGTGAAGATAATGTCCATTTGGATGTTGCTTGGGTTGGTGGCTAGCATGGATCTGGAGATAGAGCAGTTAGATGTTAAAACTGTCTTCCTCCATGATGACCTAGAAAAAGAGATCTATATGCACCAACTAGACGGGTTTGAAGTCAACGGCAATGAGCATATGGTGTGTAGGCTTAGAAAGAGCTTGTATGGGCTAAAACAAGCTCTGAGGCAATGGTACAAGAAGTTTGACTCATTCATGTTAAAGCATGGATGTGACATAACGGAGTCGGACCACTGTGTGTTCACGCACATGTTCTCAGATGGTGATTTCTTACTTTTGCTATTGTATGTTGATGACATGCTCATCATGAGAAAAGACATCAAGAAGATTGACAAGCTAAAACAGGAGTTGGGCAAGTCATTTGCGATGAAAGACTTAGGCCCGGCTAGACAGATCCTAAGAATGGAGATAACCCATGACAGAAGTAGCAAAAAGCTTCAGTTTTTACAAGAGCGGTATATTAAGAAAGTCCTAGAGCGGTTCAATATGAATGCAGCGAAGCCGGTCAGAACTCCACTAGATGGTTACTTCAAATTGAGTGACAAGCAGTGTCCCAAGACGAAGGCAGAGGTGGATGAGATGCAAAAGATACTCTACGCTTCAGCAATAGGAAGTTTGATGTATGCTATGGTGTATACGTGCCCAGACATAGCATATGCGGTTGAGGTGGTCAGCCAGTATTTTGCCAATCCTGACAAAGAACATTGGGCAGCAGTAAAGTGAATACTATGGTATCTGAGAGGCTCATCTAGGTTGAGCCTATGTTATGATGAAGAAAAACCTGTGTTAGAAGGTTACACAGATGCAAATATGGCAGGTGACACAGACTTCAGGAAGTATACATCGGGGTTCATGTTCACATTTACAGGGGGAGCGTTCTCTTAGCAGAGCAAGCTACAGAGGGTCGTAGCATTGTCGACGACAGAGGCCGAGTACATCACGGTCATAGAAGCATGCAAGTGTATGAAGAGGTTCCTACATGAACTTAGTCTGAAGTAGGAGAAGCATGTAATTTATTGTGATAGCCAGAGTGCGATACACTTGAGCAAAAATTCAAGTCAGCATTCCAAGTCGAAACACATAGAAGTTCAGTATCACTGGATCAGGGATACTTTGGAACAAGATGTGTTACAACTTGAGAAGGTCCACACAGACGATAACGGATCAGACATAATGACCAAGGCTTTGCTCAAGAGAAAATTTGAGGCTTGTAGAAGTCAGGCTGGCTTGAAGAAGGTGGATTCCTCTTGAGTAAAAAATGAAGAGATTTGATGAGGGTTTTCCTCCTTAGGTGTAGAGGAGAGATTGGTGTAGCCCGGGTGTGGTCGGGTGCTCAGCCGGTTTTGGTCAGGCGACCGAAATTCACCTAGAAGGACTGAAAAGTCACTGGACTGTTTTTGGTACAGTTAGGTGTCCGATGGTCTGTTGACCGGGCACTCGGTGCCCGACCATGCTGGGTTGGGCGACCGAAATTCGGCAGAATTTTTCTCTGAACTCTCTAGATAGTTTTTGGATTGGGCGGGTGCCTGACCGTGAGTGGACTGCAAATCCGCAGTTTCCTATTTTAGCTCTAATTCCTTTGGTGTTTTATTTAAGAGCTTCCAAAACGAGATTAGGTTATCCTAATAGGAGGTTTACACGTCCAAGGAGAGAAAGAGAAGAATAAAGAAAGAGAAAAGAGAGAGAGGAAGCTTGTGAAGGGAGATTTCTATTTTGTAGAGGTGATTTACTGCGTAGTCGACGTCTCGGCTCTTCTACGTCCTCGTGATCGGTGAAATCTCTCAGTTTTCATATTTTCTTATTATTTATCCACTCCTACGTGAGTGAAGAAGTTTCAATCCAAGCGGGTTGTGCTTGTGATCAGTCGTAATAGTTCTCTTTTATAGTGGATTGTTGGTTTCGACTAGGTCCCGTGGTTTTTACCTCTTTGAGGGTTTTTCACGTAAAAATCTCTTTCGTCGTATGGTTTATGTTTTGATTTAATTCATTATTTTATCATATCCTATAATTTAAGTAGTTTGGGGGGCGAGATCCTAAGGTTTTGTGAAACGCAACCAAGTCAGTGTGGCACACGAGCGTGAGATCTAAGCCATCCAACAGGTGGGTCGTATTGTTTCTATGCTTTACAAAAACAAAATAAAAAACAATAAAATAAATAAATAAATAAAAGAAGAAGAAGAAGAAGAAGAAAGAAGAAAGAAGAAGAGGAAAGGCTGGCCGCTGGCCCGAACTTACAAAAACAAAATAGAAGGTGACAAATACGGCGCAAGTTTTTCTTCACTGTCCAACTATGTCTAACAGACTGGGTTGATCTTTGGGCCAGTGGATCCTCAATTCCTCATGGCGGGAACCACGTGATGTACAGCTTGGATCAAATATCCGTGTGCATACTGGCACATATAGCACCGTGTACATTAATTACATCACACGCGTGTGAGCTTAGTTAGAAAAAGGACAACTTCTATACAGCTAGGATCAATCGGTGTGGGGGACTTTTCGTGGATCTTTCATTTGGTAATGTTCTTCTTATCGACGGTTAGATCATCAAAACATGCACTTCGAACGGGGAGGAATTAGCTGTTACCCGGGCAACACCTTAGTGGTCTTACCCTAACCGTGTGGGGCCCACCTTGATGTATTTTTGCTATATCCATGCCGTCCATCTGTTTTCCCATCTCATTTTAGGACGGGATCCCAGATCATCTCAGGTGGACCATACCACTAGAAAAAGTGATGAATGATCATTAATAACTTTTTGTGGGTCACAAAAGTTTTGGATCAATCTTATATTTGTATTTTACCTTCATCCAGATCTTCTTCTTGACATTATCAACAGGTTGGATGGAAAGTAAACATAAAGAAAACCTTACTATGGGCCGTTTGGAATTTTTAACAGCAAGGTACTCAATCACTACTGTTTCCTATGGTGTGGTCTACCTGAGATTTTTACACACTTAATTTTTGGGACCCTGTACTAAAATAGTCTTTAGAATCGGATGGACGGCGTGGATATACAATACAATAATCAAGGTGGCCCCATGGTAAGGGTAACACCTTAGTTAACCCCTAATCCACTCCCCTCCGAATGGTATCGTACAACCTTTACCGTCCCGTCATTTTAAAAACGCAGAGGAAAGATTTTCCATAACAAACCCACCAAAAAAAAAAAAAAAACATTTGTTTCAACTGTCTTAAAAAACAATTGCATAGATTCAACTAAGGGTAATCATAGTTCTTGTGGGCCACCTACGATGCATTGGTTTCAATTCTCAAGTGGACCTCTGATTTGGTAAAAGGAGAAAAACACTAATAATAGGGGCGAGAATGATCCGACACATTCCGATGCGCCACGTCCTTGCTCAAGCGCATCCATTCGATGGTGGGCGTTCAATGACTCAACACATTAAGGGGTGACCGCTGATAAAAGGCTCCATCAGTTGATTGAGTAGATCATGATAAAATTGATCCAAGATTGTTGGAGCTGTGCCCTTGAAAACCTACGTAAATGACCTTTTCTTCTTGATTAATTCTATGTGAATGCGTTCATTCATTCACGGCATATTTAATACCTATGAAACATTGTTACTCATGTGGGTTTGAGAGGGATACCTCTAATCTCTTTTGGCATCTGAGATTGGACAAAAGGCCATTGGTTATAGGAGAGTTGTGACTCATGGTTCCCAGTGCTCCAGCAATGACTATATATAAGTTCTGGACATATCAGTGATATACAAAGGATGGTCATCTTGTTTTAAGGAATTTGCTTGGTGCTAGGATGAACAATCTCCACCTCTGGACAACATAGTAATGATAATCCTTAGCCTTACTGCAAATGAGTGTATAAGTGTGCCATGGATACAATACCTCAGTGAGACATTTGAACATTTACATGGCATGATTGACGACATGTATCTAGATTGGCAGAACCATCATGCCTTAGATTAAAAAGACTTATAGATTCACTAGATCCATAAAATCCGTAGATCCAAGAATGTGTGGATGAAGAGGTCTTGATTAATTATACTTTGGCTCATTTTACGAGGCTACCTACCACGTGGTAAATAAATGTGAGTGTGGTTGGGTACTTCCATCAAGATCTTCAAAGTTTATATGATACAACAATGGATCCACTTGGTCTATCTAGGACATTATAAGTAGGCTGATCTAATAGTTTAAATTGTCCATCAAGTATCAAGAATAGTGACTCTATAAAGTGTATTTATTAAGATCTAATGGCATCGAATGGTTAAGATCTTACTGATCATTCATTGGGCATGCATGTGTATTGTTTAAGGATATATAGTGACCACAAAAAGTTGGGCGATTTGAACGGTTAGGGTGTGGAGTTGTGCCTTGAAAAACTAATGTGAGTCCTAATCCATTGATCATATGGATTGGCAAAGTTGATCTTAGTATCCCAGGTGAACAATATTATATGCCTTGATTATGGTGTCACCTTAAACATAAATGCATATGGGTCGCGTGGAGGAGTAAGACTTTAGTAGTGCTTAGGAATTCGAGATCAAACACAAAAGTCATTGGCTAAAAAGAGTTGTGGTCCATGGATCTTAGTAACCTGTCATACTATGACCTCACAAGTAATTGGGACATACTTATGGAATCATTTGATGAGATATGAGGTTATTTTATATAAGGATGAACACTTTCCACCATCAAAGCCAACTTGTGTCTATGTGCTTTCGCCCTACTCCTCATGGGAGTGTGAGTGTCATAGATACAAAATCCTAGTTTGAACCTTTGAGCACTTGCATTGGTGGATTAAGTTCAAGCTAATAGTTATGGAGCCCTTTTTTTTTTCCTGAACTATGGTCAATGTAATCGGGACTTGATGTTAAATAGAAAGATTATTAATCCATAGATTCGAGGACGTGTAAGGGTTATGATTTTGATTGAATGGCTTTAGCTTTCTCTACAAGGCTATTGCACCACCATTACGTGGTTGGGTACGTATATCAGGGTCCGTTGATTTTTACACAAGCCACTAAAAAATTAATTGGTTTTGCTTAAGAACATTATTATGGCTAGATTTGATTAAATCAAAGACTCATTAAGTCATTTTTAATCATTGAATTTTTATTTTAATTGGTAAATTTGCTTTAATCACACTTGATGATGATATGATGGCTCATATTTGAGGGTCCACTATTTGATCAGCATGAGAAATCACACTTGATGATGATATGATGGCTCAGATTTGATGGTCCACTATTTGATCAGCATGAGATATAGATCTTTGGTGGATGATGTATATTTTACTTTACTTGTCCTCCATCAACACGAGGGTCCAATGTAATATAAAGATGGGAGTCAAATGTCGTACCTCAGGGACAGAAACTTAAGAAAGTTAGGGTAAATTCAATCTAGGTAAAAGAAAATAAATTCTAAAAGAAATTGTTTCTAAAAAAATGATCACCTAGATAATAAAGCAGACCAAGGCATAAGGATCCACATATAAAATCATATATGAACCTGAGATGTAAACATTCCACCAACATTCATGAATCATGAACCATCCACCCATAAAATAAGAGATCTTTACATGAGAATGAAGCATTAGGACACATGAACCATAGAATGGGTCCTAAGCATCCAAAATCCATGAGAGAATGGATCAAAGGCCCACCTACGTGCCATGTTTTCCAAAAAAAATAAACTAATATGGATTTATGATCAAATTCATAAGTGTGATTTGATTTACAACATTGAATAAGTATTAACAAACTTCAAAGTTGTGATACACACTTTGTTATAAGAATATGCCTGTTATAGTCTTGCTTGGTTTATATTCTGTCATTATCCTTTCCACGTGCATTTGAAAAGCTTGAGTGCGTGACAAACTTGTGAGTCGGATCCCCTCCTAGGAATAGGTTGAATTGGACCATTCCACGTGCATTCGACAAGCTTGAGTGCTTCGAAAAGCTTGGTTTTTATGTATCTTGTCTTTGATCCTGGAATGATCCTGTGACCTCCACAGATTTTCTTCATTAGCTTTGTAATCTGTTCAGTGAAGCAGCTCAGAAGCCAATTTATCAGCCATAGGAGTTATGGACCTTGTTATTTGGGGAACAATCTAGTCTTGCTTAATTACTTTTCAGTTTAGCGTCATTGATGTATATGCTTCTCAAGGAAATGCACATCAAATGCTGCAGGTACAATTTTCAAATTATGTAGGAGTGTCTAACTCAATGCACTTCGCTCTGCTAGGAGAATCTGCATGCATTAAACTTTAGGTAAGGACTCTCAAATGAAAAGAATATATAGTTGGTTGCAGTTTCAGAGTATTTGTAGTCATTAGTTTAGGGGCTGTTTGGTTTGTAGTGACATGGTATACATGTTTTTTTTCGTGGCTGAACCCCTTTTTTTGTGAAGGGGCTGTTTGGAGATGAACAGATTCTCGTTTTCAAATACGTGACCAACAGAAGTTTCGACAAGTTTCTGCATGGTAAGTTCTTTTGTGTTTTCATTGATTTCATCTATGATTCTATATCTAGAGTGCTTGGTGGAACTTCTGTTTGGCCCAACAAATTGTACATGTGGGGCCCACCTTCCGGTTTCCCGGATTGTTTGTAAGGCAGGTTTCATGGTAGGATGTGAGATGACAGTCAAGATTGCTTTCTCAAATGATACCGGTTGTCTGGTAGTTGTAATTGTCCATTTTAATTAGATGGCTGGGGAGATTTTTCCTCCTGTTTTGATAAGATAGAACTTGAAAATTCAGGAACTGCCTCATAAGAATGCTGATTTTGGCCTAGTGTATTCTTCCACACTCTTTGACTGGATTTAAGTTGATCAAACCAGGTGGCCATCTTCCCACCATTAGAAAGAAATCAGCCATATCCACTCATTAAGTGGACCACACTTGTATTTTTCTATTGAACGATGGCTGGAAATTGTGTTTTTTTTTTTTTTTGGTGTCCCAAATGATGAGTGGATGGGGCTGATTTTTCCATTGTTTGATCAGTCTATTGGAAGGACTGACCGTTACAAGTAATTAACAGGCTGGAAGAAATAAGGGTTACGTTTCTAATGCAAGATTTCGTAACTGTTTTGATAATTGCATTTTTAATCAATGCAGTTCATATGTTTGCTAATCAGATCTGTTATACAGAAGATATTTCTTGAACTCCTTATGAATAAAGGAGTTTTCTTCTTTCTTTCTGTCTTTCTTCTTTTTCTTTTTTTTTTTCTCTCTTTCCCATTTGCAGTTAAAGACCTCCTGAATTTTTCTTTTTAAAAAGGCTTACCTCGCTTCACAAGAAGAATAAATAGTATGTAAAGGCTGGCTTGCTTTTTGAACCAATAAAGCTTAAGTGAACTGTAAGTTCTTAAAATCTTGAATTGAGGTGGTTGGATATCTTATATTTTTATAAATGCTGTTAATAGTTAGTTGGATGATGAATGGTACTTGCGATTGAGACTGAAACTTCCACATGGGGATGTGTATGTGAAAGCTCATGTGATCATTTCTCTTTGAATTGGGTATCCATATTTGTTTAGTTAGTGCAGTCTTTCTTTGAGTACCCAAACTTCCCACACTTGAAGCCAATCAATGAACAGGATCGACTGCCCCTTTCATCCAATGCCTAAACTTTCCATAGAACACCACACTCTCCATCCCATCACCATCTCCTCCCCTTCATTTAGATAACCATAGAATAGCAAACCTGTTGGGAAAACCGGCAGCGGAAGCCTGGACGCGCAGAGTAATGCGAGATCAAACGTGAAACACTATGAAATAAAGCCACACACAAGCATTCACCACAAGAGAATCCGAATTTATGTGGAAAAACCCCTCAACGGGTAAAAAACCACGGCACAAAGCGATCCACTATGATAAACAGAATATTACAGAAATTGACAGCCCACAAGCAAAGAAAAACACAAAAAACCCAAGTTCTCTCTCCCACAAAACACTCTCCCATCTTCCTAACGTAATTAGGAAACCTTGGACACCTTAGGATTCATGCTAATCTCGGTTACAAACTGTTTAAATAGGTAACAAACCCAAAATAGCAACTTCTTTCGCACAACCGCGTAACAGCGTAAGAAAACGCGTGCAAAGTCGACCGATCGAAGCTTGCACAAAACAGTTCAGAGGAGAATCACACAAAAAATCGCACATCTGCCTCACCTTAGACCTGTCGCCCGACCGGTCTAAGCCCGCTGCAGACCTGTCGCCCGATAGGTCTAGGGTGAGAGAAAATTGTCCAGAGACCTCTGTGCATCTGGGCCATTACGTGCAGACCAGTCACCCGACCGGTTTGACCACCTAAACCGTGCACCGTTTGAAGGCTCTCCAACAATCTCCACCGAGGCTTCAAACATCGAACAAAACCATCATCACTTCATCATCTCAACTTCAATTATAGCTCCACCGCTTCTCATGCCACCACTGACTCTAACCTTGCACATCCATGCCATTTACCGCTCTTCTCATGTGGCCCTTGGGCACTTGCCTCATACGAGCAACCGTGGATCTCGCTGCCGATCCCGTAGCTCCACTGTGAATTGTGCTCCCGATCAACTTGTAAAGATGGCCACACCTCCGTGGCTTCATACACACGAGTGCCCCCTTCAACACTTCACAACAATGATCACGGGCGATGAACACATACCCTTTCGCCTCGAGTGCACCAAGAGAAATCACATTCATCTTCATCTTGGGGACATGCTTCACATCTTCCAGGACTCGTTCGATCTCATCAAACATCCTGATGTGCACCGTACCAATACCCACAACCTTATGAGCATAGCCATCGCCCACAAATACCGATTCACCACCATACTTCTTGTATGTTATGAATGAACTCCAGTCAGGACAAACGTGACATGAAGCCTCTGAATCTAGGATCCACTCACTACCGTGAGATCCCTTGCTAGATACAATCAGAACTTCACAAAGATTGACACCGTCCTCTACGGTATTGGCTCCCTCTCCAGAAGAATTTTCATACTTCTCTTGCTTCAACTTGGGATTCTGACAATTCCCTCTCATATAGCCTTCCTGACCACAATTCTAGCACTTCACCTTAGTTTTCCCTTTACCCTTGGCCTTAGATCCCGATTTCGAATATTCTCCACCATAATCAGAACTTCTTTCCCTCATAATCAGTGCCTCTGAGGAAGAACGAGAACACACGTCACCGCTTTTCTTTCTCATTGCCTTCGACTAGAGGGCTAAGATAACGGTCTCAACGTTGATGGTCTCCCTCCCTGCGCACACAGAGTCCCTGAATGACTCATATGAATCTGGAAGAGAATTCAACAGGATGCATGCTTGATATTCATCCTTCATCGGTTCATCTATCTCCACCAACTTGCAAACCAGCCTATTGAACGTGCTTAAGTGGTCCTCCACATCCGTCCCCTCAGCCATCCTCAAGGTGAACAACTGCATCAACAGGTACATGCGATTCTCTAAAGACTTCTTGGCATAAACCTTCTCTAGTTCGCTATTGTTTCAGCCGCAGCCTTTTCCTTCGTGACATGATAGAGGACATCATTCGTAAGGCTTAACAGGATCGAGGTTCTAGCCTTCTTGTCAAGCTTCGTCCACTCATCATCTTTCATAGCCTCAGGTTGCTTTCTAAGAGCTTCATCAAGCCCTTGCTAAAATAGGACAAATTCAACATTCACCTTCTATAGCTCAAAGTTATTTTTCCGAAGAACTTCTCTATCTCGAACCTTGTGCTTGATCCCATCTTCTCGTCTCAGATCCGAATTCTACTCCGCCTTAACTTTAGCTCTGATACCACTTGTTGGGAAAACTGGCAGTGGAAGCGGAACCCCGAACGCGCAGAGTAATGCGAGATCAAATGAGAAACACTATGAAATCAAGCCACACACAAGCACTCACCACAAGAGAATCCGAATTTACGTGGAAAAACCCCTCAACGGGTAAAAAACCACAGCACAAAGCGATCCACTATGATAAACAGAAGATTACAGAGATTGACAGTCCACAAACAAAGAAAAACAGAGAAAACCCAAGTTCTCTCTCCCACAAAACACTCCCATCTTCCTAACGTAATTAGGAAACCTTGGACACCTTAGGATTCATGCTAATCTCAATTACAACATGTTTAAATAGGTAACAAACCCAAAATAGCAACTTCTTATGCACAACCGTGTAACAGCGTAATAAAACGCGTGCACAATCGACCGGTCGCCTGACCGGTCGGAGCTTGCACAAAACAGTCCAAAGAAGAATCACACAAAAAATTGCACATCTGCCTCACCTTAGACCTGTCGCCCGACCGGTCTAAGCCCCCTGCAAACCTATCGCCAGACAGGTCTAGGGTGAAAGAAAACTGTCGAAAGACCTCTGTGCATCTAGGCCATTACATGCAGACCGATTGCCTGACCGGTCTGAGTACCCAAACCATGCACCGTTTGAAGGCTCTCCAACAAAACCCTCCAACCCATTACCATCTGCCCTCCCTTTAAATCAAGCCTCTCGATTGGCAAATGGTGGCCCACCTCCTTTACTTGAAATCCTTACCCAGGCAATGATGTAGACCCTTTCTCTGTTGTCCCATCACCTTCACTTTCTCCCCCTTCATGTAATAAACCACATTTTTTTATCGGCAGATGATGATGGCCCATCTTCTCCTTAACTTGAGATCTTTCACCACACAATGAAGATGATGGCCCGCTCTCGTTTGACACATTAAATAACACTATCTCTGGTTTACAACCATCTTCTTCTGCTTGATTGCAATCTGTTGCTGCCTTAGTGTCTTTCTCATTGTCAGATACTGACTGAGAATATTTATATAGAAGAGTTTCATAGACTGTAAATAATGATCAAAACACATGCAATGTCGAAGGCAACATTGTCGAAATAAACCTCCCCAATGTGGGTTTACAAGGTAAGCTCAATAAACTTCGCTGCTTTTCCTTTCCAAGACTCGCCCCTCTACAAAAAATTTATTACAGGCTCAATTCCACTCGAAATAGGAAATCTGATGCATCTCAAGCTAAAAATTTCCACCAATAATCTACACAGTTCCATCCCTTCCAACTGGAAAAAACTGACCAAGCTTACCATCTTGTACATGTCCAGAGATCAGATTTCTGACTCACTCCCAACCTAAGGACTCGAGTTGAGCTCAAAACAATGAAAACATAATAATCTTTAACAGGCTCCATCCATTCTGCTTCGGGAAACTTGACTGAGATTACCGTCTTGTACGTATCTGAAAATCAGGTTTCTGGCTCCATCCCTTCCACTTTGGGAAACTCGATCCTGCTTACCGTCGTATTCTTCCCTGAAGATAAAAATTCCAATTCAATTCCGCCAGAAATCGGAAACTTGATGAATCTGAATGTGCTAGACGTGTCTAGCAACCATCTGACAGATTCCACTCATCCACTTTCAGTAACCAAACTAAGCTTCAGTTCTTGGTCCTCAATAATACAATTTTTGGCTTGTTCCCACCACAATTAGGAAATCTAGAATCTCTTCAACTGACCATGTACTCCCATTAAATCTGGTTTAATACCTCAGGAATTATCAAATCTAACAGATTCAGCCAAAATCAATTTGGTCGACAATTTCTCTGGCATTTACCAGAACTTTTATGCCAAGGTGGATCGCTTGAAACCTTTGCTGCATTCAACAACCATTTCACCGGTCCCATCCCAACAAGCTTGAGAAATTGCACTAAATTAACCAGAGTAATGCTCCATAGGAACCAGCTCACAGGAAATATATCTGAACAGTTGGTAGTATATCCAAATCTTGTCCTTATTGATTTGAGCTACAACAGATTGTGGGACCGCCAAGAGTGGATTACTGAGCTACATTCAATCAGCAAGTGCTCATCATTGCCACATGATGCAGGCCCACAGCCCACTTTGGCCCATCCAGGACCACTAGGGTCCAACACACTTAGGCCCATAGCCCATCATAGGGCCCAACATGTGCTAATTTTTGGACTCTTTATTTAAAGATTTGGGAGCCTTCATCAAGGATTGCAATTTATTATTTTTGGGAGACAGGAGGGCTGATTTAGAGATGTGTTAGGATTACTTCATATTTTTGCTTTTACTATTGTTAGGCTTTTACCACCTTAGGTTGATTAGGTAGATTGGTTTGAAATAAATTATGATTTTCAATCTCTTAGTTGGGACGATTTTAATTAAAGATTCATTTAGGGTCTATAAAAGGGGAGGGTGGTGCAGGAGTTGAAGTATTTTGATATTAATGAAGTTCTTGCCCTTTTTACTCTAATATTCTTGTACTAATCCATTTCCTCGCGATTTGGTTGTCGAGATCTCCCTGACTTGATAATGGGTTTGCACCATCATGCACTAAGTTTTACATGTGCCACATGGAGTTTGTTGAATGTTTGTGCTATGGTGTACTTGTGTTTGTGTATGCATATGTGTGGTCAAGAGCATCAAGTCGGAAAACCACATAGAAGATCTCCGCGATATGTCTAGTACTCTAAAAGTTCCTCAGCTTCATGGTGCATTAGCGCGGCATCGAAGCCAATCGAGAGAAAATCAGTTCCCTGGTCCAGATGAGCACACCCACCACGACAAAAGAGATCCAACGTCTCACTGGACAGGTCACAGTCCTGAATATGTTCGTCTCCAGGGCGACGGACAAGTGTCTCCCTTTCTTCAAGCAGCTAAGGGGGAAGTCAGAAGTCTGCATTAATGGAAAAATGCAAGTAGGCATTTCAAGAACTCAAAAGATACCTCGGGTTGTCGTCCCTGCTATCCAAGCCCATGCCAGGAGAGGAGCTACTGCTTTATCTAGCAGTCTAACCATCAGCAGTCAGCTCGGCTCTAGTGCAGGACAACGAAGGCATGCAACTGCCTATGTATTTGGTCCGTCGTTAATTTTTTATTATTTGATAATAAAAAATAGCATGCATTTGTTGCTTTTCAAATTTCTTGCACCTGATATCATCAAAAGGCATTCACATGGAAACGCAGAAACAATAGAAACTAAACCAATAAAATGAGACTGTTTTAGTCACACATAACATTTCTTAGTTAATAGAAAAAACTAATTTCGTACTAAAATGGCTATATAAAGAAAAAGTGATTGTTGTACATGAGTGAATATGTAGTTGCATGAGGTTCATTAGATAAGGAGGATGATTTATATCCTTATCATATTAACCTAAGGAATTGTTTTGCATCTCACATGAGGTCAAACTGGTGCCCTTGGCATTGTGGCCTACACATTGTAACTGCTTGGGCATGATGGGAGGTCAACATGCATTTTAACCATGTTTGAGCAAGGTTCTGTAGCTCATACCTTGACAGCATCCACGAGTGCATTAATTGGTTCGTGCTCATGAGCCCATGGCTTATTGAGTGTTGCAGTGACTCCTCGAGGCAGCTAACAATCAATCTCTACAAAGGATAAAAATGCATATGAATTGATACGGAAATAGGAAAGTTCAACCGAATAGAAAAACCCAATCACAGCTTTGAGAAGCAAGTGATTTGCTTCTCAGAATTCTACTACCTTCCACAAGCCAAATCTTCTTGCGGGTATCTTCCAATGGAGCTTTTGTCTGCAACAAAAATCAAACGTAATCTCTTACTCTAGCATGGCTTTATGATAGAAGAGACTGATACAAGAATGCCAACGACAGAACATATAACAAGATGCCAATAGACCTGATACTTGTTTTCACATCTCAAGAGCAATGAGTTCTGCTGTACCAGTTCCAGCCTGCAAGCACACGAGTATTTACTTCAGTTTAGGCAGCTTGAGCAGAAAAATAACATGATGGGAAGGGTTACCAAGACACGGTGACAATCCATCAGACCAAACCACAACATACCAATATGTTGCTAAGTTAGACCTCAGGTAGATGATAATGGCGTACAAAATACCAATATGTTGGTAAGTCAGATAGCCAAATCACTATAATATATATTAATAGTCATATATATTTTAGCAACGGACAAATTATACATTCTCTCAGGTAATGAAATGCTCACCGAACATATTCATGGCCCCATAAATCAAATATCCCTCCATACCCAACAGCCTGTACTTATAAGCGTTCCTTTACAAATTATGAATCCAAACATTTATAGGAAAAAATACATTGAGATAGCTTCATTCTCTCAGGTAATGAAATGCTCACTAAACATATTCGTGGCCCCATAAATCAATCTCCCTCTGTACCCAACAGTCTGCCCTTAATAAGCTTTCCTGTACTTTACGAATTATGAATCCAAACAGATTTATAGGAAAAAAATAAGTTGAGATAGCTTTGAAACAGAAATACAAGGACTTCCTGGGTATAGATATGCCAACAATGCAAGCAGAGCCAATTCTCAACTTTATGAGTATAAAGTAGAACTGAAGCAATATAGAACATAATTCTGTTGCCAGCTAAGCTTCGAGGAGATGTGATAAAAAAAAAAAAATACAACAAAACTAGAGATGAATACAGCCTAAACTCAAACTGGTTAAACAACCTGTCCATCTGATCAACAAGAACCCCAATTGGCTCTAGAACTGAAGCACTTCAGTTCATAAATACCATTTGTCTTCTTTTTCTTGTTAATATGTTAATGAATGGCAGATAAAGATGACAGATGGAAATGCATATTTAGTCCATGAAAAATTCTTTCATGGACTGACATCCGGCATAAATGAACTAAAATTGAACTTGCTAAGGGACTTTGATAAAACTTAATTCTCAACACCTGTTATGCAGAAGAATACCTTTGCATTAAGCACATCTGTTATGCAGCTGTATATAAAGTGCAAGTCACAAGGCTATCTGCCAGTCTTTCATGCCAGAATCAAACACCTTATGAACATCACTAGAGAAAAGGCTATCTGTTCTATTGAAGAAATCAGACTCATGTATATCAGAAGATCAAAATGCAAGCATTATGCCATAACAGAATAGACAACTCTATCATAGTTACAAGCTCTAGTTGCATAAATAAATGGTCTCATCCTATCTAGGTCAAACAATCTTTTAGGAAGGTAATTTTGAAATGACTCAAACCACAATAGACTAGGTTCATTACAAGTTAAGGATATTTTGGTCGATCCCAACTTGTCCTTTAAATAGTCCTTGGCCTGGGAAAATGGTCATGAAGATTCCAGTGTCTTGTAAGGACTAGCCCACAAGACTATCTACTTGCGTTGTGCATGTATGTTGGTGCAACTGATTCATGCCTCCCAGAACTATGCTCACAGGAAAAGCTATTCACATATGTGGATAAGTTTAGTCCGTGTATAAACCAATAAATATAACATCATAATTCATAAACTTGAAAGCCTTGTAGAAAAAAATCCAAATTTGTAAATTTACAATTGCCTAGCAGCAGAAGTGAATGCTACAGACGAAAACACATACCAGTTAATAAACTTCCAACGGATATTATTAATATGATTCCTAGAAGCTTGATGCTTGGACTTTCCATCCTTCCAAAAATTAAAGGAAGTTTTAGAGTGGGGACTCGTAAAGCATGAGGACAGACAAAAAGGACTGATGAGCTGTAGATGGCGAATCCTATGCAAGTGCAACACCCTAATCTGAACAGTTAAAAGAAATTAAGCACCCAAAACAGAGAAATTATTGATTTGGCATGAAACCAAATAAGATTCATTACAGAAAAGGCAACAGGATGATTACATGAAAGTTTCTTGAAATCTTTAACAGAAACATAACAGTACTAGAAACATAAAAGACTACCAATATAAATGTTCTTCAAATGGCAGCACACCATCTCGGTTTCATAAATGGCATTTGCCAGGCTAAGACACTGCTTATAGCACAGTTAAACCAAATAGTAACATTATACACACTTTTTTTTCCGGCTGTTAATTTCCATATCATGCAAATAGCTGGATTCTAAGAAAAAGAAGGTATCCAACCATTTTTTATAAGCAAAAGGAACTCAAGAGTGCCTTGGTTGATAGAATGCACTCAAAAGTCGTATAAATGCCATCCTTAAATCAAAATAAACCATCCAAACTGTGGGACCCTCTGTGAATAGGACAACCCAAAAAAGCTCATCCATAGAACATCTCAAACCTGCATTTTTGGCCCACACAGACAGTTAAGAAGAGAAATAAAACAACTGTCTATAATCAACTGTTTGCATCTCCCAATCTGAAATGATTTTTGGGAATGGTCCATCCACAGTAGGATAAATCAGATCAATGGTCTGTATTACTATATTTATGCCTTCTGATGAGTTGTACCATTTAATTAAAAAAGGCTCTAAATTATCGGTTACACACTGCGAAGATTTAAGCTAATCTACCTTTCCAAAAAAAAAAAATTAAGCTAATCCATTGTTTTACTTTTCCACCATTTAATAAATGGTGGTGACTATTCAACCATACAAACGCAATATAGATCCAAGTGTGTAAATATTTTCAACCCATATAAAAGGAGAAATTATCTGATTCATGAATATGCCAATGTAAGAATCAAATTACACCATAGCTCACAGTGAAGTCACTTACACCGGTGAAGGCAAGATCGGAAACGTCCATCAGCTGAAGGATCCCCATGGCAAGAGCTGCAGGCATTCCAACTAGAATGATGTAACTCATCACCTAAATAAGGGATGGGTGTCCTGTGGATGATGGATAACAATAGCATAAATAAAGTGATGAAATAGGAAAGAGCAAACCAGATACAGAGCAAACCTTAGGTTGGGAAGTTGTGGGCCCACCTTACAAAGTTCATGGCCAATCAGTCTGACTGCAATAGAGAGCAGAGGGCTGTAATCATGACTCCCTCCCTCCAAAATGGACTCCATCTGAAATGCAACAGAGGAATAAGAGTAAAACTTCAAAATGATGCATTGAGGGAAGGCTCAACGCCTATTGATTGATTGCCACAAAAGACGTTAAACTTTTCACAACAAATCAAATTACAGAGCTCTGTACCTTAAGCTTAACATAGAAATGCATCTACGTGCGTCGAAGTTCATCTAAGTCGATTTAAGCGTGTAAGTACATGATGTGTGTCTAAGTGCATTATATGAAATTTGTATATCAAGCTTAATGTGCAAATCATTGTATGGAAAGACCATCAATAATAGATGTCCAAGACACGATGCTTCTCTCAGACGTTTCACCAAACAGCCTCAAGGCATCATCAATGCTGCCACACTTGGCAAACTGATGCAAGACAGCCCTAAATATGATGCATGCTCATGAACACAATTATTCAGCGGAAATAAAAGCAATAATAATAATGAAATCTATCATCAATCATCATAAACTAAGAAAATCATAAAGGAAACATGCAATGGAGCAGGCCATCATCACAACCATGGAGTATGGGATTCAATTAGTGCCTAGGTTGGATCCGGCGAGGGATGGAACCTCCTGATCTTGCATGGCTATACCCAATCAATCAATGAAGATCACTAGTCCGAAGAATCAGGAAGTTTCTTGGATTAGGGATTTAAGAATTTGGGGTTTTAGGGTTTAGTTTGATTCCCAAGGTTTGATCGAGGAAGGGTTGGCAAAACTAGAAAAATAGAAAGAGGAAAATAATTACCTTGAAGACTTTGGAGGGGCACAAGAAGAAATTAGAAGAAGGAGATCAAGGAGAAGAGAAGAATCACCATAAGAGAGAGAGAAGAGAGAAGCCACCAAAGAGGTTTGCCTTTTCATTAACAATCAACTAATCACGTTATTAGGGCTTAGCCCACTTAAATAAGCAAGAAGAAAACATAAAAGTACCAAAATACTCCTAAAATATCTCTAAAAAAACAACTTAAAAAAAAACAGTTCGTACGTTGGCCGGGCGACCAGTGACCAATTTGGCCGGGCGCCCGGCTAAGACAGAAACTGTCCAGCACGGAAAACTGAAAATTTGCTGAATTTCGAGCGCCCGGTGCCAAATTTGGCCGGGCGCCCGACCACCTTTAGAAAAGCATTTTTCTATTCTTTCAGTCGGGTCTTCTTCCATTCTACACACGTGTCTTCTATGTGCCAAATCACGTGCGTAGGGTCTTCAATGCTCCTCAATCATCGCCTAACCACAAGGATGGTACTTGTGGGTGGCGCTTTCTTCGTTGGTACACTTGAAATGGTCTTGTGTCCTCATCAACTCCCCTCGAGTGAGAAAAACTCGACTCCGACGAGTTAAAACTCTTGTGGCGCTCTAGTAAGTCTGGATCAACACGCTGCACTTCCGCTTCAGTCAACCACGTAGATTCAGAAGGTGGTTTGTTCCTCCATTTGACAAGATACCTCTGGAAACCTTCATCTCGCATGGAAACTATCTCATCATCCAAGATCTCTTCAATTTCTTCTTTATGGACAATAGGTGGAGCGAGGGGTGAAAGGGGTTATGAAACAAAATCAGAATAGGACCATGAATGAAATGATGGATCAATGGTCGGGTCATGGGAATGGACTAGATCTTCTACATTAAAAGTCGGGTTAATGCCCATTTTAGATGGAAGGTCAATCCGATAAGCATTGGACCCAATTTTCTGCACTATCTTGAATAGTCCAGCACTACGTGCTTGTAATTTCTTAGTGGAACCCTGTGAGAACCGCTCTGGCCTTACCCTCACCATTACATAGTCTCCTTCTTGAAAATCTTGCAGTCTACGATGAGAATCAGCTGAAATTTTATAATTATCATTACTCTTACTTATCCGCTGTCTAATATACGTATGCAATTCATGGATATGTCATGCAAATGCATCGGCTGATTCAGAAGACCTTTGGGTGATAGACATGGGTAAGAGATCTATTGGCATTCTAGGTTTATACCCACTAACAACTTCAAATGGACTCATCCCTGTAGATCGATTTACTGACCTATTATAAGCAAATTCAGCAGTTGGTAAAATTAGGTCCCAAGTCTTAACATGTTTACCCACTAGATAACGTAGAAGATTTCCAAGACTACGGTTTACCACTTCAGTTTGACCGTCTGTTTGTGGGTGGTAAGCAGTAGAGAATTGCAAACGAGTTCCCATAATGTGCCACAATGTCTTCCAAAAATAGCTAGTAAATCGAACATCACGATTAGACACTATGGTTTTAGGTAACCCATGGAGACGCACCACACCATCAAAAAAGATATGAGCGACATGAGACGCATCCGACGTTTTCGAACATGGGAGAAAATGAGCCATTTTAGAAAAACGGTCCACCACGACAAAAATGGAATCGTGCTTCTTGATTGTCTTGGGAAGCCCAAGCACGAAGTCCATACTAATGTCCTGCCACGGAGCATGTGGCACTGGCAATGGCGTATACAGCCCGGTATTTTTCTTTTTCTGCTTTGCCAGTTGACATGTACGACACTGCCCTAAAACTTTGGCTACGTCTCGCTTGAGACTTGGCCAATAGAAACGACCTTCCACAAGGGCAATGGTTTTGTCAAGACCAAAATGGCCAGCTATCCCTCCTGAATGAAGCTCCTAGATGAGGAATTCACGAAGGGACATACGGGGAATACAAAGTCTGACTCCTTTGAAAAGGAAGCCATCTTTAAGAACATATTCGCCCACAATACGCTGGTCACTAGAGAGTGACGCGTAAGTACCCCCAAAATCAGGACATGTGGGGTATTTATCTTTCAGTTGCTCAAACCCGACTACCTCTACACTCAA
This sequence comes from Liriodendron chinense, assembly GCA_003013855.2. Classification (NCBI taxonomy): domain Eukaryota; kingdom Viridiplantae; phylum Streptophyta; class Magnoliopsida; order Magnoliales; family Magnoliaceae; genus Liriodendron; species Liriodendron chinense. The sequence goes on from ML058504.1 coordinate 65,237, forward strand.
GGAGTTGAGCAACGCCACTTTCCTACTAAGGGCATCCGCTGGTTTGTTTTCAACCCCAGCTTTGTGTTTCAAAACAAACGAATATTCCTGAAGAAACGCTACCCACTTGGCATGCCTTGGGTTGAGTTTCTTCTGAGAATGCAAATATCTCAAAGCCTCATGGTCAGAAAACAAGACGAATTCTTGCGGTAGGAGATAGTGACGCCAATGTCTTAGGGATTGCACTACCGCATAGAACTCTTTATCATAAGTGGAGTATTTCTGTTTTGCCTCATTCAATTTCTCACTAAAATAGGCTACAGATGGCCCTCTTGGCTCAATACTCCACCTATACCAACACCAGACGCATCACACGCCACCTCAAAGACTTTAGAGAAGTCAAGTAGACGCATGACAGGAGCTTCTACCATTTTGCCCTTAATCTCCTTAAAAGCCTTGACTGCATCTTTGGACCACACGAATTCTCCCTTTTTCATGCACTCTGTAATGGGAGCCATGATCGTGCTAAAACTCCTAATGAACCGACGACAGAAAGTTGCTAGGCCGTGGAAGCTTCGCACTTCATGAATGTTCCTCGGTTCTGGCCATTCAACTATGGCCCTGACCTTTTCAGGGTCAGCACGCATCCCTTCAGATGACACTATAAATCCTAAGAACACAAATTGGTTAGACATGAATGCACATTTCTTAAGATTAGCGTACAACTTTTCCTTCCTAAGGACGCTACAGACCGCCTTTAAATATTCAAGGTGTGATTCCTTAGTGGTACTATAAATAAGAATGTCATCAAAGTACACCACTAGGAACTTTTCCATGAACGGCCTCAAAGCTTGTGTCATCACCCGCATGAACGTACTGGGTGCATTAGTCAAGCTTAAGAGCATGACCAACCACTCATACAACCCATCGTTTGTTTTAAAAGCAGTTTTCCACTCATCCCCTAGGCGTATACGGATTTGGTGATATCCACTCTTGAGGTCTATCTTAGAGAATATAGTGGACCTCGCCATCATGTCAAGTATATCATTAAGTCTAGGTATGGGAAACCTATACTTGACAGTAATTTTGTTTATGACACGGCTGTCCACACACATGCGCCACGTGCCATCTTTCTTAGGCGTCAACAATGCAGGCACGGCACACGGGCTCATACTCTCTTGGATGAAACCCTTTTGCAGAAGCTCATCAACTTGCCTCTTCAATTCTGCATGTTCTGCAAGGTTCATCCTGTAGTGAGGAAGGTTCGGTAGAGTAGACCCTGGGACAAGATCAATGGCACGCTGTATGTCCCTCATAGGTGGCAACTCATTCGGTAAGTCTTCAGGAAATACATCATTGTATTCCTTCAGGACCGAAGTCACCTCACGGGGTAACTCTAATGGAACCTCAGGTGTAATCTCTCTAGCCACAAGGGCATACACCATAGAATCCTCCTTAGTCTCTTTTTCAAACTCTCTTGCATTGACTATATGTAGAGATTTAGGCTTGGATTTCCCCCCTCCTTTAGGCTCACTTGCCTTCTCATCCTTTTTCTTCCCTAGTGTGCTCTCAAGTGGCATAGGGTTAAGTTTGATCTTTTTACCGTTATGCATGAAGGTACACGCATTGGAACGGCCAAAGATCGTGACATCATTATCGAATAGCTACGGTCTACCTAGAATAACATGTCCCACATCCATAGGTAAGACATCACACCACAGGGACTCCTTGTATGACCCAAACTCGATGGGGACTAGACATTGATGGGTGACAGGTAGGGATGTCTTGTCAACCTAAGAGACTTTATATGGGTCTGGATGAGGTGTGGGTTTCAGTTTCAATCGCTCTAAGGTGTTAGTGGAAATCACATTCTGACAACTTCCACTGTCCACTATCACCTTACAATTCTTTTCACCACACTTGGCAATAGTGTAGAAGATAGTGCTTCGACGCCAGTCAGCACTACTCCTAGACTGAGCTAGCACACGCCTGACTACTGCAAGCGTTGCTTCCCCATCTAACTCTTTATCATCAGTAAGTCCTCCTTCAGGGTGATACTCTTCAACTTCATAATCACCCTAGTCATCTCCACTCTTGTGGGACTCGCCTATAACTAAGTCTTTCCCACGGCTCTTTGTAGGACACTGATTAGATATGAGGCCCAGATTGCCACACTCGTAGCATTTCACTTGGCTACCTCCACTAGGACCTGCACCAAGAACCCCTTTGCCCTTGTCCTCCCTAGGCCTAGGCGGAATGGTCGCCTGTGCCCTAGGTTGACTACCAACATTAGGTCTAGTCCCCTGGGAACTAGATCTAGCACTGGGTCTCGGGACTCAAAACAACGGACGACAGGAGTCTTTAGGTACTGCTCTAACTCCTGCACGACTTGATATGCTTCATTCAAGTCCGTTAAGGGCCGATTCATAAGCTCGCGCTGAAGATCCTCACGAAGGCCCGTCTTGAAACGCGAGAGCGTTACTAGCGGGTCTTCTTGGATATCACATCGCATCACATATTCTTCAAATTTAGCGATGTAGTCAGCGGCAGACATTGATCCTTGGCGTAGAGATTGCCATTGGTCAAGGAGCTTCTAACGGTATGAGAGAGGAAGGTACTTCTCCTTCAACTTCTCTTTCATCTCATACCAATGCGTGATGGGGGCTCTACCAACTCTTTCTATCCTACGCTCAGTGTTAGTCCAAAAGAGCTTGGCTTGACCCACAAGCTTCATCTTAGCAAACCGCATTTGACGGTTTTCTGACATGCCATACCACTCAAAGTAGTGGTCCATGTCAACAACCCAGTCAAGGAATGCCTTGGGGTCCAAGCGCCCATCAAAACTCGGGGCCTCGACTCTAACACTCTTCATCGCACACTCATCTGGATCTAGCGGTCTTGATGATCATATGTGGCTCGTGCCTCTCGTACAACACTACGACCGTTACCACGATCTCTATCTTCACTGCACCCATGTGTGGTAGCGCGTTCCTCTACGATTCCTCCCACTTGGGAGTGCGCATCATCCCCAACAGCGGGGTTTTCCCTTTGGGACGCCTCTAGTTGCTCGAACTTGGTCCTGGTAGTGGTGATCTAGTTCTCAAGGCGGGCAAAATCACGCTTGTGACTTGCCTCTAGAGCGGTTATCTTTTGTATCAATTGAGCAAGTTGCTCAGATAACCGTTCATTACTCATAGTAGGCTGAAGTCCGAAACCTCTACCCCTTCTTATGGGCATACAAATAAGACTTGAACCAAAACTCTACCCAACTAGACACTAAATGTTTTGACTCACAAGATGAATGCGATGAATGCAAAACTAATATGAACTGACACAATTAAACTAAAACAGAAAACGACTCAAATCTGGAAATTTTCCAAATGAGGAAACTTTCTAAAATTGGAAAGTTTCTAAAATCAGAAACTTTCTAAATCTGGAACTTTCCTAAAACAAACCTAAAAATCAAAACCCTAATTTGATAACTCGATCTAGACACAAACCATGCAAGCCTATTCTCTGATACCAAATTTGATGCAGGACAGCCCTAAATATGATGCATGCTCATGAACACAATTATTCAGCGGAAATAAAAGCAATAATAATAATGAAATCTAGCATCAATCATCATAAACTAAGAAAATCATAAAGGAAACATGCAATGGAGCGGGCCATCATCACAACCATGGAGTATGGGATTCAATTAGTGCCTAGGTTGGATCCGGCGAGGGATGGAACCTCCCGATCTTGCATGGCTATACCCAATCAATCAATGAAGATCACTAGTCCGAAGAATCAGGAAGTTTCTCGGATTAGGGATTTAAGAATTTGGGGTTTTAGGGTTTAGTTTGATTCCCAAGGTTTGATCGGGGAAGGGTTGGCAAAACTAGAAGAACAGAAAGAGGAAAATAATTACCTTGAAGACTTTGGAGGGGCACAAGAAGAAATTAGAAGAAGGAGATCAAGGAGAAGAGAAGAATCACCATAAGAGAGAGAGAAGAGAAAAGCCACCAAAGAGGTTTGCCTTTTCATTAACAATCAACTAATCACGTTATTAGGGCTTAGCCCACTTAAATAAGCAAGAAGAAAACATAAAAGTACCAAAATATCCCTAAAATATCTCTAAAAAAACAACTTAAAAAAAACAGTTCGTACGTTGGCCGGGCGCCCGACTAAGACAGAAACTGTCCAGCAAGGAAAACTGAAAATTTGCTGAATTTCGGGCGCCTGGTGCCAAATTTGGCCGGGCGCGCGACCACCTTTAGAATAGCATTTTTCTATTCTTTCAGTCGGGTCTTCTTCCATCCTACACACGTCTCTTCTATGTGCCAAATCACGTGCATAGGGTCTTCAATGCTCCTCAATCATCGCCTAACCACAAGGATGGTACTTGTGGGTGGCACTTTCTTCGTTGGTACGGTTGAAATGGTCTTGTGTCCTCATCACAAACATATCAATAAGCGCATTGCACAACAGCGCCGTCTTTGCAATCCCTTCCTTTTCAACATAAATCCCAATCCATATGGTCTTGCCCACCTAATGAGTGGATGGGGCTGATTTTTGTACAAGGCTATCCTCATGTTGGAACCAAAATATTGGAAGTGTTGGATATCAAACAAACATAATAGGTTGAAAATAATTCAGTGGGTGGAGAGTTAAATTATGGTCCAACTGGTTGGACTTGAAACCTTCTGAAAAAGAAAAAGGAAAGAAGTAAAACGAAACTACCATCAGAGTTTACACCTTATTCTTCTTGCCATCAGAGTTTACATATCAGGGGTTCAATCTAAGAGTTATGATCAATCCATCTAAGATTACTTTAGCAAGTATGGTTAATCCATCTAGATTACTTTAGATGGCACTTATTCTGATCAACACAACCAAGCACTTAGCCTTTCTAGATCCTAGGAAACCAAAATTTTATTATGAGGATCTATAAGCTTGAAAACAAAACTTTTAAATGTTCAAAATTCCGGAACACACCCTCTATGCCCATTAATCACATCCCATGAAACATCAGGAATATTCGAGTTAAATAAGTACCTTTCCAGAAGACAGCCAACCTAGCTGCTATCATTTGGATTCACTTTTTACTTCAACAGCAATTGCCTACAAAGAGAAGGTTCTCCTTAAACAGGAACCAAATGATTACGAGGGAAGGCCTGTTCTATGAAAGGACATTACCTTTGCAACCTCATAATGAGTTACTAGCCTTACATAAAATAATTCCAGTAGTTGATCATTTTACACAAGTATTAGATCAAGAAAAACATTACCTTTGCAAACTCGTAATGAGTTACTAGCCTTACATGAAATAATCTGCAATTTGAAGCACATATCTTGAATGTGAGCATTAGTGAAGGAAATCACATTGTTATTTCTACTTCATTTTACTAATTTTGTAATTCATTTCAAGGGTTTACACAACCTACTGGTAGGGCCCACCTTTTGGTGATCCAACAATTCATAAGGTGGGACCCATGGTGAAATGGAGATACCCAAAAATCTCTCCTACTGGATAATCCTAACAATCCAATCAATTGAGAAAAAAAGGAAACTGAATGGCTAGAGGCCCATTTCAGCCATGAAAAGTGTGTGTGTGTGGGTATGTGTATCCTTATTCCCCTGATCTTTCATGGCTGAAAATGCACTATACCAATGGTGCAGCGCAGGGTGCCTGTAGGTGATCAATTCCAAAAAATAGAAAATGTATTTCAAGGATCAAAGGATAGTAACTAAAGACTTGTTTTGTCATACATATTCTTCTGTACAAATTCAAATGGAGCAAGAAGAGAGATTCATTCGAACAAATCATATGTAAGTCAAATGTGAGAGCTTCCATGCTTTACTTGGAGCCATCATCAAACAAAAACAGTTGCAACTCTTTTTCCACCAGGATTTTTTGACTGATGATGGCACAATTTGATTTGTTCCTCTTTATTTCACCAGTTACTTTTTTCCAACTCTTTATAAGTTGAAACAGTTGCAACATTAAAAAAGAAGAAGAAGAAGAAGAAGAAGAACAAATAACAAAGAACAGTCGGGGCTTATTGGGCTAAGCAAATGCTCAATCAAACAATGCATATCTTGGCCTTTAGTTTAATCAAAGAAGAGTAAGAGAAAGTACCAATGAGCTCCCTGATTCATTTTTCAATTGTGCAAGACCATCAGGGATAGACGAGGTCTAGCAGTGTGAACTGCAAAAGAACAGGTGAGATTTACAGAACGAGTTTTAATATTTCTAGAACTCAAAAGCAATAGAAATAGCTGAAAATGGAACTCGGAAAAAGGGAAGCTAAGGTACCTTTCCTTCAAGATTGTTGGTGGTTAACTAATTCTTTGTAGCCAATAGTATCTCCACGAACATTTTCCAACAAACCCGTTAGGAATCTCTCAAGAAAGTTTGGAAGAAAATGAGACCGAATGAGACCGAAGTATCATACTTGAATGCAAGCTCATAAAATACGGAGTGCAGCAAAATTCAAAGAAACCAAAGGAATGAACCGCCAAGCCCCAAAAATGATGCAAACCCCACAAGAGCCGCTGCAAGGGAAAAAAAAAAAAAAAATTCTATAACTCATGTTGTCTACAGAACAGAAACGGATGCCGCACTGAGTGAAAGCTCCAGCCATTGGGTCAGATAACAAGAAATGGCCAAACTCTGATAGTCTCATCCCGCACTGCCTCATCCACCGCAAAACCAAAAACCATTAGAGATTGGTACCTGCAATACCCACGATAGGAGAAAGTCCAAGTGGATATAGAAGTTCAAATTAAAATGCAAGACCCATTAGAGAAAATGAACAGCTCAGTTTGGCCTATTTCACTGGGCCAATTCAAATCTTGGGTTTTGCTAAGACCAACTGGCTCCTTACCAGTCTGAATCAGGCCAATGACGTGATTACTAGAAATAATTCCATCAACGCTATTTTTGAGATGTAGCCACCCCAAGGGAGAGAGAGGATTAAAAAGGCCAAAACAAAATAGCTATTCTGTTATGGAAACTAAGGCACCCCGTGAGAGCCTGCTCCCTAATTTGGCATCTATCTCCAGTACACCTATGGCTGAATGTGGTCCTCTGGGAAATAAATGAGCAATTGGTTCTTTGGTATCTTGATTTGTTTTTTCAATGAAACTAAGAATCAAGCCTTTAGGTTCAACATTTCATTCGACTATATACCAAAAGATGCTAATGGCAGTTGACAGTTTAACGAAGCAGATGGCTAAACTTCCTTGTGTATTGGGAACTTGTTCCACAGCTGTAATTTCTTTGTAATTTAACAGATTGTAAATTTATGCAATAAAAATACATCCTGATTTGTAAATAGAGCTTGCCCATGCATCCACACAAAGATCAGCGTATTGGACACTTTTATCAAGGGGTTAATGATGCAGGATGCCCTAATTATGATGCATGCATATGATCATGTATGATTCAGGGGAATAAAACAGCAATAATAAGTAAATCTCAGCATTCACCATCATAATCCAAGAGAATTGACAGGAAACATGCAATAATGTGGGTCATCATCACAACCACATAGTATGAAGTTCAAGTGTTGTGTGGAATGGATCCGGCGAGGGATAGGACCTCCTGATCTTTCATGGTTATTATTCAAACGTGTAATGAGATTCACTAGCCCGGGGAATCAAAGGATTTCACAAGTTAGGGGATCAAAACTTGAGGATTAGGGTTTTGGGATCAAACCTCAAATCTTAGGGTTGTAGAGAATGGAGAAAAGTAGGTTAAAAGAAAGAGGGAATAATAGCATTACTTTAAAAGAATGTTAGAGGGAAAAGAAAGAAGAAAGAAGAAAACGAAGATTGGAAAAGAAGAGGAAGATCCACAGAGAGAGAGAGGGGAGGACGCAACCAAAGTTCTTTTTTCATTCAATAATCAAGTAAATTCGTGTTTAGGGCTTAATCCCTTTAAATAAACATTAACAAAGAAGGAAAAGTCCAAAATACCCTTGAAACTTAAGTAAAAATGAACTAGAAAAAAAAATAACTTGCGCGGTCGTCAGGCGCCCGGTGACCAATCAGTCGGGCGCCCAATGACTATTGTTCGAGCACCCGATGACCCATGGTCAGGCGCCCGATGGGTAGTGGTCGGGCGCCCGAAGACAGTGAAAACTGTCTAAAGAGTTCTGCTTCAAATCGGGCAAATTTCAGGTAACCAATGACCATCAGTCGGGCACCCGACGACCTCTAGTCGGGTCTTCTGTCTTCGTACACATGTGTCTTCCCATTGTGGGGTCTTCTACGTGCCAATGTAAGGCCTTCAATGCTCCTCATCATTCGTCAAGAATGATCCAGGACCATCATTGAGCCAAAGAAATGCAGGCGTCGCTCGCCTCCTATGCTGATAAACCCTAAAGGGACGTTTGATGTCCGCATTAGTTAGTCTAACTGATAGATATGGCAAGTATTCTCAACCAGGCATGATCTATAAAAGCAACAGTCGGGAGAAGTATTGGAGATCATTATTGATGGTACTGAGATGAAAAACCTAGCATTGGGATTTAGAATAAATAAATATAAACTTAATTTCCGCTGTGCATATTGAAAAACTTGATAACATTTCACAATACATGTATGTTAGTCAGCATACCACATAACCAACCACCATTCGGCAATAATCATAAAAGAAGTGTCCAAGCCTATGCTAGTCAAACTCAAACTAAACTAATAAAATGGAACTAATTGTTTCTAAGTCACACATCCAACATTTCTAAGTCAAGCCAAACATGTTGGATTGGTTGGATGTCATGCATACATTATCACGGAACCCAATATACCCCTACCGGCTTTATCAATCTTCTCCATGGCAAATATCAACTAGTTCCTATAGTCATTATCTCCTGTAAATCTTTAACTGAAGATTCATACTGCAAGAAGGTAAAAAAATATTTGTGGCTGCACCGATACAATTTACTATGAACGGCTGCCTACATACTTAAAAAGGTGGTTTGGGATCAAGCCACAACGTAGTTCTTTTAATCTTCAAATCATGTCAGTTTACACATAAGCATATGAAAACTTGTAACAAATCACACTAGAAAACTCATAACAAACCTTGATGACCTCATTTTCAAGTGATAGTTTTTATCAACCACTCTTTATATATGGTTGTTTGCCTCTCATCCAACAACTTAGGCTGCAATTTTCACATTCATCAATCATATATGTAAGATAGCATTCGTTTAAAGAACTAATCATAAAAAAATGTGGTTAATGATCAATAGACTCATCCTCACCTTGCCATCACCTATGCTGGTTGTTGAGCTCTGAATTGTGCATATTATAACCCCAATTCATCACTCATTATACATGGTTTTCATAATTTAAAGACTCATCTAATGCATGGTTTTGTGATTGTAGGAATGCAAGAGAGATCCCACTTATATGATGATAAAAAGCACTCCTTAGATGCCTTGAAGATCAAAAGAATGAAGGTCAAGAGGTGGAAGAAAGTTTGAAGAAAAAGTAGAAAAGAATGAAGAAACAGACAGCTCTGATGGATCGCCGATAGGTGTCCTATCAATCGGAGGAGGTTCCGATGGGTACCAGATCAATCGGACCATCCATCGGACATACTAGAAATACCAGATTTCTCTGGACATATTTTCGATCAATCGGATAGAGGTGTCCAATCAATCGGACGAATGTCCGATCAATCGGAATAAGCGGCAGAAGTTAGCAACTCTCTAGACTCTTTTACGATCAATCGAAGATCATAGTCCGATTAATCAGAGGGAGTTTCGATCAATCGGACCTGTCTGCATAGCTGTGTAAGGAGTTAGGCAATTCCAGAAGATTCCAAATCGGTGCGGGATTTCTTCTATAAAAGGGCACCTTTTCTTCCTTTCCAAGGCATGCTTGGACGTGGGGATCATCAAGGAGGCTTAGGAGACGAATTCTACTTCAAGTTTTCCTAGTTTTTCTTCTAGTTTTAGTTATTTTTATATTTTTTAAGGCTTCTAGTTCAAGGATGTTAGAGATGAACTAAAAGCTCTTAGCTAGAGCTAAGAGGTGAAGCTTTTGATTTGTTTTTTATGGATTGATGCAACATAGGTTTCGTTTTCATGTTTTAATTGAAAGATTTAGTTTAATATGAGTTTGAATCAAGTACTAGTTCAGTTTTACCTTGACCTCTTGATGACTCTGGGTTCATGTGATTCTTAGTGATTCTAAACTTAGTAGCTTATCTTTTGGGCATTATTTATGCTTGTGTAGTTCATTGATCTATCATCGACTCCGGGCATGGTAGACCCTTTAATTGCCTTGTGTACAATGACACGATCTTCATGTGGGAACTCATTCAAACCAAAGTCCTTATCTTTTGTTATAATCTGAGATAGTTGTTTGCTGATTGATTTCAATTTAATTAGAGTTCTAATCATGGGTTGTAATCCAGTCTAGTGACAGGATTTGATGAAACCTATGGTTGTGAATCTCAACTAGATTGGAAAGAGGCTTGACCTATACAATTGAGTGTGCCCAAGGCCTGAGCATTGTTGTGGGAATTGAATTAATGAACAAACAACTGTTTTAGATAAGTGTTTATTGAACCACTCCATATTCCGACCGGATAGAGATATGAATTCGATTCCGATTGTGTTTTAGGAGACCTAGTTGTATTGATGCATTAAAAACTATCAAAAGTGGATCCTTGGCAATGTAGTGCCTTTTTAGATTGTTATTTCTCATAAATCACTATTTTCCAGATTTAGTTCTTAATAGGATTTCGATTATAGGTTATTTTAGATAAATTCTGAGAATATCCACACATAAATCTCTGTGGAACGATACTCGGTCTTTCCGAATTATTACTACATCGCAACCCTACACTTGGGGAAGCGAACATTGGTGACTATATCAATTGCATAGACTTCATTCGCCTCGAATTCTGCATCATCAACTCTGGTCTCGAGCCATGTTATGCTCAGTATGACTTTGTTTTCATCAATGACAAACTGTTTAAGCTGATGATTGAGCACACCTTCAACAATTTTGCAATCATAGGCAGCAACAACCTTTTGAATAGCTTCTATTACATCTTTATTCTGCCACAATATGACAAGGTTCGATAAGCAATTGATATTGGCTTTCTTTCTCTTAACCTTTTCAAGAAATTCATGCCCCCTCCTACAATAGTAGCAAGGCAACACATAAAAGTGATCCAACAACTGAGATACCCCATAAGAGGAGGATGAGTGTTTTCCCAACAAGGGCCCACCTATTCATATTTGAAACCATGTTCCTTAGTCTCCTCACCCATGTACTAGAGATCTTTGTTTACTCGACAAAGATCATCCCTTCTGAAGAAAGTACTTTAGCTTTTAGGGAGGTAGACCGTTGTGACCACTAATAGAAGTACTAGAAAATTTCGAGGGCGAAATTAATTTTTTAGGGTGTAGATTGTAACACCCTAAAAATTTCAATCCTCGAGTCTTTATAGTACTCAAGCGCCTCTAGAAGATTTTCTGATTTAATTCTCAAATGAGAGTCCATACGCCTTATTTAAAACCAAGAATCTAGGAGATTTATACAGGAAACTCTAGTTTGAACGCTCTGATTCGATCGAACCTTTGTATGACACTTACACACATCAATCTAACCGTACATTCTCCGTCAGATATCATGAACAGCCATCGATTCATTTCTAATTGTCAAATCCTACCTCAGATCTGTTGATTTATGAACCTATATCTATGATTTACTGAAATCACAATTGATTAACTTGTATAATCGGTTCCCAATGCAGATCCACCTTAGACTACCTTGATTAACGAGTCAAATCTCGATTGTCTTAAGTATCAGAGTCGATTTGACCTAATTGATGACCTAATCTCCATTCGGACCCAACTGACGACCTAATCTAATTCATAATGCCTGAAACCCCAAATAAATTTACGTTACCATTAGAATCTGATACTTGTCAGTGTATGCTAGGACCCAGTAAAAGGATTCACTGAACCTTGTTCCCTAAATGATTTAAATGGTGTCTTGAAAACCTAGAACAATTATAGACCGTTCGTTAGTGAGCCATTGATCATGAATCTACTCAGAATCGATCGCTTTACTGGACTCGACATCTCACCTAAATCAGATGTTCAAGACCATACCCTAAATCGCATAACTTGAACCATGACCCAAGCACATGTACTGTATGACTCACCTCTGTTTTGGGCTATCTGGAACTATAAATAGCAAGCCCCATTTGAGAATTTCATTTGGAATAGAATTTGGGGATGTTTCTTGGGTTTTCTTTTAAGGTTTGCTTTAAGCCTTCAATTCCACTACCGTTCTTTCTACCGATCGTAGGCAGGCCGTGCATTGAGGTAAGATACCCCTCCTATTACAAAAATTAGAAAGTTTCATTAGGGACTTTTGTTTCTAATTAGGTTTTTGTTAGATTTAGGTGTTCTAGCCGAATTTTCTTCAAATCCTTGAGTAATACTCATTCCTAGTTCGTGGATTCGCCAATGGAGTGAGGGTTATTCTTCTAAGTTGGCTATTATCAGCCCATGAGGGTTTTAGATAGTGAAAATTGGATTTTTCTTGAATTTCATTCGAATATGAGTGTTGAATGGTTTATGTTTATGCTTTATGATCTATGTATGTTGTTTGATTGCATGCTTTCTATTAGGTAGAGATTCATTGCCCATTAAAATCGATTTTATGAAAATATGGAATTTGGTGTGTTATGCATATCAAGTGTTTGATAAAATTTCTGAGTGAACCGAAGTTCACATATGTTTGAGTGAGTGGATTACCATCCATGTAGGCTAGTGCCTGGTTGTGAATTTGATGAGTTTGCCTGCAATAGCAATCCAAGTGTTTGGTTTTACACCAATATATGAAATGAAGTACACAAAATATCAATTGTTTGATTTTATGCCTAATTAAGACAATGAATGCTATAATGTTCCATTCCTCTCACCACATGCTTAGCATATTATGTAATTGACGTGATTGAGATTAATCTCTGAAAATCATAATTTATGGACTGTCTACTTGGGTCTGGCCGTCCCGGACTTACTCGGTCGACTTGGGAGTAACATGATCAACTGACCCTAGCTAATCCGGTTTGGTTGATGTTTCACTCAGCCTACCAAATTAGTCAATTTCAGAGTTAATCATATTTGTTTGACCATTGACACACATTCTGTAGAATCCTAAATACTACGACTACCATTGTTGTACAGTCACTTATAATCGAACATATCAAGTCTCATGAGCCAGACATAGAATATGGGTAACTATGTTTGCGTTGTCTTTGGCTAGTATGGGTGATGAGCCCTCCAATAACCTTGAGCACTGAATCCTACATACTGAAGCTCATGGGCCAGGCATGGTATATGAGTAACTGTGCCTATGCTGTCTTTGACCGGTATTGATCCTGATGGTCTTATCGAGAGTCTTGAGCACCGATGCTAGGTGACAAGTCTACCATCATTGATCTTGGGTGACGACCCATTACCATGCATATGACATTCTAGGGCATCGAGACCCTTACCATTTGATTCATTATTTAGTTATGTTGGGTGACGGACCCAAATTGGGATTTCAGGAGCTGGGCATAAGATGCCCTGGCTTGGCGGTGGGCCTCGGCCTGGTAGAGGGTACCCTGATCTGGCATTATCCAGTATTCAGTAAGGCCACTGTCCAGTGTTCGTCTTTCCTCGCTGTCCAATGTTCTGCCGCGTTCCTGTTAGTTGTGTTCCTGTTTTTAAGACTCTTGGTAAAATTGAGGTATTTTGGCTTCGACAATACTGCTAATTGAATACGAAATTTCATAAATACTTAACAATCATGCACGCATCACATTTGCACGTGTATTAGTCCGACGCTGCTGTTGGGTGGTAACCCCACCATTTATTTTTTTGGAACATAACATTTGCATATCATGGTTGCATGCATTATTCAGTTAGAATAGGAACTTGATTGTAAGGTTATGTTATCTGCTGATGCTGGGGTAGTAGGTGTGAGAGCCACACCATTTGTTATGCTTTATTACCTGTACTTGATTGTGTTGATAAGATGTTTAACTTAGAGAATGGTAACACTGAGTATAATTACTCACTCCCACTTGGGGGTGTTTTAAAACACTAACCAATTATTATGATGCAGGAGTTCCTGCCACTTGATGCATGAGATGCACGACCTGTTGGCTTACCTATGTTGTGTGTTTCATTTTCTGCCTTGAATCGGACATCTTGGGTCGATAGTCTTAAAGATTTCATTGTACATGTATATATTGAGCCCCAATTGAGTGGACTCCTTGGTTGTGTGGATGATTCTATGTATTTATACTTTAAATTCAAACTGAATTATACACTGTTTTAGTTTAAATCTTCACTTCTGAGTTGATGTCATTAATTTATTGCACTAAACTTCGCTTCTGCACAATACAGTCACTTCGGAAATATCGGGAGCCACAGATTGCCCGATACCCGATTTTCAAGGCATGACAGTTGATTTTTTTCTCACTTGGGAATAAACCTGAGTGGGTTCTTTCATGTCACTTTTGTGGGGAGAGGCGAGTCATTTTAAATTTGAATGTCCAATTGCAAAAAGACCGTCATTCACCTCAATTCGCTCTCAAATAGGAAAATCAAATGTAACTGAGAGAGTGACTCTAGAAAAGAAGAGTCTACCTGAAAAAGTTCATAGGATTGAGAAGAGTTCAACAAAATCTAGAAAAGTAGAGTCTCCCAAGGTTGGTAAAAGAAAGAAATTTTCATTGCCTCCAAAGGTACATGATTATGTGGGGGTGATGTTGAAAAATGTTACCCAATTAAATAAGAAAGTTCAACAAATAATGAAGGGCAAACAAAAGGGTTTTGGAATCATATTGACAATGCATATACTCAAAATCAATGTTATGCGCCAACCAAGATGAGACAGCTAGTTGACATCTTTAGACCTTTGAATTTTAGGAAATTCATGGGAGGCTTTGTTTGTTAGTCATCTACTTAGCAAAACGTGCATATTGGTAAATCTGAGGACTAAGCCTCATTCTATTTTGATTAGTTTAACTCTTGCTTATCATATTTATATCTTCCTGAAAGCTAAACTAATTGTTGTTTGGATTAGCATAGAATTCTTATATGTTTTATCTTATGCCTTGATAATCATTGGAATGATCATTGTTGCTTGATAATTAAACATCGTGTATGATCATTCATATATGTTGCATGCTTCATTTAGTAGTGTGTAAAATGCTCGGCTAGTGTTGTTATCTAGTATTGAATGAATATCATAGTTTAAACTTGCCAAGAAAATTTTGTTTAAATGCACTTAATAGTCAAATTTGAGGATATCGAGCCTCTTTATCTCTTGCTAGCTATTGAATGAATGGTTAATGTGAATACTTTTGATTTCATTAGTTAGCCATCTCATATGCTATTAACTATTTATCTTTTATACGTGAAATGATTTGATTGTGGCATATGCCTATATTGCTAAATAAAATTATGGGTATGTCTTTTAATTGAATCCAATTTGCCACATGAGGAAGGGTTATGGTCATGCTACCTCTTCAAGGTCTCAAACATTAATTAACACTTCTTGAGAAGATTTAGTAACACATCAGGGTAACTAGATTAAAAAATCTCATATTGATGAAGACTGTGAAAACCCTACTGGTATCCATCTCCTCTAATCTCCCTATATGAAAAGGCGTGGGAGAATACATTCGACTATAACACCTTTAATAAAAATGAAGAAGCATTCTCATCAAATTATAAGAAAGATGATCAAGGAGGAAATGCTTTCTTATAAGATGATCTTGACCATCTTTACACTTTATGAATATCTTAAAAGGATTGTTCAAGCTTACGTAAGATTCGGTTCAAGTGGCTAATGAGCTAGATAAAGAAAAATATGAAAATGTAAAAATTTCTCCCTTATGCTTAACATGGAATATCATAAGTCCAAATTCTTTGGGACTTTGGGGAGATATTTAGGTCCTCAATTTGAACTTTGAACATCAAAGACTTGAAGAATCAAGTTAGCCAATTTGAATAATTCTTAATGATAATATTGCCCAACATCAGTCATTGATGTTATATCTAATTATGGAAGGTTGGATGGTATAGGTATAATCCCTTAAGATTATATAGATGATTGGTCTTGATATACATGCCATTAGGGGAGGTTGGTTGCTTGGGCTATAAGCCCTTGGTTTTAAATGTTTAAATGTATATTTGATATGATCAACTGTCATGAGCTTCATAGTTAAATCAGAGGAATTGTAGCCTCATTTCCCTTAATAGTTAAGCTTTTAGTTGCCTTATTGAATATTGATTGAGGGAGGATGGACGATTGGGCTCTATGCCCTATTTCTGATCATGCGATAAGTCAATACTGTTTGGCTCATCATTCATTTTCTTCTCACCCATTTTATGAGCTTGCGCGCTTCAGTGGAAATCACATTTTAGGTGGTTGAATGGCTAGGGCAAAATGCTCTTTCTTACTCATTTGTGTACATAAATAAGTGATGATTTTAGTGTTATTGATATACATGATTAAAGAGGTGGTTGGTTGATTAGGCGAAATGCCCTTTGTGCGTATTGATTAAATTTATATCAAGTTGTTCTGTGATTACTTCTTTTCTCCCATGATTTTTATGTTTATCTCTTCCCTTGATTACATGATTAATATATTTTTCGCGCTTTAATGCTTATTGCTCATGGATTAGTGTCATTATTCTTATAGGTATATCTATTTGTGAGCTAGCCTTTGTCAATCACTGACAAAAAATGGGAGAAATATATCCCATCAAGAAGTCGATTTATATCTTTTTGTAGGCTTTCTTAGGTGCAAGTGTTGAGGGGGAGAAATTGAAGATATTTTAAGTTTGTACATGTCATTTCAAAATTGATTATATTGTATATTTTTGTATAGACATGTAAATGGGTATATTTGTATTTCTGTTATGGGATAATCATGATCTGTCTAGTGTGTGTTTTGTCACAAATTGACAAAGGGAGAGATTGTTAGTACACTGATTCGCGCATCGTATTGTCAATTACGTGAGCGTATATGTCTGTCCAGTCTTGTGAGCCCCGACGAAGATTGAAGACTCAAGACTTGAAGATCGAAGCCGCTTTCCTTGTCTAAGATCAAACTAAATCTAGTTCAAAAGGTACGTGGCATATAGACAGTCCATAGGATTCCAAAACACCCCGTTGATGGCATTTTAATCTCGCTTAATCTTAGCCATTTGATTCACGGATTTAAGGTCAAGTTGATCAGGCTTAGACCTTCAATGTGTAGGTGCCCAACTTTGGAAAATCATATGAAAACCACCTTGTTTGGGCACCAAAAGGAAGGCTGATTTCAGCTTGAAACAGGACATGTATAAAACCTGTTGACCGACCGGCCAGTCAGTCAGTCATAGTGGCCCCCTTGTCCAACAAGCCTTGAAAGAAAAAAGGGGGTAGTCCGATCGGTCTGATGACAGGTCGGACAGCAGGTCGGTTGTCCTATCAAACCGGTCGGCCAGTCGAGCAAGCCTGGAAACTGTCCAGTGAGTTTCACTCTTCAGGATTTTTGTATCCGATCGGTCTGAGGACCGGCTAGCTAACAGGTCGGACCTCAAATTCGACCAGTCGAAGGGAGTCCCAAGCAGGTCAGTTTGTGACCGTTTTCTATCCGTTGAAGCCCAATTCTTGGAATCTATAAAGGCATATCTTGAGGTCTTTAAGGGCATCTTTTGCACACCCATTGAGAGCATAGAGAGAGGCTTTTAAGAGCATTCCTTAACCTCCTTTGCTTTTTATAGTCTTGATTTCATCACTCAAACCTAGCCATTAATGACATTACAATGAGTATTCAAAGCTTGGTTTAAACAATGAACTCAAGTAGTGCATTCATGGTTGTCCCAATCATTGAAACTTCATCTTGAAGACATTTACAGCCATTGAATGCTCAGATTGATGGTTTTTACATTAACCATTGCATTGAATAGGCAAATAGAACACCAATACCTTCTCCCACCTACCTGACATTAGTTTATAAACATCATATTGCATCGGTAGCTGATCGTGGGAGCTTGAAGAGGAGCTGAAGCATGTTGTAGTTGAAGCTACTCAACGACGCTAAATCGGGCCTCATCAATTGTAAGTGTTTAAGCTTATAGAGTCCATTACTTCCCCCTTCTTGTTGAGATTGGGATCGAGAGATTGTGACCCAATCTCGGAGTTGTCCTTGTGTAGGACGTGGAAGTCCTTACGTAGGCCTCTAACACGGGAGAATACGTGCATTATCCTTGTGTAGGATTTGTGGAGTCCTTGTGTAGGAATAGACCTTATGTTGGTTGTAAAGGTTTATGGTGAATCTCATTTAAATCCATTGGTGTTGGGGTCCTAAAATGTCAGGGCCCTCAAAATAAACATCTACTTGCTATAAGATCAACATACCACAAGAAAACTAGGGCTACGATACCCATAAATCTAATGAAAACCTCAGAATACCCAGATCTTACTTAGCCATTTTCCAAAAACAAAGAGCCTGGGTGGGCCCCGCTGATTATCGTGGCCAAAATCCCCAGAATCGAGACATAAACCTTCAGAATGAATTAACATGACCAGTGCATCAATATCCGCTACCAAGCGGACCCCACAAATCAACCATTTTGCAAAACTCATTTCGAATTAGACGAACAAGTGCATCAACGCACCCCTAAATTCAGGGTAGTGCACCCAAAAAATCAGCATCTCGCCAAGATGAATTTTTTGGTGCTCTGGCTGCAGCGAACCCTTATATTCATGGTAGCGCACTCGAAAAATCAGGTTTTTCACCAAAGTGAATTTTTGGGTGCTCTAGCTGTAGCGAACCCTGGAATTCAAGGTAGCGCACTCGAAAAATCAGCATCTCGCCAAGATGAATTTTTGGGTGCTCTGGCTGCAGCGAACCCTTAAATTCAGGGTAGTGCACCCGAAAAATCAGCATCTCACCAAGATGAATTTTTGGGTGCTCTGGCTCCAGCACACCCGAAAAATCAAGTTTCCACTAAGATGAATTTTTGGGTGCGCTAGGCCTATTTTCGTCCAATTTAAGGGTTCGCTGGACCTGTTTTCAGCCAATTTCAGGGTGCGCTACACATGTCACTTCCTCATTGTCTCATCCTCTGATATTTTCGGGTATAAATACCCCTGTCGACTGTTCATTCATACACTAGACAAGAGAGAGAGAGAGAGAGACTATTGACCTTTGGGCATTTCGAATCCCCACTGGAACCCTTGCCGGAATCCCTTTTCTGACGACCGAAATACTTTTTTGACAAACCAGAATCCTTTTTCGATTACCAGAATCCTTTGCCGAATATTATTCTCAACTACCACAGGTCGGGCCCTAAAAACAGCAAAATTTCTCTAAGTATGGGAGCGCACCCAAAAATTCATCTCTCCAGGACAAAGTTATTTTTAGGGTGCACTGGACCCAGCGCACCTATAAATTTAGCTCTCCAGAACCAGATGATTTTTGGATGCTCTGGCTGTAGCGCACCCATAAAATCTGGCTAGCGCACCCAAAAAAATCAGTTATTTTCATACTTAGTTTTTGGACGCACTGGACACCTTTTTTAAGTATTCTAGGCCATATTTGGACCTATTTCAGGTATTTCGAGCACTCCGAACGCAATGGAATAGTCAAATAACCCTTCCAGCATACCCAATGAGCAAAACAAAGACTTTCGGAGCTCGATTCGACAAAGCACGATGAATGTAACGAACTTCCAGAGCGAGACTGCCAGCATCCAGAATTATGCAAATGGATGTATTATCATTATGTGTACTATCAAAGCATGGCTCGGATTAAGCAAAAGGGACTATGGTCACTACAATAAACCATATCAAAGAGTTCTAAATCTTTATAAAGCGATTGTTATGAACTGCCACAATACAATAGTCAATGCCCTACCCATCCAAATGGTATCTGGCGGTTAAGCTACTTAGGTACATATAACCGTAGAACGGTCTTCCCGAGGTCACCTGTCCAAACATGACAAGCGCGGGTCCAGAGTCGCACCCTCTCAGTTAAGAACCCTGATAGTTCCATCCCGGATCTCCGGTCAAAACATGGGATATAAACATCTGACTAATACAAAGATGGCACAATCCATAACAAAATAAATACAGGTCTCAACGACCATGAACTCTAAGACCATAGTCCCTGCTGACTAATCTTCCGCCTTTTAATTAAGGGTCATCGATCATTCGGTGTAATTAAGGGCTCGTGCCAGACCACGGCCTGGAATGTACAAGATCTCAGAATCTCTGGAATAAAATTCGCCTTTTGATATCTCTTCTTGTGTACTTTTGTGAATGCTCGTGATTGTCTAGGAATGTTTTCATTACTCAGAACCCTAGAGCAACAATACACAGAAAATGCCCCTTGTAGCATTTTTAGTTTTAACAAACTGGCGACCATGCTGGGGATCAAACCCAGAATCTCTGGTTATTTCTGCGTATAGAGACACTCTAAGATTAATCATTCGCAAACATGAATGTATATGTAGAAAAGTTATTGCAGGGAATAATGTTCCAGCGCCCTTGGAAACCAAACTGGCGACTTTCAATCGGAACGTTCTTCCCTTCATCTTTAAGGCAATAAACATTAAATCAAATGTTTCCGAACCCACAAACTTCCACAATTACATGTATTTGTCTCCTTCTTGCTTACTTCTGTCAGTTGATGTATCGCGATCGATGGGTTCATACTCCCGACTGCATTTATGAACTGTTTTAATGATTTTATGACATCACAGAATTAGCAAGATATTAATACAAACAGAAGGAATGGCATGCTCAATGACAAGTTCATGCGTCTTCTTCATTGCCGGGGGTTTCAACTTTCCCCATTTCACCATGACCGTGACAACTTCTCCTAGCTCAGAATGGCAGTTGGTCGAAACACATCGATAGAAGAAGGAACAGAAGAAAGTGACCATCATAGCAGCATACAAAGAGATGAATGTTGCAAAACCTCGTCTCGTGATCAAGAGGCAATGGCAGCCCAAGAACAAGCAGAAGACCCTTATCAACAACAAGACCATAGCAACAAGACCTTCAGTACCTACTTTGACGATCGAGCAGTTTCCGCCACTGTCCAAGATCATTCGTGTCTAGCAGGGACTGATCAAAATCGCACTAGTGAGGAACTCTAAACCCACAGCAGTCATTGAGTCAAGACAGAGGCCAGCTCAGAAGTTTCAGCCAGCACAGGTAGTAATGGTTCAAGTAGTCGAAGATGAAGAAGGACCGTACGAAGTGGAAAGGGAGCTACTACCAGTTCAAGATCAGATCGACAGATTGGTTCAAGCTAATCACGAAACGAATGATCGGATGAGGGCCATTCAATAGGCCCTAACTATGTTAATCGCATAGCACGCCACTCGAAGCGTGATACCTCCTACTCGCCAATCAGCTGAAGAATCTCAAGGTGCAACAGAAGGACCATCTGAACCGAAACCACTCATCTAGCCCAGGGTCACACCAATAAAGCGTGCACCACTTACTACATCACACATATCACGAGAAGAATTGTCACAGACAATAGCCCACTTGATACAACAGGAAAAGGAGAAAGAGAAGAGGGGTAGCTACAAATATCGGGTCCCATACCCACCAGAAGTAGAGGAAGTGTCGTTCCCGGCTAACTTCAGGTGTCCAGACTTCAGAAAATTCGACAGAAGAGGATTACCGGAAGAGCATATCACCCACTTCTTTACCACTTTCGGCAATTGGTCTGCCATTCCGTAGTATTGTATGCGGTTATTGTTGCTCATCAACATGATTCCCTCAATTCAAGTTAGGACTTGAGCACACTCAATTGCATAGATCAATCCTATTTCCAATAGATTAACATCATAACCATAATAATCATCAAACCCCATCACAAGACTTGACTATATTATGATATGAACTTCATTCAAATCATATGAACAATCAACACAATATTTAGAATTTAGAACAAAAAGGTAGAACTTTGGTTTGAAGTTCCCACACTAGAACTAAAACTAGAAGAGGAAGAAAACTAGTTGTAGGAGGCTAGGAAGCCTCCTAGGTCTTGAATCCTTTGCTCCCCATGTTGCTAGATGGGTTAGGAAGAGGCTGTAGGTGTCCTTTTATAGATTGGCGCGAAAGATTCCAGATTGCGCAAGAAATCACGCAATTGCGCAGAGAAAATCGGAGCTTCACGGACAAGCCCTGTTACGCCGCCGACCGGTCGGACGACTGGTCTGAGCCCATGGACGCAAGCTATGTTTCTCTGGACTCATCTCGACCTGTCTGGCGACCTGTCTGGCGACCGGTCTACAGACAAGTCTAAGATAAAAAAAAAAATCAGATTTTCTTCTTTCTCTTCTCTCCTTCTTTCTTGCTTCTTTCCTCCACCTTTTGGCACTTGTTCTATTGATCTTCAATGCATACAAAGTGACTCTTTTAACTATAAATTAGTGAAGTCTCCCTCTCATTCCTACAATCACAAATTCATGCATTAGATTAGTCTTTAAATCATGAAAACCATGCATAATGAGTGATGAATTGGGGTTAGAATATGCACAATTAAGAGCTCAACAGTTATTCAGATTAACCCTAATGGGGAAAGCATTCCAGTGGTACATGTCATTACCAACAGGCTCTATGAGAACATGGGAGGAGATGCAAGATCGCTTCATTTCGAAGTTTTTCACAACCGAGAGAGAGATTTAGCTGACAGATCTGGCAATAGTCAGACAGAGACAAGGAGAATCGGTCGAGAAATTCATTGATCGATGGGGAACGATGGTGGATCAATGTCAAGTGTTGCCAAGTGAAGGAGAGTAGATGAAAATGTGCCTAAGGGCCTTGGACCCAATGATCTTATACCGATTGTCGGATAATACTTTCCACTCTTTTCGCGAGCTGACAACGAAAGCGCATCTATTAGAGGAAGCAGTTTCTCAAGTAAACTTCAGACCCAAGAGAGAGAAAAAAAGTAGGAAGAATATTGGAAACTCATCAGGTCAACAAGGGTAGGGACCAAAAAGACCGAAAACATCCTGCCTTAGATCACAAGATAGAGACGAAACCAATAGTTACCCAAGATAAGGGTAAGAGGCCCTATGCACCCCAATGAGTTTCAATAGCTAAAAGGGATAAAGCTAATGGTCAGTACATGTTTGAATGGCCGATCTAATTCCTATCATGGAACAACTGATCGAAGAAGGCTTGATGCGGCTGCCTGAGCCGTTCCGTCCCCATGAAGTTGGACGGACAAACAACCCAAATATTGCAGATACCATCAATGTGTTAGCCACAAAACAGAAGACTGCTTCTCCTTGAAGGGAAGGATATAGGGGTTGATTAACCAAGGGGTCATCGGTATGAAAACACCCGAGATAACAGAAGAAACAGCTGGGGCAATTTCAGCAGTCCCGATAGGAAATGATACTAATCGGCCAACTTCATTCCTCGAGCCAGAAGAACCATGGACTCTAATCAGTAGCAAGAAAAGTCTTAAGAACAGACGAAGGCTCATTAACCGAAGGAAGAGGAAGGAAAGAAACAGTACAGGGGCAAAGACAACCCACGATGAGCATGGCACATTGTGCGATGGTATCATTCGTCGAGCAAGCGCCACCTGAAGACACCTCGCAGTTAACCGAGGGAGAAGTTGACGCCGTCATTTTACAATCAAGTAGGCAGATGCCTGAACTCAGTCCTCCGAGATTGGATGACCCGATGCAAGAAGATGTCATCCCAGATAAGTCACAGAAAAGACCCTACATCTAGAAGTCGAAGGAGAAGATTGTCGAGGCCACAACCAGTCAGCCAAGTCCGAGACCAGTAGCAGCGTCGGTAACATATGACATTGTGTCACATTTGCAAAAAGTCCTCGCTCGCCTAAGCATTTATGATGCCTTGTGTCTCTCTGAGACATATCGGGAAATGCTGATCAACGCCTTACTTAACAGTGAGGTCAGAGAGATTATGATGATAGAAATTGAAGCAAAAATGAACAACCCAGATAAATTTTGGGAAGGGTATACACCGGTGCAACAAGTTATGCAGGTCGACCACTCCTTAGCAATCACTTTCTCAAAAGAAGACCGTACGATCAAGTCAACAGATCACAATCGTCCGTTGATGGTTGTAGGAATGATCAGAGACACAGAGGTCAAGAGGTGTATGTTGGATGATGGGTCTGCCGTAAACATCATGCCGTTGAAGACACTACAGAGGTTGGGCTATAGGCAATCGGCACTGCACCCAAGCATCATGGTAATTTAAGGGTTCAATCAGGACAGCCAGCGTACCCTCAGGGCAATCACGGTGATGCTGGAAATTGAAGAACTGACGACGAAAGTAACATGCCAAGTGATTGACGCAGTAACGACATACAACCTCCTCTTAGGAAAGCCTTAGCTACATCAGAATCGCGTCATCCCTTCGACGTATCATCAGTGCTTCAAATACAACGGGAACAGGATCCAGTATAGGGTAGCAGCAGACCCAAAGCCATATACAATAGCTGAGTCATTTTTTGCCGATGCACGGTGTTCGCTTCCCCAAGTGTAGGGTTGCGCTGTAGTAATAATCTCGGTAAGACCGAGGTCGATCCACAGGGACTTGTGTAGGAATTCACAAAACACTTCTAATGGTTTCTACTAAATAGCTTAACTAAACAGATTTTAGTAGATTGATGTAGATAGATGCTATTGAACTAAACTGAAGGTAATCAATTAAAAAAGGTACTAGGGGTTCAAGGATCCACTTGTAGCAATCCTTGATGCTCAATTCGCTGTGGTTTCTCAATTTCTCAACTAGAATCGAAATTAAGTTCTATCTAGCCGGATGATAGAGTAGTTAAACCAAATAATCTGTCATGTGTGAATCATGTACATGATTCTCTCAATACAAGCTAGGACTTGAGCACACTCAATTGCATAGGTCAGTCCTAATTCCAATAGGTTAAGATCACAATCATAACCATCATTAAATCCTCTCACAAGATGAAACTAGATCATGATTTGAACTTGATCCAAATCTCATACACAAATCTCACATAATCCAGTATTTCCAGAAAAATAGAACTTATGGTAAGAAGCTCCCACATAAAGATCATAGATCTAAAGCGTATTGAATCCAATTCCTCGGATCATACATGTCTAGACTAGTTCAAAACAATTAAGAACTCAAGCAATTCTTCTAAACATCCATGAGCCATCATAAGATTAAGAAAAACTACTTAGAACTTTATTTAAACTTCAAACCATTCTTCTTCACTAATAAATTAACTTGAAACCAAATCAACGAATTGAAACATCTTAGATTCACTACAAGCTTCACCTCTTAGCCCTAGCTAAGAGGTTTAGCCGTTCATGATCCAAGGAAACATGAAACAAACTAAAAAAAACAGAAAACTAAAAGAACAAACCAGGAGGAGTTGTAGAACTCCAAATCCGACTTCCGCCATCTCCCACCGTGCTCAATCACTTCTAGGATGCCCTAGGAACGATCCCTAGGTTCCCTGTTATAGTGGAGAAGCTCTGCTGCGTCGGAATCATCTAGAAATTGCGTAAGGATATGCAGTGCGCAGAGAAATTCGGAGCCTAGTTGGGAAACCTTGTTGTCTTATGCAGGGCCGACTGGTCGTGACCGGTTGGACTGGGCTGGCCGACCGGTCTTGACGGGTCGGACAGATTGGAGTAAACGTCCACCGTGCACAGAGTACTGCCCGACCTGCTGACCGACCGGTCTTGACCAGTCGGACCAGACTGGTCCCTTGTCTAGAGAGATCCAGAAGAGGTGGCCGACCGGTCACGACCTGTTGAACCTTATTTCCTCCATTTTTCTTTCTTCCTTTCTTCTTCTCTCTCTTTTACTTGCTTCCTTCTTTCTTTGATCCTCTGTCTATTTTGCTTCCTTTCTTCTTCTTCTCTCTCTTTTACCTGTCTATTTTGCTTCCTTCTTTCTTTCATCCAGAAAAGGCTCTCTTTTACTTGCTTTCTTCATCCCATGCATCTAAAACGTTCTTTTGGTCTCCGATTGGGCAAAGTTTGCTCTCATTCCTACAATCACAAAACATGCATTAGATGAGCCTTTTAAGCATGCAAACCATGCATATAATGCGATGTAATGGGCAATGCAATGTATAAATTTGAGGTTCAACACACCCCCCAACCAGCTTTTTGCTAGTCCCGAGCAAAACATGTGTGAAACAATTTCAAACCTCCCAACCAACTCTCCTTCAGAAACCATGTTTCTATCCATTCCAAGACATACAAGTACAAAATTTGGAGAAATTAGGTGATAGAAGTTAAAACCTTAAACTCTCAAAGCATAATAAGTATCTACATGAAATTCCCACTAACTGATTGATAAATAGAAGAACTCGAACAACTTCAACCTAGTGTGCATAGTGAAAGTTCATATCATGAATTTCTGGGATTATCTTCTCCATAGATCAACTAAACTACGGATCTCAAGGTGTATAGAGCAACCACAAGCTAATGACAGGAATTTGCGTTACCGTCCTTCCGACGGCTTTCACACTACGTCCCATTTCCGGCTTTAGTTACAAGTAGACCATCCCCCGGTTGGTAATAAGTAGCCCTTTTCGAAATTTTCCACCATTTTTTCATCATTCCCAATTTCATCCTTCATTTCCCTTTTTCTTTTAAATTAGATAGGATTTTTAGAAATCCATATCTTTCGTTATTTTCCCATGGACCCCGGTTTAGTTTCTCAACACCTTAAATCAAAGTCTAGCTAATCCACAAATCACATAATCCTTTCAACCCATGAAAATCGTGTGATGTGAACTAGGTGTAAGAGTGTTCAAATTTTCTATCAATCACATAAATAGGGGAATTCACATATAAAACCATTATGTTAAGAAATGTTCAAGACTTGCAACATCACACACTTCGTATCTCCTCCTCTTATGCTCGTATCATCTTGAATGCATAGAAATAAGGTTTTCTAAAAGAGCTTTGAAATTTGAGAAAATTTTAAAAAATTCGCACATAAGATGCTCGGAATGTTGCAACATGCTAGATGAGGAATCTCATCTCACGCCCCAATCAAATCTTGCATTGTCCTCAATGTAAAAAACTATGCAATGAGCAAAACATGAGAGAAGTTCGAAAATAAAGGGGAGTGAGCAATGATAGTACCTGAGAGAATGAAAAGTGGAATTCTACCTCTTTCTAACAAACCTATGAAAAAGGAAACAAAAGTGACAAATCCTAATCCTAACTACTCTATACCTCCATCAAACTAGGAGATCAAACATCCTAATACACAGGATTAGTCAGAGGTATGGACATACCTTTTGAAGGAAACTTCTCAAAGAACGGCTTTAATCGCTGACCATTTGCCTTAAAGATGTTGTCGTTCCTTGGATTCAACAACTTGACAGTCCCATATGGGTAGACAGTTTGTACAATGTAGGGACCGGTCCATCGAGATCTTAATTTTCCCGAAAATAAGTGTAGGCGAGAATTATACATAAGGAATTTTTTATTAATCATTAATGTCTTACGAAGAATGTTCTTATCATGGAACACCTTTGTCTTGTCCTTGTAAATTCTCGCATTTTCATATGCTTCGTTCCGGAGTTCCGCAAGTTCATTTAATTGAAGTTGGTGCAACGAGCTTGCCTTATGAGAATAAAAATTCATCTTCTTTATTGCCCAATATGCCCTATGTTCCAACTCCACAGGCAAGTGACAAGCCTTCCCATAGACAAGTCTATAGGGAGACATTCCAATAGGGGTCTTAAAAGCAGTACGGTAAGCCCAAAGTGCATCGGTAAGTCAGAGCGACCAATCCTTGCGATCGGGATTCACCGTTTTCTCCAAAATATGTTTAATCGCCCTATCGAATATCTCAGCTTGTCCACTTGTTTGTGGGTGATAAGGAGTGCTTACTTTGTAATTAACGTCATATTTCTTCATTAAGGCTTCAAATGGGCAATTACAAAAGTGAGACCCTCCATCACTTATGATGACTCGAGGTGTTCCAAACCGGGAAAAAATATTCTCTTTTAAGAAACGAATGACTGTTTTATGGTCATTATTCCGGCATGGAATTGCCTCGACCTATTTGGACACATAGTCGACGGCAAGCAAGATATATAAGTTTTCAAAAGAAGATGGGAATGGACCCATGAAATTGATGCCCCAACAATAAAAAATTTTGATTGGTAAGATAGGATTGAGTGGCATCATAGTTCTATGGGAGATTCCTCCCAATTTCTGACAAGGCTCACATGTTTTACAAAACTCATGGGTGTCCTTGAACATGGTGGGCCAATAAAACCCACATTGCAGAATTTTGGCTGTGGTTTTCTTAGCCGAGAAGTGACCATCACACGCCTAAGAACAACAAAAGGAGATACTATATTGCTCATCATCCGGCACACATCTCCTTATGATTTGATCGGGACAATACTTGAATAAGTAAGGTTCGTCCCATAGGAATTTTCTCACCTCGTTGAAGAACTTATCTTTATCTTGCTTTTTCCAATGAGTTGGAGTTGTACCTGTAGCAAGATAGTTAGCAATGTCTGCATACTAAGGCAATTGGGAGACTTTAAAAAGTTGTTCATCAGGGAACTTGTCATTGATCACGGTCGTTTCAAGGGAATCGGTGAGAACAAGTCGAGAGAGATGGTCAGCCACTACGTTCTCTACTCCTTTCTTATCACGTATTTCTATGTCAAATTCTTGGAGTAGGAGGATCCATCTTAACAAACGTGGCTTAGCATCCTTCTTTGAGAGAAGGTACTTAAGCGCGGCATGGTCGGTGAATATGATGATTTTGATCCAATCAAGTAGGACCTAAACTTGTCCAAGGCAAAAACTACTGCTAAAAGTTCTTTTTCTGTAGTAGTGTAGTTTGCTTGGGCTGAGTTTAAGGTTCTACTTGCGTAGTAGATAACACATGGCTTCTTCTCTTTTCTTTGGCCTAGCACAGCCCCAATAGCGTAGTCACTTGCATCACACATAATTTCAAAAGGAAGGCTCCAATTAGGTGGTTGCATTATGGGAGCACATGTCAACATACCTTTAAGTTTGGTAAAGGCATTTTGACAATCTTCATTACACTCGAAGGAGTTCTCCTTTTGAAGTAAGTTACATAAAGGACGAGAGAGTGAACTGAAGTCCTTTATGAACCGCCTATAAAATCCGGCGTGTCCCAAAAAGGACCGCATGTCTTGTATGCTCTTGGGTGGTGGAAGGTTAGAGATAAGATCAATTTTAGCTTTGTCCACCTCGATTCCGTTTTGTGAGATGATGTGACCAAGTACAATTCCCTTCTGAACCATGAAGTGACATTTCTTCCAATTCAACACAAGGTTCTTCTCTTCACATCTTTTCAACACAGATTTCAAGTGCATAAGGCACTCATCAAAGCTACAACCAAATACAGAGAAATCATCCATGAAGACTCCAAGAATTGTCCTCACCATATCAGAAAAAATACTCAACATACAACACTGAAAAATGGTAGGGGCATTACATAGTCCAAATGGCATCCTTCGATAGGCGAAAGTACCGAATGGATATGTGAATGTTGTTTTCTCTTGGTCCTCTAGGGCGATCTCTATTTGGTTGCACCTTGAATAGCCATCAAGGAAGCAAAAATGGGAATGACCCGCTAACCTTTCTAAAATTTGATCAACAAACGGTAGGGGGAAAGTGGTCTTTCCTCGTAACTGTGTTTAGTTTCCTGTAGTCAATGCACATTCTCCAACCGGTAGTGACTCTGGTTGGTACAAGTTCATTATTGGCATTGGCTACGATGGTTATTCCGGATTTCTTAGGCACCACTTGAGTTGGGCTTACCCATTGACTATCAAATATTGGGCAAATGATACCCACATCCAATAGTTTCACCACTTCGGCCTTAACCACATCCTTCATTTTTGAATTGAGTCGTCTTTGTGATTGCTTAGATGTCTTCGCATTCTCCTCAAGGTGTATGCGATGAGTACAAATCAGTGGGTCTATGCCTTTGAGATCCGCAATCAACCATCCAATGGCACTGTTATGCTCTATTAGAGTGGCTATTAGCCTACTCTCTTGTTCCTCATCCAAGTGAGAAGAAATCACCACCGGATATGTCTCATCTCGACCTAAATATACATATTTCAACTCACTTGGTAATGGTTTTAGGTCGAGTGTTGGTGCCTTAA
Source organism: Liriodendron chinense (assembly GCA_003013855.2). NCBI lineage: Eukaryota > Viridiplantae > Streptophyta > Magnoliopsida > Magnoliales > Magnoliaceae > Liriodendron > Liriodendron chinense. Next base: position 95,411 of record ML058504.1, read on the forward strand.
TATTGGATGCGAGGGGCTTGTTCTCGTTTAAGGGTAATGGTTCAAATAGTGCCTTCTATCTTTTGTTATCAAGTACCGGCATCACATCTAAAATGGCATCCATCTCTCGTATTGTGTCATCATTTATTTCATGAGAGTGGGCCACAATGCCTCCAAAGGGTCGGAATATAATGTCAAGGCGAATGTATTTTCCACGAATGATTCAATCAAATTTATCTCGTGGATCTCATCATCAACTTCCCGTGGTTGTTTGCATAAATCAAATATATTCAGCTCAAGTGTCATATTTCCAAAGGACATTTGTACAAGCCCGTTTCTACAATTGATAATCGCATTTGAAGTTGTTAGAAAAGGGCGGCCAAGTATGACGGGAATTTGAGCACCGGTACCTATCACTGGATGTGTATCCAAGACAATAAAGTCTACTGGGTAATAGAATTTATCCACTTGGACTAAGACATCTTCAATTACTCCTCTCGGTATACGAATAGATCTATCAGCAAGTTAGAGTGTGGTTTTGGTGGGTTTTAATTCACCTAACCCAAGTTGTTCATAAACCGAGTATGGAATGAGGTTAACACTTGCCCCTAAATTAAGTAAGGCTTGTTTAATCCAGTAGTCTCCTATGATGCATGAGATGGTTGGACTACCCGGATCCTTATATTTTTGGGGCACCTCTTGTTTGATAATAGCACTCAAATTCTCAGTTAAAAGTACTTTGTTGTGAACATTGTGTTTCCTTTTGACTGTACACAATTCCTTTAGAAATTTGGCATAGGATGGTATTTGCTTTATGGCATCCAACAACGGGATGTTGATCTTCACTTGCTTAAAAACCTCTAAAGTTTTCAGGTTTTTGTCTAAAGGTTTGGGTGAAATCAACCTTTGGGGAAACGGGACAACTGGCTGGTATTGCCTTTCCGGTTCTTTCTCTTGTGGAGTGTTGTTCGGGCTATCATCCTCTTTGAAAATTTTCGGATCATTAGGCTTTGGGGCCTTCACCGGATTAGATTTATCGATTATTTTCCCACTTCTCAAAGTGGTGATAGCTTGAACATGCTCTGTATGTTGGGAGGATGAGCTTGCGTCTTATATCTCAAATTGGGTCATTGGGTTAGGAAGAGGTTAGGCAGGAAGTGTGCCTTTCTCCCTAACATTGAGGTGCGATTCAACTCTAGCCATTGAGGTTTTCAAGTCATTGATGGCTTGAGTTGAATTTTGATTAAATTTCAATTGCTCTTGCATGAACCCATCAATTTGCAGAGAATTAGCAGTCTTGCTATATTCAGCTTGAACCGATACAAATGCACCCAACATCTCCTCTAGCGTAGCTTTTGGTGTAATAACTAGGGATGGACCTAGTAAAGGTTGAACTTGAGGAGCATTGTTTGCATTTGCAGTGGGTCCATTCCTCCAGCTGAAGTTGGGATGGTTCTTCCAACAGAATTATACGTGTTTGAGTTTGGAGCACTAAATTGCTGTTGATAACTGTTTATGGCATTTGATTGTTCTTGTAAGATATCTTGGACTGCTGAAATTGTGGGACAATCTTGTATTGCATGTTGATTTCCGGCACAAATTCCACAAACAGTTTCAACATCTTTTGAGTTGATCGTCTCTCCTTTCTTTAATTCCATGGCCTCGACTTTTCTTATGAGGCTAGCCACACGTGCACTTATGTTATCTTCTTCTGAGAGGACATAAATTCCTCCTTTTTCCTTTTGTTGTCTAGTCTTAGACTTTGTTGGTCTAGATGTATCCCAAGACTGTGCATTCTCGGCCAATTCATCAAAATAGTCCCATGCTTCATCAGCTTCCTTATTCATGAATTCTCCATTACACATCATTTCTACGAATTGGTGCATGGGTGAAGTCAGTCCTTCATAGAAAAAGCTTATAACCCGTCAAATTTCGTAGCCATGATGTGGGCATGCATTTAATAAGTCCTTAAACCTCTCCCAACATTGAAAGAAAGTCTCATCCTCCTTTTGGGCAAAATTCATGATAAGGTGCATCAACGTGTTCATTTTGTGAGTAGGGAAGAACTTTTTAATGAACTCCCTAGACATCTCAGTCCATGTGCCAATTGATCGTGGCCTTAATGCATGAAGCCAACCTTTAGCTTTATCTTTAAGGTTAAAAAGAAAATAATTTAAGTCTCACCACATCATCAGTTACGTATGCAAAGTGCATGGTGGCTATCACTTGATCAAATTCCTTAAGGTGTTGATAGGCACTTTTACTGTCTAGTCCATGGAATCTCGGGAGAAGTTGGATTACTCCCAGTTTCAAATCTATGTTCCCTGCATTTTGTGGAAAAATTATGCATGAGGGAGTGCTCGCTGTTGCTGGTTGCAAGTAATCACGTAGTGTTCTGGGTCGGGGAACATTCTTAACCACATTTTCCCCCGTTTCGGTTTGGTTTTGGCTTAGATTTTGATTGGCCATTGGGTTGGGTTGATTTGCAGCCATACTTTCAGACAAAATTGGAGAATTTAAATGTCTCTTAGCACGTGGCTCTCTATCAATTCCTTCAACTATTCCCCCTTCACTAATGAGTCAGTTATTAGAATCCCAAGCCCAATGTGGCATGCAAATCCTAAAAGAATGTAATAAGAAAAAAGGAATTCTTCCTTCCTTCCTTTACTTCTCTCTAAGATCGAAGCACAAGGTGTCTTGCAATGGCTGAGCCAGAAGCAAAGATAGAAACCAATTTCTCCTAGTCGATAGGGGTTCAGAGAACTCCCCACCCACTCTTTGAATCTTTTGAGAAAAGTGCAGAAAAAGAAGAAAGAGGAATAGAGTTGAGAAAAGAAATCTCTCAGCACAAGGTGATCCAAGATGGCAATGCCGACCAATAGGAATCAAGGCGGCACAAGGCCAACCTATCAGAGATCCAAAAAGGAGTCTCCACCCACTCTACAAGAGATGAATATGATGGGAATGAATAGGGGGAGAAGAAGAGTAAGGTTAGAAAGATAAAACCTGATTTGAGAACTTAAGATCCCTAACGTCTTCTTCAACTTCCTAAAATCCCTACAAAAGAGAAAAATCAAAATAAAACAAACTAAGTTAGTACTATTCCTAAAAATTTCAATAGAAACTATTTTCAGAAATTCTGTTAAAACCGTCAAAGTCCCCGGCAGCGGCGCCAAAAACTTGTTCGCTTCCCCAAGTGTAGGGTTGCGATGTAGTAATAATCTCGGTAAGACCGAGGTCGATCCACAGGGACTTGTGTATGAATTCACAAAACACTTCTAATGGTTTCTACTGGAGAGCTTAACTAAACAGATTTTAGTAGATTGATGTAGATGGATGCTATTGAACTAAACTGAAGGTAATCAATTAAAAAAGGCACTAGGGGTTCAAGGATCCACTTGTAACAATCCTTGATGCTCAATTCACTATGGTTTCTCAATTTCTCAACTAGAATCGAAATTAAGTTCTATCTAGCCGGATGATAGAGTAGTTAAACCAAACAATCTGTCATATGTGTGAATCATGTACATGATTCTCTCAATACAAGCTAGGACTTGAGCACACTCAATTGCATAGGTCAGTCCCAATTCCAATAGGTTAAGATCACAATCATAACCATCATTAAATCCTTTCATAAGATAAAACTAGATCATGATTTGACCTTGATCCAAATCACATACACAATCTCACATACTTCAGAAATTCAGGAAAAATAAACCTTTGGCATGAAGTTCCCACATTAGGATCATATGTCTAGAGCGTATTGAATCCAATTCTCGGATCATGCTGGTCTAGAATAACTTAAAACAGTTAAGAACTCAAGCAATTCTTCTAAACATCCATGAGCCATCATAAGATTAAGAAAAACTACTTAGAACTTTATTTAAACTTCAAACCATTGTTCTTCAATAGATATCCAACTTGAAACCAATAAAACGAATTAAATAATCTAGGAAAACTATAAGGTTCACCTCTTAGCTCTAGCTAAGAGATTAGCTAATAAAAAGCATATTAAAAACAAAACTAGAACTAGAACTAAAAGAAGAAGAAAACTAGTTGTAGGAGGCTAGGAAGCCTCCTAGGTCTTGAATCCTTTGCTCCCCACGTTGCTAAATGCCCTAGGAAGAGAGTGGAGGTGGCCTTTTATAAGTTGGAGCAGAAGATTCCAGATTGCGCAAGAAATCACGCAATTGCGCAGAGAAAATCGGAGCTTCAAGGACAAGCTCTGTTACGCTGACGACCGGTCGCACGACCGGTCTAAGCTCATGAACGACCGGTCGCCCGACCGGTCTTAAAACCTCAAAAACAGTCCAGCAAGCTATGTTTCTCTGGACTCATCTCGACCTGTCTGGCGACCGGTTGGGCAACCGGTCTAGCTATGTAGACCTGTCTGGCGACCGGTTGGGCAACCGGTCTAGCTATGTAGACCTGTCTGGCGACCAGTCTTGGGACAGGTCTTAGGATAGGTCTTGAGACAAGTCTTGGGACAGCTTTTCCATATTTTCTTCTCTTTCTTTCTTCTTCTTTCCTCCACCTTTTGTTACTTGTTATATTAATCTTCAATGCATATAAAGTGACTCTTTTAACCATGAATTGGTGAAGTCTCCTTCTCATTCCTACAATCACAAATTCATGCATTAAATTAGTCTTTAAATCATGAAAAGCATGCATAATGAGTGATGAATTGGGGTTAGAATATGCACAATTAAGAACTCAACACCTGGCCCCGTTGACTTGCTCAACTCCTTTCTTAAATTGGGCTACTTGACCGCTCATCAAGGAAACGTCAAGTCCGAGCCATTCAGTGTTGTTCTCAAGGGCTTGCAATCCTTCATCTAGAACTGACCATTCATCTCCGTTCCTTAAAGACTCAATGATAGTCATCAAAAGGGTTCTCAAAAGATCCGCCTTCATCTTTGACACGCCCTTAAGAGATGAAATGAGTGCCTCAAACGAAACGACAGGGGCAGATACTCTAGCAGGATCAACTGTTAGCAGAATAATGATCGATATTAGTACACAGAAACTATGATAAGAAGGAAACTAGACAAAATAATAAAGACAAATAATGTACCAGTAACTTCAAGAACATATCGACCGGTGCACTAGTCGAAGCAACAGAGGTCGGTACTACCGAGACACATTTAGTTATATTCTCCGTTGATGGTTTAAGCAATTCCGGAGAAGAGAGTATGATAATTTTTGGAGCGGTGGTGGTGTGAGCAGGTTCAGCAGCAGGAAGTGGCTCTGTGGTAATTTCGGGTGTGCTTAGCTTAACATTAGAAACCATAGTCTCCCGAGTAGGTAGACCAACATCCTTAACCGTGATATTCTCAGTACGGGGAGAGGTCAAGGAAGGTACAGTTCCTTCTACCGCAGTGACAACGATTACCTCAGGACCGGAACTTCGCTCAGCTTCAAGTTCAGTTGCAGGTGGATTTCGTGTGTGTGTGTTGGGGGGGGGGGGGGGGGGGGGGATCTTCAGTTTGCACATCACCGTCAATATTCATGGGAACAGATTCCACGTCGGCTTCTAGGACAGGGTTATCATAGATAGGTTCATCATCGTTACACTCCCCTGTAGGGTGATCTTCATTCATATTAGCCTGAGAACTCAATTCCCCTTCTTCTCTAACCTCACCTGTGTTACCAACCGGGGCACTACCGGAAGCTGCTGTGAGTTGTTCCAGAAGTCTCTCAGCGTCATACAATTTTCACATCTCGTTGATATTTTTGTCTTTATAAACAACCAAGCGATGGTGAGCAGTTTTCACGCAAGGCCCAGTGTAATAACCTAGGTTTTTACAATAATATAAATATAAATTTTATTAATTTTAGATTTCTAGAATATTTTAATTAATAGTTTAATTAATTAATGTAATAACCCAGGTTTTTACAATAATATAAATAATAAATTTTAATTAATAGTTTAATTAATTATTTAAGTAATTAAATCACTTAAATTATTGATAAATTAATAATAAATAATCCATAAAGAATCAACGTAGGGTCCCTTTGTTAAAGTTGTTTAGAATAAACCCTCGAACAGTGTGGAAGCATTGGATCTCACAAAACTCACAAATTTACAATAATTACAAAAATGCCATTAATTAAACTTAAGTTAAACGGCCATTTTTAAGTTTTATGATTTCTGGGGATCACTTTCACACGAAACTTTATATAAGAGTTCTAGGACACAAATTAGTCGTACACGTCGAATTTCAGCCCTCCAATCATCCTACAAATGTCCTAATCAGAAATCGGGCCATAAGTGGGCCACCTAACTTGGATCTGCCTCATTTTTGTCATGGACGACTAAATTCATGTTATCCACCATTTGAATGGAGGTAATGACCTCTAACTATTACAAGTGGGCCTCACATGAAAGTGGAGCATGAAATTTATTACGCGCGGCGCACGTAAAGTTTTTTTTAATTAAAACACCTTCTTCTCACGACATTGCAGCGGACGCTGTTACAGCGTCCGCCCGCTGTCGACGGGGGGGGGGGGCATTGGATCATCAGGGTAGGCCCCATGGTTCGATCCACACCGTCCATTCAACTCGTCTCGACCGTACGACCTCTTATACAGGAAATTTATGTCAGAACGTTACTCGTTCAACATACGTTGAACCATTGCTTTTCAACCGATTCGGACTTAGATCGCCAAGATCCGGGTCTTTTCAATGCATGGATGATCAAGACTTGCTACTCTAGGATCGTGTGGACCCCATCTACCTTTTCAACGATTCAAGGTGGCTTAGCTTGCAAGAAACGAAATCCGAATCCAAGTTGGATTCAGAAACCTCCAACGTTCCGTATGATGCGCTCGTGCTTGGCTATACGAGCTGACCCTCGGCCACGTTTTCTTTAAAAGAAACGTCAAAGAGAGAGAGACAGAGAGAGAGAGTCGTTAGAGAGAAAGAAAGGAGAGAGAGAGCCGTTAGAGAGAGAGAGAGAGATCGTGTGGGTTCTAATAGGTAGAATTACCACCCACTGTTGTTGTTCCTATTGCTGGGAGGACTCTCCAACAAAAAAGAAGAAGAAAGAAAGAAAGAAGAAAGAAGAAAGAAGAAGGGATCTCTTCTCTAAACCGAGTCAACTCGCTGAGTCGACTCAGTTCGGTGATTAATCATTTTCAAGTTTAAGGAACGTTGCATGTGAGTGATTCTTCATATGGATTCCATTAATTCTTCCTAAATTCTTCCTTCTAGTTATCTTTCGAATTAGGGTTTGAGTTCTTTCAATTTCATGTTACTTTCATGTCTTTAAATTGATCATAGGTAAGGGATTATACCTCTTGTTTGTATTCTCCAATTCCATGTCTATGTCCCTTACTTTTCTTGTAGATTTTCTCTAATTTTCTACATAACCTTACGTAGAGGTTAAATATAGGTTGAATGCTCTTTCTTCGAATTTGCCTCCTAAATTCCAAATATAAAAACCCTAGTTAAACAAAACATAGATGCGCAATACATTGTTGTTAGTACAAAACCTTACGTAACTTTACGTGACATACATCCTTAACAACTCTCTTAATTTATGATAAATAATTTGATGAAGAATTACTTAAATAAAGATGACACATGCATGGTGTGATTGGAATTGAGTTTGAGATGCATTGTATGCTTGAAAAAGTGTTTACATAACTCATGACATTCATATACATCTTTTATACACTATGGCAGAACAGGAGCATGGTTGATTTGACTCCTGGCGTGCATGGTTGATTTGCCGCCTCGCTGTACCGGTTAGGTGAGCATGGTTGATTTGCGACAGGTTCCTAATATTCAGTGGCAGTGAGTTCTGGTCGTTTCACTATTGAGCATGGTTGATTTGCTCGGTTGGATCAGTGGTGCATGGTTGATTTGCCCACTGGCGTGCATGGTTGATTTGCCACCTCGCTGTACCAGTTATGTGAGCATGGTTGATTTGCGACAGGTTCCTAATGTTCAGTGGCAGCGAGTTCCTAGACGTTTATTGCTCTCACACGTATCATAACATACATGACATCATGATAATCATGTGTTGGGGTCCCAAAAGGTAGGGGCCCTTAAAACAAGTAAAATTGCCATATACCTCCAAAAGAATCACGCAAAAAGCCTCTCGGTGCACGTAAAACGAAAATTTACAAAATTTCTTTACTTAGCCAATTCTAGCTGAAATCCCCAGCGGGCCCCGCCAATCACCGTGATCAGAACTGTCCGGAATCGGACCCATAACTTCTTTGTGATTTATGATGAACAGTGCATGTGATTTCATGATCAAATGAGCCCCACAAACCCCCCAAAATTCAAAACCTAAATAGTGGAGTTCCTATTTACATCTCCACGCACCCATAAATTCAAAACCTAAATAGTAGAGTACCTATTTACGTCTTCATTTAAATGCATTTCGGAGTCCCACGCACACGAAAAATGCCCCACGCACCCTTAAATTCAACAGATTTCAGGATTTTCATTTAAGGGTATTTTGGTGCCCCACGCACCCCAAAAATGGGTCCACGTACCCTTAAATTCGACCCATTTAATACCCATCATCTTAGAGGCATTTCGGAGTCTCACGCACCCAAAAAATGCCACACTTGTCCATTAATTCGACAAAAAATTAGGCACTTAATTTTTAGGTGCGTTGAGTCCCACACACCCGTAAAATAAGTCCCACGCACCAAAAAATCAGATATTTTCAGAAATCATTTTTGGGTGCGTCGAACCTCCGCACGCCAATTTTAAGGTGCGTGGAGAGTATTTTAAAGGTGCGTGGCACGTGGCAGCCCCTCATTGGCGGAAATCCGGCATCTTCGACTATAAATACCCCTCCCGACGAGTCATTTGAGGGATTTTTTTAGAAAGAGAGAGAGCTGGCGTCTCTGGAAATTTGAAATCCCAGCCGAAAACCCTCGCCGGAATACTTTTCCGATCACCGGAAACCCTTCCCGATAGCTGGAATACCTTTCCGATCACCGACATTCTCCACCGCAGGTCTGAATCCTGAAAATCACCAAGTGTGGGCACGCACCCATAAAATGGTCCCACGCACCTGAAAAATGGCCCACGCGTCCATAAATTCGGTCCCACGTGTCCATTAATTCGACATAAATCGAACAAGTGCATCGGACTCCCACGCACCCGAAAAATGGTCCACGCGTCCATAAATTGAATCCCACGCATCCATAAATCTGATGTATTTTAGATCTGTATTTTGATGCCCCACGCACCCAAAATGCTCCCACGCACCCTTAAATTCATCAAAATCCGGTACTTTAATTTTTAGGTGCGTTGAGGCCCACGCACCCGTAAAATAAGTACCATGCACCCAAAAAATCAGTCAATTGCAGAACAGGTTTACAAGTGCACCAGACTCAATTTTAAGTGTTTTCAAGTTCCATTTGAGCCTATTTTGGGTATTACGAGCACTTCGGATGCAATGGAATAGTCGAACGGACATTCTGGGATCTCTAAATGAGAAAAATCACACATCTTCGAGGTTCGACTCGATTCGACGCGATGAACGAAATGACTTCTCAGAAAGGAGCCGTCAGCATCCAGAACTATGCAAAATGTCATCATTTATATCTATTGTAAAGATGTGATCCGATTTGGGTCGAAAGCTAGACAAACGGGACTGTGGTTATCACGATAAACCATATCAAAGAGTTTCGATTTTCTACAAAGCAATTATTATGAACTGCCACAACACAACAGTCGATGCCCTACCCATCCAAACGGCATCCGTCGGTTGGGGCTGCTCAGGTACACACAACCATAGAATGGACTTCCCGAGGTCATCTGTCCCTACATTGACAGGCACGGGCCCAGAGTCGTCCTTCTCAGTCAAAAAACCCTGACAATCTCTGCCCGGATCTCCGGGTAAAACATGGGACATAGACATCTGACTAATACAAAGATGGTTCAATCCATAACAAAACAAATACAGATCTCTACGACCACAAACTCTAAGACCATAGTCCCTGTTGACTAGTCTCTTGCCTTTTAATCAAGGATCATCGATCATTCGATGTAATTAAGGGCTCGTGCCAGATCATGGCCTGGAATGTACAAGATCTCAGGATCTCTGGAATAAAATTCGCCTTGCGATATCTCTTCTTGTGTACCTTTCGTGAATGCTTGTGATTGTCTATGAATGTTTCCATTACTCAGAATCCCAGAGCAACAAACACCATTTACACGGAAAATGTCCTCGTGATCCATTTTCTAGTTCCAACATCATCTTTCATCTACAATAAATCATAAAGTGTATTAATTATAACCTTATCCTTGTATATTTCCATACAATTCTATCTGTTAATGATTTACATCTTATCTCTTATTAACTGGAATATTACCTGTGATGGAAATGACCTCACTGGGCTTTAGCTCACCAAAATCACCACAGTCCCTGCAGGGTTTCAGGAGGAAGAAGGAGCGGCTGAAGCGGAATATCTGGACGACTATTTCTATTAGAAGCTTTATTTTAGATTAGGTGGTTTAATTTATTTTCCTTTTAAGTTGATTGAAACAGACTTTAGTAGACTTAAATGATTTGCAGAATAGATGTAGTTGTTTGATTTAAATTACAGTTTGAGATTTGCGCTATGATAAATAAAGTACTTTAGTTTAGTAGTATTTTGGTATGTGGAATAGAATTTCTCTAAAAAGTTATGCTTGAATTAAGTTCGCACTCTGGAAGTCGGGCTTGGGTTGTTGTACTTGAGTCTCGAATTTCAAGGCATGACACCCAGATCGCTTGGATGACAGTTCGTCGTCATTATCCTCGGGAAAAAAACGTCTAGACAAACTCCTTTGGCTCTTCCCACTTCCACCACCACCATCATCCTCATTTCTGCCCTCACCATCATCGTTATCATCATTATCATCATCATCACCATCATTGCCATTTGCACCTCCACCGTCACCGCCATGGTGATCATCCTCATCGTCATCGCCGCCCTCACCCTCATCACCATCATCGTTATCATCTTCATTATCGCTCGGGATACTACCCCCTCTGTGCACCTCATCAATGGCTTCGAAAAGCGGAGAACCTGGATTATCCTGCATCACACTTCTTTCTCCATAAGCGATCCATCCCTCAAGTGTGTGCTCAGGCTTCTCGTGATCAATTACCACATTCAGGGAAGTCGTAAATTTATGTGTGCCTGGCGCAGCGGCTTAATGAAGACTCTCTAACACATACCCAACATTGTCAGCAGGAGCAGGATCAATAACCGGGGGCAAAATGAAGATGGGCTCGGTCACATGAAGATTATTTCAAACTAATGAATACTGATGGGCCCACCATCGCATTCACCCATAAGTGGCCCCGAAAATAAAATCAACATCAGGGATAATAAAGAAACAGCATGTTCCAGTCAACAGAAGTTGTCTCCACATCCACTTCCAATGAATGGGCCTGACACCATATACCCGCTACTCACGTGTCACTGGCTTCAATGTTTCGGGCACTCCTTGATCATAATCGAATTGACGGGTAAAATGGTTCGGGTAATTGATAATTCTCGGTAAGACCGAGGTCGATCCACAAGGAAAGAAATAAACAATTCCAACTACTCTAATAACTAGAATCTAAGAAGTTTAGGAAAATAGTTTTTAATATAAAACAGGAAAATTTGAGATTTGGAAAGAATTAGAACATCAAGGATCCACTTGTAGTAGTTCAATACTAATCCATTCATCCAAGCACAACACAATTAGAATCAAAGTTCTATCTCTCATCTAATTAGAGGATATAACATTCAAACACAAATAGTCTCAATTAAATCTAAAAATCAGATTTCTAGTTCTAATGAAGCACATAGAACTTGAACTTGTAGCCTTCGGAGTAACAGCCATGCCAAGAGACTATGGCATGCTCAAGGGTTACTACAATTCGAATTCAAATAACCCAATCATGGTAATCTCAGAGAATTGCAAGGAACTCATGTCCGAAGCACACAAACTCTCACAAAACTTCAAAAATCCAACCTTTATTTAAACTAGAACTTGAAAATTCATAAATAAGTAAATGGTACTTAAAGAAACGAATTAAAGCATTAAAACAAACTACAAACTTCACCTATTAGTTCTATCTAAGAGGTTAACTAGAAAAAAGCATTAAAAACTAGAAACTAGAACTAGAAGAAGAAGAAAACTAGTTGTAGGAGGCTAGGAAGCCTCCTAGGTCTTGATCTCTTTACTCCCCATGTTGCTAGATGCCTTAGGAAGAGAGTGGAGGTGGCCTTTTATAAGAGAAATCCCGCACTGATTTGGAAAATTCGAGAAAACGCGGAGTCCTTCCGCAATTTGGAAACTTAGAATTGAAAATCGGAGTTTTTGGAGTACCTTAGACCTGTCTGGCGACCGGTCTAGCGATCGGTCTAAGAAGAAAAAAATAGTCCAAAAAATAACTGTAGACCTGTCTGGGTCTACAGACAGGTCTAGAGACAGGTCTAAGACAATTTTTTTCAGATTTTCTTCTTTTTCTCTTCTCTTTCTTGCTTCTTTCCTTCACCTTTTAGCACTTGTTCTATTGATCTTCAATGCATACAAAATAACTCTTTTAACCATGAATCGGTGAAATCTCCCTCTCATTCTTACAATCACAAAAACATGTATTAGATTAGTCTTTAAACATGAAAAGCATGCATATAATGTGATGTAATGGGTTGGCAAATGTATAAATTGGAGGCTCAACAGTAATAAGGCTCTCTCCGGAATTCTAACCCTTCCCATAGAGGGAGCGAAGATGGACGAATAGCAGTCAGAAATGAGCACTCGTAACGATTAAGACTACTGTCATCATTAAGTAAAATCGGCTCCTTACTGTTGGTACCTGAGAAATGGAAGAATTTGACATTATCGTACCGAGCGATCTCCTCTTCGACTGTCGTCAAATTCTGCGCAACCATCTTCCGCTTCTAGAAGAAATGCAATGGAATGACTCCCTTATGAACATAATCCCCGGAAGCTATGCCATATACCCAGGGGAAGTATACTCTAAGCCATCTGGACAAATAATACCATCCGTAATAGGCCGAGTTCATCCCATAAGCGGCATGCTCCTTGTTGCTGATGACCTGCCCGAAAGCTCGGTAAAGAGAGCACAGGACTACGGGAGCTATAGCGTAAAGGTGACCATGTTTCATACCTCAGCAACAACAAAGCAAGATATCCTCATGCTATCTACCTGTTTCGAGCTTGGCAAGACTATGCAACTTAACCGATAGGCCAGAAAGCCAGCCAACTCACATCTCGGAGATAGTTTATTTAGGCGAGGAAACTTACTCTTCATCTTGGCCTCTAAGAGGCCTTTTTCTCCATGATCCTTATCGTAAGGCCCATAATCCAAGCTGAAAGAAGAGGAAAACCATCAGTAAAAGGGACAATGAAATAAAGTATCAACGCATAAAGCATAAGTAAGACACTTACTTCAAGCCGTGGCTGAAATAAACAAGCCAATCTTTGAAGGGCAACTTGTCCTTAGAACTCAAAAATTGGGAGAGTTCCGCGAACAATTCATAACAGGCCGTAGTGCAGAAGCCTTCATTGATGCCTTTCTTCTTTCTTGACAAGTCGTCGTTGCTGGGAATCCATTCATCATAAATTCTCCCACGGATTGACAGACCAACGATCCGATCCAGGTCTAAGAGTGAAATGCTCATTTCTCTGCAGGGCAAATGGAAAGAGTTGGTGATAGAGCTCCGGTAATTAAGAAATCCCTTGTAGACCCAGGGCTCACGACATAAGTAACTCGATGTCGCTTGAATAGCCTTGTAAATCCCCGCTTCCCGCAAAGTCTCTTTATGTTGTTCCAAAATTCTGTTCGCCCAAACCTAGTAGCCAGGATGATGGCCCAAGTGACCTCGAGTACAATAGGCACCTAATGTCCACACCTCGGCATCCCCCAAATAACGAAATCTTTGGTGAAGAGTCTTAAAATAATGCGTTAGAAAGGGTCGATGGGGATCGTGATTTGGCTCTAAGAAAATCATGAATTTTTCACCAAGAACGGCCTGTCATGTACCATTTTTAGATATTATGCAGTTCAAGAATGTTACAGGGGTCAATGTCTAAGACTTCACAGTATAAAAGGAATTGACGCAGTGTACGTCTGAAGGTTCGATGTTAGGGAGAGAATGTTGCCACTAAAAACTCCTTAGATATCTAATATATTCTTTGGTATATGGATTCTGAATCAAGAGGGATGATACAGCCAGCTTAACAATGGACCAGAGGATCTTCATTTTATCGAATTTGGACTTCACTTGCTTTTCTAAATATACTTGCTGTTGGGGTCCCAAAATGTAGGGGCCCTCAAAGCAAACAAAACGGCCACGCACCTCTAAAAGCATCACCGAAAACGCCTTCTGGTGCACGCAAAATGGAGATTTACAAAAATCCCCTTAGCCAATTTGGGTTGAATCTCCAGCAGGCCCCGCAAATCACTGCGATCGAAACCGCCCAGAATCAAACCCATAACTTCAATATGATTTATGATGAACAACGCATGTAATCTCACAATCAAACGAGCCCCACAAACCCATCAAAATTCAAAACTCAAGTAGAGGAGTGCAAAAGTCCGTCAACGCATACATAAAATCAGACTTCCACGCACCCATAAATTCAGGTACCCAAGCACCAAAAAAATCAGCAAAATCAAGAAACTCATTTCTGGGTGTATGGAGTCCCACGCACCCATAAATTCAAGTGCCCACGCACCCGAAAATTCGTCAAAGATTAGAAACTGATTTAAAGGGTGCAATGCGTTCCACGCACCCAAAAATGGGTCCACGCACCCATAAATTCAACAGATTTCAGAAATATCATTTTAGGGTGCAGGAGGTTCGACGCACCCATAAATTCAACATATTTCAGAAGTGCCATTTCAGGGTGTAGGAGGTCCGACGCACCCATAAAATCAGGGTCCCACGCACCCATAAATTCAGCAAATGTCAAGTTGCATTTTGGGGTGCGTTGGAGCCCTGCGCATCGATTTTGGGGTGCGTGGGAGGTATTTTAGGGGTGCGTGGCACTTGGCAGCCCCTCATTGGCCGAGTTTCGGTATTTTCGGGTATAAATACCCCGTCTAACTATTCATTTCTACATTTTTGAAAGAGAGAGAGAGCTACTATCCTTTGAATATTTCAGATTCTCACCGAAAAACCTTCGCCGGAAACCCTTTGCGATCACTGGAAACCCTTCCTGATCACCGGAATACCTTTCCGATCACCGACGTCTTCCACCGGAAGATTACTCCGACCAAGAATACCGAAGGTCTGAGTTCTGAAAATCACAAGTGTGGGCACTCACCCAAAAATTTGATCCCACGCACCCAAAAATCATCTCACGCGTCCATAATTCGATGTAATTCAGACAAGTGGATTGGTGTCCCACGCACCCGAAAAATGGTCCACGCGCCCGTAAATTCGCTTCCCACGCGTCCATTAATTTGACATGAATCAGACAAGTGCATAGGACTCCTACGCACTCGAAAATGGCCCACGCATCCATAAATTTGAGTCTCACGCGTCCATAAATTCGATGAAATCCAGATTTGCATATTTGGTCTCACGCACCCGAAAAATGCCCCACGCATACATAAATTCAACAAAACTCAGGGCACTTAATTTAAAGGTGCGTTGGAGCCCACGCACCTATAAATTAAGTCCCACGCACCCAAATAATCAGTCAATTACAAAACATGTTTACCGGTGCACCGAACTCAATTTTAAGTATTTTCAAGGTCCGTTTGAGCCTATTTTGGGTATTTCGAGCGTTCCGGGCACAATAGAACAATCAAACGGACGTTCCGAAATCTCTAAACGAGCAGAATTGCGCGCCTTCGAGGTTTGGCCCGATTCAAACGCGATGAACGAAATGACTTCTCGGAAAGAAGCCGCCAACATCCAGAATTATGCAAATATATCATTATTTATATCTACTGTAAGATATGATCTGATTAGGGTCAAAAGCTAGACAAATGAGACTATGTTTATCACGATAAACCATATCAAAGAGTTTTAAATCGCTACAAAGCAATTGCTATGAACTGCCACAACACAACAGTCGATGCCCTACCCATTCAAACGGCATCCGTCGGTTCGCTACTCAGGTACACACAGTTGTAGATTGGACTTCCTGAGGTCACCTGTCCATACATGACAGGCGCGGGCCCAGCGTTTTCCTTCTCAGTCATAAACCCTGATAGTCTCAGCCCGGATCTCCAGTCAAAACATGGGACATAGACATCTGACTAATACAAAGATGGTTCAGTCCATAACAAAACAAATACAGGTCTCTACGACCATAAACTCTAAGATCATAGTCCCTGCTGAATAGTCTTCTGCCTTTTAATCAAGGGTCATCGATCATTCGATGTAATTAAGGGCTCGTGCCAGATCACGGCCTAGAATGTACAAGATCTCAGGATCTCTGAAATAAAATTCGCCTTGTGATATCTCTTCTTGTGTACATTTTGTGAATGCTTGTGATTGTCTATGAATGTTTTCATTATTCAGAACCCCAGAGCAACATACTATTCAGAAAATGTCCTTGTAATTCATTTTCTAGTTCTAACACTTGCTTTGCGCCTTTGCTAATTATCCTCGGGCGACTATGCTTAACAGACGACACAAGTACAAATAGGCTTGCCTCACCCTCTTCGGATCCCGTAGGGTTATTGGAGCGGAGACCAGCCATAGGAGAATACCAAGCGTCCTATTCCTCCTATGTACCTCTGTCCGAAGGAGGTGGCAGAGCTTTGTCGCAGAGAATCTTCTTTTGAGTATCCTTCAGCAGAGACAAGATGCGCTCAAAGAAATTAAAAGTCTTTGGTGGAAGGAACCACTGTGGATTTTGATCTGACGTTCGACTAACCCTCTGGGGCGTAGCCTGCTTACGCTTGCTTGGAGTCGATGGAGAACTAGAAGGACCAGCCTTCAAAGGACCGCCTTTAGAAGAACCTCCAGCCATGATGATCTGCAAAAGCACACAAAAGGGTTTAAATCCAACCCAAAGCAAAGGAAAGCTCACACAGGAAAGAATCAACATTCGCAAGGCCCGATAGATGTGAATGGGGAAGAAGAAAGATATGAATGTCAGATAAATAACTAGAATCTCGGTAAATCACACTAAACCAATAAGAAGGGAAGCAATGCGATTATGCTTATAAATTGATATAATCAACACACACACAATCAGAAGAGGATCTCAATCTTGCAATAGCTGGAGGACCCGAGTCTTCAGCTTATCAACTTTCGCCTAAACCTGGACCTCCTTAGAAATCAAGTCCATCAGGTCAGAGATGCATTGCTGAACAGAATCGAGGTTCAGGTATTCCAGCTTAGCCAGACGTCTCGCAGCGGGTATTTCGACCTCAAGCCTCTCGCGCTTTCTCAAAGCTTCCCTCACTGCCCTCTAGATTCCAGCACGGCGATCCCGGACTTCCGCTTCCGCATACGGAAGGATCCGGGCAAGAAGTCTCTCATTCTTCCAATTTTCCCTCTTCGCAGAATGAAACGTGCCCAGCAAATTGAAGAAAGAAGAATCCATAGGGGGCTCCGCTTCCTCGAGTATTGCCAACTCCTCTTGAAAAGGAAAGTCGCCAATTAAACCCAACGTATCTTCGCTATACTCGTTGAAGATAGAAGCCATGAGGGAGATATTTCGAATAGCTTTCAGAATGGAGCGGGAATCAGTGTCCAAACGAGATAGAGCATCAGATACTTTGTCAAGCTAAGTGTCCAGGGATGACCAAGCATTAGGCTGATCGAGAGAAACAAGAATCCGTTGAAGACAATCACGAGCAGTAAGTAGAGAGGCACGAATTCTAGTCATTATCTGCTGCAAACAATACTAGAAACTCGATCTGAGAACCATATCAATTCGATGAAGAAGAGAAAGCACGCGAAAGCATTTAAAACCAATCCAGAACAAAGGAAAGCACACACAGGTATGTTTAAACCCAACTTAAACAGTAATTAGAGTTATAGAAGATGTCATAAAAGGCTGGGTACAATTCAAAATTTCCAAGGGTATGGGGACCCGACACCACCACAAAATAACAATTATATATATAAAGACTTAAGGGAGGGGTGTTGGACCCGATACACTTTGAAATAACAACTTGTATTATCACAAGAAATGACCTATTCAACTAAAGTATAATTGGAATGATAGTTATAGTACAAAATGCAAGATTTTTTTTAAACGGGTGCGCTAGGCCCAGCGCACCCCACAAATACAAATTTCACCAAGTCCAATAAACGGGTGCGCTAGGCCTAGCGAACCCCTAAATGCATGAAGTTTCATCAAGTTAAATAAATGGCGCACCCAAAAAATCATAAAAAATCCATTAAGTCCGAATTTCAGGGTGCGTCAGTCCGAAAAAGAAAACAAATCTACCAAGTCCAATATTCGAGTGCGTTAGACCCTGCACGCCCGAAAATTTACAAAGTCTCAAAGTTCAATATTTGGGTGCAATAAGGGTAGCGCACCCGAAAATTCACGAACCTTGAATATTCAGGCGCGTGCTCGCAATAAAAAGGTGTGTTGGCAACAATTTTTGGACGCGCTGGCGAATAAAAGGATGCGCTGGCGAGAGCGAGCAAGCACAGTAATGAACGCCTAAATGATGAAAATAAGGATGGATTCTCTATTTATAACGGGAGTCGAAAATCCGATGTGCCACACTACACAATCGTACGTCCATCATGGCATACCAGAGGGGCATCTGTTAGGTCCCAAAATGTCAGGGCCCTCAAAACAAACATCTACATGCTACAAGATCAACGTACCACAAGAAACTAGGGCTACGATACCCTTAAATCCAATGAAAACCTCATAATACCAAGATCTTAGCCATTTTCCAAAAATGAAGAGCCTGGGTGGGCCCCGCGAATTATCGTGGCCAAAATCCTCGGAATCGAGACATAAACCTTCAAAATGAATTAACATGACCAATGCATCAATATTCGCTACCAAACGGACCCCACAAATCAACCATTATTCAAAACCCATTTCGAATCAGACAAACAAGTGCATCAGCGCACCCCTAAATTCAAGGTAGCCCACCCGACAAATCAGCATCTCGCCAAGATGAATTTTTGGGTGCTCTAGCTGCAACGAACCCTTATATTCAGGGTAGCGCACCTGAAAAATCAGGTTTTCACCGAAGTGAATTTTTGGGTGCTCTAGCTGTAGCGAACCCTAAAATTCAAGGTAGCGCACTCGAAAAATCAGCATCTCGCCAAGATGAATTTTTGGGTGCTCTGCTACAGCGAACCCTTAAATTCAGGGTAGCGCGCCCGAAAAATCAGCATCTCACCAAGATGAATTTTTGGGTGCTCTGGCTCTAGCGCACCCGAAAAATTAAGTTTCCACCAAGATGAATTTTTGGGTGCGTTGGGCCTATTCTCGTCCAATTTAAGGGTTCGCTAGACCTGTTTTCAGCCAATTTCAGGGTGCGCTACACGTGACACTTCCTCATTGGCTCATCATCTGATATTTTTGGGTATAAATACCCCTGTCGACTATTCATTTGTACACTGGACAAGAGAGAGAGAGAGAGAGAGAGAGTTATTGACCTTTGGGCATTTCGAATTCCCACCAGAAGCCTTGCCAGAATCCCTTTTCCGACGTCCGAAATACTTTCCAATGACCAGAATACTTTTTCGACAAACAAGAATCCTTTTCCGATCACCGGAATCCTTTGCTGAATACTATTCTCGACTACCGCAGGTCCTGCCCTAAAAATAGCAAAATTTCTCTAAATATGGGAGCGCACCCAAAAATTCATCTCTCCAGGACAAAATTATTTTTAGGGTGCACTGGACCCAGTGTACCAATTAATTCAAACCTCTGGGACAAAGTTATTTTTAAGGTGCACTGGACCCAGCGCACCCATTAATGCAGACCTCCGGGACAGTTATTTTTAAGGTGCACTGGACCCAGCACACCCATAAATTCATCTCTCCAGAACCAGATGATTTTTTGGATGCTCTGGCTATAGCACCTATAAAATCAGGCTAGCGAACCCAAAAAATCAGCTATTTTCAGACTTAGTTTCTCGACGCGCTGGACACCATTTTTTAGTATTCCGAGCCATATTTGGACCTATTTTTGGTATTTTGAGCACTCTGAACGCAGTGGAACAGTCAAATTACCCTTCCAGCATACCCAATGAGTAGAACAAAGACTTTCAGAGTTCGATTTGACACAGCACGATGAATGTAACGAATTTCCGGAGCGAGACCGCCAGCATCTAGAAATATGCAAATGGATGTATTATGATTATGTGTACTATCAAAGCATGGATCAGATTAAGGTTCGGATTAAGTAAAAGGGACTATGGTCACCACAATAAACCATATCAAAGAGTTCCAAATCTTTATAAAGTGATTGTTATAAACTGCCACAATACAATAATCGATGCCCTACCCATCCAAATGACATCCGTCGGTTGAGCTACTCAGGTACATATAATTGTAGAACGGCCTTCCCAAGGTCACCTATCCAGACATGACAGGCACGGGCCCAGAGTCGCACCCTCTCAGTTAAGAACCCTGATAGTTCCATCCCGGATCTTCGGTCAAGACATAGGACATAGACATATGACTAATACAAAGATGCCCCAGTCCATAACGAAACAAATATAGGTCTCAACGACCATGAACTCTAAGACCATAATCCCTGTTGACTAGTCTTTTGCCTTTTAATTAAGGGTCATCGATCATTCGATGTAATTAAGGGCTCGTGCCAGACCACGGCCTGGAATGTACAAGATCTCAGAATCTCTAGAATAAAATTCCCCTTGTGATATATCTTCTTGTGTACTTTTATAAATGCTTGTGATTGTCTATGAATGTTTCCATTACTCAAAACCCCAGAGCAACAATACACAAAAAATGTCCCTTGTAGCATTTTTAGTTTTAACAATTGGATAGTGAAATCCGGCACTCAAGGGGTGAGTGGATCAACCGGGAGTGGAGTATACTCATCGTCGAACCATTATACATCTTATGCAATGTGGTGAATGCATTTTATCTATTATTATACTTCGTTGATTGATTCTATAAGTGTTTAACTGAATGCCCATCTCATCTTTGACAAGATGCACATATATTATCTTTGAATGATTAGTATAAGCATGCACATTAACTATTTGATTTGATGCATTTTAAATTAAATTTGAATCTCTACTTCTCCATCTCATTGTTTAACTTGAATCATGTATCATGCATAAGCATTAAATTTTAATTGGCAATGAATAAGTAAACCCCCCCCCCCCCCCCCCCCCCCCCCCCCCCCCCAATAGGACATAAGAATACCTTCAAGCTTATCTCAATAGTGTTGCAAACTGTAATTTCACAGTCATCACATGCCGTATCTTCAATTGTTCGCAGAGTTCCCTAAGCTTTTTATTGTCGAACTGACGTCCGTTGTCAGTTATTATAGTGTGAGGAACTCTGAATTGATAAATGATGGATTTTAAGATGAATTTAGTGATCTTCTTTTCTAAAATGGAGGTTAGGGGCTCAGCCTTAACCCACTTTGTGAAGTAGTTGACCAATGATATCAATCCCCCATTGGGCAAACGTCATGACCCTATCATTGGCATGATCTCTCCAGGTGCTTTCTGAGGAATTTTGGTAAAACGTTGGCACTTGTCGTAGGTCTTCGAGAATCTGTCAGCGTCGGCCATCATTGTAGGCCAGTAATACCCCTGCTTGATCGCTTTATAGGCCATTAATCATCCTATGAGATGATTGTCGCATATTCCTTCGTGAATCTCCCTCAAAGTGTAGTCAACTTTCTTCGGACGAACACATCTCAGATGTTGGAGCGAGTACCCACAACGATAGAGGACGCCTTCCTTCGAGAAGTACTTAGGTTCGTAAAACTTCAGCTTCCTCACTTCCCCTTTGTTGTCCGAAAGCTGCCCATCTTAGAGGTACTGGATGATGGGATCCATCTAACATGGAGACTCATGAATGGAGAGTGCCTCCGGGGCAATGTTCCAAGTGATGCTCGGCTCAGGCAAGTGCTCGACGGTTATCGTCCAACTGATATCACTCTTTGAGGCCGAGCCCAACCTGGCAAGGGTGTCGCCATCCGATTCTTCTCTCTAGGGATTTGAAGCAGCTCATATTTCTCAAAATTCTTCAACAAGTCATGGGTTTGAGTTCTGTATGCCACCATCTTCTCGTCTCTTACCTCATACTCGTCTGAAACTTAATTTACCACGAGCTAAGAGTCACTGTGGATTTTCATATTCTAGGCCTCCATGGTCTTGGCTAGAAGAAGCCCAACGAGGAGTGCTTCATATTCTGCTTCGTTGTTGGATGCATAAAAATCGAAGCGAAGGGTGTACTCGATCTTAGAACCTTCGGGGGATACCAGGATGAGACCGGTTTCACTCCCATAGGAGGAGGATGACCCATCCACATATAGAGTCCATAGTGGTTGGTCGAAAAAAGAGGACTCGGCACGCTGCGGGGGGCACTCGGTCTGCTTTGGGAGAGTCGAGTGGGTGAATTCTACAATGAAATCAGTAGACACTTGTCCTTTTATCGTCATTCACGGACAAAAATGCACATCATGCTCGCTTAATTTGATGGCCCACTTGGCCGGTCTTTGTGATACTCCTGGATTTTACAACACTTGTCTCCACGACTGGTTCGTTGGGACCATGATAGCATAGGCCTGGAAATAAGGCCGAAGTCTCCTGGCTGAAGTAATCAAGGCCAGTGCCAATTTCCCAATCATCGAATAGCGGGTCTCAGCATCGACCATCACTCTACTAATATAGTAAATTGGTCGCTGGATTCCTTCATGATCTTGGATGAGTGTTGAGCTAACGGCAGTTGGGGACACAGCGAGGTACAATATCAGCTTCTCGCCCTTGAGAGGCTTCAATAACACAGGTGGAGTCCCCATATACTCCTTGAGGCGACAGAAAGTCTGTTCGCACTCGTCTGTCCATTGCATCGTCTTCCAAATCCCTTCAGCAACTTGAAGAATGACAAGCATTTATCAGTAGCCATGGAGATGAATCTGCTGAGGGAGGCAACTCATCTGGCAAGCCGCTGAATATCTCAAATATTCTTAGGAGACTTCATGTCGAGGAGGGTTTGGATCTTCTCCGGGTTAACTTCTATCCCTCTCTTCCCAACCATGAAGCCGAGAAATTTTCTGGATGACACGCCGAAGGCGCATTTAGCTGGGTTCAACTTCATTTTATGTTGCCGCAATATCTGGAACATCTTCAGAAGATACGAGAGATGATTCTCTTCCTTGATACTCTTGACGAGCATGTCATCGACGTACACCTCCTTTGTCTTCTGATCTGATCAGCAAACATCTTGTTTACCAGACGCTGATATGTGGCATATGCATTCTTAAGGCCAAATGGCATGACCTTGTAGCAGTATAACCCTCTGTCGGTGATGAACAACGTCTTTTCCTTATCTGACAGGTGCATGGTGATTTGATTGTAGCCAGAGCACGCATCCATGAAACTGAGGAGTGCATGCCCAGCTGTGGCGTTAACCAGCCGGTCGATCTTAGGCATGGGAAAATTGTCTTTCGGACACGCCTTGTTGAGGTTGGTGTAGTCGACACACATCCACCATTTCCCATTAGCCTTCTTGACTAACACGACATTTGCTACCCACTCTAGGTAGACTGCTTCCGTAATGAATCCTGCTTTGAGGAGTTTGTAGACCTCCTCTTTAATTGTTTCTTGTCTCTCCTAATTGAAAGGTCACTGTCGCTGATGCACTGGTTTGAACTTGGGGTCCACTTGCAGTCGGTGGACGATTACATTCGGGTCGATACCAGGCATATCTTCATGAGACTAGGCGAAAACATCCTAGTGCTTTGTCAGAAACTGGGCAAACTGGGCCTAGGCACTAAGGTCCAACGCCAATCCAATCCAAACTTGCTTTGAGGGGTCCTCTGCTTACAACGAGATGGAGATCAGGTCCTCTGCAGGGGAGGCCCCCCTTAATGTCATCGTCTCGAGGATCCAAAGGCGGCTCCTCTCAAGAATTCGAACACTGAGTTGGAGCCATTATCATCACAATGGGGTTGGCTTATTTTTGCTTTTCCTTCCTGAGAACACTTTCATAGCAGGCCCGTGCTACTGTTGGCTTCCTCTGATCACCCCAACACCCGTAAGAGTGGGGAATTTCACACAAAGATAAAGTGGGGAGATAAAGGCTCCGAGCTCTGTCATGGACGGTCGGCCTAATATGGCATTATAGGTCGAAGGTCGATCCACGATTAAGAAATTAACCATTAAATTAATCCTATTGAGAGCCTCCCTAAACCTAACCAGGAGGTCGATGTATCCTTCTGGTTCCACAATTTCACCGCCGAGTCCTATCAGCGCGGTCTGGACTGGTTTTAGTGGACTTCATGAAATGTTTATCGCATTGAAGGCTGAAGTGTACAAAATGTCTATCGAACTCCCCATGTCCAGCATTATCCTGTGCGTCTTGTAGTTTGAGACCCGTAGCGTTACTACGACTGCATCATTGTGTGGGAATTGGATTCCCTTACCATCTTCCTCGAAGAAAGTGATCGGCTGACGCTTCCATTCAGGTTACCTTATCGACTTCTCAGCATGGAGTGTTTCCTAAGGCTCGCGAGCCTTCCTAGTGTGAGCTATCCTTACATTGTTGGAGTCCTCGCCTCCTCCGGGCCCGTAGAAGATGGTGTGGATTTTTCATGCGGGTTTGAAGGACTCTGGTTGTGCTCTCCCTTCTCGGCGACCTGGTCATGACTGAGTCGCATCCTCCTGTCGCTTGTCCGACTAACGAGGAGACCGCTTGCGCTTCTTGGGGGATTGGTCTTTTCGATCTATATATGCCCACAAATGGCCCCATCGGATGAGGGACTCAATTTCATCTTTAAGGGTTATACAATCTCTGGTATTATGGCCATGATCATGATGGAACTCATAATACTTACGCTTGTCCCTAATGTTGGGATCAACCTTCAACTTGGCGGGCCACATCGTATACTTCTGATCCTTTATGTGCATGAACACCCTTTCTATCGTAATATTGAGGGGGATGTATTCTGAATAGCGTCCCTCGAGGGGACCTCGCCTCGGAGATCGATCTCTCATATCATCTCTTCTTCTTTTCCTCGTACTTCCTCTTTTTCTCGCTAGGTCCGGCCTCAGACTCCCGTTTGGCCTTTGCCATTTCTGCAGCATTGACATATTTTTGGACCTTTGCTTGGAACTCTGCCATCGTCTTTAGAGTGGTCTTATCTAGTGCCCATCAGAACTCCTTGTTCCGCACCCCATTGAGGAGAGCTGGAAGGCATGCATCGTCTGTGTAGCCTTCGACTTGGATTGCTTCGGATGTGAAGCGGACCAGGTAGTCCTTAAGAGATTCCCCATCTTTCTGCTTGATTGTAGCTAAGTGGGCTGTCGTCTTCTTCATTTTCCTGCTCCCCATAAGCTATGACCCGAATAAGGTACACAGTTGTGAGAATGAGCTAATGGATCGAGGCTTGAGATTTTGGTACCAGGTCAGGTTAGGGCCGCATCTTTCAAAGTGAGGGAGAATGCCCTACACATGATTTCCTGGATGACTCCCTCCAACTATATATACGACTAAAGATTTTCAAGTGCTCAATCGAATCCCTAGATCCATTATACGATGGAATGTTATTGGGCACTCTAAATTTCTCTGATCGAGGTGCCTGCATGATGTCGTCGGTGAATGACGGATCTGTATGATCCAACATCTCTTGAATTGATGTCGGAGTGTCGGACTAATATCGTTGCTCCATGGTAGTGAATTTTCTTTCCAAGTCTTTCAACTCCTTTTCCCAGGTGGGAGCGTGACTAGTGTTGGAAGCTTCAGTTGCCTTAGTGGTTGCATTACCGACTGGGCCCCGGGGCCTTTCGTCGTGGATGTGGTCCGACACTTGACATCTAACGAATGGCGCAAGTCACCAACTGGGAGCCTGCTTCTTGCTTGACGAACAGGTTCCGGAGGTGAAGGCGGAGGCTGGACGAGCGGTACTACGTATGGTCGTGCTCAACTGGTGGCGGGAGTGTTGGGCCCGTGTTGTTCATGTTGAACAGGATGCGCTGGTTTGTTATGCTGCGAGATGGGCATAACAGGCAGAAATCGTTCCAACCGCTCCGCAACGTCAATGAAATGTAGTATCTCAGTGCGTAAGAGTTGGATGTCAGCTTCCATAACCATCCTTCAGGTGGGATCTCGGTTGTCGGTAGGGTTCGTGGTGGAGGTGGTGGAAGAGTGGGTCCCCCATGCTGCTATCCCCACACAACGTCCCTGATTGGGTAGATGCTGCTGAAGCAGAGGCTATAGCGGCATTCTTATTTCTCTGGGCAGATGTCGCTAAAGTAGCAGCTCCAACCCCATTCCTATTTTTCTTAGGAGGCATTATGGAAGCACCGGGAAGCAAAAGACAGAAAAGGCAGCGAATGGAATTCTCAAGTCGAGCCCCACGGTGGGCACCAATCTGTTAACGCTAAAGATGGTCAACAGATGTTGATCGAGGACCAACTCGAATCTTCGTCGTCTAATCTGTGATTGAGGATGAAAGGACTAGATCAAAGGATTTGCAACCACTACAAAAGGTTAGGACGGTCGCCAGCGATATCGACTAATGGCCCTCCAATGCTTAAGTCAGTAGTTGATTGAGAGAAAAGCTTGTGGTGGGTATGTATTATTGTATATTGCATACCTGGGCCTGTAGCATGGAGGGCTTCTTATAGAATTTGATAGAGCCATAAAGGGTTAAAATTACAACACGTTAGGATACAATTACTATGAATGGCACTGCGATTGCGGCCACGTCCACTAATTGAGTCCCAAATGGTCGTGATTTTTATTTCCTAGGGAGGATATCTCGCTGAGCCGTTGTTGAAGGAGTATCCCTTATATTGCGGAAGACATTCTTTGAATCTCGTGCACTCATGAAGGAACACTCAGTCGGGCCGAGTATGTCAATAAGATAGCTATGTGTTGAGGCATGGAAAAATGTAAAGAAGAAAGAAGATTAAGAGGCATATTATCTTATTGCTATAAGACTCAACACAAGATCACGTATTGCCATCATGTTAGTACTAAGTTATATATATTCTCTCTGGAAAGGTACAAGACGGATATCAGTAAGGAGTTCACTTATAGTCAGAAGATGATTAGGAAAGTATTGTCCATTTAAAGAAAATGACATGTCATGGGCAAGCTTATCAAGTGATGATTCCAACAAACTCAAGATCATCCCATTTCGAGATGTAATGAAGGAGATATAAACTATTCATCGAAGACCGCACGTTGTTGATGACATCAGACACTTGAGGCTCACTTTTAAAGATATAAGAGATTTATAAATGAGATCATGATAGGCCCATTACGTAGGTCATCGAAATAGCTTTCCAACGAGTATAAGAGGGTCTAAATTGGAGTTGTAATGAAGAAGTTATGGCCATTTTTGTAGAGACGTGCTAGCCTTTGCACCTTTTACGCGACCCGCGTAAAAGGTATAGCTTTTACGTGACCCGTGTCCCCCCCCCCCCCCCCGGGGTCCTCATTTGAGACACACTTCTAAAGTTTAGAGTTTCAGAGCTCCTTCAACAACTTCAGAGGTATGGAGAGTTGCCTTGTGCATCTCCTTCTTCTCAGGTTAAACGCACAGGTTGCGGACTCCAAGAATCGAAGAAGAATAACAAGTGAACTCTGCCAAAGCAAAGATTGGGGAGCAAAAGACAAAGATCTCAACCTTTTGTGAAAGATGTCAGGAGCATATCTTTATGATTTTGCTCCTGTTTCCTTTTCAAAGCCAAGACTCTTGAAGGTTTAAGCTGTATCAAAGCAATGAAGCAAATAGGAGAAAAATAGCAGTTTCATTCTGACTTTCCAAGTCCATTCTTCTGTCATTTCGACAGAATTAAAGAAGGAAGAAGGGGCGAAACTCTGCCGAAATCAATAAGCAAAGATGAACTTGCATTATATTCATATTTGGAACATTCTGTTCTATAATCAAGGGTTATATTAATGGAATGTAAAAGAATCCAATTACAATTAATAAAACGAATGGAATGATGAATGTCTCTCTTTTTGTCTTATTAAATGTTAAAATATTACTCTTGTTTTCCCTATCTATACAAATGCAATTTTGTTGTGTAAACACTACGCTTGATTAATTTTGATATATCTAAAATGACCATCGAAAGGGACGACTCCTTTTAGTACGGTCGTCAGGTCGACCTGTTACTATAGGCGTTTGGTTGAGGATATGAGATTACTCGATATACTCAACTCGATAGAACTTGGGTAGAATCAGATGCCGACCATTAGTAGGCACTCGGATATAGGTGAACACCAAGTGCTTAGTCGAAGGCTCGCACTCAGCTCTGGCATAAGGACCGAGTGCTGGCCAAAGGTGAGTGTTGTCGAGTGCTTGGCTTTTACTCGGATACGGGTAGGGGCAGTAATAAGGTTGGATCATAGTTGGAGTCATAGTCGGTAAGGACCACTAAGCTGAGTGTAATCCTGTTCAGCATGGTCAAAAGAGTCAGACAGGTTGTCATTGGGATTTACATCACATTTTTTATCAAGGCCCACATGATGGGCCACATAACTACGGTTGCAAATATGAAGGGAATCCCCATAACAGTTATGATCATTGAATTGGGTTTTTTTGTTTTTTACTTTTCATGAATTGAATTTGACTGAAATCTTATTTCATTGAAGGATCGAAATCACAACGGAATGTATTTTCAAATTTTGATAGAAGATTTTTTTTTTTTTTTCCACACCATTAATCCAATTGATTTTAGTTGATAATTTCCATTGGTTCCTCCTACAGCGGATTGCATCGTAACCGGAATTTGGACCCGGGCCGTTTGCCCGGGTTAAACATGTTTGCTCGACAATCTTCGAACTGCTGAATTCACGTTGATGAGATCGAATTGAACTATCGACGAACGAGATGCATTCGGCAAATCACTGGGGAGGGACGTTCGAGATCCAAGGGGACTCGACGACGGACGATGATCGGAACCGGAACATTGATATGGAATGGGCAGCTTTTTCGCGGCAGCTGGACGAGACCCAGTAGAGCTGGCATGATTCGTTTTGGCTTAGTATTTTTCAATCTAAAAGAATCTTTGACGGAGTCTTATGGGGTGTTATGACCGTGTGCTCAACAGTTGCACACGTGGGTCGCCACGTGTCCACCATGTGTGCTCCAAGGATTACTACTTAAGACTCCGTTCCCTGAAAAGAAAAAATCCAAAAAACCCTAGCCGTATGGGGGAGTCTCTCCTCTGCCCTGTGTTTATAAATCAAAGAATTTTGCCGGTCTTCTCTATGTTATTGTTTTTTTTCTCGATGATTTGGGCATCCCCGACTTGGATGAAGAGTTGGCTATTAGAGCCGATAAGCTGTTGTATCTCAAAGGCATTTGCAGTGATGCATCCAGCCTTAAGGAACAAGGCACACGAAACGTCTTCAGTAAAGTGACTTGGTTATGCGCCTCCGCTTGCAATTTTCTTTATGTTTGTTCATATATTCATCAAGGATTCAGATCCACGCTTTCCTATTTTATCTTTGCATAATTATATTTATTGTTGTTTTAGAGTTCATATCAAAAATAACTTTTAGTGGATAATTTTTTTTTTATGCGCTGAGATGACAGTTGGGACCTCAGGACCCGAACCATAGCAAGAAGAAGTACGTGGACTTGGAGTGCATCGTTTGTAGCCGGAAGGCGTTCAGGTGGACCCTTTGGTCTTTGCTGGGTGCTTTCTTGGTGATAGGTTTCCTATCATCATCGTCAAGACGCTGCCCAAGCATAAAACGCCCGCTCCTCCACCCGATAATCATACTGTTGCCCTCCCAAGGCCCTCCTCTTCTTCGACGCCCAGAAGTGTGTAAGATCCCCAAATTCCCCATTTGTTCAGGGCTATTTTTATCATATTTTGTCGGTGGGCCATGTACTCCCTTAAGAAGGGAAGAAACTCATCATCTGGGTGTTTATTAGATTCCGGAAGGAAATTTCTCTCCTCCAGAAACTGACCAGTCAGTGGGAGCGGATTAGGTGTTACCCGGGTAACAGTTCATGGGCCCACCTTGATGATGTGTCGTATATCCAGGTCGTCCATCCATTTTTCCATAACATTTTAGGTTGTTGTCCCAAAAATTAATTAGATAAAAAACTGAGGTGGATCACACCACAGGAACAGGGGTGATTGAACACCAACCATTAAAAACTTCATAAGGCCCACCGTAGTTTTTATTTACCATCCAACAGACCAGGATGGATGGAAAATACAAATAACGGCTTGATCAAAAGGTTTTGTGGGCCCTTAATAGTTTTTAATTATTATTCACCAATTTTTCTACTAGTGTGGTCTACCTGAGATTTGGATTTTCTTAATTTTTTGAATCACGTCTTAAAATCATCTGAAAAAACGGATAAACTGCGTGGATATGGAAAGAAAACCATCAAGGTGGGCTCCACATGGTAAGGGTAATGCCCACTAAGATGTACCACACCTAATCCGTCCTCCCAGTCAGCACACTAATTGGACACATCATATGTGATTATTATTATTATTATTATTATTATTATTATTATTATTATTTTGGGTTAGTCACACGACTCACACTCACCCACTCCTATTAGTCACATCACAATGTTAGCCAATACCATGACCTCAGTGTTGAAACGAGGCTATCTTCAGTTCTTCACTCAGTCTGCCACTTGAGCCTGTCACTCCAGCTATGGACATGGGTGTATGTGATTTTGTTAGTTAAGTGTGCCCCACTTGATGAGTGGATCGGATGGGTTTTTTTTTGTTACGGCATGGTTAGTATGGATCCACCTGATGAATGGCCAGGATGTGGCGCATGTGTGCTGCGAATGATATGACGCAGGAAGTTCGTGCGATCATAAGCTAGGTGGAGCCCACCATGATGTTGTGAGAAAATTACCCTATCCATCCATTTTTCCAGCTGATATTAGTACATGAGCAGATCCAAAACCCAAGTAGATCGTATGACATGAAAAGTGGGCAGGGAAATGCCTACCGTTGAAATATCCCTGGGTCCTTGGTGATTCTCATATGCCATCAATTCCATTCATAAGGTTTTCCTGAGCTGAAAACACCAAAAAAATAAAATAAATAAAAAAATAAAATAAAATAAAAAAGCCTGATCCAAAAACTTCCGTGGCCCTGTGAATGTTTCAATAGTTGACGTTCAGTCCTCACTTTTTGCTATCCTACGGCCCATTTTTGTTTTGGATCAGCCTCATTTTTGGGCTCGTATCCTAAATCCTAACGGGCAGAGTTAGGGCTATTAATGGGCCGGGCTGATCGGACGGGCTTTCGGGCTTGGCCCGATTAAGGTTGGATTAAGGCTGGGTTTAGGATATACTATCAGGCCTAGTGGCTGGATTCGAGCTTAAACTTAGAACCCATTTATTATGCGGGCCAACCTTGGATTCAGGTGTCCAAGAGCCTTAAACCCAGCCCAGCCCAACAACCTTTTCAAATCAATTAAAATTTCAATAAAAATTTTCTCTCTCAAAGTTCTAATCTATCCCCCCTTTCTTGATAAATGATTGATCTGCCATGTCTCAAAATCAAACCAAATATTTCCTTTAAGGCCATATATATATATATATATATATATATATATATATATATATATATATATATATATATATATATATAAATGGTACTATGAGGTCCTCCCATGAGGTCGAGCTGTGTGGGCCCCACTGTGATGTGGATCGAAAATCATCACCATGCATTTGATAGGTCCTCCTTAGGATATGGGATATCCCAAAAATCAGCCATATATGGAACTCTGGTGGGCCATACCATCAAAAACCATATGAAGGCATGCCTAAATTATCTAAAATCACTTGGTGGGTCCCACCTGAGTTTTGGATGTGGCTGAAACTTGGTCCAACCCCTCATCCAAGTGACACACACACACAATGGATGGGCTGGATTTGTGAACCACATCTCAGTGGGCCCAACAAGCAATCATGAATGTTTTAATGGGCGGGTAACCCCTCTCAACTATTGCCTGTGGTGTGGCCCACCTAAGTTATCAATTGACTTGATATTCAAACCCGTGTCCCATCATGGAATGGTGCATCTAACTGATGGGGTAGATGTTTGACACACATCACGGTGGGGCCCACACAGCTCGACCTCATAGTATATATATATCTTTCCTATGCCGAGATCCGAAGTATATGAATCTCTCTCCCCATTTCTCTGCATGCGAACCACTCCATCCGCACCTGTTACATGCTAGAACTACTTATCACGATGGGAAGGAGAGCCCTGTTGGAGATGGAAGGGGCGTTTCAATCAAGGTATACAAATTAAGTTGTACGATGCTGCTTTGTGGGTCCCACCATTATGTAAGTGTTTTATCCACGCCGTCCATCTATTTTGAATAATTAATTTGGGTCATTATCCAAAAAATTAAGCTAATTCAAATCTCAGGTGGACCACACTACAGGAAACAGTGGTGATTGAATGCCCACCATTGAAAACTTCTTAGGGCCCACTGTAATGTTTATTTGCCAGATTAGGTCTGACATATCCTGATGAAAGGAAAACAAAAATATCGGCTCGACCCAAAACTTTTGTGGCCCAAAGAAGCTTTTAATGGTGGTCGTTCAATCACCACGACTTCTTGTGATGGGGTCCACTTAAGATTTGGATCTGACTCATTTTTTTGTCTCATGAACTAAAATGAACTGAATAAATGGATGGACGGAATAGGTAAAGGACATGCATCATGATGAGGCCCACATAGACGCTAGCTACTCACTGCATGAGGATGCATGACATTTTGTTAACATTGTGGCAGATAGAATGTGTAGCTGCTTTGGGGCCCACATTTTGTGATGGTCTGGTGATCTGAACCGTCCACATTTTGGTTGGTACTTTATATTGGTAATCAAGATAAAAGTTACGTTGAACGGGTGATTCTGGCAATCATGATATGCAGGTGAATGTTGAACATTGAAAGGAACATTTTCAATGGCTGAAATTCCACCGCAAATATGAAAGGTCAGTTATGTTTCCAAAGTGAGATTATTCCTATGTAGCACACGGATAAGTAATAAGGCTGAGAAAAACAGTTCAAATCATTGGATCATACATGAACGTGGCCACCGACCAATGACATGTTAATCTCCTGGTCTAACAACCTAGGCCCAAAAAAAAAAAAAAGCAGGTTTTAACCTACACCGATTCCGCCTTTGGTAGGACTGCTTGACAGGAGCTGTGATGTTTGTTGGAAATCCAGCCCATCCATCCGTTTTGCAGACTTGGGCCCAAAAAGTGATGCAAATCCAATACTCAAGTGGGTCATACAGAAGGAAAACAGCAGATCGGTAAATGTCTACTGTTGAAACCTCCCTGTGGTCCATCATGATGTTTTTATGCTATCTATACTGTTCATAAGGTCATTCCTACTGCCCAAACTGAAAACACAAAAAAATAGCCTGATCCAAAACTTCTATTGTCCTGGGAATCTTTCAACGGTTGATGTTTAATCCTCTTTTGTGCGTCCCACTCTAAGTTTACCTTTCCGTACGTAGTTGGCAGAAGGATGTTCGTTTTAACTTTTTAAGAAAATGTTACCGATGTCAAGAAAGCTCCAGGGCTTGGGCATGGCTGGGCTCGGGCTGGGCCTTATAGTCAGAATTAGGGCTGCACTTGGGCTGTTGCCCGTCATGGGCTCAGGCCAGATTTGGGTATGGATTGAAAAATGTGGGCTGGGCTTGGACAAATCTTGGCCCAGCCCTAACCTAGCCCATTGACACCCCTAGACGGGGAGAATTTCTTTCAAACATAAAAGTGGCCGCACCTAGCTTATGACCGCTGGAACTTACTGCGACGTGGAGTCGCAGGCAATCCGTGTCCGCGCGGCTTAGAACCGTGTGATAGTTGACCACCATTTGAAAAATGATTGTGAGCCATTCTTCTCGCATGTGACACTCATTTACAGCTGTCCAAATGTATTGTGGTGCACACTGTGGATGGAGCACTAATTAAGCAATCTCAACCATGATCAAATGGATGGTTGAAACTAAGATAGTGAGCGGTCCAAATTCCAAGGGAAAATTCAGATGATTTCTATCACATTTCTGGTTTAATTTTTGGATCACCATCCATCGACATTTGGTTCAGCAATTTGGATGGTTTGGATCGTGTAAAGATGTGCCATGTGTGCAGTAGAATATGTCAAACTGCCAGTGTGGCTTCTTATAATATTTGAATCCGGATCTTTGCTAGGCTCAAGTAGGGAAATTCAGTTTGGCCCAAGCTAATTGGTTCACATCAGCACTGACTGCATTTAATGCAGTAATACTGACAATGTCAATGCTGAAGTGGAGCAATCAGCTCAGTGCCAAACAAAGATCCGGAGATTTGGTTTGATGCAGAAGTTGCGTGGGATGCGGATTGCGTCCTACCCGTGCCGGGTCTCCAGCTGGTAACGGACAGGGGCTTTGAGATGCCTGCTATATTGGTTTTATCCACACTGTCCATCCATTTCTCCTTGCCTTTTAATGAAATGGGACCAAATTTTAGGTAAATCCCAAGCTAAGTGGACCACACCACTAGAAGCAGTGGTGGTAATGATTCTCACCGTTGAAACTTTCCCACCGCCACCGTGATGTTTATTTGCAATCTGTGGATGGATGAAGGGAAAACACAAATATCAGCTTGATCCAAAACCTCTATGGCCCTCGAGAAGTTTTCAACTCTAAGAGCTTAATTCCCATTGTGTGGTCTATCTATGTCTTGGATATGCTTCTTTTTTTTTTTTTACCTTGATCCTAAAATGATATGAAAAAATTGGAAGGACAGTGTGGATAAAAGCCAATTATGGTGGCCACTTGAGGGGCTCCTGCCTATTCCCAGCTAGAGATGGGTGGAGGTAGGAGCCAATCCGCTAGTTGCGGATGCCCGAGCAATTTTCTACGTGGGTCCCAGCCATCCAACCATTGCCTTTCTTGACCGTTACTTTAGGGGTTGTTTAGATGCAAGAGATTTTGGTTACGGTGAAAAGTAAGATCTTAACTAAAAGTAATAATTTTGTATACTTCCAGCCAATTTTTTTAGCATTGTTTATAGCAAAGACTCGTCGTTATATGACAACTTAGAGTGCACCATGATATATGTTCCTTTTATTTAGGTATTATACAAAAATTGAAGCATATCCAAATCTCAGATGGACCATAAACAGTGGTAATCGATCATTAAAAACTAATAACGGGACACAGAAGCTTTGATCAACCTGATATTTGTGTGGTCTCTTCATCCAAGTCTTTGTGACCTTATCAACAGAGGTGGAGCCAGGATTTTCTTAAGAGGCGGCAAGATATTAGCCTAATTCAAAACTTCTGTGACCCCACAAATATTTCAACTGTGGACCTTCAATCGTCATGTTTTCGGCCCACTTGAGTCTTGGATCAGCTCATTTTTTGTTGCATGTAGTGTATTAATTTCATAAAACAGATGGACTGGGGTGGATTTTTCATAAACATCACGGTGGACCACACCTACGTTCCTACTGCAGGAACTTCTTGCCAAAGGCTTTGGCAAGAAATCCGCGTCTAGATTGGCCACTGAACTGACGTCACAAAGTTATGTGGGGCTCACCATGATGTATGTGCTATATCCACACCGTCCATCCATTTTGTAGAGATTATTTTAGGGAATGAGACAAAAAATGAGGCAGATCCAAAGCTCAAGAGGACCTCATCACAGAAAACAATAAGTATTTAATGCCTATCATTAAAAACTCTTGGGGGTCACAGAACTTTCTGATCAAACTGATATTTGTGTTTTCCTTTCTTCCATGACTGTGTGAACTTATAAACAGGTTGGATCTCAAATAAACATCATAGTGGGCCCTAAGAAGGTTTCAACGGTGAGTGCCATTGTCCCCGCTGTTTTTGTGGTGGGTTCATTTGAGCTTTGAATCTGCCCCATTCTTTGTTTCAACCCATAAAATAATGTCTCTAAACGGTTGGAAGGGGTGGATATAACACATAAATCATGGTGGGGTTCATAGAACTTAGTGAGGTGGCTCTACTCGTCCAGGTTTCCGGATATAAAAAATGAGACAGATCAAAGGCTCAACTAGACCACACCACATGAACCAGTCAGTAATAAATTCGGGGCAAGCCCCGATGTATGGAAAATAAAAATTCCAGAGACAAGGATTCAACCAAGACCGTTTCCTGTGGTACGATCTCCTAAGATTTAATCGACTTCATTTTGGGGTCATGCCCTAAAATAAGTTGTCAAAATGGATGGATGGGGTGGGGTGGATGTAAGGAACATACATCACAGTGAGCCCCACATATCCACCCAAACCGCTCCCAACAACTTTGAGCTATTTTTTTAAAATATTATAAAATATCATTTCATAAAACTGTTTTATGTTAGTTTAGAATCCATTTAAAGTGGGACCCACCATTTGGACTGGGCGGCTCACCAAGTACCTTTTTATCTTAGCCCGCGTATAAGGCCCGTTTGGAACGTTGAATACTTGTGATAATGTTCACGTCATTACACTTTACCATTGATTCGATGGGAGTGGATTAGGTGAGACCACGGGTGGGACCCTGACTGTAAGACCCACTGTGATGTATATAACTACATCCACACGGTCCATCGGTATTGGAAGCTTACTATAGGGAATGATTCAAAAAATGAAGCAGTTCTGCATCCCATATGGACCATTGTACAAGAAACATGGTAATAGACCATTAAAAACTTCTTGTGGGCCACAAAAGCTTTGGATCAAGATGATATTTGTGTGTTCTCTTCATCTAGGTGTTTGTGACCTTATCAACAGGTTGGATGGCAAATAAACATTCCAGTTGAATCCATGAAGTTTTTAATGGTGGGGATTCAATCACGACTGTTTTCTGTGGTGGGGTTCACCTAAGATTTGAGTCAGCTTCATTTTTGGGATCATGCCCTAAAATGAGCTTTCAAAATGGCTGGACGGTGTGGATTTAAGGCACATACATCACAGTAGGCCCCACAATCAGGATCCCACCCACCTTGGTGTATCCCGGGTCTCACCTAATCCGATCCCTGATTTGATACAGCCGGCTGTCAAATCATGATAAGCCATCGGACTCTAGTCAACTCAAGATGGTGACAAGCATGCCCGACTCAAGTCACACTAATGAGATGATCTCGATCGTCCAATATGTTGATTTTGAAGACTGGTTAATAGAAAAATCAACCGACGGTCCCATTCAACTTGAGCTATGGCCTATCCACGGTTATTTCATACATGTGTTATACGCATTGAGGTTAGGTCCACTGATGCTGACAACCAAAACAAGCAAGATGAATCTCCTCCACAGTACATAAGACACATTAATGTACAGCAATCCGAACCAGCAAGATAGTGAGGCCCACAAAATGCCTTACAAATAAAAAGATGGTGGTGCCCAACTATTCTCTTCCTTAAAATGTGATTATCACTTCAATTCTCCAATCTTACTATCATCGTGGGCGTGCAGCGGGGCGATTGCCAAAGAACAATGGCGTGGGAATTCGGAGCGGACAGATGGATTGCAACAGCCAGACGTGAAGAGCGGCCTTGACAGAGGGTAATAGGACGCTGGCCACAATTTTCCCATGGCGTTCTCCATGACCATGCTGAGCAGGACTGTGATAGAGTACAGTCACAAGTACAAAAGCATACGAGAATACATGAATGCAAGGGACCTGATCAAGTGGGGCACTAACTACTTCCTCTTGACCTTCAACTCCTCTGCCAGCACCATAGATCATGTCTATAGCCAGGTATTTGAAATCCCAACCTTAAAAGCCTCGTTTTGGTGCGTGCAGAATCCGGTGAGATTGAGCAACGCCTCTCTCGGGGGGATAACTAATCCAAATCTCAAATCTACAGACTCCTCAACCTATCTTCGTCGAATCCACAACGGGATATCTCGAATCCACGAGACCTCTTCTTCAAATCCACGAAGAACAATAGAAAACTGTAGTTTTTCTATAAATTAAAAAAAGAAAAAAAAAAGAGTTGTATTATTTAATCATCTCCTTAAAACGAAAATAAACAAATATTTATAGTATACTAAGTTCTAGAAACGTAACCTAGGTATCCTAATTGCAAAAAGAAAGCAAACTACTCAAAACGGAATAAAAAACAACAAAAATTGTAAGTGTTTTCGCGCAATCTGCGCAGTGGCCGGCCGGCCGCCCTTGACCGGCCGGACATAGTCTAGACGGTCCAGAGATTTTTTGTTCTCTAGATTGTGCAATCCAGCCGGTCGGCCGACCGGCCGACTGAAGCATCCAACCAGTCATCCGACCGGTTGGCAGGGCTTAAGACTTGGGATTTTCGGGTTTTCCAAACCCCTCTTGCCAGTTCAAGTGGGCCCACTTTCGGGTCCTTCTTCCAGTCCTCTTTCCATCATGATCGGGAGGAAGCCTCACTACATCAGTTGCTCTCTCTTGAAAGAAACTTGACCTCGAGTTTCGCTTGCCTTTGCGAGATCTTGGAGTTCTGTGGCTTGCAACAAAGAGAGATTGTCCACCTCCTTTAGTTACTTGGCGGTTTTCACGTGGCGCCACTGGGGTGAGGATGATCTTCCGTCCATCCTTGATAAAGGTGATGGCGTTGTCACGACCTTTGTGTATAGCATCCCGATCATTTTGCCACGAGCGTCCGAATATTATGTGACATTCATACATGTCGACGACATTGCATAGAACTCGGTCCTTCTAGGATTTGCCGATCGAAAGTGAGACGAGATATTGTTCATTGACCACCATCGTAGTGCTTTTCTCAATCCAACCAATCGCATATGGTGAAGGATGTGGTGTGGTTTTGAGTTTCGGTTTCTCCACCATGGCATGCGATATTATGTTTTCACAACCGCCACCATCGATGATCACTAGGGCTGTAAATGGTCGGGTTTGGGGCGAGTTTAGCCAAAACTAGACCCGCCCATTTACTAAATGGGTCTGGGTCCAAATTTTAGACCTAGATCCTTTTACTAAATGGGCGGGTCCGGGTCGACTCCGACATCAGACCCATTTATAAATGGGTTCGGGTCTGGTAGAGGGAGATCCACCCAGACGCATTTATAAATGGGTTGGGTCTAATTGGTCCGGGTCTGGATCAAGTATGCAAGTATTTTTACAAGGCTTAAAACCGGGTCTGGACAGGTCCCTTGAAACATAGACCAAACCTGCCCACTTACTAAATGGGTTCGGTTCGGGTCGGGTCGGGCCTAATATAAAGGAAACCAAACCCAGACCCGTTTAACAACTGGGTTTGTTCTTGGACCCAGACCCGTACCATTTAACAAATGGGTCGGGTCTAAATGGGTTGGGTCCAGGTACCCCATTGGGTCCGCTAACCCATTTACAGCCCTAATGATCACGGTGCAAACTTTCCCTTCCAATGTGCAGCTAGTGCGGAAGAGACTGTGTCGCTGTGGATTCGACGGTTCAACACGTGTGGGTAGATGCCGCTGTACGACCAAGGATACACCCTGATCTCCTGAGATCGAATCAGTTCCTTTTTCATCTTCTTCAACTTGTTCAACATCAACATTAATTTCTAGTTCAGTTGGTGCATCCTCTGTGGAGACGACCACATTAGCCGTGGGTCATTGAGGGCACGTGTTTGATAGGTGGCCTGGTTGTCCACATCTGTAGCAATGGTCAGGCCTCGACCGGCCTCAAGGATTTGGAATCTTACTTGGGCTAGTCATAATGGCTGAATGTTGCGGCCTTGTTGAGCCACTACCTGGTGTGGCTTGGCGACCAACATGGGGCTGAACACGCTCAACAACGGGTTCCTTTCACTTGGATGTAGATGAATTCTATGTGGGGTCCATCATAGGGGCATGAATCGAAGAATAAGAATGCACATGTGTCTTATAGAGTTAGGTCTCTACACGAATAGCTCGCTCTACAGCTTCTGCCACTGTCCAGACCGGCATCAACTGTACTCGGTCCTGTATTGTGGGTTGGAGGCTGGTAACGAATCTCGCAGTTTGTTGGGCATCGGTTTCTG
The DNA here is from genome assembly GCA_003013855.2 of Liriodendron chinense. Lineage (NCBI taxonomy): Eukaryota > Viridiplantae > Streptophyta > Magnoliopsida > Magnoliales > Magnoliaceae > Liriodendron > Liriodendron chinense. Next base: position 135,500 of record ML058504.1, read on the forward strand.
AGAGATCATTTCGTGTAGCCAACCTACTGAATTCTTCCGCGAAGTCTTCAACGGTCCGATTGCCCTGATGGCAATTGTGGTACTTCTAGAATATGACTTGCTCGTAGTTACAGGGTAGGAAGCGCGATCGAAAGAATTGTCACATCCGAGGCCATGACCGGATGGGCAACTTGTTTTGCCGAGTGCGGGAGAGTTGTAATTGCTCCCACCATGTCGAAGCACCCGACTTCAACTTATACGTAACAAGTTTAACCTTCCGATCCTTCGGAACTTCCATATAATAAATAAATAAAAAAAACTCTCTACTTATGCTAGCCAATCTAAAAGTTCTTCTATTCTAAGCAAGTCATTAAACGTGAGAAGTTCTCCCTTACCTCTATAGTTGTATTCATGTCAATCTCCACAATCATTACCATGCGTTTGATGCCGAGCAAAGATGTTTTCTACGTCATCATCGCTGTCGTCCGAATTTACATGATCTCGTCGTCGATTCGCTATCGGGAGGGCCGGACAGATTGCTGGAATGTTCCGAACCTCCACCTCGGGTGGTTGAGCACCCACCGGAACTTGCTATTGGGCCAAAGCCGCAGCGATCTGATTGAGAGACTCTCGTACTCTTTGCATCGATGTCTCAACCTATCTCTGGAGGAGTTCCATCCTCTCTGCTAAGTACTGGATCCCCTGATCACCATCAGCAGGATTGCTACCACGACTTTCGCTAGACGTCATCACCGAGGAAGAACCTCGCTCTGATACCAATTTGGTGCGGACGGAATGTGGTGAGATTGAGCAACGCCTCTCTCACGGGAATAACTAATTCGAATCTCGGATCTACAGGGACTCCTCAACCTATCGTCGTCAAATCCACGACGGGATATCTCGAATCCACAAGACCTCTGCTTCGAATCTACAAAGAACAATAGAAAATTGTAGTTTTTCTATGAAAAAAAGAGTTGTATTATTCAATCATCCCCTTGAAACGAAAATAAAACAAATATTTATAGTAAACTAAGCCCTAGAAACGTAACCTAGGTGTCTTAATTGCAAAAGTAAAGCAAACCACTCAAAACGGAATAAAAACATCAAAAATAGGAAGTGTTTTAGCGCAATATGCGCAGTGGCTAGCCGGCCAGCCGAACATAGTCCAGACGGTCCAGAGAGTTTTTGCTCTCTGGATTGTGCAATCCAGCTGGCTGAAGCATCCGACCGGTTGTCCGGCCGGTCGGCAGGGCTTAAGATTTGGGATTTTCGGGTTTTCCAAACCCCTCTTGCCAATTCAAGTGGGCCCACTTCCAGGTCCTCCTTCTAGTCCCTTTTCCATCATGATCGGGAAGAGGCCTCACTACATCACGTTTGGATGCACAAGTGATTTGAATCATGGATATTCCCTTTTAACGGAGATGACGGAAGTTCAATGTAGCCATCAAATTGCAATTGTGTTTTGTTCATGCCTGACTTGGAAATAACGCAATTGCAGTTTCGAGCCAACCCAAGAAATTGCAATTTGGTTATTTTCACTTGATCAATAATTGCAATTCGATTGGATATCGCATCCAAACACACCCTTGGTTACATGACACATGGAATGTTGTTCGCATTCTATGATTTGCGACTCAGATGATTCTAATTCAGCTTCAGGCTGCATTCAGATGCAAATTGCAACTTGGTTATTTCCACTTTACTGGACTTGTAATTGGAATTCAGTTTTATAGTGCAACCAAATGGATCCTAGCTCTTGGGCCCGTTTGGATTGTAAGTTACTTAAGATAAGCTACGTGTCTTGTTTGGTTTCCAGCAACACAAGTATTTATCCCTCAAGTATGCTTGGTCCCCCTAACATCCACTGTCCATCATGTTGGACCAACCCTTGATGTGGACCGTTCATTTTGTGGCTGGGTCCTGGAGTCCTAACAATTTTGGGTCAATTTTGGGTCATATCATAAAGTGAGCTGGAAAGAAAACAAAGGAAAGAAAAAAGGACGGCTAACTTGGTCACAGGACGCATACAGCAATATGTGCCTAGGTGGGTTTCAACGGTGTGGATTTAAATCCCCACCGGTTTTCTGTTGTGGGGTCCACTTACTAGACCCTGGGAGTGTTTCAATGGTAGAGATTCTATCCTCATTGTTTTCTACTGGTGGAACCCACTTAATTAGCTCGGATGGCAAGCAAATTACAGTGGGTCCCAGCTGTGGTCACCATTTCAGTGGACCCTAAGGAAGCTACAGGATATACAACACATACAGAGAGGTGGGCCATCAGGGCATGTGCAACAGTGAGTGACATTGCTTTCTGCTGCTAGTGGTGAGGTTAATTTGATGGACAGAATAATGGTGAGTCCCACCGTCCCACGTGGTGGAACCCACACTCAAAAGTATCCGACGAAGGGGATGGACAGAGATGATGTAACACATGGCAGGGTGGTACTCCAGAGAGAGGTTTCAGCAGTCCGTAAACACCACCATTTGCAGATGGTGGAGCTCACATCTAAGATTTAAATCTGCCAAAGTTTGGATCCAAAAATAGATGGACAGTGTGCGCATCACATACGTCAGTGGGGTCCACAAACTGGTGGCCCACTGGTGATACATTAAGCTGGTGTTATTGTTCACGTCAACCGGGTTTGTATGCTCAGCAACAGGATGGGTTACAATCAACTTACCGGTGTCGTGAAGAAAAAAAATGAAGGAAATAAGTTGCTTTGGGAAGTTGCAAAAGGTGTTTAATTTGGTTTATTCAAAAATGATTTCTTTTTCCTTGTCTTTAAAAATATAAGGAGTTTCAAATGGTTTATTAATAATACAAGTATTTTTTCTTTTAAAATACAGAGTTTAAACTGGAGTTTTGCGAACTAAAGTTCTAGACCATCTTTCTTTATCAACTATTTCTTTTAAAGATGTCACACCCATCTATTTTCTTTACCCCAAAGTCAAATAGGATCATTATGATTGTTAGATTTGTGTAATTTTTAGCGCATGGCGCATCCAAGGTATCGCCCACCTGAGGATTGGTTCTGGTCTCATAAAGTTTGCCATGCATATGGAAAACAAGACACTAATAGATTAAGCAAAAGAATAGACAGGCACCTCTACATTGAATTGGATGATAACAATTGAGTTCAATCCAGCATCAAATGCACCAATTTCCTTTCCCTTACAAGAAAAATCCACCTATATATTTTTCCATCAGTAGAATGTACATCAAGCTTCTTGTTGGGCTGTATTCTTTCCTCGCTCTTGCGAGCTCCTAATAAAATTGCTGTTACTTCTCTAACGGAAAAAAGCGTACATCAGCCTACAGTTCCCAAACTCAGCTAAGTCACCTTGACCCAACGAAATTTCCAGCTCTCTTGAAACTTGCCGACAAGAGTTACATTGTTGATTCTCGACAGGCCTAGTTGAGTCAGCTCATAAACTTGGTCTACTCCACATGACTCGACCAAACCAGTGACGGGATCAGCTGGCATTTTGGTAAAATACCAAAAATGCGAAGCTCAAGGATCGAACCTATGAGCTGTTTCCACAGCACACCACTTGTTACCATCCTGCCAAATGCTTGAGCTGAGGCAGAATTTCAGTCTTTTTTATTTTATGTTATAATATCAAAACAAGTTTTAACGACCAGACAAAATGATATATATTTAATTACTAATATATGGAATCAAGTCAAACCGAGTAAAGACTCAGTTGAGTCTTCCAGTTGAGCCAACTGGACCAAGCATAGAGTCAAGTTTTCAGGTTTTTGAACTACACATCAAGCTACCAACAAATCAGCAATTAGTGAAATGAAGTTCATCAAAGCATCAATGACGCTTACATGCAACAGCTTTGCTACAAATTCGATTTGTGATTTATCATTGAAAATATAGTAAACAAGATTAGTTTGAAGCCTTGTGTATTTGGGCATATGGAAAACAAGACACTGATAGATTAAGCAAAAGAATAGACAGGCACCATTCTCTGGCACTGTCATGCCTCTACATTGAATTGGATGATAACAATTCAGTTCGATCCTCCTTTCCCCTACAAGAAAAATCCACGTATATATTTTTCCATCAGTAAGATGTACATCAACCTTCTTGTTGGGCTGTATTCTATCCTCACTTTTGCGAGCTCCTAATAAAATTGCTGTTACTTCTCTAACAAAAAAAGAGTACATCAGCCTATAGTTCCCAAACTCAGCCAAGTCACCTTGACCCAATGAGATTTCCAGCTGTCTCTTGAAACTTGCCGACAAGAGTTACATTGTTGATTCTCGAGGGGGGGGGGAAGGTTACATAACATGTTCTTAGCGATCATTAAAAAAAAATACGGTCAAAAGTTCAGTAAGGAAAATGGAAATGCCAAAAATTCAGTGAACTAAAAAATCAAGTTTAAAATCAAAAGAAGTGAAAAAAGGGCATGTGCATATGCATACATGTGTGTGGGTGTTATATAATAAGGTTAAAATAGAAAACTTAAAAAGTAATTAGACTTCCTTTATATACGAGCAATAATGCATAGAAAGTAAAATGGTGCTCTGTCTCTCTCAAATCCTTCATTTCCAAGTAATCCTTGTATAAATCTCTCCATCTAGACTAAAGACTTTCACATTCTACTCAATTTTACAATGTGTGGCAACCATCAATCTATAATTTTTAAATTTCCCCAAAGTTTTTTTTTTTTAATTTTAACAAAGCTTGTTTTATTCAAAAAAGGTGTTGAATTTGGTTTATTCAAAAATGATTTTTTTTCCTTGTCTTTAAAAATATACGGAGTTTCTAATGCTTTATTAAAAATACAAGTATTTTTTTAAATACAGAGTTTAAACTGGAGTTTTGCTAACTAAAGTTCTAGACCATCTTTCTTTATCAACTATTTCTTTTAAAGATGTCACACCCATCTATTTTCTTTACCCCAAAGTCAAATAGGATCATTATGATTGTTAGATTTGTGTGATTTTTAGCGCATGGCGCATCAAAGGTATAGCCCACCTAAGGATTGGTTCTGGTCTCATAAAGTTTGCCATGCATATGGAAAACAAGACACTGATAGATTAAGCAAAAGAATAGACAGGCACCATTCTCTGGTACTGTCATGCCTCTACATTGAATTGGATGATAACAATTCAGTTCGATCCAGCATCAAATGCACCAATTTCCTTTCCCTTACAAGAAAAATCCACCTATATATTTTTCCATCAGTAAGATGTACATCAACCTTCTTGTTGGGCTGTATTCTTTCCTCGCTTTTGCGAGCTCCTAATAAAATTGATGTTACTTCTCTAACGAAAAAAAAGAGCACATCAGCCTATAGTTCCCAAACTCAGCTAAGTCACCTTGACCCAACGAGATTTCCAGCTGTCTCTTGAAACTTGCTGACAAGAGTTACATTGTTGATTCTCGACAGGCCTTGTTGAGTCAGCTCATAAACTCAGTCTACTCCACATGACTCGACCAAGTCAGTGACTGGATTAGCTGGCATTTTGGTAAAATACCAAAAATGCGAAGCTCAAGGATCGAACCTATGAGCTGTTTCCACAGCACACCACTTGTTACCATCCTGCCAAATGCTCGAGCTGAGGCAGAATTTCAGTCTTTTTTATTTATGTTATAATATCAAAACAAGTTTTAACAACCAGACAAAATGATATATATTTAATTACTAATATATGGAATCGAGTCAAACCGAGTAAAGACTCAGTTGAGTCTTCCAGTTGAGCCAACTGGACCAAGCATAGAGTCAAGTTTTCAGGTTTTTGAACTACACATCAAGCTACCAACAAATCAGCAATTAGTGAAATGTAGTTCATCAATGCGTCAATGACGCTTACATGCAATAGCTTTGCTACAAATTCGATTTGTGATTTATCATTGAAAATATAGTAAACAAGATTAGTTTGAACCTTGTGTATTTGGGCATAGTTAGGCTGGGGCTGGTATATGGGACCATGGATGAGTCAACTCGAAACTTGGCCAAGTCAATTCAACTTGACAGGATTTCGAGCCAAGTCTCAAAACTCAGCCGACTTGATATGATTCAGCCTGACTCGCTTTGTCTGGCCTTCATTGCACACAAATGCAAAAATGAGCTTATCACCCAAACTTCCATCTTTGGGAGCAAAAACATCACTTAAGAGTTGACAGAAGACTTAGACATCTAACAATAGTACCATGACTCAGACATCTAACAATAGTACCAAGTCTTCCGAGAAGAGGAAGGCTCATTCTAACTAGTAGAGAAAATCTGAAATCTACACTGGCTTCTGTAGGAAAATCAAGCATGGGGAATCTTCAGGTAGGTTTCAAGAAAGAGAAATGAGAAGGGATGAAGGTGACTTTTGAGATAGGTGAAGCCTTGGGCATAGATGTGGGACGTTCATCAGGTAGACCGAAATAAAAGATCATGCCAATCCACTCATCGAGTGGTTGCATGTTCATTGAATGTGGATCATTGGTAGAATATTCAACTAGTCATTTCTATCTCACACATTTTGGATGAGTGATGAATGGACAAGCCTATTGTCTACCCAAGGGCACGTACATGGTGGGGCCTGCCTTTTTATTAGCAGCGCAGATCTTGCAAAAATGTGGCTTTGGGAAGGATTCTACTCACTAAGGGCAACCTTAGCAGGGCCAAAGAGGGGAGAATACAATGATTCTTTTCTCTTAGGCGTCGTTTGGATAGGCTGTAAATGATTTACTAGTAAATTGGCCCTTTTTGTGTTTGGATGCTCCCATTTACTAGTAAGTCATTTACTAGAAAATGCCTTCTCCCATTTACTAGCAAAAATGTGAGATTTCATTTACTAGTAAATGGGATGAGGGGGTATAAAATGGCAACGGATCTATTTCTGAATTTTTGCTATAAAGCAGATTCACACCTGCTGTTGCAGAACATCCAACTGCTCCCTCTCCCTCTCCCTCTCCCTCTCTGCAATCTCTCGCCCTCCCTCCCTACCTCCCTCCCTCTGGTGATCTTCCAAGCTTCAAAGACCCTTCCGGCAGCGCCTCTCTACCGGACCGACGATCTCAACCACCTCTGGCGACCTCGAATTCATGGGCCCGCTTGTATGGCTCACATACTACTCGGTTTTCTTTGAGGATTAACTCTAAGCTTTAGTGACATGGGGTTAACCCAATGATCCACTTGAAAGGAAATTCCAATATGCAATTTGAATGTTATTTGCTGATTTGCTTTTCAAGTGTGAATATACAATTATAGGATATAATCCATTTACAGGCTATCCAAACACTGTAAATGATTTACTAGTAAATCATTTACAACTTGCATCCAAACAGACAGTAGTAAATCATTTACTAGCACTTTAAGTCATTTACCAGTAAATGATTTACTAGCCTCCAAACGACCCCTTGTGAAATTATGAAATTATGGTATGATTTTGATTTGTTTCCACGACATGTATGAGGACTATAGCAACCTTGATGGTAGGATATGAACAGTACCAGGCCTTGCATCTATGCAAAAACCAAAAAACCTGTAACAGACTGTTACAGGGCAGTTATGGCCTTTAGGGAGGCGTAATGGTGGTTATGGGTCATTTTTTTCTATAACGGCTGTTACGACCCCATAACGTGTAATGGTTGCCACCATTACCTTTATGCAACGGCCTCTATGGCCCCAAAACGGCCATTGTGCAAAACTTGAAACTCAAAACCTTTTTGATCTGTTTGAAGATTCAAACACCTAATTATCGATTGAAATTCAAAATCCTTCTGATTTCATTGCAAGATTCAAACCAAAATATTACCAAAAGAAAAAAAGAAATCCCAAACTCTTTCTTCCAAATGTACCTACTTACCATTTCAGAAAAATAGCACATCCTTCGTCAGACCTCCCAATTGTAGAATGGCAAGGTGGGTTCCTTCCCCAGCGCGCAGAACACAAAAGCATAGATGAACCATGAAAAACCGATGAGGTAGGTCACACTGTAAGCTATTGTCATGTATTTGGAACTCTCAAAGATCTTCTCCACAAAAAACGCGACGGTCGAAAGAATCACATTGACGAGGAAGGACCGTAGTGTATTAGACTTGACATACTTGCTGAATTTCGATTCCGTGTACATGAGGTAAAGGAGGAGCAGGAAGTCCACCCTGTTGACACCGGGGATCAAAGAATTGACTGCCATGACAGAATACAAGAAATCCATGACAGAATGCAAGAAATCCAGGTACATCCATGAGAAGGGGACGTAAGTTATCAGGAGGAAGCGGAGGAAGGGGGTGGTCCACCTGGTGAAGGAGACGAAGTAGGGCGCGGCGGAGAGTGCGCGATCGGAGATTGGGATTTTCTCGCAGCACATAGACGTTGGGGCCTTTGATGCGGTGAGTATGAGGCGTGTTTTCTTTGCCCTCGAAATGAGGGATTCAGGGGGTCGGATGGCTGGAGATACTGGTTTGGAGGGGAGAACAGAGACGCGACGGAGATGCAGGGACGCCATTGGGATTTTCTTGTAACACACGGACGCTGGGGCCCTTGATACGTAGCATGTGATTTTTGCCCTTGAAATGAGGGATTGAGGGGGTTGGATGGCTGAGATTGGAGATACAGGCTTTGAGGATGGGAGAAGAGAGAGGCGACTGAGATGCAGGGACGCCATTTTTTCTTTCTTTTTCTCTGGAGGGAAAAAAGAACCGAGAGGCAGAGAAACCCTCCTTGGAGCCCTTTTATTGGACCACATCGTCACATAGGTCTACAACCTTGTCACATCCTCACTGCAACCTGGTCACGCCACAGTACAACCTCATCGTACTGACATCATGCAGTGTGACGGGGATCAATGAAAAGCTCCAAACAGGTTTTCCTGCTTATAAGCTAACAGAGGATCCGGACTCAACCGCACCTGGATCCTCTGATAGGGTAGATGTTTTATACTGGGGAGTCAATGGTCCGGGTTTTTGTAGGGCTGTAGATGGGTCAGCGGACCCTATGGGGTTCTCACACCCCGGCGTGGATTTCCTGGTAAAGCCTTGCGCAGGAAGTTCCTGCGCCGGGAACCAAAGTGGGGCCCATAGTGATGTTTTTTTTTATGAATCCACCCTGTCCATCCGTTTTGGGAGCTCATTTTAGTGCACGAGAACAAAAATGAACTAGATCCAAGACTCAAGTGGGCCTAAAACGTGAGGATTAAACGTCCACAGTTGAAATATTTATGGAGCCACAGGGGTTTCGAATCAGGATAATATTTGTGTTTCCAGTGCATCCCAGTAGTAGTGACGTTATGAACGGTATGGATGTCATATAAACATCACTGTGGACCCCAGGGAGGTTTCAACGATAATAATTTACCTACCCACATTTTCCTATAGTGAGGCCCACTTGAGTCTTGGATCCGGTTCATTTTTGTTCTCACGTCCTAAAATGAGCTCCAAAACGGATGGACGGGGTGGATTCATCAAAAAACATCACTGTGGGCCCCACCTTGGTTCACAACTCAGGAGCTTCCTGCGCAAGGCTTTCACAGGAAATCCGCGCCCCTCAGACCCAGGGTTCTCATACCCAATGCGCCCCTCAGACCCAGGGTTCTCATACCCAATTGCTAAGCATGTGGGATCTAGTTTCCTTTGTATTAGGCCTGACCCGACCCGACCTGACCTAAACCCATTTAGTAAGTGGGCGAGTTTGATCTATGTTGCAAGGGACCCATCCAGGACCAAACCTGGTTTTAAACCTTGTAAAAATACTTGCATACTAAATCCAAACCCAGACCCATTACACCTAACCCATTCATAAATGGGTATGGGCGGATCTCCCTCTACCAGACCCACCCATTTATAAATGGGTCTGATGGGTTGACTTGGACCCAACGCAGACCTGCCCATTTACTAAAAGGGTCTGAGTCTAAAATTTGGACCCATACCCATTTAGTAAATGGGCAGGATCTAGTTTTGGCTAAACCTGCCCCAAACCCAACCATTTACAGCTCTTGCTTGAAAATTTAGATGGGATTTGGACCGTACAAGCCCCACAATACAGTCAAATGCCCTTCTTGTTCGTTCGGGGAAACCAATTCTCATACAGACCCCTAATACTTTGTAAACATTTCTTTATACGAGAATACCCTTACCTGGGATCGTGCACCAATATGGGTTTTGAGTGAAGTAGAAGCTACGTAGCCTCCAATCCCGACAAGGCAATGTGGATATGAGTTGTCATTGGGTCCACTTGAAAGTAGATCCAATCCGTTCATTTTCTTTATAGCCCCTTGTTTATATGGGAAGGCAGTAACATGATGCTGACCTTATGTACATGTGGCCCACAATACCTGATAAACGGTAATGGTAACGGTTTTATACTAAATGTTTTCTTATGTTGTGGTCCACATGAGCGGCAGATGTTTGATCATTTTTCCATTAATGCCTAAAATGAAATCCCGAGGATAATGGATGGAGTGGATTCCACTCAAAAGTGATGGTGGGCACCACAAACGGTGTACGAACGCCCTTGGAAAGGGGACAAACATTGCCTTTTCAAAATTCAAAACAACAGTGCCTTATTCCTCCTTGGAAAATAAACTTGTGGGACCCATCACCTTCTCAGGCAGCCCTCCCCGGCGTCCCTCTCCGGCATCATTTGAAGCAAGCTTCATATATTCTCTATTCTTTCAAAATCAAACTTCTATTACTTGAAGCTTCGTCCACGGTTTTCTTGAGGGTACACTCCGTTCACATATTCTTCATCCTTCTAAAAACCTAAAGATTTAATAGTTATTGAACACGTATGTGAAGTAGGTGGGATTGTAGTGTGCTATGTAGGGTGGGGATTGACATCCCAGTAAAGGTTGGGATTGGCATCGCCAAGGATTGAGATTTGTGTGGATGTTGGTCTATGAATGGTCAAGATTGTGGTTTTCACCATGTTAAGATGTGGTATAGTGTCGAGACTGACATGCCAAGGATCGTGGTTGCCATACGCCAAGAATCGAGATTGACACCCTTTTAAGGGTCGTGGAGACTCCGCTACAAATCAGCTCATTACACCATGATCGGGGACACTCTTTATAAGAAGGGATTCTCACTCCCATGCCTGCGATATCTGTGTTCGGACGAGATCGACCATGTCCTAAAAAATATTCATTATGGTTGATGCGGTAATCACTCCGGAAGTTGAGCACTCGCCCACAAGATGGTTCGGCAAGGGTATTTGACGCAAGGCGGCCTATTCTACTCATGTATGCATGTGAAGCATGCGAAAACAGCAGAATCATGTAGACAAATCAATTGAACATTTTGCAAACATCATCATAATTAAGAAAACTATGAGAGAACATGTAATAGAAGGAGCCATCATCACATACACGTTGTACCAGGTTCAAATTCATGCGTGGATTGGATCCTGCAAGGAATAAAACCCTCGATCTTTCATGGTTACGTCCAATCACTCAATGGGATTCTCTAATCCAGGAAATCGAGTAATTTTTGGGTTAGGGAATCACAAAAGCTGAGAAACGGATGAATGATTTGAATTCTCAAGTTATACGGTGATAGAGAAAGTAAATGAAGATGTAGAAGAAAGAAGAAGAAGAGAAGAATACCTTAGAAGAAGAAAGGATAAGAATAGGGAGGAAGAAAGATCCACAAGAGAGAGGAGAAGGAGCCAACAAAGAAGTTTCTTTTCTTTTATCAAACATAACATAATAATGAGCAAGGTTTAGGGCAATACCTTATAAAATTCAGAATTAAGCATAATTACCAAAATACCGCTACTACAAAATTTTTAAAAAAAGACATTCAAAAAAAAAAAAAAAAAAAAAACGTGCGCCCACTATCTCAAAATTCAAATAAATAAAAGTGCATAAAATAAACTCAAATCTAAGATGCTCGATGGGCTCCGATGAAGGTGGGCCACGACGAATCAACGATCCAATCAGACCATCCTTACGATCCAACGGTCCAATCATCTCCTCCAAGCAACTTACACATGTATAAGGTCTTCACCACGATCTAGGAACTTGGACTCAATCCAGGCCCATTATCAAACCATATGAACATGGGCATTGATCGCCTCCTACGTTGGTACACTTTGAAAGGGTTTGATATCTGCATCATTCTCCTCGGCTGAGAAGAACTCGAATCCGGATGGATAAAACTCTTGTGCCTTTCTAATAAATCTGGATTAAGTCTCCATAATTCTACTTCCGTAAGCCATGTACAATCGGATGGTGGCCTATTCTTCCATTTAACTAAGTATCTTTGAAAGCCTCCATCTCGTGTGGATACGATCTCTTCATCCACAATCCCTTCAATTTCTTCTCTTTGTTCAGGAAAAGTTGGGATAGGTGGAACAGGCCGGGAAGAGAATTCAGAATATGGCCATGTATGGGAAGAATGGTCTATATGAGGGTTTGGACAAGGGACTACATCTTCCATATTGATTGTTGGATTTATTCACATGTTAGGTAGAAGGATATCTTGTACGCATTGGACCCAATTTTTCACAAGACTTTGAATGGTCTAGCACCGTGCGCTTGTAAATTTCTGGCAGCACTCTGAGGAAATCGCTCTGGCCTTATCCGTACAATTACATAATCTCCCTTATGGAATTCTTGAATCTTACGATGCAAGTCAACTGAACGTTTATAACTTTCATTACTTACATTTATCTGCTTTCTAATGTATGAATGCAACTCATAAATGTGACGGGCAAATGCATTAGCTGACTCTGATGGTTTATAGGAGATGGACATGAATGAAACCAAGAGACTCTCCGATAAAGCAATGGACTCGAAATAAACAACCCTATCAAAATGACTCTTCTCGTGGGTGACACATAATTTCTCATTCTTTCGTATCCCACGGACCTGCTCTAACTGATTGAGATATTTCTCATTATAAGTGTTATAAACAAGAATGATGTTCAGGTACCCCAACACTTGAGAGCACACACTTTTGATACGATAAGTCTTGAGTAGATCTTGGCATTGGTCATTATGCTCAACATGTCATCCAGATGCGGGGTAGGGGCTTTGGCCATCATATCCACCATGACGTGAATACGCCGCAAGGTGAACTGACACTTGACTGAGACTTTTTGGATAGCTAGAATGTACCCACATGTGTGCCACGTGCCATTGTTATTGGAAGTGCAAAGGGCAGGCACGACACACAAAAAAACTCCAACTCAAACTTTCCTGAGTGAATTCTTCCCCGAGAAGTTTATCAAATTACTTCTGCATTTCTGCATGTTCTGCAGGGTTCACTTGGTATGAGGTGAAGCTTGACAGAACCGACGTAGGGACAAGATTAATTGTGTGTTGAGTGTCCCATTTGATTGAAAATTCATCCCATAAATCATCTGGTGGGATATCACAAGTCATGTGGGTGTCAACCATCATATCCTCACTAGTCTCTTTTTCAAATTCATTCGTATTCACCATGGTAAGAGACTTAGATTGGGACTCTACATCAATTAAGTCACACATGACATCTAGAAGTGGTGCGGTCTCAATCTCTTCGACCTTTTCATTACTAGCACCAACTTCTTCATGCCCAACAATGGTGAGTGATGTCTTAATTTCTGCCTCTTCTTCACTATCGATTTCAGGCACATACTCAACTTCTACATACACAACTTATTTAGACCCTTCCAACTCGCCATACACCAAGGCATTATCTTGATCCTAGGGAAATATAATTAGTGTTGAATACTCCTCAAATTGCTCCGTAGCTGAGATTTCCTTAATGGCGAGTTAGACCACTTGACAAGGCAGTGGCCATATGGGCTCTCTTTCTGGACTGGAAGGTGGGGCAACTTTATCCTAAGCCAAGGCATTGTATTGATTATATTCTCTATGGCCAAGGCTAGCTTGATTGGATGCCTCTAATTGCATGGTGAGATTCTGAACGACTCTAGTATGGTCCTCAAGGTTATCCAGAATCGGGATAGGGCAGTCAAAGCCTCAAGAATCTGATCTTGATTCATGGTGGTGATGTGTAATCTAAAACCATGACTAGAATGAATGGGTACACAGCGAAGGACTTGTCCTAGGTTTACCCAAACATGACTTGAAGGACCGGGTGACTCAACACTTGAATGAGAATGAACTTAAATAACTCTATATAACCCTAAGTGATGCTAGACAACTCCAGATGACCCTAGATGGACCTATATGCTCAAAAAAGACGATTTTCCTAATTTTCCAGCAATGTAACCGATAAATTAACTAATAATTCCAGAGTTTCAACAATTTGAATTACCGAAATAGAATTTCAACGGTACATATATTGGAAATAGACCACTCTAGGACACCCAATATGAGGTCAGAACAATGATGCATGAAACTTCAAAAAAAAATTCAGATTTGACGCCACTAGGATATGAATCTGAAAATTCAGATTTAGATCCAAAAGGCTCAATCCTGAAAGATTCGAATTTAAATCCAGCAGGATACGTGAATCTAAAAATTAAGACTCGAACGTGTGAATGTGTGAATGTAAAACGAATCTGAAAATTTCAGATTTAGGTCTCTAATAGACGCAAACCTGGAAACTTCAGAAAGATATAATAAAAAACTGAAAATTGAGATTTAGATCAAACAAAGATTGCAAATCTGAAAATTCAGACTTGTAATCTACGTTAGATGCAAATCTGAAAATGTCCAGATTTATCTAGACTCATGCATATAAGAAAATATGCAATCATAGACTTCGGATAACTCGATCTACGATTAACCATGCAAGAACCTAAGCTCTGATACCAAATTTTACGTAGGACGGCCTATTGTACTCATGTACGCATGTGAAATATATGAAAGCAGCGGAATCATATAAACAAATCAATTGAACATTAAGCAAACATCATCATAATTAAGAAAACTATGAGAGAACACATAATAGAAGGGCCCATCATCACATACACGCTGTACCAGGTTCAAATTAATGCGTGGATTGGATCCCGTAAGGAATAGAACCCTCGATCTTGCATGGTTACGTCCAATCACTCAATGGGATTCTCTAGTCCAGGAAATCGGGTGATTTCTGGGTTAGAGAATCACAAAATCTGAGAAACGAATGAATGATTTGAATTCTCAAGTTATAGGATGATGGAGAAAGTGAAGGAAGATATAGAAGAAAGAGGAAGAAGAGAAGAATACCTTAGAAGAAGAAGAATCTGAGAATAGAAGAAGAAAAGATGAGAATAGGGAGGAAGAAAGATCCACAAGAGAGAGGAGAAGAAGCCTCCAAAGAGGTTTCTTTTCTTTTATCAAACATAACATAATAATGAGCAAGGTTTGGGGAAACACCCTATAAAATTCAGAATTAAGCATAATTACCAAAACACCCCTACTACAAAAATTTCAAAAAAAAAGACATTTCACTATAAAAAAAAAAACGTGCATACACTAACTTAAAACTCAAATAAGTAAAAGTGCATAAAATAAACTCAAATTTAAGATGCTCGATGGGCTCCGATGAGGGCATGATGAAGGTGGGCCACGACGAATCAACGATCCGATCACACCATCCTCGTGATCCAACAGTCCAATCATCTCCTCGAAGCAAATTACACATGTCACGAACACACGTGTAAGGTCTTCACCACAATCTAGGAACTTGGACTCGATCCAGGCCCATCTTCAAATCATATGGACACAGACATTGATCGCCTCCTACATTGGTACACTTTCAAAGGGCTTGATATCTGCATCAGTATTACTAGACAACTATTTTGAAAGATGCCCAGAAACTTGTTAAGACGTGTGATAAGTGTCAGCGGTTTAGATCGATCCCTCACCTACCACCAGAAGAGCTGACCCCCATGTCCGGCCCTTGACCGTTCACATAGTGGTGGGTGGACATTGTCGAACCTCTTCCTAAGGGCAAAGGTAAGACAAAGTACGCGGTTGTCGTCTTCGACTGTTTCACTTAGTGGGCAGAGGCCGAGCCTTTGGCCACTATTACAGAAAAGAAGACGACCAACTTTATTTGGCGATGGATTGTATGCCAATTTGGAATTCCTCGCACCATTGTGTTGGAACTAGAGAAATGAACCGCGGGGAATATTCTCTGAAGTGTGGTGTTTTGTTGCTCTGGGGTTCTGAGTAATAGAAACATTCATAAACAATCACAAGCATTCACGAAAAGGCACACAAGAAGATGTATCACAAGGCGAATTTTATTCTAGAGATTCTGAGATCTTGTACATTCTAGGCCGTGATCTGGCACAGGCCCTTAATTACATCGAATGATCGATGACCCTTGATTAGAAGGCAAAAGACTAGTCAGCAGGGACTATGGTCTTAGAGTTTGTGGCCACGTAGACCTGTGTTTGTTTTGTTGTGTACTGAACCACCTTTATATTAGTCGGATGTCTATGTCCCATATTTTGGTAGGAGACCTGGGTTGAGACTGCCAGGGTTTATTACTGAGATGGACGACTCTGGGCCCGCGCCTGTCAATGTAGGGACAGGTGACCTCGGGAAGTCCATTCTACAGTTGTGTGTACCTGCGCAGTCCAACCGGCGGA
Organism: Liriodendron chinense; assembly: GCA_003013855.2. Classification (NCBI taxonomy): domain Eukaryota; kingdom Viridiplantae; phylum Streptophyta; class Magnoliopsida; order Magnoliales; family Magnoliaceae; genus Liriodendron; species Liriodendron chinense. The sequence continues at coordinate 151,966 of ML058504.1, forward strand.
TACCGTTTAGATGGGTAGGGCATCGACTTTTGTGTTGTGGGAGTTGAGCAATTGGTTTGTAGAGAGTCGAAACTCTTTGGCATCGTTTATTGTGGTAACCATGGCCCTGCTGGTCTAGCTATTGACACAAATCGGATCATGCCTTTACGGTGAACGTAAATGTCAACATATTTACATAGCTCTGGATGTTGGCGGCTCCTTTCCTGGAAAGTTACTCCGTTCATTGCGTCGAGTCGGGTCAAGTCTCGAAGACGCTCGATTCTGCTCATTCAGAGTTCTCGGAACGTTCGTTTGACCATTCCATCGCGTCCGAAATGCTCGAAATACCCAAGACAGGCTCAGACGGACCTTGAAAGCACTCAAAATTGAACCCGGTGCACCTGCAAACATGTTCTGCAATTGGCTGATTTTTAGGTGCGTGAGACTTGATTTACGGGTGCGTGGGGCTCCACACACCTGTCAATTCAATGTCAACTTCATTACAAATTTAGGGGTGCGTTGGTCTATATTCAGGATGCGTGGGTCCACTTTTACAAAATTTGATTCTTACTGAATTTACGGACGCGTGGGGCCGATTTGACGAATGCGTGGGGTACTTTTGGATGCGTGGGGTACTTTTACAGGTGCGTTACTAAATATATAAGATTCAGACCTGTAGTGGTGTATCTGTGATCGGAAAGAGGATTCCGACGAAGATTCTAGTGAGGGTTCCGGCGAGGATTCTGGGTTTCCGGCAGCGACAACTCTCTCTCTTTTCTTGTGTTTTTTAAATGAGTGGGATGAGGGGGTATTTATAGGTGAAGTCGGCCAATAGGAAGCTGCCACGTGTCACGCACCTGTCAAATGTCCCCAACGCACCTGTTTATTGATGTGCGATTGTCCAAAAATCATACTGGATCTTTCGGGTGCGTGGGGCTCAATCGCCGGGTGCGTGGGGCTCAACGCACCTGGACCCCTATTTTTTAACCATCCATGGATTGTGAGGGTGCGTTGATTATTTTTCAAGGTGCGTTGGGTGCGTGGGCCTTCCCAAATGGCGGGCCAACATGCTGTTTTTTAAGGGTGCGTTGGATGCGTGGGGCCCTTTAATTTTCGGGGTGCGTTGGACACGTAAATGTGGGTTCCACCGATTGGGTTTTGATTTTTAGAGGGTTTGTGGGGCCCGTTTCGTTGCGCAATCACTTGCACTGTTCATCATAAATAGTGATGGAGTTGCGGGTCCATTTTCGGGCGGTTCTGAACACGGTGATCGACGGGGCCCACTAGAGAATTTAGCTAAGTTTAAGGAAATCGAGTATACTTCCCGTTTTGCGTGCACCGGAAGGCGTTTTGCGTGATTCCTTCAAAGGTATATGGTTATTTGGCTCGTTTTAAGAGTCCACATTATTTGGGACCCCAACAGATGCCCCTCCGGTGGGTCGCAACGGGTGCACGATTGGCTGGTGCAACGCACCGGACTTCTCGGGTCCCACTATAAATAGACGGGACGGCTCATTCTCATCATTTCGCTGTTCTTTACCAGACATCTCACATCAAGCCCACGCACCCTTTTATTCTCCAACGCACCTAACAACTGTCTCCAACGCATCTATTTAATCCGTACACACCCATTTATTCAAGGTAAGAGTGACTTCAGGGGTACGTGGCATGCACACGCACCCTATAATTTTGAACTTGGGGTTTGAACGTTCCTTTTTGGATGCGTAGGGTGGTACACACCTATAAATCTTTTGAATTTTGTGGATATCCCGAGTTTTTTGGGTGCGTGTGGGGTCTACGCACCCTTCGTCAAACTCTGGGCAAGCCTTAGTGCTTCACGCACCATGAAATTGTTTGAGTTGACTGATGCGTTGGGGCTCACGCACCCTTCATCAATTTTGTTGGGGGATTGCCCTTTACGCACCCGAAAATTGCGTTTGGACAGGTTTAAGGGTGCGTGGGGCCTTACGCACCTGGAAATATGATCTTGACGTTCTTTTGAATTTCGGGGTGCGTGGAGACCCATGCGTCCAGCTTACAGGATTTGTAAAAATTTGTTCTAAGTAATCTTTTGCGAGGCTAGATACTTAAGTGTATGATCCCCTTAACCTCTGCCTCATATTTGGGCACATATGGTATTCATCTTTAAAGAGGCGTAGGGTCTCATAGACTTTCAAGCTTTCTAGATCGCATTAGTTTTGGAGGTAATACCTACGGTGACCTTGAGTAATGTTTCGAGTGTACCTGAGCATGTCTCCTTGCCTTTTTGACTTCACTCGATTAGTTTTTTCTACTTCTTGTTTTTTTCTTCTCTTTTGTCGGACTGCTGTATCGGTTCATCAGCTTTGTTTCTTAGCAGACGATGGTCGTAACCCGCGCTTCCCTCCGTGAGGCCCGCGATTGCCTGAGGCGGCTTCTAACTGCTTTAGACCACCCTGAGGCTTGGTCATCTCTCGCCGGTCAATGCGACGAGGTGGACGAAGCCTTGACTCATCTCTGCGCGGAATCCCACCCCATTCTTCGAGCTATCCAGAATGTCTCAGCGATGGCCTCCATCTCTGATGAGCGTAAGGAGGCCATCTCTAGCTTCATCAGCGATTCTTCCCTTTTGGAGGAATTGGCGGTCCTGGAGGCGGCGGAGCCTTCTCTGGCTGCTTCTTTCCTATCCCTGTCGAAGCGACTTGGCTTCCTGAAGGAGGAGAAGAGGGAGAGCAGGCGGTTCCTAGCTTGGCTTGTCCCGTTGGCGGAGGCCGAGTATCCGGATCGCCGCGCCGGCATCTGGAGGATGGTCAGAGAGGCCATACAAGAACATGACGACCTGGCGATCGACGTCTCGATCATAAGGAACTATGCCAACGCCGAGCACCTGAATTTCGATCTCGTGCAACAGTGCATTTCCATCTTAGTGGACTTGATCTTCAAGGAAGGCCAGGTCCGGGCAAAAGTTGATGAGTTGAATGCTCAGGTTCTCCCGCTGACGCAGGACTGAGGTCCTTGCTTTCTGGCTTCGGGGAGGGGTCCCCGCAATTTTGAGTCGTCTTACATTGACTTTTGTTGTTTGATCATTTCAACAGTTGTTATTAACAATTTGGCCATTTGGAATGGCCCTTATGGTTGATGAATGCTAATTTATACTTTTCGCTTCGCTTCTGTCTTTTCTTGTTTGTATGTTCTGTGACGCTGATGTTGTGGTTGTGGATGTTGTTCGTTTCATTTCTTCTTCCATTGGTTTCGAGTGTGTTCCACAGTAGCCTAGGTTGGCGCTTATACTTTGTTCATTTGCTGCTTTGTGTCCCCTTTGCCTTTTATGAATGTTTGATCGACTTTGTGCGAACATTTCCCCTTTACTTTGTACCTGAGTTTTCTGCATACCGTTTGCAGGTTCCAATGGCCAGCGATCCTTCACAGGCCGGTCCTTCGGGTCTTCCCCAGACTCCTTCCAAGCGTAAGCGCGCTGCTGCCAAGCAGGTCGTCTGACCGTCTGCTGAAAATCCACAGTGGTTTCTTTCTCTAGAAACGTTCAACTTTTATGAGCGGATCCTCACATTATCGAAGGATATACAGAAGAAGATCCTTTGCGATAGGATCGTGCCGCCCCCTCCAGACAGGGGCATGCAGGAGCAATGGGATGCATGGTACGCTCCTCTCCGGGGTTTCCGGAGTGACGGGACAACGGGTTCTGAAGAGGGCGAGGCGAGTCCGTCGATCCCTACCCAGGCCACCAGGCGCGGTCGCCCGAAGAGGGCTGGCAAAGGCGCCAAGCAAGTGTTCTTGGAGAACCAGGCCAGGTCTAGATCGGACAAAATGAAGGTGGCCTGGTCTAGTGCCAAGCTTGTTACTGCGCCAATCGTCGTGAGGAACCCCTACACTCGGGAGTACATTCGTTACGCGAAGAGTTATCAACGGCAGCGATCTCTCCCGAGCATCGAACCGTCCGACATCTGCAGGAACAACTCCTTCTACGGCGTTGATGCTTGGACATCCGGCCCGGCGCCGTTCCTCAGTTGTTCTCTCTCCAAGAACGAGAAGCAGCAATCGGTCCTGGGCGCGAAGGATATGATTTTCCTGGGGCCGAATCACAACCCCCATCAGCCCTTTCCCAGGCATTACTTCGAGATTCTCCGCTAGAGGTTTCACCATCTGGGGGATGCCGAAGTCTGGTTGTCCGGGGCGTTCCGGACTCTCGGCCATCTGGTCCTTCATCCGGGCTACGAGGCGTGGGCGAACCGGATCTTGGAACAGCATAGGGCGACCTTACGGGCGGTGGGCTTGTACAAGGCGATCGAAGCGACATCAAGCTACTTTTGCCGAGAGCCCTGGGTATACAAGGGCTTCCTCAACCACTGGTGCTCCATCACCAATTCCTTTCACATGCCGTGCGACGAGATGAGCATCTCGCTCTGGGATCTCAACAGGATCGCAGGCCTCCCAATTCGCGGGAGGATTTATGATGAATGGGTCCCAAGCGACGATGAGCTGTCGCGAAAGAAGAAAGGCATCAATGAAGGCTTCTTCTCCGAGGCCTGCTACGAGCTGTTTGCCGAACTACCCCAATTTTGAGGTCTCAAAGATAAGCTCCTATTCGAGGACTGGCTGATCTACTTCAGCCACGGCTTGAAGTAAGTGTTCTGCAACGAATTGTGCCTTACTGCTCTGTCACGCTTCTTTCTTTCTGCTAACGCCTCGTCCTTTCCCCTCTTTAGCTTGGACTATGCGGCCTTCGACGAGGGTCGTGGTGATAAGGCGCTTTTGGAGAAGCGAATGAGGGAGAACTTCCCGCCCCCCAACAAACTATCCCCCTCCTGCGAGCTGGCCGGCTTCCCGGCATATTGGCTCAGTTGCGTGGCGCTTCCGAACTCCAAGCAGGCGGATAATATCAGAGTGTCTTGCTTCCCCGTTGCAGGGGCCCTGGCGAACGGTCACCGGTACGCGCTGGCTCCGGTGGTCTTATGCTCTATATACCGAGCATTCGGTTACGTCATCAGCAACAAGGAGCGCGCTGCTTATGGGATGAACTCCGCTTACTGCGGATGGCACTTTTTCTCCGGTTGGCTCGGGGTATACTTCCCTTGGGTTTACGGCGTACAGCGCGGAGATTACATCAGAGATGGAAAGCTCCCGCTACACTTTTTCTAGAAGAAGAGGATGATCAGCCATAACTTAAACACTATCGAGGATAGGATCGCGGGGCTCAATGACGTATACTTCTATCACTTCTCTGGTACCCGTAGCGAAGAGTCGGTCTTGTGCACGGATGACGACAGCATTGATTATTACGAGCGTTCCTTCCTGATCGCGATTCGTCCTTCGTCACTGCCGCTTCGCGAAGGGCTGGAGTTCTGGAGGGAGCCTTAATACCCAAATCGTTTCGCCCGCCAATTCGGGTATGATCAGGGAGTGCCAGTGACCTTAGAACCAGTGACGCGTGAGCAGCGAATGTACGGTGTTGGGCCTATTCACTGGAAATGGATGTGGCGGCAACTCCTGCTGACCGGAACCGGCTGCTCCTTCGTGATCCCGGGGAAGCAGTGTTTCGCCGGGGCTACTTTGGGTGGATGAGGTGGTGGGCCCATCAATATGCGCTGGTGCGGAATAAAATGCTCGTCACCGAGCCCGTCTTTGTCACGCCTCCCATCGTTACGCCTACTCCTGCCAACGGGCTCGGCTATGTATCGGAGAACCTTCATCAACCCGCGGTGCCAGGCACGGAGAGGTTGCAAACCTCCTTGAATGTGGTGATCGATCATGAAAAGCCGGAGCACACCCTGGAAGGCTGGATCGCCCACGGGGAGAGGAATGTGACAGCGGTGGGGCCAGAGTTCCCGTCTCTCGGGCCTATCGATGAGTTACCTGCCGAGGGCGATGTTCTGGGAGGGGGAGATGAAGGTGACGATGGCGAAGAAGGCGACGATGGTGATGATGGTATGGCCGAGGCAGGGGGTGAGGGAGATGATGCTGTTGAAAAGTTAATTCGATGGTATGCTCTTTGCATGTCCGATCGGGCAATCTTGTGCACATTGAAAAGTTAATTCGATGAACTTCTAAATGGCTTTGGATTCATCTCATTTGGATATCATTTGATCATTCAAAAGTGGGTCCAATTCTATGTTGGTGTCAGGTTTCAACATCATGTGATCTTAGAAAAACAGTGATAACTCTCTCGTTACAGGTATGATTGGGGTAAATTTGGGATGTTTAGGAAAATAATTCAATAAACTTTCAAATGGCTTTGTAATTATCTCATTTGGATATTATTTGACCTTTTAAAAATGAGCTAAAATCTAGCTCTTGATAAAGATCAATCTAAGCACAATCTTTTGAAGAAAAAAGAAAAATTCATCTTCTAAAACTAGAGTTTTTTTATGTCTTCTCTCCTTATATTAGTTTATTCCCAAGTAGATCCATCCGAGCTTAATCTTTGTAGAAAGAAGAGGAATCGATTTTTTAAAAGTTACGTTTTTATATCTTTTTTCTTTCTATCTATGTGCTTCTTGACAAAAAATTCATCTAAACAGAATTGTTTGAAAAAAAAAAAAAAAAAACAAGAAGAATAACCCATTTTCTAAGATATGCATAAAATTTTGAAAAAAGTGAATGAAATTTGAAAAATATGTATAGGTAGAAGAGTTTGCTAGAGAGTAATGATAAGAGAAGGTACAGATGCGTAGAAAATTGAAAAAGGTGTTTAGGACATTTTCATCCAAGAAAAATAGCAGCAGTGCATGAACATGTGGAAAAATAATGTTTTGAAAAGCAATGCTATTTATGCACTCTCACTAAACCTTGGGGATATATAGGTAAAGAAAAACCCTAGTTTTATAGGGTGAAAAGCTTTAAATATTCAAAAGTCATGAGAAATGTTTTTTCACATGAAGTCAAGGGTCATTTAAGAATTACAAAAGTTGTTGTTTTCTTATATATGGTCTATATTTTACCCAAAAAAAAAAAAAAAAAAAAGCCTTCAATAGCTTTAGGGTTTAGTTGGTTACATCAAATATCATTAAATTTCACAATAATTTTGCATTAAATTAAAATTTATGATATTTGGTGAAACAAAATATACTCTTCTATAAATTGTTGCTTCTATTTTTAATTATGATTAAATAAAATGAGATTAATTCATTCTTAAGTGGTGACCAAAGAACCTCTAAATTTCAATGCAGTAAGGTGTACATGTTTGGTTGCAATAAATTTCATGAAAATTTGAATCAAATAAGCATGAAATATCATGAAATTTGGTGCAACCAAATGCACCCTTAAGAAGTGAATACACTTGTCGTGACCATGCCTAGCCATGTGTGGGCACTGCCATTTGCGAATGTAGATGGAAGACTCCATGTTGATGACATCCACCCCATCCATCAAGTGCGCCACCATGTTTTTTTTACTAGAGCCCAAAAATCAGGCTGATTTAGAACTCAAATGGACTACACCATGGGAAAAGTTGAGATGGGAAGTCCCACCATTAAAGTCATCCAATATGTTCGGATCCACCGTGGTGTTTATATACCATTCAATCCACTCTGAGGCACCACACCATGGTGAATAGATTATGTGAAAAGACATTCCAAGATTCATGTGGGCCACACCGTGCATTTTTATTTTTAGCCTTCATTTTACACGGTTTTCCTATGGTGTGGCCTACCTAATTCTTGGATTGTACTGATTTTTCAGATCTACAGTGAAAATGTGGTGGCTCACTTGAAGATCTGATGCGCATTCTCCCCCACATGATGCTTCATAACTTGCATTTACGCCCTCTATGACTATGCATCGTCAGGCCAGCGCAGTCCTAAGAAAACAACGGTTGAAAATAAAGCCTAACCGTCAATCAATTGGACTCCATACTGGTCTAACAGGCTCATTCCTGTCCTCCCTAATGGGATAGGCTCGATGCAAGTTTTGAGCCCTATAAGACCCACATGGGTGGTAAGAGTTTTGGGCCCCGTAAGACCCACATGCGTGGATCCTTACCATCAACTAATGGACATGATGCAAAACTCACTCTAGAGTAGACAAGATTGTAGACTGTCCCCCAACATTTACGATGTATGACTTCGATACAGCGGTTAATGCTGCAATAGTCATTAAAGGTATGGTGTAAAACTTTCTTTTACAAATTATTACCATTTCATTTTTTTTCAGTGGTTTGTTGGTAATTTCATTTACGCAATTATGAATTTTCATTGGGTATAAAACCTATCTCATTTTGGAACTTCATTGGATATACAACCCACTAATATTTGTGCATCTTGTTTATGTAGTTTTTTGTTCCTGTTGGCTTTGTGCCTTTTCTAATAAAGTTTCTTTTATCTCTCTGAAAAAAAAGGTATATTCCAGCCATATATTGCATTTCATCTGTGGGGAAAAATGATATTTCCAGAAAGATTTGGATCTAAATTTTCCTATTTCCAACAAAAAAAAAAAACGAAAATAAAAATCCAAAATTCTAGAGTGAACCACCTTTATTCATTTAACTTGAGATTTCAAACTCAAGTAACTAATAGTCAAGTTGAAAATTACTGTCATCATCATCTACTCGTGTCTTTTTCTGTTGAAATAAATCGTGGTGCCGATTCAATTGGGATTTTGATACTTGATTCTGCTAAGAAATTATAGAGAGTTAAGCAGGTACAGAGTTCCATGTGCTATAGAGTTTCAGTCATAATGGCATGGTCCTCTTGCCACTGATTTTATCCTTTATAACCTGCCTTTGACCCTAACACATCGTATGGGGTCTGTGTATGATCAGGTTCCTCAAATGTCTTTCATTATTTGAGCATTGCAGAGCCTGTTGAATTTCCACCTTGTCATGAAAGAGAATGAGTCTTCTTCCACATGAGGTTGGAATTTCATCAGTGCTCTTTGTTTCTTCTCATCTGAGATTATAATGCATGAAGACAAAACTTGTTGGTTGAATCTTGTAGGCACGATACCATTTGTATGGCGAATGGGAAAAAGATGATGAGCAGATTCCGATGGTTTTGGCAGCAAGGCAAATTCAGCTTCCTTTCCTTTGTTTAGGTTTTGGTGGAATTTTGGAGAAATTGGTTTTTATCTAATTCTTTGTTTCTGAGTTGTTTGGCTTGGGAAGATTTGCTAACCAAAATAACTTTTTAATAGATATGAGGACTTTTCCCTGATGTTGTATAAAATGAATAGACCATCATCCTCATTCTCGTGTGTGTCATAAGAGCACCACTATCATAAGAGAACTTCTCTTTCAACATTGTCAACAATACTGACACTGTGCTCCTTGTGTGCAGGAACTTGGTGGCTAATAATTTCGTATTTGATAGTTACAGCAGCAGGTGCTTATCAATGTCATTTTTTAAATGAGTCAAAACAATAAAAGGGTCTTAGATGAGATACAACATTGGTTCACATTCAGTAATGAGGCCTGTCTACGTATTAGTCAAGCCACGTGTACAAAAAACAATGGATTTTTAAATTACCCGCCAACTGTCTGATTCAATGTACACTTGTGGCCTGCCTGATGAGTGAACTGGTCTGATTTTTTCTCCAGGTGGATCTTCATGGTGGGCCACCTTATGCACAGCTCAGATGTTGTATGAAGTGACACATTTGCACATGCCACATGTAGATGGTCAATCCTTTTCCATAACAACATCTCTTACTAAATATATGTTGACATTATGGCAGTGAATTTGTACCCAGTAGAACTTCTTGTCTATCACTCAGGGTTCTCCTCCAAATTGCCCTGTGAGCCCTGTGGGTCAAGCTTCAACTAATCCTACCATTGTGGCTGCCTACCTGTTTCCATCGTTGCAATATCTATTGCAGCGGAATGCTTTGCAAAGGGTGTGCCACGACAAACTTCTTCATTTATCCCTATCTTTGAATTTCATCTCTAATTCTTTTTTTTTTTTCTTCTGTCATTGCTGACAGGATCAAATAATTAAATTGATTAAATGTGAGGAGCAAACATCTGGTAGTCTTTCAAACATTTTTTCATTTTATCCATGTAGCCTTCTCAACCTGCATTGAGTAATGTAGTCTGTATGTTATTTGCTTGATACAGGCCACCAGATGGAGATTCCCGATGCATTTACTAGTGACGTAACACAGGTACATGGTATAGACATTTAAGCATTTGCAGGAGCTGATTCAGTGCTTCTAGAGGCATAGGAAGCAGTACCATGCTTCCATGTCATTGTTGTCTGTGGTATACATGGATGTGATCAGAAACTGTTCATTCAGTAGGTCCAAAATTGAATGGTCCATTGACCAAAAGACAAAAAAATAGCAATGGATCACACTCAGTATAGAAAGTTCATTTATCAGATGGTTAGGAATTACTATAGTCCAATCAGTGAAACTTTTTGGTGGAAACATGGTGGAGCTTCTTGGCTGCATGGTTCAGATCCTCATGAAAGCTCATGCGTCTAGAGCCTTTGGATCTCGTCCCTTTTTAGTGTATGTGTGTTTCGTCACACACACACACACTTAGAAAAGCAGGGCTTTATGTTTGCTTATGTGAGATGATTTATGGCTTAAATTGCTAATTCTTGTCTCAAGTATTTCCTTGGATCATGCTATTCAGTCTCTGAGAAAGATTATTAGTAATCCATGTATTGAGGATAACAACTGGCTGTACTTTGAATAGAGAAAGAGAATTGCAGCTTCCTCCAGCTTTGACTAGAGAAAGAGAATTGCAGTCTCAGCTTATGAATGGATTTTTTATTGGTTCATGAATTTTCAAGTTTGAGTCAAACCTGAAACAGTAGCATCTGCAAATAAAATAGTTGAGACTACACCCAATGGCTTCTTCTTCTTCTTTTTTGCTTACATTTCTTGGGCATTTCAAACGCTGAAAATGTGGGAGTCTGACTATTTGCATCTTTTCTGTCAGGCGGACTGTAGAGTAGTTGTTATTTCTCTGCCAATAACTTGTTTCTGTGGCATTTTTTGGCAGATCTTTTTCATTGGAGTTCTTGGTCTTGTCCCTTATGCCGCATTTGTGAGGTCAGTCCTGATGTTGCTTTTATGTGTGGGAAATTCCCAAACACTTAGCAACTAGAACAATTGTGACTTGAAAGTAAAATGATTGCAATTTGGAGGCCATACTCTCTATATGAACGCCAAGGAAACTTCAATTTGATTTTAATATTACATCCAAACATGCCCTAAAACCATGAAAGAGAGATCTTCCAAGTGACTGTCATTTTTAGGAGCCAACCAAAGTTTTTTTTCGATGTCCAGAATGCATTTCAAATGACATTTTTCTTGTGGGTTTGTGCAAGTAAACTTATATAATCTTGTTCTAAACATTCATTTGGACAAAAATCGTCAACAGAACCTGGACCAGACGTCGATCTTATTATTTTGGCGGTTCATCTCAACCTCCTGTAAAATTGGTCAGACCTGTTCCAATCTGTTTCAGACTGTAAGTCAATTTCAGTTAATTAACTAAAATAAATGAATTAATAAAGAATACCCATCTGACACAGTAGTTGTGGTGTCTGTTTTAAAGCAGAGGTTTCGGCTTTGAATTCTAGCAGGTGTGAACTGCGTGCATGCGCGTGCGCTTGTGCACAAACAAATGACCACCTTAGTTTAGCCAGGTTTTTATCGGTTGTAATGGCTGATTCTGGTCTAACCATCTGATGCGGACACAAGATCATTTAAAGTATATCAGCGAAGAAAGCGCATACCATAAGCATCTTCCTTATGGTTAGGCGATCATTGAAGAGCACTGAAGCCCCTACACATGTGGCTTAACACATAGAAGGCCCCACATTGGGAGGACACGTGTGTAGGATGAAAAAAAGAGAAGACCTTGCTGGACAATTTTCATTGTCCTCGGGCGCCCGATCACTACCTTCGGGCGCCCCATCCCAAACATTATCTGTCTCACGCCTGAAACTCACTGGATGTTTTCAGCCTACTTCGGGCGACCGATCGGGTACCCGATCGAGCGCCTGACCTCCGTGCGAATTGTTTTTTTATTACATTTTGCTTAAGTTTTAGGGGTATTTTGGTACTTTTATGTTTTCTTATTGCTTATTTAAGTGGGCTAAGCCCTAAAAACGAGATTATTTTTTATTAATAAAAAGAAAGCCTCTTTGGTTGCCTCCTTTCTCTCTCTCTCATGAAACTTCATCTTCTTCCTTAATCTTCTTATTCTCTTTTCTCCTTGTGCCCCTCCAACCCTTCCAGGTGATTTATCTTCTTTCTCTTCATCTTAATCTTCTGTTTTATTCACTTCCCTACGACCTAAAATCTGATATTTGATCCTAAACCCTAGTTTTTCAGATTTTCGAATCCCTCATCTGAGAATCCTTTGATCTTTCGGATTAGTGATTCTCATTGATCGTTTAGGTGATAACCATGCAAGACCGGGAGGTTCCATCCCTTGACGGATCCAACCCTAGCAACAATTGAACTTCTTACTTCGTGGTTGTGATGAATGGCCCGCTCTATTGCATGTTTTCTTATGATTTTCTTAGTTTATGATGATTGATGTTAGGATTTTATATTATTATTGTCTTTTATTTCCACTGATTAATTGTGTTCATAAACATGCATCATAAATAGGGCATCCTACATTAAATTGGTATCAGAGAATAGGTTTTGCATAGTTATGATTAGATCGAGTTATTAAATTAGGGTTTTAATTTTAGGTCTGTTTTAGGAAAGTTCTAGATTTAGAAAGTTTTCGATTTTAGAAACTTTCCAATTTTAGAAACTTTCCTAATTTGGAAAATTTTCAGATTTGAGTTGCATCATCTAGAATTAATTAAGAGTCAGTTCATAGTAGTGTGCATTCATCGCTTTCATCTTGTGAGTCGTAAAACCATAGTGGGTCAAGTTGGGTAGAATTTGGTTCAGGTCTTAGTTGCATGCCCACAAGAAGAGGTAGAGGTTTCGAACTTCAATCAACCATGAATAACGAGCAGTTATCTGAGCAACTTGCTCAATTGACGTAAAAGATAACCGCTTTAGAAACAAATCAAAAGCGAGAGTTTGTTCGCATCGACAACCGAATCGCAGCCACCATGACTAAGGTCGAACAATTAAAGGCATCCCAAAGGGAGAACCCCCACTGTTGGGGATGATGCGCACTCCTAAGCGGGAGGGATTGTTGAAGAACAGACTCCCACACGTGGAGATAATGGTGGTAGAGATCGTGGAATGGATCATGGTGTTGTGCGAGAGGCACGAGCCATATATGATCATCAAGACCACTACGATCCAGATGAGCGTGCGATGAAGAATGTGAGAGTTGAGGCCCCGAGTTTTGATGGGCATCTGAATCCCAAGGCATTCCTTGGCTGGGTTACTGGCATAGATCACTACTTCGAGTGGTACGGCATGTCAGAAAACCGTCTACTTTGGACCAACACTGAGCGAAAGATAGAAAGAATTGGTAGAGCCCCTATTACACACTGGTATGAGATGAAAGAGAAGTCGAAGGAGAAATACCATCCTCTCTCATACCAACAAAAGCTCATTGACCAATGGCAATCCTTACGCTAAGGGTCAATGTTTGTCGCTGACTACATCGCAAAATTTGAGAAATTTATGGTGCAGTGTGATGTCCAAGATGACCCTCTAGTAACGCTTTCGCGTTTCAAGACGGGCCTCCGAACGGATCTTTAGCGCGAGCTTATGACTCGGCCCATATCGGATTTGGGTGAAGCGTATCAAATTGTGCAGGAGTTGGAGCAATACTTGAGAACTCCTGTCATTCGACATTTTGAGTCCCGAGACTCTTAACGCTAGATCCGGCTCCTGGGGAACTAGACCTAACATTGGCAGTCAACCCAAGGCACATGCGACTGTTCCGCCTAAGCCTAGGGACGACAAAGGCAAAGGGGTTCTTGGTGCCGGTCCTAGTGGGCACTACTAGAAAAATGACTTTTCCCAACGGCCTAAAACCGTTGGCAAAGGCCTTCGCCGACGGTTTTTGGCCGTCGGATGGACCGCCGGGAAAGGGGGCGTTGGCGTTTCTTCGTGTTCCGACGGCTCTAAGCCGTCAACCGACCGTCGAAAATTCCGACGGTTAAAAGCCGTCGATTAATCGTCAAAACCGTCAGAAATACCAACGGTTTATGACCGTCGGCGTTTCTTTAGCATATCTAAAAAAAAAAAGCCGTCAGCATTTGAGCATGGCCACACCAGCAAATAATTGGCACTCTTGTGAATTGACTGTCAACGTTTGAAGACAAATGTGCTCGTAAATGAATGCCATTTTTATGAGCACATTCATCTCCTAACATCAACAACCAGATTTATAAGAGGCTGCACGCCAGCTATCTGCTGTTGTGGCCATTAGCTCAAACGCCAACAGCTCAGTTGTTGGAAACCTGCAGGAGCAAAATGAAAATAAATGAGCATGGTATGAAAGTGGATTTATAAGGAGAAGAAAAGAAATTTCTAAGCAACAGATGAATCCTTCACCATATGAGGATGAAGTGAATTCAAAAGGTGAAAAATATAAATCAGCAATAATATGGATAAAGAAAATTAAATGTCAACCAAATAAATACTCAAAATGCTTAGTAAGTAAACTGGCCTTATATAGCTGATACAATATAATGCTGCTAATAGAAAAGAAAAGTATGCCCCCGATGTCATGCGAAAGATGTGCCCAGCTAATCAAATCACCACACCAGTTAGAGGCTCAATCACACCAAGGGCATTTATTTGTAGCTTAACTTCTATGCCATTTTTTAGAACCTAGATTGAAGTGGAATACATTAAGCAACTGGATACTAGAACTCAAAAGCAGATCTGCAAACACTAGACCTTAAACTCAAAAACAGGGATCAACAAGACAATACTAAGAGCAATTTGCATAATCAACAGTTTCTACCTACAACATGAGAAGAAAGAACTATGAATTCAATTATGCACTTGGAATAGAATGTAGCAATCTCTCTGAATTCATGAAACTTCACTTAAAAATTCAAAAAAAAATAAAAAAATCTCTGAATTCAATCTTGAATTGTTGGATATATTAAAAGAAACTGTAGCAATCTATAAATTCAAGCTCGAAGGGAAGAGATTTTCTGGTGATGCAAATACCTTCATAACTCTCAAATCCTAACATCTAACCTGAAGTTCCTTCATAACATCCTGAGATGCAAATACCCTCCAGCCAAGACCAACTGCATTGATGAATTTTTTACATGAGTTACAAGCACGGGAATTTCTACAAGAGAAACTATTAGTTCCAATAATGACAGTAAAAAAATACATGCATAACTATTCAACACAATGTATTCAAGAGCTTTGCTAAGCACAAATGCATGCGCAATAAACTCATGTACACGCCACGCATGCCAGCATGGCATTATATGTACAAGATCCAATCTATCCATTAGGTTGGTCTCACTTTCTACATGTTTTCCCAAAAATAAATATAGTCCACTTGGCATGTGGTCCCCAATATTGGAAACACCTGTATGGTTCAAAAAACTACACCCAAGTCCTTTAAAGCCACACATTTGTTTTGAAAACTATGGCCCATCTGACCAGTGAACAACCTGATATTCCTAGACTACATCATGAATATAGTGGGTCTTTTGTGATAGATGGCTTAGATCCCAGATCTATTGTGCCTTGCTGCCACGTGTGGCATGTGCATGAGCTTTATTGCACACACATGTGCACATAGCAA
The DNA here is from genome assembly GCA_003013855.2 of Liriodendron chinense. Classification (NCBI taxonomy): domain Eukaryota; kingdom Viridiplantae; phylum Streptophyta; class Magnoliopsida; order Magnoliales; family Magnoliaceae; genus Liriodendron; species Liriodendron chinense. Next base: position 167,591 of record ML058504.1, read on the forward strand.
CAGTCTGAACTCAATGCTGCCAATCAAAGAAGTTAGATATTATTGCTCATTATTACAAGATAAGTGCCCAACAGAAACATACCTTAACTAGTACTTGTCGACCAGAGCAACAACAATATATTTCCTGGACAGTATCAGGACAGAAATTTCTTCACCGCTGACTTACCTGCAATGTAGAACAGGGAAATTCATTAACGTATCACCAAAGTCTAACAAAAAAATCTAATTAATGGCCTTGAGATCATTTAAATAATGCCACCAGAACTAAATTTCAGATTTCTGTTACTATGTTAACAACAAAAGACCAAAAAAAAAAAAGAATATCGATTCAAAAATCAAAGATCCCCTCACATTATGACAACCAATAGAAAAGTAATCATCAGAATCACAAAAGATTCTCCAAGAACAGGAAACAATCGTCTAATTCAAGCTAAAAGATCATGAAGAGAACAAGAATCATACAAGAAAAACTCAAACTACTTTATCAATTTTCACCTAAAAATCCAGCATAGGACACAAAAAATCAAATGCAAAATCCTACTGCACTGAACAGACTGTCAAATAATAATGTTAAAACAATGCCAAAGAAAAGAGAAATCTGCTGCATTTCAATTTTCACCAAGAAATCATCCTGCAAACTAGATAATGACACAAAAAACAGAAAAATCCAAAAAACCTCAAAAATATAGCTCCCGACAGTTGCTAAAATGCACAAACAGAGCCTCAAGCTCAAAACCTCACCAACAGGAGCAGCTACTGAAACATACAAGACTGCTTTTTGTGCAAGGTGATTTTCATGGTGGGGCCCACCTTTTCCAGGGCTTGGAGGTCGTGTACATGTCATATGTTGGGATGTGAGATTGGTTGTAGGTTAAACAAACCTACAACAGTTTTAGGTTATTGTTAATCTAATAACCATTTGACACCATTTCCCTCAAGAGATTCGAGGAGAAATTAAAATTAAATTCAGATGAATAGAATCAGGCCGACTTGGGACCATTCAAATGCCCCCAAAATGGATTGAAATTCATCCCATTAATGCATATATCCCTAAGCATTTGACACCATTCCTCTCAAGAAATTTGAGGAAAAGAAAGAAAAAAAATCTGCACTATTCATCCCAAAAATTACTTGGAATTACCAAAAATATCAAAAAGATGGAAACAGAGATGAAAAACACTGATTTAGTGCATGCATGTGTGTATGTATGTGTTTGTTTCTGAAAAGGAGAGAGAGCAAAATTGTACAAAGCTATTGTCTTTTATATACAGTGGAGATATGCCATGGCAGCAACATATTGCAATCAGGCAGAAGAAGATGGTTGTATCCCAGAGATAGTGTTATCTAATGCATCAAACGAGAGCGGGCCATCATCTTCATTGAACGGTGAAAGATCTCAAGGAGGAGAAAGTGGGAGAAAGTGGTGGTGATGGGACAACAGAGCGGGCCAATTTATCTAGTTCATGCATTCAACCAACCTAAATCAAACAGCAAACTGACAGGAACAACCTCACCAGTGAATAAAATATGGCAGTCCCATATAGATTCTCACAAAATACTCGGAAAAAAAAAAAGAAGAACAAAGAAAAAAGAATCACCATTGCATGAATTAAGGATGCATTTAGTTCATGGCTATTATAGGAGCAGGGGAAAATGATTTGTGATTTGTAATTCTATTCTTAGTAGAAATTTCCAAAAACTTCTTGGAAGAAAGCTTGCCGTTTTTGCACCAAACATCTCTACTAACACTTCCACTTGTCTTGGCTAAGGCCAACCCCTAGAATCTCTCTTTTTTGGATGTTTATCTTCTGACCCAAACTGCCTCCAAAACAATGGACAACCTTGCACATGTTGTCCACTTGAGGACCTATAGCTTTCTCATCATTGCATTCCAAAGCTCTTTACATCAGTTTTATTTGTGATTGTGAAGTTCTTTCTCCCCTTTAATGTCTCTACATTTAACTTCCATAAAAGGTCTTGCTTACAAACATCATGCAATATAAGCACACTACATCCAACACTTGAACAAAGGAGTAGCATAACAGTTGGATATAAATATTGAAAATAACATACCAGCCATCCTTGCATGTCTGGCCTTTGCATGGCAACGGATGAAAGCCATCAACAACCAAACGAGGGTAATGGCTCTAATGAAAAAAAAATCAATTAAAACAAGAGCGTTAAATATTATGATTGAAAGTATGAATCTCAGGGTCTTGCTTCCAATCTTTGTTGGTGGCCATCCTCACAGTGGATCACTGAACCATGCTCTACTCACATGCGTTGTTACTACCTCTTTTTGTCAATGAGGAAAAAAAAAAAAAAAAAAAACAGAAAGAAAAAAAGATTGAAATTGGACTTGTGCACATGAAAGCTTCTGCATGTAAGGCATAATGGCAATTAGATCAAAGACTGAGAGAGGATTATTCCTTCATTTTGTTTGTTTTATGGTTACCAATAAATCTATCTGTTGCTTTTATTAGTGTAATTTTCAGTATGGTTGTCTTAGATACCACAGTTTCCAAACAGTAGTTTTCCCAATTTTAAGTTAAAATATAATGGCCTGTTCTAATTTATTGGTAGTGATTAATCACACCATGTAATTTTGTTATATAGATAATCAGTGCAAATGGATGCATTTGTTAAGTAGACCTAGTAAGGAGATGAACAAAACTTAACTTCAAGATTATGGAAGGATTTTGGAAGCAACAACTGCATGATTTGCTATTGTTATGAACGCTGCATTTGGGTCTTGACCTGAGCCCAATTTCAAAAATTCAATTCAATAAAGGCGGAGAAATACCTCATGGCTTCTAGAGTAATTCTTTAGCAATTTTAAAAGAATTTCAGCTCCAAGGAAATTACTAGTTTGCAAAATGTTGCTTGGTTTTGCAGCCTTTTTTGGCAGATTTCCACCCTAAAATTGACCTCTATTCTTGGGTGTTGCACCTGAATGCACACTAAATTCTTCTCTAAATTTCTCCACAGTCGTCATTTGGATCAAAACATTGTTGAGCCTCAAATGCCCTTTAGGAGGGTGCTTTCAAACAGGACCCCAAGGATAGCTACCAGAAAAACTAATCCATAGTAGTGTACCAGAATATACAACCTCAAAGTAATCTAAACCATTGTCATGGGGAGTCAATCCTGGCTGGATATGGGTCAACCATATAGACCTGGATTTAAAAGCTCAAATAATAGATACGTCAATCCCGGACCCATATATCTTCTAAATGGTGAATGAGCATTCCATCTATATGGTTGGTCACCACACAGATCTGCTACAGCACTAAAATCACAATGATTGGACTACCCTGCCTATCCAGTTTCTGCAATTTTCAGCCATTGAACTTGGATTACTAGCAACTGCTCTTTTTTCTTTTTTTCTTTTTTTTGCTCAACATGTTTTAACTGTCCATTTCCAACAACTGATGCAAGTGCTATGATAGCTGAATTCTGGTGATTTTTCAGTTGTGGTCCATCTACATTGTGCCCTGCTAGATTAATGATTCTGATCATTGTTGGCAAGTGTACAATGCACATGTACACATTAGCATCCACATCATCTATATGGACCCTCCATTAGGTCCAGTCCACTTTTCCTAAGCTTCCTTGAAAAAATCATACTGATTAGATGACTCAAAACTGCCCATTTAGTGGCATGATTGTTTGTCGAAGATAGGTCCAGCTGTGGATGTTTAGGACTGTCTGGTTGCTGTGACTTTTGGCACAATAGGGTAAGGAGGAGTGGACTGGGCAGAATGGACCGTCCAGGTTAGTGATGTGAATGCCAAAGAATCCAAATGCAACTGGTGTGTGGGAAGGTTTTCATACATTTATGCCACCATATTGTTACCTGTAAAGAACAGGGCTAAAAGCAATACAAACAGGGAATGCGCTGCCTGATTTTGTAGCATACCGAGGGCCTTGCGCAAATCGAGTGCTCCATAGGAAAATCATGCATTAGATCTACCCCATCCATCAGGTGCCCCACCATATTTCACCACGGATACTAAAAATCAGCCCAATCCAAGACTTTAGTCTCCACCATAGGAAACGGTGTAAAATCATGCGTAAAACTTCTAAATTCACGTGGTGTGCCATGTCAGTATTAGAATGACCTGGTTTCTGGAACCCCTCAGATGAATAGATTGGCCAGAATATATACACCATTTGGATGATATTAAACATATGACTTACCATTTCAATTGCTCTGCAAGGTGTAGCACACCCGAGACAACCTGATTTCAAGGCCCAAATCCAAACACACAGGGAGGGGCACTTGATCAAAAAGGTGAATCTCAGCCACGAATAGCTAGGTATTAGAGGGATTTAGATTTGAGAGGAATTCCAATCCTCTAGAAGAACTCTTTTTGAACTCCAGCCTCTGATCCGACTTCAATACACTCAACTCCATATGGACAAAAATCCACTCTATTTCAAGGGAGTTCAAATCTATGCTGCCAAACGAGTCAGCAGAAGTTATGCCCTGGTTTGCCTGGTTTACTCAAAACTTTTTACAAACAATAATGCTGTGTAAAATGGCAAATAAACAATGTGGATGCATTTCAAAGCTAATTGCTAATGGTATATGCACAAAACTAACTGCTACAAATGAAGTCTTTGAAATGAAGCAGATGGCAGATGGAAGAAGATCACCTGCAATTGTTTTGGATAGTGGCACGTTTTACAGATCAAAGCATAGCTGGTGGCCTTGGCCGACGGTCTGGAGGCGAGTTGGATTCCTGAAGGCGAGGGAGGGTTTTCCAGTTGGATTCCTGGAGCAGACGGCTAAGAGGGCCTCGTTGTCCCGTGGGCCCCGCAATCAATGGTGTTGGGCCATGCGGCCATGGGAGTGCACGTGATGCACGGCAGGTGGAACTCAGTGATGGAGAGACAAGAGAGATGAGAGAGAGGAACTCAGTGATGGAGAGACGAGAGAGACGAGAGAGATGAGAGAGAGGAACTCAGTGATGGAGAGACGAGAGAGATGAGAGAGATGGGGGGCGAGGGAGCGGGAGGCGAGAGCCGAGAGGGGGGCGAGAGCGGGAGCTGGAGATGAAAAGGGGAATGGATCTTCTTCGATTAGGGTTTTTCTAAAAGGTATTTATATCAGCTTCTTATGAAGCGTTCAATCCACCGTTCATATGGTGTGGTCCACCTTAGATTTGGATACGCCCAATTTTTCGGACTAGTGTCTAAAATAAGATGAAAAAACTGATGGACGGTGTAGATAACATAAAATTATCTATGTGGGCCCCACGGTAAGGGTAGCAACCAATAAAGGATATAATAACCCTTTTTATCCTACGGCTTTACGTAGATTTCCCGACGGTCCATAGCCGTTGGGGAAGAAAGGCAGGACCGTCGGTAAATGTCATTTTTTTGGCACATGCAACTATTCCGCCTAGGCCTAAGGACGACAAAAACAAAGGGGTCCATGGTGCCGGTCCTAGTGGGGGTAGCCAAGTGAGATGTTATGAGTATGGAAATCTTAGTCACATGTCCAATCAGTGTCCCACGAAGAGCTGTGGAAAAGCCTTAGTGATAGGCGAGTCCCATGAGGGGGTAGATGACCAGGGTGACTATGAAGTTGAAGAGTATCACCCTAAAGGAGGTCTTACTGATGAAGACGAGGTAGATGGAGAAGCAATGCTTGCAGTAGTCAGGCGTATGCTAGCTTCGTCTAGGAGTAGTGTTGACTGGCGTCGAAACACTCTCTTCCGTACTCTCGCCAAGTGTGGGGAGAAGAATTGTAAGGTGATAATGAATAGTGAAAGTTGTCAAAATGTGATTTTCGCTAACACTTTAGATCGTTTAAAGTTAAAATCCATACCTCATCCTGACCCATACAAAGTTTCTTGGGTGGACAAAACATTCCTTCCTGTCACCCACCAATGTTTAGGCCCTACTGAGTTTGGGTCATACAAGGAGTCCTTATAGTGTGATGTGATACCTGTGGATGTTGGACATATTATCCTAGGTAGACCGTGGCTATTCGACAGTAGAGTGTTGTCCGCCGGTAATTCATTCAGCGACGCCCCTTCTCTTTAGTGGATGTATGACTGTCGGGAAAAGATTTGACTGCCGACAATGGTCTACTTTCTTGTACTGAGTTTTGCTAAACTAACGCCCTCCAAAAATTGCCATGGGCATGAGGCAGGCCACTACTGATCTGAAACCCTGGCCTAGGCTCTTCATGAAGGAAGTGATACACTACAGCCTGCTATACTGTAACATAGTATATAGCCAATGATAGATGGGCAAGTTGCATATAAACCACTCTTTAAAATTCTTTACTACAAGTTTTGCTTAAAAGTGTTTTTAAGACGCAACCAGATATAACATGCTTGAATACATACTGCCTTATGATACAATTGATTGTATTGTATCATTTCCCATTGGTTGGTAACTGGATTGGTTGGGCAGAAATACTCGGGCCCTGAGATCCGCAGGATGGATCCTCACCATCAACTTATGAATATGCTGCAGAACTTGCTCTGGAGTTTAGCTAAGCCCACATTGTTCCAGACATGGCAATGTGATAAGAGAACCTGCTTTGGCCCAAGCATTCAGAGACCTCAACAAAGAAATCAGGCAATCCGGTGGCAACGTGATTCTGTTGAATGTGTGCGGCTAGCAATTTCTTTAAACCATCCATTGTTATGCTGCGTGCACCCGATGCACCATTAGGATTTTGAACGCATGCATGCAGGATAACCGCATTTTATCGCTTGTTGAGGTGTGTGGTGCAAAGCAAAGCTGGTACCATACATTCTAATGGGTTAGATAGAGGGCGCAGGAACATTTCCTTACAGTCAAAATACCAAAAAGTCCGTTTGGGTGTGTTTGGTTGCACCAATTATCCTGAAATTTAGTGATATTTGGTACAACTAAACACACCCTTAGCCATGACAAGCATTGATTTGAAACTATGGTAGAAAAGAAAACCACTTGCTCCAAAAAAAAATCCCAAAAAGGAAAAAGAAAAGAAAAGAAAATCGCGGCTTGGTATATGGTCCTCTTAGTTAGATTAAAAAGAAATTAAAAATATCGAGGAAGTGCAAGAAATGAAATCCCATTCTTTCCTATGTAGATCAAATTGTCACCAATATGAAATGAAACCAAACATCACTAAGAAAAAGGCCACCTCTACACCTGTTCCATTTCTGCAAAACCAATTTCCAGCTTCTCAACGTCTCCACAAGTTGGATGAGAAAATTCATAAAAGATTTGAGGTCCAAAGTCACAATGTAGATGCATGGGAAGTAAGAGGAGTGACGTTAATGCACAAATGTAGTGCAATCCCATTCTTGCTTATGTGGGTGAGATCATTACGAATATGAGATCCAATTGAAAATAACTGCAAAGAAAGGGGCCCTGGGCCTCTTTCAATAGAACCTTTATTCTGATGTGGATCTTGCTCCGACATAAGGGGCATGATCAGAGGCTCTCTCCGCACTTGCAGCATGTCTAAAAATCAATTCCTAACTTATTAATGTCTACACAAGTTGGATAAGAAAATTTATAAAAGCTCTTAGTGCCAAAGTCACTGTGTAGATGCATGGTAAGTATGAGAAGTGAGGTGAGGCGTAAATGAATTCTATTCCTTGTAAGACATAATTATTGTTACATGCATCGATTGATTGGGGTATAGAAACATGTATTGATATCATCAATAATATTGCAGATACCAGGTAAAATATCACTGCCAAAGGGAAAGATTGAGGGAAAGGATGGAATTTTTCAATGGAACTTCAGGAGAGATTAAAAAAACATACGATTAGACGCTTTAGGAGTAAAATAATTACAAAAAACAACTATAAAGGATTGGTCTCCATTGTATGAGGGCCCAAATTATGTGTTGTCGGACAAATCTACTTGACTAATAAATATGATTTTAATGCACTAATTCCTCACATATAATGCACTAATTAATACACCCCTAGGATATTGCATGATAATAAAATAATAATAATAATAATAATAATAATACATAATGCTGGTATCATCAATGATATTCCATTCTGATATCTCACGATATCATCAATACATGCAGCAATATGTGTGTGTGTGTGCGCGCGCGCGCGCGCGCTCACCTGCGCACCTTTGCAAAGTGTCATGGGCACAAAATCCGATCGGTCCACGTGATGCGGAACCCCATGAACCCCCCCAAAAATTAGGAGCTTTCAGTTCTGCTACAGTGAGAGCGAATAGATGTAGCACAAAGAAAGGCGGCAATTGGGTTAAGGTTAGTTGTGGAGGTTGGCAAGGTGGTTAGGTCAAGGACCTTTCAATTCCATAAAACAATATGCATGTGCCTCTAAGTTTGACCAGCATCCCATTTATGCAAATTAGAACGAATTATTTCAGCGTAATTGATTTTGGTGGGTATTCTTTGGGGAGGGTCGTCTATCTCAGATTCATGATCAGATGGAGCTTGCTCAGGTTTCATGGGATGCCGCTATTGGAGTTAGTGTGTGTGTTGGGGTCCCAAAAGTCAGTACCCTCTAAAACAAATTAATTGGACACGTGCTTCGAGAAAATCCCATAAAATACTACCCGACACACCCAAACACCCAGATTTTGTAAAGGATCCTGTACTTAGTCATTTTCTCCGGTGGGCCCTACGGATCACCGTGATCAAAACCGCCCAGAATCAAGCAGACACGTTCTTCATGAATTATGATAAGCAGTGCATGGTGATTCGCCGAGAAACGGGCCCCACAAGCCCTCCGTTTCGCAAAACCCAATTTTGCAAAACACGGGTACGTCAAGCGCACCCATTTATTCAGTCCAACGCACCCTTAAATTCATGAAAATTCAAGAAGTGTTTCAGGATGTTTTTTACCTCTGACGCATCCAAAAAATGGCTTGACGCACCCTAAAAATACCCTCGACGCATCCATAAATTCAGAAAATACAGAACTGCAATTTTAGGGTGCATTGGACTGCAACGCACCCTAAAATAACCCAACGCACCCATAAAATCACCAAAACCAACATGGTATTTTTTTGATGCATTGAACTCCAACTCATCCAAAAATAGCTCGACGCACCCATAAAAATCAGCACTTTTCAAAATATCATTTTTGGGTGCGTCGGAGCTCCCACGTGCCTATTTGGGGGTGCGTCAAAGACTTTATGGGATGCGCCATAAGTGGCAGGCCCTCATTGGTCACTGTCCGGTATTTTCGAGTATAAATACCCCTCCCACTGTTCATTTAGACAGATTGGAACAGATTAAGAGAGAGAGAGAGAGCTATTATCCCCTGAGTATCTGGGATTTGTCGCCGGAATCCCTTTCCGACAGCCGGAAAACTTTCCCGGTGACCGGAATTCTTTTCCGATCGCCGGCATCTTCCACCGGAAGGTCACTCTGACCAACACCACCGCAGGTTCGGATTATAAAAAATCATAAGTGTGAGCACGCACCCGAAAATAGCTTGACGCACCCGAAAATTCAACATCATTCAGATATGTATTTTCAGGGTACATTGGACTCCCACGCACCTGAAAATAGCTTGACGCACCCGAAAATTCAACAAAAAGCGGATTTGTATTTTCAGGGTGCATTGGACCCCAACGCACCCGAAAATTACCCCACGCATCCGTAAAATCAACATAATTCAGACATGTATTTTCAAGGTGCGCTGGACTCCCACGCACCCATAAATTATGTCCCACGCACCCAAAAAATCAGCCAATTCCAGAACATGTTCATGGGTGCATCGGACTCAATTTTAAGTGTTTTCAAGTGCCACTTGAGCCTATTTTGGGTATTTCGAGCGTTCCGGACGCAATGGAATGGTCAAATGGACATTTTAGGATCTCTAAATGAGCAGAATTGTGCATCTTCAAAGTTCAATCTGATTCGACACGATGAACGAAACGACTTCTCGAAAGAGACGCCGCCAGCATCCAGAACTATGCAAACATGTCATCATTTATATTTACTATAAAGATTTGATCCGATTTGAGTCGAAAGCTAGACAAACGGGACTATGGTTATCACGATAAACCATACCAAAGAGTTTCAATTCACTACAAAATAATTGTTATGAACTGCCACAACACAACAGTCGATGCCCTACCCATTAAAAACGGCATCCCTCGGTTGGGCTACGCAGGTATACACAACTACAGAGTGGACTTTCCGAGGTCACCTGTCCATACATTGACAGGCGCAGGCCCAGAGTCGTCCTTCTCAGTCATAAACCCTGATAGTCTCAGCCCGGATCTCCGGCCAAAACATGGGACATAGACATCTGACTAATACAAAGATGGTTCGGTCCATAACAAAACAAATACAGGTCTCTATGACCACAAACTCCCAGAACATAGTCCCTGCTGACTAGTCTTTTGCCTTTTAATCAGGGGTCATCGATCATTCGATGTAATTAAGTGCTCGTGCCAGATCACGGCCTGGAATGTACAAGATCTCAGGATCTCTGGAATAAAATTCGCCTTGCGATATCTCTCCTTGTGTACTTTTATAAATGTTTGTGATTGTCTATGATGTTTCCATTATTTAGAACCCCAGACCAACACAACACCACATTTCAAGGTAAATGTCCCCTTTTGGAGTTCATTTTTCTAGTTCTAAAAACTGCGACTCTGCTGGGGGATCGAACCCAGAATCTCTGGTTATATCTGAATATGGAAATGCTCTAAGATCAATTACTCACAAACATGAATTTACACATAGGAAAGTTACCGCGAGGCATAATGTTTCGGCGCCAAACTGGCGACTCTCAACGGGAACGTTCTTCCCTTCATCTTTAAGGCAATAGACGGTAAATCAAGGGTTTTCAAAACCACAAACTTCCACAACTACACGTATTTGTCTCCTTCTTGCTTATTTTTGTCGGTTTATGCACTGCGATCGATGGGCTCATACTCCCGACCGCACTTGTGAACTGTTCTAAAGATTTTTATGACACCGCAGAATTAGCAAGATAGTAACGCAGATAGAAGAGATGGCATGCTCGATGACAAGTTCGTGCACCTTCCTTGCCAACGGAGGTTTCAACTTCCCTCGCCTCACCGCAACCGCAACTGGTAGCCCAGGCTCAGAATGGCAGTTGGTTGAGACCCGGAGGCAGAAGAAAGAACAGAAGAAAGCTGCCATCCTAGCTGCATATAGGAAGGCGAGCGTTGCGAGATCTCGCCCCATGATCAAGAAACAGTGGCAGCCGAAGCAGGGGCAGAAGATCCCTATCGATGGCCAGGTCATATCAACCAAACCCGCAGTACCCAAAATGACAGCCGAGCAGTTTCCGCCGTTATCCAAGGTCGCCTGCACCTCTCGGAAACCTATCAAGTCCGCACATGTGAAGAAAGCCGAGCCCGTGACGACCCTTGAATCGAAGCAGAGGTCACCTCAGGAAATCCCGTTAGCGCAAGTGGTGATGGTCCAAATAGCTGAAGGAGAAGAAGAAGGACCATATGAAGCAGAAGAATTGCCTCCACTCCAAGATCAGATCGATAGATTGGTAGAGGCTAACCGCGAGACAAATGATCGGATGAGGGCTATTCAGGAAGCCTTGGCCACCCTAATATCACAGAATGCCACCAGAAGTATCGCGCCACCCACCCGTCAGTCGGCAGAGGAATCCCAAGGGGCAGCAGAAGGCCCAACTGAGCATGAACCGCCTGCCCAACTTCGGGTCACGCCAATAGAGCGCGCACCAGTTTCCACATCTCACGTATCGCGAGAAGAGTTATCCCAGACGATAGCCCACATGATGCAGCAAGAAAAAGAGAAAGAAAAGAGGGGCAGCTATAAATATCGGGTCCCGTACCCGCCAGAGGTGGAAGAGGTGCCATTCCCAGCTAATTTCAGATGCCCAGATTTTGGAAAATTTGACGGCAGAAGATCGCCAGAAGAGCACATCACCCACTTCTTGACTACGTTAGGAAATTGGTCCATGGTCCCGCAGTATTGCATGCGGTTATTCGGATCTACCCTGACAGGGAAGGCCTTTCAGTGGTACATGTCGCTACCGGCCGGCTCTATAAGGACATGGGAGCAAATGCAAGACGCTTTCATCTCTAAATTCTTTGCAACCGAGAGGGAGATCTCGTTGACGGACCTAGCATTGGTCAGACAGAGGAATGGTGAACCAGTCGAGAAATTCATTGACCGATGGGGAACTACGGCGGCTCAATGTCGTGAATTACCCAGTGAAGGCGAGCAGATGAAGATGTGCCTAAGGGCTCTAGACCCCATGATCTCGTACGGACTGTCAGGTAACACCTTCAACTCCTTTCACGAACTAGCAACGAAAGCCCATTTGGTGGAAGAAGCGGCTTCCCGGGTAAACTTCAGACCCGAGAGACAGAAGAGAGAGACAGGAAGAGTGGTAGAAACCCACCAGGTCGACAAGGTCAAGGAATAGAAAGATCGAAAACGTCCCGTTGTCGATCATAGAACGGAAATGAAGACAGCAGTCACGCAAGACAAGGGTAAAAGACCCTATGTACCTAAACACGTATCGATAGCCGAAAGAGAAAGGGCTAATGGCCCGTATACATTCGATATGGCCAATCTAGTCCCGATCATGGAACAATTGGTTGAGGAAGGCTTAATGCGTTTACCGGAGCCCGTCCATCCCCATGAAGTTGGACAGGTAAACGATCCCAAATATTGCAAATATCACCAATGTGTTAGCCATAAGACAGAAGATTGCTTCTCCTTGAAAGGAAGGATACAAGGGTTGATCAATCAAGGGGTTATCAGCATGAAGGTACCCGAGACAGCAAGGGAGATAGCTGGGACAATTTCAGCAATCCCAATAGAAGGTAGCATTCACCTAACGACTTCATTCTCTGAGCCAAAGGAACCATGGACTCTAGTCAGTAGCAAGAAAAGACTCGAGAACAGACGGAGGCTCGTTAACCAAAAAGGGAACAGGGGGAGAGGAAGGAGAGAAATATTACAGAAGCGACCCGTGATGAGCATGGCGTATTGCGAAATGGTGTCGTTCACCGAACAAGTACCGGCCGAAGAAACCCCGCAAGCAGTCGAGAGAGAAGTTAACGTGGTCATCTTACGATCAGGAAGGTAAATGCCTGACCATACCCCTCCGAGACCAGACGACCCAATGCAAGAAGATGGTGTCCACGACAGGCTGCAAGGGAGACCTCACGTGCAAAAGTTGAAAGAGAAAGTTGGTGAAGCCACGACTAGTCAGCCAAGCCCGAAACCAGTAGTATATGATGTTGTGTCGCACTTACGGAAGGTTCCCGCCCGACTAAGTATATACGATGCTCTATGTCTCTCGAAAGTGTACAGAGAAATGTTAATCAATGCCTTATTTGACAGTGAGGTCAGGGAGGTCATGATGATAGAAATAGAAGAAGAAATGAATAACACAGACAAATTCTGGGAGGGGTACATGCCAGTGTCACAAGTCATGCATGTCAACCACCCTGCGACGATCACTTTCTCAGAAGAAGACTGCACGACCGAGTTAATAGACCACAATCGCCCGTTGATGGTCACAGGGACAATTAGGGACACCGAGATCAAGAGGTGCATGTTGGACGACGGGTCTGCCGTGAATATTATGCCATTGAAGACATTACAGAAGCTGGGTTATAGGCAATCAGCACTACGCCCGAGTCTCATGATGATTCAAGGGTTCAATCAAGACAGTCAACGCACACTGGGATCAATCACGGTGATGTTAGAGATCGAAGAATTGACGACAAAAGTAACGTGTCAGGTGATCGACGCGGTGACAACATACAACCTCCTTTTAGGAAGGCCCTGGCTCCATCAGAATCGGATAATCCCTTCGACATATCACCAGTGTTTCAAATATAACAGAGATGGTGTCCAATATAGGATAGCAGCAGATCCGAAGCCATACACGATAGCTGAGTCATTTTTGGCTGATGCGAAATATTATGACCCTTCCGAAAGCGATAAAACCAGCAAAAAGTCCGACATGAGGAAGAAAGGACAAGGGGCAGAATCTCGAGTTGAGAAGCGCGTACAGGATGGTAAACCTCAGCTCATCACCCAGGGAAGATCCCAATGTCAACAGAAAAACCAACCTCAGCCGATTACGAAGAAATTCTATGTGGTACCGCAGCATCTGCGTCAGCCAGGGCAGTCTGTGTTAAAACTGATTTCAAATCAACACATGAGTGGACTCAAATCCAGCTTCAATATGCCTATACCCAGGATAGGAAGAACCAAGCCATTTCCAAAAGCTCTAAGCCAATTCATCGTGCCGTCAAGAGATGCCACCTAGAAAGATATCAAGTTCCACTCAGGGCCAAGCCAGCCAGTACCATCAGAAGGGAAAGAAGAAGGAAGAGGGTCTGCCCAATCTCGACCAATAGAAGAGAAGAGATATAGCAAAGCCAGCCGGAAGATTATGAGGAATATGGGATTCTTCAGTCAAGGCTCAGACACAAAGAAAAGACTGCTAGCTCCATTCGAAGAATAAAAGCAAGTATACAGAAACGGAGAAGGTCTAGGAGCCAAGGAAAGCGTAAACATGGTAACCATTGGCCCGGCAGAAGAAGTCCGAGCGCAGGATTCTATCGACGTAATCCAGCCAAGTGTCGCACCCGTGCAATTAGAAGATGGTGGACAACCGACGATTGATGAACTTGAAGAGGTGAACTTGGGTACCCTCGAAGAACCCAGGAATACATATTTGAGCAGAAACGTTCCAAAAATGAAAAAGAGAGATACATGCAGCTATTGAAGGAGAACAAAGACATCTTTGCCTGGACATATTCAGAAATGCCCGGGCTCAGTCCGGCAATCGCCATGCACAAGCTAAGTATCATGAAGGAAAAGAAGCCAGTGAAGCAGCCACAACGACGGTTTCATCCTGATGTTGTACCTAAGATTGAAGAAGAAATCAAGAAACTAATTCAGGCCGGATTCGTTCGAGAGGTGAAGTACCCCCGATGGATTTCAAACATCGTGCCAGTCAAGAAGAAGAGCGGACAGATCCGAGTCTGCGTTGACTTTCGGAATCTTAATGAAGCCTGCCCGAAAGATGATTTTCCTTTGCTAATTCCAGAATTATTGATTGACAGCACAACGGGATATGCAGTAATGTCCTTCATGGACGGGTATTTGGGATACAATCAGATTCGCATGGCCGCGGAAGATGAAGAAGCTACGGCCTTCCGTACAACCCTCGGCATCTACTGTTATCGCGTAATGCCCTTCGGATTAAAAAACGCAGGGGCAACATACCAGCGCGCAATGCACGTTATATTTCAGGATATGATGCATAAACACGTCGAATGCTATGTAGATGATCTAGTCGTAAGGTCGGCCAATCACGAGCAGCACAGAGAGCACCTAAGGCAAGTGTTCCAACGGTTGCGCAAGAAAAGTCTCCGTATGAATCCACTAAAATGCGCGTTCGGAGTTGGGTCTAGCAAATTTCTACGCTTCGTGGTCAGACACAGGGGCATAGAAATCGATCCCGCAAAGATCAAGGCCATCATAGAAATGCCGCCTATGAAGAACCTGAAGCAGTTGAAGAGTTTTCAAGGCCGCGTAGCATATTTGAGGAGATTCATCTCGAACTTGGCTGGTCGTTGTCAACCGTTCTCCCGCCTCAACAAGAAAGATGTTAAGCCTTGTCAACAACTTGGCTGGTCGTTTGAATGGGACGACGCTTGTCAGAAAGCCTTCGACTCTCTAAAAGAGATGCTCGGGAATTCGCCAGTCCTTGCCGCCCCAATCAAGGGAAAGCCACTGATTCTGTACGTTGCAGTAGGTGATAACTCACTGGGGGCGCTCCTGGCACAGAAGAACGAAGAAGAGAAGGAGAATGCACTATATTACTTAAGCCGCACGCTGGTAGGGGCAGAATTCAACTATTCAGCAATTGAAAAGATATGTCTCACTCTCATTTTTGCT
The DNA here is from genome assembly GCA_003013855.2 of Liriodendron chinense. Lineage (NCBI taxonomy): Eukaryota > Viridiplantae > Streptophyta > Magnoliopsida > Magnoliales > Magnoliaceae > Liriodendron > Liriodendron chinense. The sequence continues at coordinate 183,495 of ML058504.1, forward strand.
GTAAAGAAACTGAGGCATTACTGCCTCTCACACCAAATAACGTTGATATCCAAGGCGGATCCGATCAAGTTCCTTATGAACCGGCCTATGCTGTTTGGGCGTTTAGCTAAATGGGCCCTTCTCCTCTCCGAATTCGACATCACATAAGTCCCAGCTCAGGCTATTAAAGGACAAGCGATCGCGGATTTTCTCGCTGCGCATCCAGTCCCGAGCAGCGAAGAAATGGAATGTGACCTCCCGGATGACCAGGTTATGATGATCGAAAGACCACGGCTATGGCAAATGTACTTTGACGGAGCCTCCAGGTCGACAGGGGCAGGAGCGGGGGTTATATTTATCAGCCCACAGGGAGATTTGCTGCCCTACTCGTTTACAATAGTGCCAGCCTGCACCAACAATGAAGCAGAATATCAAGCCCTCATCATTGGGCTACAGCTCGCATTAGAGATGCGAATCAAGGCAATACAGATCTATGGCGACTCCAGACTAGTCATCGGACAGTTGACGACAGAATATGAAGTCCGCAAACCTGAGTTGTCGCCTTTCTGCCGCCAAGCGCAATCACTGTTCGACCAGTTTCGTTATAGCAGCATTTCACATATACCGAGACAGGAAAATATACAGGCCGATGCATTAGCTAGCCTAGCCGCTGCTCTGGCTAACCCCGGAGGTAGCCCACTTCAGGTAACGATCGAAGAAAGGAGGATCCTACCGACAGCCGTACTGCGTGGTGGCGAAGCAAGCGTAAACCCCATCTGTTGCTTCGAAATCACAGAAGATAATGACTGGAAAAGACCATTCATCGATTACTTGAAGTATGGGTTCTTACCAGAAGAGCTCAAGATGCGCACACAGGTTAGGAGACGCACTGGATCGTTTATACTACGGAATGACGTTCTTTACAAGCGCTCGTATGAGGGAGTGTTGCTACACTGCTTGGACCAGAAGGAAGCATACGCCACATTAAAGGAAGCCCACGGAGGAGAATGCGGTGCCCACCAAGGAGGCAGGAACCTACATCATCGTGTCCGACACATGGGATATTATTGGCCCACAATGGCGAAAGATGCAATAGAATTTGTCAAGAAATGTCATCAGTGTCAAATCCATGCAGATATCATACACTCGCCACCAGAAGAATTGCATCAGTCAATGATATCTTGGCCTTTCGCAGTCTGGGGCATGGATGTGATCGGGCCGATCAGCCCGCCCTCTTCCCAGGGACACCAATACATCTTAGCCGCGACGGATTATTTTTCCAAGTGGGCCGAGGCAGTCGCGCTTAGGAGCGTGAAGGCAAAACATGTTGAAAGTTTCATCCGCCACGCCATATTATACCGACATGGTATTCCTGAGAAAATCACCACGGACAACGGAACACCCTTCAAGAACGCTACTATTGATAAGCTATGCGCAAAGTTCAAGATCAAGCATTGTTATTCATCACCTTATTACCCCCCTGCGAATGGGTTGGCTGAGGCATTCAATAAGACTATTGTGAAGATTCTGAAAAAGACAGTGGCAGAAAATAAGAAGGACTGGGACAGACGGCTGCCCGAAGCATTGTGGGCATATCGAACCACACACCGTATAGCCACGCGAGCTACACCCTACTCGTTGGTGTACGGCACGAAAGCGGTGGTCCCGATGGAGATACAGGTTGAGTCGTTACGGGTCGCGCTTCGTTATTCCCTGACAACCGAACACAATGCCGAGATCAGAATGACCGAGCTGGATGATCTGGATGAAAAGAGACTGGTCGCCCAGCAAAGGCTCGAAATGTATCAGAAACAGATCTCAGCCTCATACGACAAACAAGTCCGCGGTAGGTCATTCAAAAGAGGTGACCTGGTACTAATGATGAAACGCCCGGTGATAGCTCAAGGCCCGAAAAGTAAATTCGACCCAAAGTGGGATCCAGTGTGCATCGTCGATGAAGTATACTCCAATGGAGCATATCGGGTGATCGATTGCAAGGGGCAAGGCATCAGCTCGTTGGTGAATGGCCGATTCTTGAAAAGATATTATACTTGACATAGAATACTGCTGTGATTTGTAAACACCCCATTAGAGGGAAAGTGTAATAGACAAACATCAAGAGAAATGACACCATACGATGATCAATGCTTACAATTACAGATACTAATCCTTTATTCCGTGTGCTTACACAGGCATCAGGAAAGTTATTGAAACCCGAGACGTATCAGGCATCATTACCCCGCCCCATCCAAAGTTATCAAGAATCGGAATGAAAAGATAGACTTTAAAGTCAAGGCTCGGGCACACCCATTCCGCATCAATATAGGTTTGAGTCCTGACAGGGGGACATTCCTTCCAAAATAATCTACGTTATATTCGAATCCAAACACAAATAAAAGAAATATCAAGTAGATAAAACACATAGCACAATCGCGTGACTAGTATACATATCATTACAACATTACTGTCACAACGTATCTCCGTAAAATTACAAAATAAAAAAAAATAATTACAGAGCCTAACTGTTCAAATTTCTTAAACATTGTTCTAGCAAATGAATTGCAGACTCCTGGGTTGCCCTCTGTGTTGCCTCCGCCGCAGCTAAGACTTGTGCAGGATCGGGGACGCTTTGAAGGGACTCTCTCGGTTCTTCAACCTGATTTCAAATAGCATTACGTTCGGCCTCGCGCTTTTCGATAGATAATTGCAGACAAGCCTTTTGATTGCCAAATTTTGAGAGATTGAGATGAACAACAGAGCGTTCAGCTTGCAGCCGTGCTATCTCATCATCTATCTCTGCCAGCCGATCTGTGGCTCCCTGATGCCCAATGGTGGCATCTTGCCAATCGTGCCTCATCGCAGTTACATCTGCCTCGCACAGCTCAAGTTTGGGCAGGAGGGCTTGCAAATGACAGCGCCTCTCCTCAACAGAAGGATCGACTCTAAAATGTCTCGCCTCGCTGAGTTGTGCCATGCCTTCCCTGAACAAGACTACATGGTTGATCATCAAAGAGACGTCAATACCGAGCCATGCAGCGTTGCATTCAAGCGCCTGCAGCCCTTCATCTAAGATGGACCATTCATCCATATCCTTCAGAGAGGCGGTGATGTTCGTTAGAAGACTCTTCAAAAGGTCCGCCTTCACCTTTGACAGCCCTCGGAGAGAAGAAATGAATGCCTCGGGCAAGGCGACAGGGGCTAAGGCATGAACAGGGACGGCCGCTGGTAAAAGAAATGGTAAAGTCAGTACAAAGAGGCATCAGTAAGGAAGAAGATAATCGAGACATTGAAAACAAGTAATATACCGGTGGCTTCAAGAATGTCAACGATAGGCACGTTAGTCGAGGCAGTAGGCATAGGCAATACTGGGGCAGGTTCGGCAAGCCCTTTGGTAGACGGCTCAGGTAATTCCTGAGAAGATAGCACTACGACCTCAGGAATGTTGGTGTCAGATGTTGGCATGGTAACAAGAAGGGATTCCGCAATAGGTTCGACCGATGACGGTACGACAGTAGGACGAGTCCTCGCAGCACGTTCCGATGCACTTGTTCCTATACCAAAAACTTCAACCCCACGGGGAGCCTCCCTAATAGGCTCAACTAATGACGGTCCAGCGATGGGAACAACTTCCACAATAGGATCAGCTGATGAAGGTTCGACAGTCGGAGATGCTTCCGAGGTGAGTTCAGGTACACTCGATGCAGCGACAGAAACCGAAATGCCCCGAGAAGCTAAATCAACATCCCCAACCCTAATATCTTCAACACGGGAAAGGGTCAGGGGAGGTGTAGCCTCCACAGCAGCAGCGGTCGTCGTTTCATGAACAAGACCCTGGTCCTCTGCAGGTTCAGCCATGGGGATATCAGAGATAAGAATAGTGTCATCGGGCGCCTCGTCATCCAAGTCCATGAAAATCGCTCCAACATTCGCCTCAGGGACAAGCTTGTCGTATATCGGTTCATCGTCATCGCCTCCTCCAGTATGACGATCGTCGCTCAAATTCTCCTGAAGACTCAGCTCACCCTCTTCCCTGACTACACCCGCATCACCAAGCGGAGTACCACCAACGGCCTCAGAAAGTTGTTTCTGTAATCTCTCTTCATCGTACCTCTTACGCATCTTGGCAATGTTCTTCCCTCCATCAACTATCGAAGTGCGATGAGAAGTCTTCACCCGAGGACTCGTTCGCGCAAGTGGCATCTCATCATCACCACCATCATCGCCATCGTCGTCACCACCAGCATTACCACCATCATCGCCGCCATCTCCACCATCATCACCGCCCCCACTGCCATTATCATCATCACCGTCCCCATCATTTTGGTCATCATTACCCCTGGAAATATCACCTCCTTGATGCACCTCATCGATAGGCCCGAGAGACGGGAACTCGGGGCCCGCCTGCACAATACTCCTTTCCCCATAAGCAACCCAACCTTCTAGGGTGTGCTCGGGCTTCTCGTGATCAATCACCACATTCATCGAAGTCATTAGTCTCAGAGTACCCGGTACAGCAGGCTGATGAAGATGCTCCGCCACGTACCCCAGTCCGTCGGCAGGAGCTGGGCTAACAATCGGAGGCGTAACAAAGACGGGATCAGTCACATGATGACCATTCCGAATCAACGTATACTGATGAACCCACCATCTCATCCACCCGAAAGATGCGCCAGTGACACTCCCCGTCCCAGGGATAGCAAAAGAGCAACCAGTCCCAGTCAATAGAAGCTGCCGCCACATCGATTTCCAATGGATAGGCCCGATGCCATATGCTCGCTGCTCATGAGTCACCGGCTCCAATGTGGCAGGTACTCCTTGATCATATCCAAATTGACGAGCAAAGCGGTTGGGGTAGTACGGTTCTCTCCAGAACTCCAGTCCCTCACGAAGAGGAAGCGAGGACGGGCGGATGGTTATCAAGAATGAGCGTTCGTTATGGTCTATGCTCTCATCATCTGTGCACAATATGGAATCTTTGCTCCGGGTGCCTGAGAAGTGGAAAAAGTGGATATCGTCGTATCTTGCAATCCTCTCCCTGACGGTGTTCAAATTTTGACCTACCATCTTCCGTTTTTTAAAAAAGTACAACGGGACCACCCCTCGCTGAATATAATCTCCAGACTCGATACCATACACCCAAGGGAAATACACCCCGAGCCATCCGGATAGGAAATGCCATCCACAGTAAGCCGAATTCATGCCGAAGGCAGCCCGGTCCTTGTTGCTGATAACATAACCGAAAGCCCGATAGAGAGAACATAATACGGCGAGAGCTATTGCATAATGGTGGCCATTCGCCAAGGCCCCTGCGACAGCGAAACAGGACACCCTCACACTGTCGGCCTGCTTCGAGCTCGGCAAGACCACACAACTCAGCCAGTACGCCAAGAAGCCGGCCAGCTCGCAGGTCGGGGATAACTTGTTTGGGCGGGGGAAGTTTTCCTTCATTCGATCCTCTAAAAAGGCCTTGTCCCCGCGGCCTTCGTCATAAGCCGCATAGTCCAGACTGCAATGAAGAAGACAAAGTATTAATGGAGGAGAGAAAGGCGAAACAATGACATACAACTTGCAATTAAGCGCTTACTCTAAGCCATGGCTGAAATAGACCAGCCAGTCTTCGAAGGGAAGTTTATCCTTGAAAGCCCAGAATTGCGGTAGCTCCGCAAATAACTCATAACAAGCCGGGGAGAAGAAGCCTTCGCTCACCCCCTTTTTCTTCCGAGACAACTCTTCATCACTCGGAACCCACTCATCATATATCCTCCCGCGGATCGGGAGACAGCGATGCGGTTCAAGTCCCATAGCGAGATGCTCATTTCTCCATATGGCAGATGAAATGTGTTGGTGATAGAGCACCAGTGGTTCAAGAACCCCTTGTAAACCCACGGTTCGCGGCAGAAGTAACTCGAGGTGGCCGCAATAGCCTTAAAGAGCCCACCACTTTCAAGGTCTCCTTATGGCGTTCCAAAATCCGGTTCGCCCATGCCTCATACCTGGGATGAGCAATCAAGTGACCGCGGGTCCGGAAGGCGCCCGATAACCAGATCTCTGTATCACCCAGGTGATGAAATCTTTACCGGAGAGTTTCGAAGTAATGTGTTGGGAAAGGCCGATGGGGGTCCTGATTCGGCTCTAAAAATATCATAAGCTTTGGGTCCAAGACAGCCTGACGCCTGCCGTCCTCAAACAGGGAACAGTTGAGAAAAGGCCTAGGAATAGATGTCCACGTCTCCACGCTAAAAAACGAGTTTGCGCGGCACACATCTGCGGGCTCGATACTGGGAAGAGAGCGATGCCGCTGGAAACTTCTAGTGGATCTAATATACCCACGTGTATAAGGGTTCCGGATGGCAAGAGGAGAAGTGACTAACTTTACGGTTGACCAAACAATCTTCATTTTGTCAGACTTGGACCTGGTCTATTTCTCCAGGTATACTTGTTTCGCGCCCTTGCCAGCCCTCTTCGGGCGACCGCGTCTAGCAGATTGGGCGGGAGCCAACGGACTCGCCTCGCCCTCTTCGGAACCTGTTGTCCCGTCGCTTCGGAAGCCCCGCAAAGGAGCAAACTAGGAGTCCCACTGTTCGTGTGTACCCCTGTCTGGGGGAGGTGGTACAACCCGGTCACAGAGAATCTTCCTTTGCATGTCCTTGGGCAACGTTAGTATACGTTCATAGAAATTGAAAGTTTCCGGGGGCAGAAACCATTGGGGATTCTGATCGGACGGGCGAACAACGTTCCTCGAAGCCACCCGCTTACGCTTTGAAGGAGTCGATGGAGGACCTGAAGGACCAGCCTCATAAGGGTCGCTAGCCATCACAATCTGCAACAGCACATGAAAAGCTTAGATATAGCTCAAAGCAAATGCACAAAAGAAATCAACGCTCTCAAAGTTCAAGAGGATGTAAAGTAGTATGCAAAGACGACATGAGCACCGATAAGCGAATCAAGGTCATAGTAAAATGTATTCGAACTAGTAAAGAAGGAAATAGCACGACAGCATTCACAACCACGACATCATCATCACATACAAACAAGGACGGATAAAAGAAAAAGAAAACAACATAATCATCATCCATTAACTGAGACAGGCCCAAAATGTTCGGACTGTCATATCAATTGTTTAAATGTTAAAGTTAGAGTTTGTCATAAGACAACACAAAATTGCGAGATCTCCTTCCTGCGGACAGAAAATGATCTCAGTCTTGCAGCAGAGGAAGAAGCCGAGCCTTCAATTCGTCCACCTTCTCTTGGACCCGCGCTTCTTTAGAAGTCAGGTCCATTAGATGGGAGATGCACTGCTGCACGAGGTTGAAGTGCACGTGTTCAGCATTTGCCCAGTTCCTCACTATGGAGACATCGATCGCCAGATCGTCATATTCCCTCAAGGCCTCTCTGATCCTTCTCCAGATGCTGGCGCGATGATCCGGAAACTCTGCCTCCGCCAGTGGGACAGCCCAAGCCAGGAATCGTCTTTTCGCCCTTTTCTCCCTCTTTAGAGAGTTAAGCTGGCTCAATAAGGCCAGGAAAGAATCAGCCAAGGGAGGCTCCGCCGCCTCAAGAAGTTCCAGTTCTTCTGGAAACGAAGAGTCGCCAATAAAACCAAGAATGGCCTCCCTATGCTCATCAAAAGTGGAGGCCATAAGCGAAACATTCCGGATAGCCTGTAGTATGAGACGAGAATCCGTACCGAGCCTGGATAAAGCCTCAGACACCTCATCATATTGAAAATGGAGGGATGACCAAGCTTCCAGACGATTAAGGGAGTCAAAAAGCCGTTGAAAGCAGTCACGAGCTGCGCGTAAGGAGGCACGAGTCGCAACCATTGTCTGCTGGAAAAAACAAGACTAACAACCCGATTTGAGAACCGCGGTAATTCGACAAAAGGAGTAAAGAGAGGAAGCATATGAAGATTATTTACATCAGATCCAAAGTCAATGGAGGCATGCGCAGGTACGTCTAAACTCTACCTAAATTAATCATGATAATTCCTAGAAAATGTCATTTTTTTTTTGTCAGGCATAGCCCAAGATTTAAAGTATATGAGACCCGACACGGCTTCCGGATAACAATGAATGCACATGAAAATTTATGATGGAAGTGCGGGGCCCCATATCCTTTAAAGTAACGATCCCTGTCACCACGGGAATAGCTTTGCCCACCCAAAATGTGGATATAACGGGCAGTGTTGGGCCAAATTTACACACGAAAGAGCCCTCAGAAGCAAAAAAAAAAAAAAAAAGTCAAAATCCGGGAAACTGGGTGCGTCGGACCCAACACACCCCTAAAAAATTAAAATTTGCAAAAAAATGCAAAGTTGAATATCTGGGTGTGTCGACCTCCAATGCACCCCAAAATACCAAAATTGGCTAAGTCCAGTATATGGGTGCGTCACGCCCGACGCACCTCGAAATTCACTGATTTTTCCAAGTACGATATTTGGGTGCGTTGGACCCAACGCACCCTTAAAAATCTAAGGGTTTCCCAACTTGTGACAAGGGGTGCGTTGAGCGCAACGCACCCTGAAAATCCCAAAATTTAACCAAGTTTGAATACTTGGGTGCATTGAGCGCAACGCACCCTTAAAATCAAGAATTCCACCAAGTCATTAACGCACCCCAAAAATCCAAGTATTTGAAATAAAAAAGGTGCGCTGGACCTTTTTTGGGTGCGCTGGCGATATTAAATGGGTGCGTCGGAGAATATTTGGGTGCGTCGAAGGCAGAGCAAATGCACAGTAAAAAAACGAAGAATGAAATGAAATCAAGCTATCTTATCTATTTATAGTGTGGACCCGGGAATCCGATGCGTCGCGATGAATGGCTATAGGTCCATCGCAACGCACCGGAGGGGCATCTGTTGGGGTCCCAAAAGTCAGTACTGAAATTGCGTCGGGTAGCTTAACACGACACCCTACGCATACGCGTGCGGAAGCTTGAGGAGCAACTAGAATTATGGCTGAACCTATAGGAGGGGGGTGAATAGGACCTTTTTTTTTAAAAAAAAATCTTTTCGCCTACTTTAACAAATCAGCAAATTAAAATATGTAAGCGATTAACACTTTGGCTTCCAAGCCTAAGTGGGTCCAATTAAAAGACTAGCAAAAGATAAAGTAATTAACAACCTAGTCTAATCAACTCATGTGGACTAGAGAGGATGGATCAAGAAATGCTCAAGTCAACATGAGGAGTGAAAGTACATCTTGTGAGTGTGGATGTGCCTATCAAGTGCCTAGCATACATTCCTAACTAAGCATTCATAATTAACAAATTACACTCAATGCATTAAAGAGAAATGTGCTCAAGATCAATCACAAACACAAGGATGTATAGTGGTTCGACTACTTGTCTACTCCACTCCCGGTTCAAGTACTCAACCCCTTTGAGCACACCGGCATTCACTGGGGAGTTTAAATCTGGTTCCTCCCAACCAAGGTGTTTTAACTCGGATCCACCCAACCGGGGAGTTTACAGGTTCCTCCCAACCTACACGTTTGCACCCGTGTTGGTGTCTCCCCCTTGGAGACTTTGTTTAGGCCCGACTAACGTGCCAAGGAACGACTGACGTCCCTAGATTTTAGGCCCAACTAATAGGCCAAGGATCGACTGACGACCCCGGGGCGAGTTTGTCAAACAAACTCTACACTCAACTCCCACAGGGAATTAAGTGGATGGACTCTTAACAAGACAACCTTACTTGTCGGATTGAGCCCCTTGTTGCGCCGCTTCGGGTTACTTCTTCTCGCTCTCCCGTGCTTGAATCAGCTCCCCTTGTGCTCCCCCGATCTTTGACGCCGTTGCTTTGCCAAGGCTTCAGCTCCAAGATCAGCTACCTTGCATGTGATGCTCCATTGGAGATGCCCAAGGTGCTATGGAATGGTGAAACCTCTACAAATGGTAGGAAATGGGTTTCCTAGAGGAATGCACCTAAATGGACTCCTAGGTAGTGTTTAGACAAAGGATTTAACTATCATCAAGGTGTCTAAACCCTAGGAATCAAGAGGGAACAAGTCCTATTCTCAAGATGCCATTGAATGGCCCAAGCTTGTGATGAAAACATAAGGAGAATGGCTTGCTATAGGTTTGGGATAGAGCCTTTAATGATCTCTAGCAATGGTGGCTTCTATCTCCTCAAAATCCCCTCTCCTGGCTCAAAAAACGAATCCCCCTTTTAAATAGATTTTCTTCCAACGGTCAAAAAACGGGCAGATTCGCGCATCTCCGATTGATCGGAAGAAGTTCCGATTGATCGGAGACCTGTCCGATTGATCGGAGACAAGTCCGATTGATCGGAAATCTATCCAGTGAAGTCTCTGGAAGATATTCCGATTGATCGGAACACTGTCCGATTGATCGGACGGACCCCTTCCGATGGATCGGAAGACTGTCCGATTGATCAGAAATATGTCCAGTGGATTTTCAAGGTTGCTGGAAAAATTTCCGATTGATCGGAGCTTCTGTCCGATTGATCGGAGTCCTATCGGAGCCAGTGTCCGATTGATCGGAGTCCTATCGGAAACTGCTGTTTGAGCCTATTTTATTGCAGCAGCTTCCACCTCTTAAATTAGTCTATCTTATCATGTTTTTCATGGAGTTCTAAGACTAATAATGATGACTAAGGATATACCTAGTTGGTGCAAGTCATCTAAGAGGTTATGGGTTAGGTTTTGGTCAAGGTAGGGCACACCAAGGCATCACATTTACCTGTTTCTCATTTCTTGATGTAGCCGGTCCATCTTGAGTCTTCGCTCTTCGTCTTCATTAAGCTCAACCGACACTAGACCCACTGACCTAAGTAATTGACAAACAAGGTGCACTAGTATGCCATAGAAAAGTGCACTAACAAGTACCCTCTAAAACAAATTAATTGGACACGTGCTTCGAGAAAATCACACAAAATACTACCCGACGCACCCAAACACCCAGATTTTACAAAGGATCCAGTACTTAGTCATTTTCTCCGGTGGGCCCCACAGATCACCGTGATCAAAACCGCCCAGAATCAAGCAGACACGTTCTTCATGAATTATGATAAGCAGTGCATGGCGATTCGCCGAGAAACGGGCCCCACAAGCCCTCCGTTTCGCAAAACCCAATTTTGCAAAACACGGGTACGTCAAGCGCACCCATTTATTCAGTCCAACGTACCCTTAAATTCATGAAAATTCAAGAAGTGTTTCAGGATGTTTTTTACCTCTGAAAAAAATACTATCGACGCGTCCATAAATTCAGAAAATACGGAACTGCAATTTTAGGGTGCATTGGACTGCAACGCACCCTAAAATAACCCAACGCACCCATAAAATCACCAAAACCAGCATGGTATTTTTTGGATGCATTGAACTCTAACACACCCAAAAATAGCTCGACGCACCCATAAAAATCAGCACTTTTCAAAATATCATTTTTGGGTGCGTCGGAGCTCCCACGTGCCTATTTGGGGGTGCGTCAAAGACTTTATGGGATGCGCCATACGTGGCAGGCCCTCATTGGTCACTGTCCGGTATTTTCGGGTATAAATACCCCTCCCACTGTTCATTTAGACAGATTGGAACAGATTAAGAGAGAGAGAGAGAGAGCTATTATCCCCTGAGTATCTGGGATTTGTCGCCGGAAACCCTCGCCGGAATCCCTTTCCGACAGCCGAAAAACTTTTCCGGTAACTGAAATTCTTTTCCGATCGCCGGCATCTTCCACCGGAAGGTCACTCTGACCAACACCACCGCAGGTTCGGATTATAAAAAATCATAAGTGTGAGCACGCACCCGAAAATAGCTTGACGCACCCGAAAATTCAACATCATTCAGATATGTATTTTCAGGGTACATTGGACTCCCACGCACCTGAAAATAGCTTGACGCACCCGAAAATTCAACAAAAAGCGGATTTGTATTTTCAGGGTGCATTGGACCCCAACGCACCCGAAAATTACCCCACGCATCCGTAAAATCAACATAATTCAGACATGTATTTTCAAGGTGCGCTGGACTCCCACGCACCCATAAATTATGTCCCACGCACCCAAAAAATCAGCCAATTCCAGAACATGTTCATGGGTGCATCGGACTCAATTTTAAGTGTTTTCAAGTGCCACTTGAGCCTATTTTGGGTATTTCGAGCGTTCCGGACGCAATGAAATGGTCAAATGGACATTTCAGGATCTCTAAATGAGCAGAATTGTGCATCTTCAAAGTTCAATCTGATTTGACACGATGAACGAAACGACTTCTCGAAAGAGACGCCGCCAGCATCTAGAACTATGCAAACATGTCATCATTTATATTTACTGTAAAGATGTGATCCGATTTGAGTCGAAAGCTAGACAAACGGGACTATGGTTATCACGATAAACCATACCAAAGAGTTTCAATTCACTACAAAATAATTGTTATGAACTGCCACAACACAACAGTCGATGCCCTACCCATTAAAAACGGCATCCGTCGGTTGGGCTACGCAGGTATACACAACTGCAGAGTGGACTTCCCGAGGTCACCTGTCCATACATTGACAGGCGCAGGCCCAGAGTCGTCCTTCTCAGTCATAAACCCTGATAGTCTCAGCCCGGATCTCCGGCCAAAACATGGGACATAGACATCTGACTAATACAAAGATGGTTCGGTCCATAACAAAACAAATACAGGTCTCTATGACCACAAACTCTCAGACCATAGTCCCTACTGACTAGTCTTTTGCCTTTTAATCAAGGGTCATCGATCATTCGATGTAATTAAGGGCTCGTGCCAGATCACGGCCTGGAATGTACAAGATCTCAGGATCTCTGGAATAAAATTCGCCTTGCGATATCTCTCCTTGTGTACTTTTATGAATGCTTGTGATTGTCTATGATGTTTCCATTATTCAGAACCCCAGAGCAACACAACACCACATTTCAAGGAAAATGTCCCCTTTTGGAGTTCATTTTTCTAGTTCTAACAGTGTGTTAGTCGCTCTTTTAGTGTAAATGCATGTGCACCTTTTTCTCCTTCTCCTGCAGTGTACTATATGTTTTATTCTAATAAAGCTGTGTGTGTGAGAGCATGTTGCTCTAACACAACATTCTACCAAACTCCCTTCTTCTTTCTCACTTCTCACCTCTTTTCTCCTTATTCCAATCACCAAATCATCTTCTACTTGGTATCAGAGCCAAGATCAGGCCATTCCACACCAAGAAAGTTGAAAGGCGACACGTGAGCTTGCTGATGTCAGCGTTGTATGGACGGATGGACCCCATTTGAACTGAAAGTTCAGGGGTTTGGTAGATCTTTATTTTGGAGGATTTTCATGATTTTTTGGAATTTTTTGGGAGCTTCTTTTATGGTGTGTTGGTCAAAATAGGAAGATTCGGAAGTCGGGCCACCAATAAAATTTTCTTCGATTTTTCTCAAATATGTAAGTTTTTCTCCAGATTCTTTCCTCAAGGTGGACCTAAATCTTCCTCCCAAGCTATTCCTAGAGGAGTTTTGAGCTATGATTGCCTTTTCATTGGGTTCTAACCCAAAATAGACTTGCGACCCTACCTTTTTGGGGTTCCTTACGTCAAATCTGACAAATTTTGTGGTATTTTTGAAAGATTGGTGATTGTTTTTCTTTATCTTGAAGGATTGAGTGAAAAAGAGTTGCTTGTAGTGCCTTTCACTGGGAACCCCCCTTTCTTATGGAAGACAAATGACCCTCTTCTCTTGGTATGGGTTCTCTTGAATCCACCCCCTTCAAATTACCTCCATAAAGTTTAATGATGAGAACTACCTCCAATGGGCACAATCTGTAAAAGTGTTCTTGGGGGCCCGTGAGAAGTTGTTGTATGTTTTGGATGATCCTCCAAGCTCTACAAACACCTCTTACAAATCTTGGACAAAGGAGAACTATCAAGTCATTGCATGGCTATTGAATAGTATGGACTCATCGGTTAGCCACTTGGTGATGTTTTTATCCTCGACTAAAGGCATTTCGGATACTCTTTATGATATGTTCTCTATGTCTCAAAATTTCTCCAGGGTATTTCAGCTTATTCAAGACATTGGCCGGTTCCAATAAGACTCAAGATCCTTAAAAGATTACTATTCGACACTTCGAGGTATGTGGGATGAGCTAGATCTATATTAGCCTCTTCCTTCCAGATGTAAAGACGATCATGAACATGCTCGTAAGCAACGGGATGACACTCGCATCATGCAGTTCCTAGTCGGGTTGAACTCTAATTATCTTCGTATTCGGGATCAAGTTCTTGTGTAGGATCCACTTCCCCCGTTGACGACAGTCTATGCCATGTGTCAGCGCACTACTGTCTCCGCTCGTCCTTCACCTTCATGTGTGTCACCCGAGAGTTCGGCACACCTTGCTGCAAATCAGTCTTCTCTTCTTCTGTCTTTCGGTCACCCTCCTTGAGTTTGGGATGCATTTTTAGTTATGGTGGTTGTTGTAGGGGCCATGAGGGAGACTGCAATAGAGGCGGTCATAATCTTCGTAGTCGTGGTTGACGTGGATGAGGACGTGATGGGTCTCACATTTGTTCGCATTGCGGTGGAACCAATCATACTATTGATTATTGCTGGCAGCTCCATGGTCGTCCTACGTGTGCAGTTACCTTCGTTACTACCGCATCTAGTCCTGAGGGACAACCTTCCACAGCCACCTCTGTTGCAGTTGAGCAACCTTCTTCAAGAGAGTCTCTTATTATTTCTCGCGCTGCATATAATGCCCTGATGCGGCTTCATGTTCGTGATGTTCCTGAGCCTTCTCATGCAGCTTCGACCCAATCAGGTACCGCTCTTCTTGTGTCTTCCTCTCCTACCTCCTGGGTCATAGACTCTGGAGCTTCCTCCCACATGACTGGTAAGTCACAACTCTTCTCCTCTTATTCGCCTTCCTCTCAATCTCAGTATGTCACTATCGCAAATGGATCCCAAACACCCATTTCTGGAATTGGTTCCATCTTTCTTTCTCCTTCCTTGCCATTGTCCTCAGTTTTGCATGTGCCTCATTTTCCATTAAACTTATTGTCTGTTAGCTCTCTTACTAAATCGTTGAATTGTTTTATTACCTTCTTTCCTTCTTATCGTCTTTTTCAGGACCTTCAGACGAAGAGAGTGATTGGTGGGGGGCATGAGCGAGGAAGTGTTTATCTTCTCAATGATACATTTGTTGCTACTTCAAGTACACTTTCTCTTGATCGAGAATCCATGACATGGTGACACTGTCGTTTAGGCCATCCTTCCTTAGCTCGATTGAGACTTTTGTTTCCATCCTTATTTGTTACTAGACCATTACATTGTGATATTTGTGAATTGTCTAAACATCATCATACTACATTCCCTTTGAGTACTTCCGGGAGGAAACCTTCCCCTTTTGAACTGGTTCACTCCCCAGTTACCTCCACTTTTGGATTTAAATATCTTATCACCTTTATTAATGATTATTCTCACATGACTTGGGTTTATCTTTTGAAATCTAAGGGTGAAGTGTTTGATGTGTTTAAAGTGTTTTATCGTGAAGAGTGCACTCAGTTTTAACGTTCAATCAAAACCCTCCATTCTGATAATTGGGGGGGGGGGGGGGGGGGAGTACATGTCCACTGCTTTTGTGTCCTTCTTGCAGGAACATGGTATTTTGTCTTAGACATCCTGTGTTCGCACACCTCAACAAAATGGTATTGTAGAACGAAAGAATCGTCATCTTCTTGAAGTTGTTCGTACCCTTCTCCTTAGTAGGCACCTACCTAAACATTTTTGGGGTGATGCTCTTCTAACTGCTACTTTCCTTATTAATCGTATTCCCTCTCGCATCTTGTCTTACAAATCTTCATTTACTATGTTGTATCCTCATGACAATCCTTTTCCCTTACCTCCTAAAGTTTTTTATTGTACATGCTTTGTTCAAATTTTGGATGGTAGTAATGATAAACTTAGCCCTCGGGCAGCTAAATGTGTCTTCTTAGGATATACTCAAAGTCAGAAAAGGTATAAGTGCTATGACCCCTCGACTAGTAAGAAATATATCTCTGCTAATGTAACCTTTTTTTAGGATGTTCCATTTTTCTCGGCTCACAGTCGATCCCTCTGTGATCCTCTTGAGAGTCAGGGGGAGCATAATGCTTCTCCTCTTCCTTTTGTCACTAATGATCACGGGGAGATTCTTCTTTCCCCTATCCCTGATTCTGTTGGTGATTTGTGTGACCCTAAGCCTCTGCGAGTGTATCATCGTCGAGTAAATCTTCACAGGCTTAGCTGTCCACCCTTCCGCTCACTTTGGATGTTGGCTCAGGTGATTCACCTACCTTAAGTTTGGATCTACCCATTGCCTTACGCAAATGATCACGATCATGTACTCAACATCCCATTAGCAACTTTGTTTCATATGATCATCTTTCACCATCCTTTCAGTCGTTTGCAGCTTCTATTTCATCATTGGCTATTCCTCGGTCTCTCTCACATGCTCTTCAAAGTCCTGACTGGACGAAGGCGATGATGAAAGAAATGTCTACTCTTGAGAAGAATCATACATGGGAGCTAGTTCCTCTTCCTCCAGGTGTTCGCTCGCCTTAGGTGCAAGGTTGCGATGTAGTAATAATTCTCGGTAAGACCGAGGTCGATTCTCAAGGATTTTCGTAACAATTCTAAACTTTATAACTAGGATGGGATAAATTCGGATTTGTATCGATTAATAGAAATTAAGAACATAAATCTATCTACTTTAGAACTAAATTAGGAAAATAAGCACTAGAGCGCCAAGGATCCACTAATAATCATTCACAATGCCAATTCAAACCATTCAAACCAATCACTGAATTGGAATCGGAATTCTATCCCTATCCAATTGGAATATAGAGCAATAAAATAATCACAAAAGGTCTAACATAGATGGATCATCTGCTGATATGATTCTCTGATAATCAACTAAGGCATTGGGCGTATTCAATCTCATAACCCAATCCTTCACAAAACAATTAAGATCACATTCATGATTCTTCCTCAAGGCTTGTCACCAGACTTGATTTAGAAGCATGAATTGAACTTCTATTGAACCAAAATCAATACATAAATACCTATCTCAGATCCAATCAAAAGATAAGAACTCCTTCTAGTTTAGTTCTAGATAAGCTCTTAGAAAACTTAATTTGTAAGATCCCCTAGCATCCAACATATCATGATGGATCTAAGATCTCTACAACCTAAAATCCTATCAATTAACACCCCATTAAGCAATATCAGTAATCAAAACATTCCATGTAAGAGAAATCATAAGAGATAGAAGATTAACTAAAAATACTAACTTTATTTCAAACTTGAACTAAAAGTGTTATTCATTAAACCAAAAGTACTTGAACTAATTCGAATTAAGCATTGTAAACAACCAAAAGCTTCACATCTTAGCCCTAGCTAAGAGGTTTAGCTAACCATTAATAGGTCAAACTAAAACTCAAAAGAAAATCTCCTAAAAGCATAGAAAACCATAAAAACCCTAATTGGAAAAGTTGCGAACGCTCTACGGCGCTCCTCTCCACCTCCCACAAGTTCCCAAGCCTTCTATGATGCCTTAGGAACGAACCCTATGTGTCCTTTTATAATAATGAAGCCCCACCGACTTAGAAACTTCCAGAATCTGGGTATTACTTACGCAACTGTAAACAGGTTTGATTGATATTCCGATCGATCGGAACTATTTCTGATCGATCGGAACTATTTCCGATCGATCGGAAATTCTGTCAAGAGAGTGCAGAGTTTTTAGTCTTAAAATTTTGATTTTTTGATTGATCGGAACTAATTTTCGATTGATCGGAACTAATTTCCGATCGATCGGAACTAATTCCGATTGATCGGAATTTCACTCCAGCAATATTTCAGGGCCATTTTCTGATCTTTCTGCGTTTTATTTTTCTGACCCTGCAGTTCTGCACTTTGATTTTTCTGGCCATTTCAGGTCATTAACTTGATTTCTCTAGGGCTTTTTCTTCACTTCTTTGTATCATCAAATCTTGGTCTTCTAATCACTCAAAATCCTCCAAATTAGCATTAAATTCATGACATCTCTCTCTTTTACCTACAAACACAAAAACAAGCATAATTCTTAACTTTAATAACTTAAACTATGCAATTGTGCTACGAATTGGGGTTCAAATATGCACAATTCATGGCCCAATTCATGCAAGCTCCTCGTTCCTCACATCTTACAGCTGTCTACCGCATTCTCTGGTATCTTAAATCGGCCCTGGGCCTTGGCCTTTGCTTTCAGTCTCATGGACATCTTCATCTTTTGGGCTATTCTGATGCCGATTGTGCAGGTAGTATTTATGATCGTCGATCCACGTCCGGCTTTTGTACCTTCTTAGGTGGCAATCTTGTCACATGGAAAAGCAAGAAGCAGCTGGTTGTTGCTCGATCCTCGGCTGAAGCAGAATATCGTGCTATGGCTCATGCAACTTGTGAGCTCGTGTGGCTTCGCACCCTTCTTACTGAACTTAGCTATGCTCCTTCAAGTCCTCTTCCTCTGCATTGCGACAACCAAGCGGCCATACATATTGCTCGTAACCCTGTTTTCCATGAGCGCACCAAGCATATTGACATGGACTGTCACTTTATACGGGAGAAAGTTGCCTATAAGGAAATCATCACTCCCTTTGTTCGCTTTGGGGATCAACTTGCTGATGTCCTTGCAAAGTCTTTAAGTAGAGATGGTCTTCATCGTGTTCGTGACAAGTTATGATCAACATCTATGCTCCAACTTGAGGGGGAGTATTGGAGTTAGTGTGTGATAGTGGCTCTTTTAGCTCTTTTAATGTAAGTGCATATGCACCTTTTTCTCCTTTTCCTGCAGTGCACTATATGTTTTATTCTAATCAAGTTGTGTGTGTGAGAGCATGTTGCTCTAACACAACATTCTCCCAAACTCCCTTCTTCTTTCTCACTTCTCACCTATTTTCTCCTTATTCCAATTACCAAATCATCTTCTACATGGACTGATCGGATTTTGTTCCCATGACACGTGTGCAAAGGTGCACAGGAGAGCAGGCATGTGTGTGTGTGTGTCGATTATATATATATATATATATATATATATATATATATATATATATATATATATATATATATATACTGACTGACCCATCAATCCCAATAATATTGCCCATGCTAGGAACACTGGTGGTCCCTCTGTAAGCCTAATTGGCATGTTTCTCATAATGCCAAAATTTTAGTAAGTTGTCACATGTCACATAGCGTGCAGACCATCCTCATTGTTTTAAGTCCAAAACATTCCATCCCAAATGAGTAGAAAGCAGTATAAAAGAGACCAATAGTAACTGGAGGTAAAGGTACAAAGCCTTGATAACTTACCTGATGAGTGATGCCCGCAACCAAAGGCCATGTCTTTGGGTTTAGTAAGCAAATAGGGCAAACCTATTCAAACCGATGACATAAGAGAAAAGGCTAGTGATCAGCTTATAGATCTTCGTGAGAAACCTCTACTATTCACACACATATATATATATATACAAAATGGAAATTACTTGTTTTTCGATACCCCGTTATAAGTTCTATCCATATACGTTCTAATTGTTAGTTCATACTAAATCCAATTTCATTCTATTGAAATTGAGAGAAGAGAACAAGATAAATGAATTTGACTTTAACTTCCTTTTATTTATCCCAATGTAGTTCCATCTTCATGTGTTTTTTTTTTTTTTTTAGTTGCATGAGCTTTTTTCTTTTTCTATTTTTTTGCTAACCTGTAATAAAGATATGAAACAAAAGAGAAATCCAAATTAAATAATTCACAGGACTGCGACCAACCTGGTTATCCCATTAAGCACTTGTAGGAGGAGTTAGGCCCCCAACTGGAGTGTGTCCATGGTAAGGAAATGTCCGCACGGCCGAAGTGTGTTCATGGTGAGGAGGTGAACTTGGCTGTGTTAGTGCACTTTTCTGTGGCATACTAGTGCACCTTATTTGTCAATTACGTGAGTCCTAGAGTCTAGGTGATGCAGGATGCCCTAATTATAATGCATGCTCATGAACATATATAATCCAGTGGAAATAAACAGCAATAATAGTCTAAAAATTTAGCATCTACCATCATAAACTAAGAGAATCACAAAAGAGACATGCAATGGAGCGGGCCATTATCACAACCACAAAGTATGATGTTCAAATATTGCATAGGTTGGATCTAGCGAGGGATGGAACCTCCCGATCTTGCATGGTTAAGATCCAAACGAGCAATGGGGATCACTAGTCCGGGGAATCGAAGGATATCTCAGATTAGATGATCAAGCTCTAAGAATTAGGGTTATGAAACCTAATCTCGGATTTAGGGTTGTAGAGAATGAAGAAGATAGATTAAGAGAAAGGGGAAAGAAGAAGGAATTACCTTAGAAGAATGTTAGAGGAAGAAGGAAGAAGGAAGAAGGAAGAAGAAAAGAGAAGATTGGAGAAGAGGAAATAGAAGATCCACAGAGAGAGAGGGAGGAAGGAGGCAACCAAAAGGCTTTCTTTTCATTAATCAATAGTTAATTTCGTTTTTTGGGCTTTACTCTCTTAAATAAGCATTAAGAAATAAGAAAAGTACGAAAATACCCTCAATACTTAAGTAAAAATAAAACTAAAAAAAATAGTTCATGTCGTGGTCGGGTGCCCAGTGACCAATCGGTCGGGCGCTCGATGAAGGCCAAAAATGTCCAGAGAGTAAAACTCAAAAATGGATGAATTTCGGGCGCCCAGTGACCAATCGGTCAGGTGCCCGATGACAGTGAAAACTGTCCAGTGAGTTTTTCCACATCTTGAGCTAATTTCGAGCGCCCGATGACCAACGGTCGGGCGCCCGACAACACCCAGTCGGGTCTTGCTCCATCCTACACGCATGTCTTCCCAATGTGGGGTCTTCTATGTGCCAAACCACGCGTGTAGGGTCTTTTATGCTTCTCAATGGTCTCCTAGGCACAAGGAAGATGCTTGTGGCATGCGCTTTGTTGATAAACTTTGAAAGGCCTTGTGTCCTCATCACTAGGTGTTGGTTGAGCCCAAAGAAGATGAGACTAAAGACTCAAGCGGAATTCGATCGGGAGCCTTACCCATCCTACGACTGCTTGACCACAAGGAGAAAACAATGAACAAAGGTCAACTTAAGCCTTGGAATATGTAACCATGCCAAAACTGATAATCATAGATAGGAGAGGCATTAATACCCCAAGATTTTAAGCTCTACTATTGCTTTGTACTGTGAAGGTATCTCCCTTAGTGCTGCAAGTGCAAACTCTTATCTCTTTCTGAGATAAGGGCATGTTCTTTGACATAATCTCAGTGAAATTCACAAACTGGAATACAAAGCAATCATTCCCAATTAAGCTTTTGGTTGATTTGGACCATGATAAATGACAAAAAAACAGCATATATATAACTCTGATGCACTTTGTGTATCTCACATGGAAGTTATCGAAGGCTCAAGCAGAGATGTTATCTTTGAATTCCCTCGTCATGTCCCAGGGGCCATCCCCAAATCCAACTACAATGATCAACAGTGGATACTCACTGCAAGAAAATGTGAAGGTAAGGATGCAGGTTCAGCAAAAAGATGGCTTTCGATGTAAGAATCTGAATTACCTTAGTCTTACAATAGCTTCAACTGTTCTTTCCTTCTGTGGGCTTAAATTACCAGGCTCAGTATCTACACTTCTTGTGACCTACATTGTCAACAAGGTTGGTTGTGGATGAGCTTTAAATTTTTTGGTATAACCAAAACGGTCAACGCAGCCGTGATAGGATATTTTCATTCATTAATCTAGTAAGATCTATTGTATGCTTGGAGGTAGGGCTGCAACTTGGGTTCAGGTTAAAATACGCCAACCTAATTTA
Source organism: Liriodendron chinense (assembly GCA_003013855.2). Lineage (NCBI taxonomy): Eukaryota > Viridiplantae > Streptophyta > Magnoliopsida > Magnoliales > Magnoliaceae > Liriodendron > Liriodendron chinense. The sequence continues at coordinate 205,315 of ML058504.1, forward strand.
AATTCAGTTGGTTTCAGGTGGAGCAAATTTGGGTCAGGTTAGGTCAGATTGGGAATAATCACATGTACTTGTGACCAATTGAGCATCTTGGGTTAGATTGTAGGTTGGGTCCTCTTGAGGTTAGGCTAGGCTTGAATTGGCCTTTAACCTTACGCAACCCGCTTGAATTGCACCCCTATGAGAAGGGAATTATAGATTATCATTGCATAATTAGATAATCAATACGATGCGGCATACTATTGAAGTGAATTGCAACTATTAGTCTAGGAAAGTGGAATAACCAGACCCTAGTTTCTTTCAATTCATTTCACTTTTGCATCCAAACAGAGTGAAGAGTTTTCCGTTGTTATAAGAGGCAAGTTTTCAGTACTTATTGACTAATATACGACACACTAAATGAGATTTTTGGCTATTATTTTCAGTTTTTCAAATTAACAGAGAGTCCTTGTAGGTTTTCTTATTGGGCTTTTAGTTCGTTGATTTTTAACATTTCTTTCCAAGTCCAATATCTTTTACGTCTCCCTCATTGCAATCGACAAGATTCTGAAAAGGGCGAAGGTGCACATGTGACGTTAGCATTCCACTTTGACAAGGGAAACAAAAATAGAGTTGGAGTCAAGGAGACATCATTGGGCTGTGGTGTAGCAATTTCCACACTAGATTGATCAACACACATCGAGGGAGTGTGTTAGCAATAGAACTATTTTGGGAGGTTGGTTTCTGTGTTTTAGGTCTTAGATGTTGGCTCGTCATCTAGCCTTGTAATTATCACTTCTCTTTTTGTTGTTTCACTCTTGGTGTGGCATCTCACCCTTCAAAAAGTTGCCATTCTTAAGAAACCGGAGGGGTTGCCGTGTCCATTCCTTCTAATTTTTATGATCTCTTCACGGTTTCTAAGGGCCTGTTTGGTTGGCATCTGGAAACTTGTTTCCATCTTAAAATCTGGATTCCAGCGAATTCATTTTTAATTGGTGTATTTGGCGGCAAATTCCAGCCAAACGGGATTCCTTCTGGAAATCTAAATTGGTTGGAATCAGGATTAGTGGAAACAGTGCGGGGGACCGTTTCTATGGAGGGGAAAAGAAGCAGAAGTGAGCGTCATTCAATATTGACGATAATACCCTAGGGTGGTGCCCACCTCGATGTATGCGTTGTACATCTATGATGTATGTGTTTTGTATCCATCCGTTCCATCCGTTTTGAGAGCTCAGTCAAGGGCATTAGACCAAAAATGAGGCAAAGCTAAATCTCAAGTGGACCACACCATAGGAAAATAGTGTTGATTGCATGTCCACCATTAAAAACTTCCTAGGGCCCACTACAATGTTTATTTGCCGTCCAACCCGGCTATTTGTCTTGTAGGACTACTATAAGTCAGGGGTCAAGTTCTCAGGCGGATCCGAAGCCCAAGTGGGCCATGCCGCAAGCAACGGTTGGATTACACAGTTTTGAACCAAACAGAATAGGATTACTCAGTTTTCAACCAAACAACAAGTTCCAAATAGAATCAGGGTTTCCAATTCAGTTTTTGCAATTTTGGATTCCAACAATGGAATTTGGATTTTCTCTAGAATCTAGATTCTGCAACCAAACAGCCCTAATAGTCTTCAGATCCATCCACAATCATACTTTTTTTGGTTGAACATGGTGCGACTCATTTGGTCTTGAAAGGAGTTGGGACTTGCCTGGATCAAGGTCCTATCGAGTTGACTTGGACAAGTGGCATTATACTTGTCCAAGTGTTAAAACCATGTTCTTGAAGTATTTGCCTTTTTCATTTGCATTCAGTTTTCAATGTGTTTCCCATAATTGAGACTACTATCATCCTCTCCTGCGACATTGTTCCTTAGGCGATGTTTGGATACATGTATTCCAATGGAAAGAATTGAAATGGTAATAATTGTTTCCATGAGCACTATTGGATTCCATTTTCATGGGTCTTGTCTGGATAGCAAAGGAAATCTCATATCTATGAAACAACGGTCACCTAGTTTCTTGCAACAAAGAATCCAAACTATGGAATAGTGTGATGATTGTCAGGTGGAATCCTCCCTCCTTTTTGCTATCCAAACATTTCAAACTGTCACATTAATAGAAAAGATTTTCCATTTCCATTCGTTTCCATGGAATTGGTGACATTCAGACATGCCCTTAGAGAACTAAGAAAAAAACTAGGCCAAAGGTAGTACCTGCCCATCAGAAATTATCAATAAAACATGATACTGCCCACCATTTCGCTGCACAATGGTAGTAGCCATTTTAATCATCAGGGCGAATGTTGTCGGCACTGCCACAGGAAAGAAGTAAAATCACGAGTTTTATCGCTGACCAAATAAATTCTGGGAAGATCTTAAATTAGGAATAAAGCAACAAAGCACATAACCCCCAGCCAGTTGCAGCTGGGGAACCCTTTCTCTGTACCGCATCAGTGCTTCCTTAAAACCATGACAGGGTCCTTTGTGTGAGAGTTTAAACAGAAGACATCTTTATCTTGTGTTGATGCTGTCAAAATACAGAACTTATTCATCAGATAACCTCTTCTAAAACGAATTTACTTTGGCCATGTTTGGATACCAAGAATTCCATGCCAAAAAATGGAAAAGGAAAAAAATAAAGAGATGGAGTCCACAAAGCAATTATTACACTATCCATAACTTAAATTCTTATCACATGAAACTAGGTTATTGTTGTGACAGGAATATGGTATTTCCACTTACTATCCAAACAAGAACTCAAACATTGGAATCCATATTTCAATAGTGCTCATGGAAATCATCATTGATTTTTTTTTTCCCTTTTTTTTTTTTAGATTCCATATATCCAAACATGCCCTTAACATATCTATTTAGAGGAAATTACTGTCTCCAAATCCAAAACAGGGGATCAAGTTATCCTCATCAAAAGCGGATAAGTTTCTTCCAATAATAGCTATTGCTTGTTCGCAGGGATTTGGTGTGCCTCCAATGCAATGCAAGCTCTGGCGATTGAAAGTTTTTTACCTGGAATTTGGAATAAGTTAAGCATACAATATTACCCGCATAAAATTTCCGAGCACACTGATGAGGGCAAACCAGTCCACTCATTACTCTTTCTAAAGTCAATGCCGACAATGAGATTGAAAGACTCAAGGCCAACTTCTGCAAGAGCCTTCGTAATCTGTGAACTGTTAAAGTCCCTTGATATACATTGATACGCCATCCTCTAACGGCTCGAGCTTTTAGATCGAGTGGTGATTTCACATGGTATCAGAGCGGAAGGTCCTGTGTTCGAATCCCGGAAATAGCAAATATGCCACCGGTAATATATTCTCCCACGGGGGGCGTTTATGGTGTGAGTTGTGAGTGTCCCTCCACCTGGGTTTGTAACACGTAGGGCCTGTTTGGATTCAGGCAAAGTTGTGCTACGACTAGCAATCCATGGTATGCTGTCAAGCTTAACTAGTCAATGACATGTTGTTGCTAACTAGTTGTTCCGTTTCTTATTTGGCTAGATTATGGCACATGTGGAGAACATATATAACAGTTACGCAAGGGCCATTACATAACAGTAACAGTGGGAACGGTAACTATGGGAACCATTACACGAAAAAAAGCTGCAACAGGCCCGTAACCGTCCGATAAGGGGCTGATACATTTTATTCCTTAAAAAGAAAAAAAGACCCTTATGGCCTGTATTGTAACTGCTATAAGGCTGGCCGTTATGGTCATCGTTACCGTTTTTAATACCTTGCATTTGACACGTGCCTCATTTTTTAAGCTTGACAATTGATGGTGGCATGTCTGCACACGTGAGATACTTAAACTTCAATGTTTGCCCACATGGCAATTGGAACATGTCATGGATAAGTGAGATCCTCACATGCACCAAAACCGTAAAATGCCATTTACAAATGACAAGTAGTTCCAACTCTCCACTAGAGACAACCGACCCATGGTCTAATGGTCACACATCTATGAATAATAGTCCAAAAGTGCATTGGTTCTCGTGCACAAGGGGGTTCACAAACCATGGACATGTACGACTGTCCATGACAACTATTTGGGACACAGCTCCACCCAAATCCAAACAACCCCTTAGGTTTGACATAAAAAAAAATTTGAAGTTTTGAATTCATACTGCTATGGTTGCCCATGAGAGTTCCATAGACAATTTCAAAGAATTCTGTAAGAATTTTCCTTTACGAAGTAACCCAATTTTTCGCAAATTCTGCCAACCTTCTCCCACTTCATCACTGTCACAATCAAAACCCTGATGCAGCTTGCCAACTGATTAGCAATTTCACAGAGCTAATGCCCTGACTAGAACCACTGCAAAGGACTGTTTTCCATTTTTCTTAGTACTTGTCAAACTGATTGGTGCATGAAACAGTTCATCAAGTAAAGTGGGAACTCTGTGTTTGGTCCGACTAGCAGATCATGTGGTTATGCACAAGGTTTGCAAATTGGTTTCAGTGTACTACATCAGTCACCACTAATACTGGGTCATATCGCTCCTGTATCAACTGTTTTGGCCCAATATATCTGTATCATTAATGGCTGATGGTGGTACATATTGAGCGACAAGTTTCAACTTTGGACGATATGTCAAACCATGGTCTTGCATCAAAGGCTTGGTGCCTCTGATCAACAGTCATCAATGGGTGCGAAAGGATCACAAATAACCCAAGGTTGTTACTTATTTGTGCGCCCTTTTTTTGTAGGTAAAGTTGCCTCGTTGGCTGCCAAACCTAAAGCCCAAATGGCTCAAGAAGCGAAATTGATAGCTTCCTTTGCTAATTAACTCGTATGTACGTGAGTTCTATGGGGATCATGAATCATACTCAAAGCCAATAAAAAAAAAAAGATCCTTTTATGGGATGCCTATACCATCTTGTATAGGTACAAAGCTGAATAGGTCCAGATCAATTCGCTTTTCCTATTTTATTTTTATTTTGCCGCACCCCAGTCTTAGGAGCTTTAATCCCAGTGATGGAATTTGTACCAAGAACTCCTGTTTAGAATTCAGGGTCCACATAAAATTAGTCATTTTGGCTACCCCTATTTACTTTACCTTTCTTCCGCATGTCGACTCGGAATGCATCATTTGGGAATCCAAATTTGATAAATATGGGGCATAAAGTTTCTCTAAATGACTAACTTCAATATGAATACGAGCAGGGAACCAGATTTTTCCTCTAGTAGAAACCTTTAGCCTTGAGGATTGTATGGATTGCTAGACAGGACAAGGATGATTAATTTGAAGAAGTTCTGCATTATCCATTATTTAGTCAAGTTGGATCCAATGGATGAGCCCCTGGACTCATTCTGAAACCTCAAATGGCCTATTGTACAAAGGGAACTGGATTTGCCTCCATCCGGAAATTGCAGACCTACTTCTCCCAGCCGAGGACATCTTGAATTTACTTTAGCCTATCCAGTTTGAAACAATATGTAGGTCAATCTTATTTGGTCAAACTTGCCAGGAGGGCAAATTCCATTCTTAAGGCCTTGTCAGATTGTTGAGAAACCTGAGCTCCGGAGGAATCATATCATAACAATATCTACCTCCAGGACAGTATTTACTATGTTGTCGCCATCTCCAGCTCATGGGCGGGATTCTGAATATTTCTAATTCCATGTATTATCTGCATCCAAGATGATTTGAACCATTGATCAGGTGAGCAACCACATTCACATTGTTGGGTTAGTCCCACATCAGCTGGAGGGGACGATGAGAGGAGCCTCAGATACTCTGGGTCACTCCACCCAGCGGGTTAACCTTTTGGGTGTATCAGAGCAAGGTTATCTGTCCAGGCCCAGCCATGGTGGTGCCCACGCGCTAGGACCTATAAGCGAGGGGACTGTGTCTCGCCTGCTAGCCCAGCTGCTAGAAGGCGCTTTTAGTGTTTCAACAGCAGGTCTCAGGTTCGAAATGCTAAGGAGACACTAACCCCAATGTTGGGTGGGTGCATCGTGTGACTAATTGTGTGGGTGCGCTATGACCAACAAAAAAAAAAAAAAAAGGCCCCAAGTGGGCCATGGTCAACAAACACAGTTAGAGATGAGAAATAACTATAGATCTCAACGATCACAACTAGAGGTGGACAACTATCCGATCCGAGTCGAACATGGACCAAATCGGATTGTTCGGCTACTTGAGTGGGTGTGTTCGAACAATGTTAGAACAAACATTCGAACAGGATGACTCTGTTCGAACTCAATTTGGTCTAGCCCAATCATGTTCGAACATATGAATTTCGAACAATTTTTACGAGTTCGAACAAGTTCGAACAATTTTGCTTTTTTCGCTTGAAAATACTTTTTCTACCACTGAATAGTAAATATCGATTTTTTCATTCTGTGTGTCCCACCATGATGTATTTGTTTTATCCACTCCGTCCATCCATTTGTACAACTTATTTTAAGGCATTAATAAGAAATGAGGCAAATACAAAATTCAAATGGACCACACCACAGGAAACAGTGAGGGGAATGATGTCCACCATTGAAACCTTCTGGGCTCATAGTCACTTTTATTTGTCATCTACCCATCTCTCTCTCTCTCTCTCTCTCTCTCTCTCTCTCTCTCTCTCTCTCTCTCTCTGTGTGTGTGTGTGTGTGTGTGTGTGTGTGTCTATATAATCGAGTCGAGTTGAGTCGATCAATATTCGAGTTGAGTTCGAGTCGAGTTGAACAGGACTGTGTTTGAAATTGAATTGAATTTTTTTCGAACACACCATGTGTGTTCGAACAAAGTTCGAACAATGAGACTTTTTGTTCGAACAGGGTTTTACCGAGTTGATCCGAGTCGATCCAAACGGTTATACTCAGTTCGTGTCCAGCTCTAATCATAACTGTGCACAAATAGATCTCGACATCCATTTCACAGGCCCATGTTGACCGGTTGTGATATCTACTTAGGGTGAGATTAGGACATGAATCCCTTATATTCCATCAGTACTATGTGATGGTGTTGATCCTACAGCCATGTGTGGACCCAAAGCAATGTCCTACTTCACCTTCATAGTCACACACTATACATTTGGCAGGCAGGCATATCAATTCAATCCCTTAAAATAATGGCCCAATGCAGATGGACCATAGTCCATGTTTGGGAACTGATGCAGTAGAGCACGCAGTACCTTTGTTGGCAATCAAATTACTCCATATGGAGTCTTAAAAGCATTTTTAAATTAAAAAAATAAAATAAAAGAAGCTACTTTTATTTAGTGGACCCCTTGGATAGCACAGTGGGCCATTGATAATTTCAACGGTTTTGGATTCTACGAACAGGAAGTGAAGTGGTCTAATTCATTAATAAACAACAGTTGCCTCGTCTTTTGTGCAAAGAGAATTTTAATTGCATAAGAGTAAATAGGGATGTGGAGAGAGAGAGAGAGATGAGGAAAGACATACTTTCCTAGGGCAAGAAAAAAAATGAGAGAAAGAAGAAAGAATGAATACAACTGGGAGTGAATTATGTGTTACCCTGGAACAACTTAGTGGGTGCTACCCTTTAGTGTGGCCCACATGGGTGATATGATAGGTGCCTCGAACAATACTTCTCAAAAGACTGCATGTCAAAGAGCGAAAGATCTAATTACTTAACCAAGGCACATAACAAATCACCACGCTTTCGAGCCGATGTCCACAGCGGCTTTTTGTTTTTTTTAGGGGACCTTTAGCCACATGGCCGCCGCAAACTAAGTGGGCCCATAACCCAACCCAGGCAGCTTTCCCAAAAAAAAATTCACCGTGCCTTGAACCCAAGGCATGGTGCCTATACCATTGATAAGTGTGCCTTGAACCCAGGGCATGGTGCCTATACCGTTGATAAGTGCGTCGATCAATACTCCTCAAAAGACACCTGTCAAGGAGGAAAGATCTAAGTACGTTACCAGGGCACATAACATGATGTTTTGTATATCCACACCGTCCATATGTTTCTACAGCCCATTTGTGGATGGGGTTTCAAAAATTATGGAGATCCAAATCTCAGGTGGACCATAAAACTAGAAACAGTGGTGATTGAGTGCCCCACCATTAAAAATTCCAAAGAGCCAATCCTAAGGTTTTAGTACTGTTTATTTGCAATCCAACCTGTTGATAATGTCAATAAGATCTGGATGAAGGGAAAATATAAAGATCAGATCGATCCAAAACTTTTTTGGCCCACAAAAAACTTTTAATGGTCATTCATCACTGTTTCTAGTGGTATGGTCCACCTGAGATTTGGACCTTCTTAGAGTTTGGTATCATGTCCTAAAATGAGATGGAAAAACAGATGGCAGGTGTGGATATGTAAAACAATATATTAAGATGGTCCCCAGACGATTAGGGTAACACCACAGCTCGTCTAGGCTCCTCATAGAGAGGGATGGTAGACTATTTGGTTAAATCCCCCTATACCTGTCTTGTGTCCCTTTCAAGTTTTAAATTTGCCTTTAAAACTGACATTCAAGCTTGAGGTGATGCAACAAATATAAGGATGGATGTTATACAAACATCTTGGTGAGCCCCACACAACCTTTGTTGGACCACCTCGATTTGGCTGCAGGCAAAGGCAAAATGAGGTGGGAGCAGGCTACCTGTGTATGAGTAGGGAAGAGTAGGTAAAATCAAAGTCATCTTTCACAAGGCTAAAAATAAAATTCAAGTTATTCGTTGATTAATAACATGGATTGCGTCTTGAGTGGACTCTATGAGGCCCATTGTGATGTGTCTTATCCACTTCGTCCATTTGTTTTTCCAACTCATTGTAGGGATGATGCTAGAATTAAAGCATATCCAAAGCTGAAGTAGACTACACCACAAAAAACAGTGAGAATTGAACTACTGCAAGTAACTTCTTGAGGGCCACAAAGATTTTGGATCATGTTGATATTTGTATGTCTATATGTGTGTGGCCTCATGAACTAGGGCTGAAAGTCGGTCAGGTTGGTGCTCAACCCTAACCCAACCTAAGGTTTATATACCTCAACCCTAACTCAACTCAAGCGGGCTCGGTCGGGTTAATTAGGCTGGTCGATCGGGTTGATACATACTAATATTTCCATTATTACATTAGTCTATCATGTTTCAATACATCTTATTTTTTGTACTTATGACTTTATTAATTATATATGTACTTATTTATTATAAAGCACTTTTCTTTTTCTAAACAAACAAGCTAAAATATAAGATAACTACTCCTTCAATACTCAAGTATATCAAATTTCAAATACTTAAGTTTACTAACTAAAGTAATATAAACTAATAAATTTACTTAACCAAAATATAATAAAATTAAAAGTAACTTGTGTATAGATCGGGTTAAAGTTGGGTCAAGTAATCTGAGACCTCAACCCATGCCCAACCCAAGCCATATCGAGTTGGTGTTTGCATAGCCCAAGCTCAAGATCGGATCTGATACTTCCTACCCAAGCTCAACCCAATGTTGGGTCGGTCACGAGCCGGTCAAGTTGAACCTGCCCGGCTTTCAGCTCTATTACAAACAAGTTGGAAGACAACAAAACATATCTATAAGCCCTACTAAGGTTTCCCCAATATGTCATTATTCCCACCATTTCTTGTGGTGTGGTCTACTTAGGCTTTGGATATGCTTCAATTTTGGTTAGCCTCAAATGAGCTAGTAAAATGGATAGATGGCGTAGGTAAGACACATACATCACAATGGGTCTCACAGAGCTTAATGTACTAAGCACATGCAATCCGCATCATGTCACTGCATACTCTGCTGAGTCATTATAGGCCGTTGAATGATCAAAAGGGTGTCAAACGGCTGGGATGGGACATAATTTTCAGGTCCTACCATGGGTGGGCCTGATCTTAACGGATTAAAAGGGAGTTGCCCTGGTTGACCCCACCATGTGAGGAAAGACAATGAAGCGATTAAAGCTGAAATACTCTAATATTAGTCCATTATCAATTCCATGATATGGATCGTTTAGATCATTGATCATTGAAGCATGACTTTGAAATGTGGGACCCACATTAGACCATCCAACCTGTCAATTAAATGTTCACCCCACATTAGACCTTGATCCTAAAATTCAGTCTAATCCATGACTTGGGTGGGCCAATCCAAAGTGGAACAGAGGTATGGCACCCACACCATAGAAAGTTTTAGATGGAACGTGGGCCCCACTGTGTTGTTTTTAGCTAATCCAATCCACTCATCAGTTGTGAGTTGTGACTAATCCGAATCTTGGATTGAGATGATTCTTGGGATGGACGGTGCGCATGAGGATATGCACCAAATGTACGGTTTAGATTCATATAAACACGCTGGTAGGCATAGCTCTAACGCACGATAATTACCAAGTCAGTGCTGTGTACATAACAAGGATGGTCGAAGTGAAAGACGGTCAATCGGAGACGCGGATTAGGTACCGATAGGTTGAGTAGCTATCTGCTACTGAAGTGACGTCACCAATTTCTATGGGGCCCACCATGATGTAGGTGTTGTATCCACACCATCCATCCATTTGCAGAGATCACTTTAGGGCATGAACCAAATAATGAGGCAGATCAAAAGCTCAAGTGGACCTCACCAAAGAAAAAAGTAGGAATTGATCTCCTACCATTAAAAATTTCTTAAGGCCATAGAAGTTTTTGATCAAGCTGATATTTATGTATTCCTTTCTTCCATGTCTGTGTGAACTTTTGAACAGTTTGGATCTAAAATGAACATCAGGGCCCTAGGAAGGTTTCAACTGTCAGAGTCACTGGCCCCCTGTTTTATTTGGTGGGGTCCACTTGAGCTTTTGATCTTTCTCATTCTTTAGATCATGCCCTAAAACGATCTCTCCAAAGGGATGGACGGTTTGGATACAACAGATACATTACTATGGAGCCCACAGCACTTCAATAGCGAGATAGCTACTCAACCTGCCAGTAGCTAATCCGCGTCCGTCAGTCGCCATGTTCGCCCGCTAATCGAAGGTTGGGATCATTCCATTTTATTACATTTCGAAGCTTGGTCCTGGGAGCGGATTGGGTGTTACCGGAAAACAGCTTAGTGGATCTTGCCCTTACCATGGGTCCCACCTTGATAATGCGTTATATATCCACGCCTTCCATCCGTTTCTCCAGCTCATTTTAGAACGTGATGTGAAAAATTCAGCAGATTCAAATATTAGGTGGACCAAACCACAGTGGAGATTGAGTGCCTCACCATTAAAAATTCGAAAGAGCCCATCTTATGGTTTCCTTAATGTTTATTTGCCATCCAACCTGTTGATAATGTCAAGAAGACTTGGATGTTGGAAAAAAATGCAAATATCAGCTTAATCCATAACTTTTGTGGCCTACAAAAAGCTTTTAATGGTCATTAATCATTGTTTCTAGTGTTATGGTCCATCTGAGATTCAGATATTCTTAAGATTTGGCATCACGTTCTAAATTGAGATGGAAAAACAGATGGACGGCGTGGATATACAAAATACATATCAAGGTGGGCTCCACATGGTTAGTGTAACACCCACCAAGGTGTTACCCGGATAACAGCTAATCCCCTTCATCTAAAGCCAGGCCGCAACTTGAGGACGCGGATTAGCTACTGACAGCTATAACTATAATGAAGTGATGTCACCAGCTTCTGTGGGCCCCACCTTGATGTATGTGTTGTATCCACACCGTCCATCCATTTGGAGAGATCATTTTAGGACATGAGCTAAAGAATGAGACAGATTTAAAGCTCAAGTAGACTCCACCAAAGAAAACAGTGGGGATTGATCTCCTACCATTAAAAACCTCTTGGGGCCACAAAAGTTTTCGATCAAGCTGATATTTGTGTTTTCCCTTCTTCCATGTCGGTGTGAACTTATGAACAGGTTGGATCTCAAATAAACATCATGGTAGCCCTAGGAAGGTTTCACCGGTCGCATCACTATCCCCACTGGTTTTCTTTTATGGGACCACTTGAGCTTTGGATCTGTCTCGTTCTTTAGATCATAACCTAAAATTATCAATCCAAATGAATGGACGGTTTAGATACAATACATACATCACGGTGGGGCCCAGAGAAGTTGGTGATGTCACTTCAGTAGCGAGATAGCTACTCAACCTGACAGTAGCTAATCCGCGTCCGCAAGTTGATCGGTTTAATTGAATTTGAGGTACGTGTATTCCAAGCGCGCGTATAGATTGCAAGTTACGCGTGCAAATACCGAACTTACACGCCTCACAAACGCAAATCAATAACAACCGTCCAAATTGCGTTTCCCACTGGAAACGTTGACCCGAAGATCACGGACGTCTATTGGTGGCCATATACAACCGATTCAACGGTCCTAAATTCAAAACAAAACATATCAGGATCTTACGGGTTCGACCGTCCGATTAGAGCCATGCTCCATCTGTTGGGGTATCTAGATGTGGCAGCTACTACGTTGATATTTTTAATCCGTGGTGCATCCACGGTAGGGACCACTAGATGAAGGGCGAGGATCATCAGATAAAAAAACCGCGCGTGTAATTTACCGATAAGACATTATCCACGCTACTGGTTGGTGCTTTGTGGGTCCCACCATGATGTACGTGTTCTATCCACACCGTTTATCCATTTTTTGGAGATCATTTAATGGGATAATGCCAAAAACGAGGTATATACAAATCGTAGGTAGATCACGCCAAAGGAAACAGTGGTGATTGAACGACCACGATTGAAAACTTATTGTGGGCTACAAAAGTTTTGGATCAAGCTGATATTTGTGTTTTCCATTCATCCATGTAGGTGTGACCTAATCAACAGGTTGGATGGAATATAAACGTTCCAGTGGGCCCTAGGAATTTTTTAATGGTGGGCATTCAATCACAATTGTTTTCCTGTAGTGTGTCACACCTTAGATTTGGATCTTCCTGATTTTTTGTATCATGCGCTAAAATTATATATAAAAATGTGTGGACGGAATGGATCAAAGACATACATCATGATGGGGCCCACAGAGCATCGTCCAGTGGCCACCTCGCTACTGTTAGCGTCAGTAGGCAATCGACGTCCCTCTCTCTGACCTTCCCAACACTTAAGACGCACGTCTGTCTCTGCAACTCTTTCATCCCTTCCACACTCAACAAATTCGCTTCCAAATCCACTCCAAATCGCAAATTCATTTCCAATCCATTGAAAATTTCTCAAATTCCCCACACAAAACCCTAGATTTCATCAGCATCCATCTAATTTCCATCGACCTCTCAAACCCACTTCAGATCTCAAAGAAACCCTCAAATCCCCATTTCAAACTCCAAATTCAGCTTCTCATTACTCGAAATTTCGGATCTTGCATTCAAATTTTGTCGATTTCCTTCACGGTTCTAAAAACCTACTTGTCTGACTTCCCAAAAAAATCCCGAATCCCTTGCAGTTTTATTCAAGTTCCAGAAAACAGAAAGGTTAAAACCCAAATTCTCTTGCATTTTACAAAACCCCAAAATTCTATTCAAATTCATCCCATTTTACCCAAAATTTCAGATTCTCCTGATCTCTGCAAAACCACAAATTCCCTGCATTTCCATTCAACCTCTTGGAATACCTAGAAAAAAAACCCCGCCAAACACCCAAGATCTCAAAAGAAAAGGGTAAAAAATCTTAATCTATCCCATCGTACTCCAAATCTCATTGAAAATTTAAATTTCTTGATATTCTACTAAGTTTAGTTAATACACAAAAATCCACAAAAAAGGAGAAAGGGCCCAAAAGATCCATCGACAAACCTATTTAAACACCTTGAATTACTTGAAAACCATGTCATTTGAGGAAGAAGACTCGTTCGAGCACACCCTTTTGGTTGTCCGCGAAGTCTCCATCTACAAAATACCCCCTCGTAGCACAAGCGGTGGGTACAAATGCGGGGAATGGCTGCAGTCTGACAAGATCTGGTCGGGGCGTCTCCGTGTTGTCTCATGCAAGGATCGCTGTGAGATCCGCCTTGAGGACCCCAACTCGGGTGAGCTCTTTGCGGCCTGCTTTGTCCTCCCGGGTCAGCGGGAGAACTCTGTTGAGACTGTCCTCGACTCATCGCGATACTTTGTACTGAAGATCGAGGATGGGACGGGCAAGCACGCCTTTATTGGGCTGGGGTTTACAGAGAGGAATGAAGCATTCGACTTCAACGTCGCGCTGTCAGACCATGAGAAGTATGTTAGGAGGGAGCATGAGAAGGAGGGCGGGGAGTCAAGTGACGACAGTCAGATTGACATTCATCCCGCTGTCAATCACAGGTTAAAGGTATTATACAAATCTGATCGTTGAACTTTATTGTATGGTAGAATTAGTCTCTTTGGTTTGATGAATATGGTGAGTGACATCTTGAATTTGAATTCATCGAGATTTTATGGGCACTGATTATTTTAATGAGGGATACATTAGAATGTTTTATCAGACGGTAATTGATGCATTTAGTTTTTCTTCCATGCTTTGATTTGTTTCTTGTTCCTGTATTTAAATCATGTTGTTCAATGGTGTTAAAAAGCATCAGTTCATTGTATTTGATATGGAATTCTAATTCCTGGATGGTAAAATTAGCTGTTGGATTTGCATGAATGCAGTCAATGAAATATTGAATAATGCAAGGAATTGAGAAATGACGGATATAATTAGCTGTTTTATTGGGAGAATGCCATGCCCAGGGTATTGAATGTGAATTGTAGTTGTTTTTATGGTGGGATCAATTAGAAAGTTCATCGTTAGCTGTTTTATTGGGAGAATGTCGTGCCCAGTGTATTGAATGTGAATTGTAGTTGTTTTTGAGGTGGGATCGATTAGAAAGTGTTACTGATGGTGATCAATGTATGCTTTGGTTCTTGGGTTTGTTTTCTTTTGTCTTGGGTTTTTATGTTTGTGGCCAAAACGATTTTGATATGAGCTTTTTTGAGTTTTACATGTACAGATATTCTGTTGTGCAGTTGGGTTTGGACATATGCCTTATGAGGCTGATGTTGCAGTATTCTTGTAGGCATTTTCAGCATTGTGTTTAGGAATTCAGCTGTATAATAATTAATAAATGCATTCTAAAGCTTCAAAATAAATATATGTGTTCTAAAGCTTCAAAATAAATAAATAAATGCATTCTCAATGGCATTATCAACATATGGTATTGAAGCTTGAAGTTTGAATCTAAGGTATGGCAGTGGTGGCATAGACTCAAAAGATGATAGTAGTGGAGTTGAACACGATTGATTCTGTGTTGTTAATGAAGAAAGGCGGTTTATTACGAAAACTATCCTGCAGTATTGCAGATCTGCATTTTGATGATGTAATTGCACCTCCTTTTCATGGTCAATGGTTGGTGGGCATTCTTTTAAGGATATGAGTGTACAACATAAGCTTAGAGAAGTTCTAGCTCACATATCGTTTCTCCATAATCCATTCCATTTACTTTATTTTATCAGCATCATCGTCCACTTAAGCTATTTTTCAATTTGCTTCATCTTGCTGGGGTTCCCTCTCTTTGGTTGATATTTCATATGCCATTTTTTACTCTCTCACTTCTCCAATCGCACTTCTCCATGGAGTGTCATGCGTCCATTGTGAGCAGTGATATTTCGCACTGGTACATGGTTGCTGGAAGGGAGCTGAGATCGAAATCATTAGAAGCCTCTCCATGATACAGTTCTTGGTTAGACTTTAGAGGAAGATATAGAAGGCAGGAATGACATTGGCTCTGTATAAGTATGCTCTGTACCTCAATATGACTTGAAAAGTTGGTTGTCTTATGCTTTTCAATGGAACCAAATTGCTCACTGTCCATGTAAGGAAGTTGATATTTTTCACCTTATTTGGTCTGATTTATGTTTAGTTTGAAACAATTCGCGCAAGCTCCTGAAAATCTTTGATTGCATTATGTGATGGCTTGTTGGAGGATCAATTTCTCATAGAGAATTTGATACCTCATATTCCTTGAACCTATTTTTAGAAGTTGTGAGCTCAAGTGATGTAAGCTCCTTGCAAGCCTTATGCAGATAATTTTTGTTTTTTTTAATATAAAAAAATAATAGAGGGAAAAAATCATCTACAACTTCCACAGAGAGCAAATAATATAAAATAAACCTAACTCTGTAAAGGGATCTTTTCTCCTCTGAGAGTTCACTTAAATGATGGGCGCAGAGACACATGCTATGTGGGCTCATCTTGTTAGAAAATTTCCAATTTGTCTCCTATATTTATTGTAGACAGTCTAATGTCTTGGAAATGAGCACCAATAAGCTGATCAAATGCAGCAGCATAATATGAGGATATGCCATCCAATTCAGCTCACTCTCGGTTTCATTTGAGGTCCAAACTTGGTTGAAATAGCGAAGGTGGGAGGAATTCATGTGGATTGAGGGTAATTCATGTGGATTGAGTGCTGTTAGCATGTTGTTTCCCTCATCTTCTTTGTTCTTTAAAAAATTCCATTTACCAACATATCTACATCTCTTAAAATATGATTAAAAGATTTGGCTGAAGCTAATGGAATCAGTCTGACTCAGATTAAAAGTGAATGTTCAGAAGTCCTAGGGATTCGGCTATCCAAAGAGGAACCTAATGATCTTGCTGATGTGTTCAGGTGTAGGTTGGGGTTGTTTGTTGTGCATTGGGAAACCGGCGATTTTTTTTATTTTTATTTTTATTTTTTTGTTATTTGAAAATTCACGAGAAAATTATCAGCATGAAAGAGGAGGCATCTTCTTTGGGAGGTAGGATTACATTAATAAAAGCAGCCCTATCTAACAAGGGAAGTTTACAAAAGGAGGTAGTAGTTAGAAAGTATGGGGTAGAGAGGGAGGGATGGTGGCCGAAGAGAGTGTGCTTGTATAAAGCGACGGGGGTGTGGAACGCAATTATGAGTTTGGGGGATAAAATTAGGGAGCGGGTGGGTTTCGGGGTGGTATGGACGGAAGACAAGATTTTGAAAGGACGTGTGGCTGGAAGATCGGAAATTGCAAGATATATACCCAAGACTAGCCTAATTACCACGGATATAGACATCACAAAAGCTCGGTGCTTCTCATCCCAAGGGGCTTGTGGGGCTTCAACACCTCCGTGTCGAAGAAACCTACAAGACAACGACTAACTCAAGTTACCACGGTTCCAGACATCACAATAGATGGGTGCTTCTCATCCCAAGGGCTAGTGGGGCTTGAATACCTCCGTGTCAAAGAAACCTACAAGACAAATTTGAGGAACTTGTGGCTCTATTGAAACAGTAATCATGGGTGATCCTATTGGTGGAGGTCAACACCTTGCGTTGGAGGGAGGACAAGTCAGGTAAATTCTTAGTGAAATCTCTTTACAAAATGCTAAGCGCTTCTTCTCATGATCTCAACCAAGTGCATACCTCATTTCTTTGATCCTATGGAGATCCTTCAAAGGTGGTGGCCTTTGCTTGGTTGGTGGGTGAGCTGGAACAGGGCGTTAACAATTAACAACCTGAAGAGGAGTTGTTTATACATTATCAATGCTTGCCCATTATGTTGGCGAAGTGAAGAGATGATCGAACATTTCTTCATGCACTTCCATTTGCAAGGGTTGTGGGAAAGCTTCTTTAGGATCTTTGGAATGTCATGGGTGTCAACGAAGGACACTTGAGGGACTTTTTAGGAACTGACATGGAGGGGGTAATGACAAGGTTGAGGAGTGTGGAGGATGGCATTGCTACCTAGGCTATGGGCAATCTGGGGGGAGAGGAAAAAATGGGTGTTTCCGGGGTGTGTTCGGAAAGCCTTGGAGGAAAAAACAGGTGTTTCCTTCCCACAAATATCTATTTTGATAGCTTTAACATGGGACTTGCAATCAAATTGCTATTAAGATCACATCTAATTCCTCATCCTTTGGGAAACCTATTGCCGCTGCCACCACTACCTAAGCCTTGTCCCAACTAATTGGGGTCAGCTACATGAATTCTGTTTTGTCATTCCACTCTATCACGTACAACATGGCAACATGCTTCAAAATTCCAAATATCTTAGTGGGGGTGAATGCATTTAATTTCAAATGTCATGAAGAACCCACCCCTATGACTAGTAATGTATGCATACTAAATCGTTAAAAGTTATAAGATACATGCATTTGAATGACATGTTTATATATTTTATGATTCTTTAAAACTCGTTAAATAATTGCATAATTGTTTGAGCATTAGACTTTACACACACACGCACGCACGCACGCGCGCACAATCACACATACACATATATTGAGATTTTTTATTTATCTATAAGCATCAATGGTTTATGAAACCCTACACTGAAGGCATAGCTAAGAGTTAACTACATACAAAGATTGCCTTGCCACACCTTTGGCCAACAAGCTAGCCACTGTTTGATTCTCTGGGATTTTTTTTTCTTTGAAAGATGATATATTATTAAGCTAGAGACAAAAACAAGAAAAACAAAGCAAAGAAATAAAATAAAAGAAAGAAAAAGGAAAACGAGCAATACCCAATGGAGTTAAGGGGCCCAATCCCTAAACAAACAAAGGACCCTACAGAACACCTAGCTGATGAAGCTCTTGAATTGCAAAAGCATCGGCTATTTCTTTTGGACCAGATGGCCTAGAGAACATCAAGAAGGATAGTACACCACTTCCTCCTACCCAGAGAGCCCCCATCTTTCCCCTAGAAAAAATCCAACAAAAAAGGGCACTTAGGCAACCACTCTGACAAATATAGGATCACTTCATTTAGCATCACACCCGCCAAACCCCTTTGGTTACCCCCGATGCCAGATCTTGAAAAGAAGATTGATCGATCTAAGCATCACCCAATTGACATTCAAGATTCAGAAGATGCCAAACCACACTACTCCGGCTAAAGAGTGGTGAATGAAAAGGTGATCCACATACCTGATGCCAAATCTTGAAAAGAAGATTGATCGATCTAAGCATCACCCAATTGACATTCAAGATTTAGAAGATGCCAAACCACACTACTCTATCGAAAGAGCAGTGAATGAAAAGGTGATCCACAGACTCTTCAACATACAAACATAAGAGGCAAACATTGGGAAGAATCATTGACCTCTTCCACATGTTATCAGCTGTGAGAATCCTATTTCTCCCTGTGAGCCAAGCAAAGGCGGGGATTTTTTAAGGAGCCCCTTAAGCCCATGCAAATGAAGAATGATGATGATCTCCCTCGATCACAAACCGGGATAAGCGCTTGTATGGGGAGCAGACCGAGAAATTGCATGCGCTCCCAAAACGCCATATGAGCACGTCATCAACTCTCGAAATCCTCTACAAACTAGAAAGAAGGTAGAGCAAGTCATCTAGCTCAAAATCATTTAAGTCCCTCCTACAAGGGGCGACCCAAACACCTCCAAAGACTCCCACCCTAGAAAAACAATTGGCAACAATAATATCAGTAGCAGGACAGAGGCTAGCTAAGGCCAAGAAAGACGATCTACGTGTACAATCCCCACACTAGATATCATTCTAGAACCTCATCCTAGAGCCCTCTCACACAACGAATCTACAACCAACATGCACCTTAGGGGCCATCCTTTCAACCGCCTTCCAAAGAAAAGAAGCCTGATAAAAGGAAGAATCTTTGATCCACATCACCCCCCCCCCCCCCCCCCCCCCCCCCCCCACACACACACACACACACAAAAAAGGACGACCTCCCTCTTTCCAATTTAAAAGATGGAACTTACCTTTAGAGGCACCTTCTTGCCACAGGAAGTCCCTTCTCAATTTATCAATATGCTCAATTACTGCTTTGGGGCACCAAAATAAGGACATGAAGTAGAAGGGGAAATTATAAAGAGAAGGCTTAATCAACGTTAGCACCACCCCCAAGGGAAAGCAACTTTCTCTGGAGGACTTAACTTTCTTTCCTATCTCTCTACTACCTTATCCCACATGTGAACTGCAGGCTTCCCTAGACACAAAGGAAGGCCAAGATATAACTTTCTTTCCAATCTCCCCACTACCTTATCCCACAGGCAGTGTTTTAAATAGCTACGCTATGTAGCGTGTAGCTTACACTATGTTGCGTAGCTTGGCCTTAACGCTATGTAGCTCATTAAAATAGCTTAAGTCGCGTGTTGCTTATGCTACATAATAATTTGCATATACTATACGCTACTCACTATGTAGCTTCATTACAAGTTATTTTTCACTTCAACATTAAAATCAATTAATGTTTTCAATGATTTGTTATATTTTTCTATTTTCAATAAAAATTAAATAATCTTTTTAGTGCTTTTAGTAAAATAAGTAACAATCTTAAATCAGTTTCATTGCTCTTCTTTGCCTTTGTACTTAATCATTGTCCTTTCCTATTACTTCCGATTGCACCAAATATCGTGCAATTTTGTTAAATTTCACTATATAATTTAGTTCAAACCTTGAATAAAAATCTAGTAGCATGTAGCTTATGCTACACGCTATGTAGCTTACGCCTCACGCTTCAGAGGGGTGAGCGTTATGTTACACGCTATTTGCTATTTAAAACACTGCCCACAGGTGAACTGCAGGCTTCCCCAAACACAAAGGAAGTTCAAGATAGGAGGAGGAGAGAGACTCCACATGACACCTAAACAATTCAACAAGGTGAGAAACCTTCCACCATAGGGATTTGAATGCCAACAAGTTCACTTTTAGACAAACTAATATTAATACTCGAAACAACCTCAAACCATTTTATCACAATCCTAAGATTAAACACCATTGCTTCCTTCGCCTCATAAAAAAGAGGTATCATCTGTGAATTGGAGGCAATTAATAGACTTAAGGGAAATTTTGAACTTTAAAGGCCCTAAAAAGCCCCTTAGGCCACACCCTACCCATGAGAAGCATATTAATAAGGGCTTTAACCACAATCACAAAAGGAAAGGGTATAGAGTGTTTTCCCACACTAAGATTAGACACAATTGTTTCCTTTGGCAAAAAAAAAAAAGAGGCATCATCCGCGAATTGGAGGCGATTAATGGACTCAAGGAAATTTTGAACTTTAAGGGCCCTGAAAAGCCCCTCAACCTGCCCACAAGGAAACATGTTACTAAGGGCTTCAACTACAATCACAAAAAAGAAAGGGTATAGAGGGTCTCCTTGCCCAAGGCCATGATAGGGGGAAAAAACCAAAGGGAGACCCATTAATTAGAACCAAAAAGGTGGCTAAGGACACATAACATCGGATCTAGTGTCTTCACTTCTCCCCAAAGCCCATCCACCTTATCAAGTAATCCAAAAAAGACCAATTCACATGATCATAAGCCTTTTCCAAGTTCATCTTGCAAACCACACCTTGATTACTCATTTTGTGACACGAGTCCAAACATTCGTGGGTGATCGGAACATTGTCAATAATCTGTCTGCCAGATAAGAAGGCACTTTGGAAAGGCAAAATGACCTCAGGGGGATCTGTCCTAATTCTCTGGCGCAAGACTTTAGTAATAATTTTATACGGGCTCCCCAGGAGACTTATAGGTCTAAAATTCCTTAGACAATTGGCACCATCAATCTTGGGGATGAGGGCCGAGAAGGTGCAACCTAACTCTTTTGGGAGATAGGCTGAGGAAAAGAAATCCTCCACAAAAGCTAGGAGGTCCAAATAATAAGGTCCCAATAGGTCTAGAAAAAAGCCAACGAGAAGCCATTGGGGTCTAGTGGCTTTACCCCGGCCTATAGTCCAAACAACCAGTGTTGTCAAAATCTTACGATTTACGATTTACGATATACGATTTTAGTCGAATCTTAAGCAAAACGATTTGAATCCCAACCTTGAATCCCTTTTTATATGAATCCTACGATTCTATGATTTGAATCCTATGATTTACGATTCAAATCCCGATTTACGATTCAAATTATACTTGTTCTCTTCAACTTTAAGCTTCACTTAGCTTTCATTTTATGTTTTTAAATTGGTGGGGGCTTTAAGAATTGTTTTGAAAAGGTAAGTTATTTTTATTTGTTCTTTATAAGAGATTAAATGATATCTATTCTCTTCAACATGTAACTCCTGTAGCTTTTTTTTTTTTTTTTTTTGTGATTTCTTACTTTTTTTTTTTTTCAAAACATTAAATTGATGTATGATTAACCTTTAATGTTTTTATGGATGGTTACGATCATGTTGGCTTATATGTATTATGGAATGATGTTTAGAAATCAAAATATATTTTTTTTGTCAATCTGTAGTATCAAAGGCCGCTTTCCCACTATGATTCTACATTCAAGAAAGGTAACAAGAACATAAATTATTAAAGGGCCCTTGTATGTTTTTTAAAGGGAAATTTCATGGAAGACAAAAAATGAAGGAATAAGAGTCCTTCAACACTACTATGACATGGTATTACTTGGTGCACATTGATGGCAAAAGGAAGATAGATGAGTTTTTTAAATTTAAAAAAAAAAATCTTATTTATTTATATTTTTCATATTTTTTCAAAATTTTAAGAAAATTTTAAAAAATCTTACAATTTACGATACGCTTTGCGATCTGATACAATTCAACCCCTACTACGATTTGCGACACGATAACAATTTTGACAACATTGCAAACAACCTCTTTAATCTCTTTGAGGTGAATAGGCACCACCAGATTGAGAGCATCCTCCATCAACAAACAGCCGAAATCCAAATTATCAAGATTGGGACAATCTCAAACCTCATCCGAAAGCAGATCAAAATAGAACTCAATAACAACAGAATAAATGGGACCTTAACTATCTTAACACCATTAATCATGAAGGAGGAGATACAATTGGCTTGAGCACAGGCGCTGGCTATCCCATGGAAGAATTTGGTATTCTTATCTCCCTCCTTGAGCCAGATAACTCATAACCTTTGTCGCCACTTTTATCTCCAATATCATAGAACGATAGGAAGAATATAACCTTTCTTTAAGAGAGCAATCCGCTTTCGTCTTTGATGTCCAAAACTGGGATGTCGTTGAGCATAGCGTCCATCTCCTTCTCCCTAAGGTTAAAGACTTCCCGCTTCCAGGATCAAATCTTTGCCTTCAACATTTTCAACATTTTGAATGGGATAAAGCCCGCTCGGCCCACGACTAGAGCTGCACATGAGCCAAGCTAGCTCTTGGCTCGTAGGCCAGTTCGATCAAGCTCAAGCTCGATTTAGAAAGCTTGTTTGAAAACGAGACGAGCTCGAGCACGAGGGAGCTTGGCTTGAAGCTTAAATAAAGCTTGGCTCGGCTTGAGCTCGATATATATATATATATATATATATATATATATATATATATATATATATATATATATATATATATATATATATATATAAAGAAAAAAAAACAACCCAAACCCTACCCGAGACCCCACCCGACCCTTTTTCTTTTTCTTTTTCTTTCATTTTCACTCCCAAGTACTCCCAAGTCCCACCTAGCCCAGCTGCCCTTCTCCCTCTTTCCCTCCCTCCATTTCTTTCAAATCTCTCTCTCTCTCTCTCTCTCTCTCTCTCTCTCTCTCTCTCTCTCTTTCTCTCTATCTATCTATCTATCTATCTTTGTTCGGGCTTCCTCCCCGCATCGCACCCAGCAACGAACGCTTGACAGCGAACGCTCGACCGCACCACACCTTCAGGCGAACGCCCGAGCATCCACCACTACCAGGTAGGTTTTTATTTTTCTTTTTCTTTTTCCTTTTTTTTTGAAATATAAAATACCCTAGTTTCGGGGGTTTTTTGGGTCGAAAAATTGGGGTCGGGTCAGTGGGTTGGGTCAGTTGGGGTCCAGCAAGCCAAGCTCGAGCGGCTGTTTTGAGCTCGATGCTCAAGCCAAGCCAAGCTCAAGCTCCGTGGTTGTGGGCCACTGATCAAGCCAAGTTCAAGCTTTGTCAAGCTCGGCTTGAGCTCGGCTCGTGTGCAGCTCTACCCACGACTTCGAAGGAAGTCCAGCAATCAGAAATGAGATCTTGAAACCCATCCACTTCAAGCCAAGCCAGCTTGAATATGGAGTGCTTAGGGCCTCGGTTAATCTCCTCCAAAAGAATCAGACAATGATCATACACAGGTTTGGGAAGGCCTCTCTGATGAGACAAGGGAAACATTTGAACCCACCCTGGAGAACTAAGAACTTGTCTAATAGAGACATAGCTGTAGTGGCCCAACAATTTAACCAAGTGAACTTGACAAAACCCCCCCACCGCCCATTAGGAGATCCACCAACTCGTGCTTGTTAAACCCAAGCCACGAAGCCCCTCATACTACTAGGTCTCCTAACCCCCAGGAAGCTTCTTGCTGACAAAGCAAACAACATTGAAATCACCCCCCAAGCACCAAGGCAGACCCCATATATATGAATAGTTGAATATAATGTATTATATCATACTAACACTTAAAAATTTGTCCAAGTTAAACACACCTAATTCGCAACAATTAGAATTTTATACAACGGGAACCTGGTTAGTGAATCAAACTGTTTCATTTTTGCAAACTAGAACGAACTGGATTTGTAAGACCCCAATCTTAATATTAGCTCACAGTCACACTGTATGACCAACTAGCCCAAATCCGTAGACGATAGAACCCAAGCGTACAGACAGGCATCTAGACGGCCGACGCCCGTTGAACCCAAGACCCCAGCCATGTCGACTGTGCTATCATGTCACTCGCGGAGGCATTCCTCATGCGTTAATGCGATACATGGTTAGGGAGTTAGAGCGCAAAGAATCCAATCCTACATGGGCATTACTTGTAATACAAGCAACCTTTATTGGGTTAGACCCATTGGACTTTGGCCCGTGTGGGCCTAAAGCCCACTTTCTAGAACATAGGAATTATCTCAAGATAGGACAAGCACTACATGACAAATGAAGAGATGGCACATATGAGACAAAAATGGGCTCTACCCCAAAATCCATCATTAGCCCTTTCCCCATGCCTTAGAAACTAATCATAGCTCATGGCCACCTCATCCTACACATGCATCAATGCATGCCTTGTATTGTGCCACATCACTTCAAACCACCAATTGAAACACTCCACTTCATCATCCACCATGCATCACCTACAACCCACAATCCTTATCCATCCACTAGCCAATGCATGCCTAGATTTCATCCCCCCTTGGTCAATGCATGCTTGGCACTCATCCACATCATCATCCACTACCCATCACCTACATCACACTCCAACCTCCCTATTTTCAATGAGAGCACTCCATTTTGCTACCCAAGCTCCACCTCATCACCTTAGTTCTATAAAAGAATTGGCCATTCCCATTCTCCCATTTTCCACCCCTTAGCTAAAAAATTCTAAAATTTAAGGGTGTAGAGAGAGGCCGAGAGGAGTGGGCCACCCTATCTCAACCATCTAAGGGCTTCATCAAGGTAGGACACCCCTCTTCCTCCCATCTTTCCTTTCCTTTTCTCTAAGATTGATCATGTGGGGCCCCTGTGTGTGTGTGTGCATGGCTGGCCAAGAGGTGGAACAACAACCCATCCAGCCCTTCATTCAGCGTCCATCATTTGAGGTGAGTCTACACCTCCATCCTTCCCTCCTCTTCCCCCTCTTTTCTTTCTTTCTTTTGTTTTTCTGTTAATGTGTGTGGGACCCATTGACGAGGGCCCCCTGTGTGCATGTGTGGCTGGCCATAGAGGCCAACAATGTGGCCCCTGACTTGGGGTCGACCATGATATATGTGTTATACCACCGTCCATCTCCCTCTCTTTTCTTTTCTTCTTTCATTTTTTTTTTGTGTTAGGATCGTGTGGGGCCCACAGGCGTGGGGTCCCCACGTGTGTTTGCATGCTAGCCATGGTCTCCAGCATGGTGGCCCACGTCAGTAGGGTCCACCATGATGTAGTTATATCCACATCTTTCTATGCAATCCCGTTTTCCAATCTGGACAACAACTTGTAAATTTTTTATAAAATCAACCATGTTAAGACCTGGTATCAGAGAAATAATCATAGGGAAACCTGTACGTGAATCGATGTTTGAGAACTTAGAAACATCTAGGAATCTTGGTTTGGAACATAGAATACAAGTTGGATCCCCTTTGAAATATAGAAAACCTAGACATAGGCTCCCGTGGAACATAGGAATTTGAACATAGGACTCCCTTTCCTTGGGTGTCATTCCTATTAGTTTGATGCTGGATTGGTGTGAATGCTTGGCCGTGCATGCCTCGTCTTGAGTTGTGTTTGACCTGTGTTATAGATTTGTTGATTTTGTAAGACTCTCTGGGATTCTGTTGTTCACTTGTTTGGCATGATTGTGTGTGAACTTAGTCGGAATTTTGAGGACGAAATTCTTATTAGGAGGGGAGGATTAGGGCTGGTCATGAGCCGAGTCAGCTCGAGAAACTTGATCGACTCAACTCGAAAAAGCTTGCCTTGGCTCGCCTCGACTCAGTAGAACAAGTGAAGCCAAGCTTCATTTAGGAGCTTGAGTAAAAAATCGAGTCAAGTTCGACCACTGGGTCACTCGACTCGATTTAAGCTCAACTCGTTTCATATAGATATTTGTTATTAAAAAAAAAACCTTAAATCTTCTTATTCTCGGTTCCCCCCCCCCCCCCCCCACACACACACACACACACTGGGGTCCAAGCTTAGGACATATAAAACCCTCACACGTTGGGGGGTTTCTTAATCCTACTATTTTGTTCAGGTAAGAACATTCCTTGTTGAGCATATTTGATGGATTGAGTAATTTCAAGTACAAAACATGGTGAGCATACAGTGGTTGTGTGTTAAACACGCTACACAAAACATGTGCTACAGTGAGACCATACACCATACACATCTACAAAATAGGGGCTATGGTAAGACCAAACACCACATACAGCTATTGATTGCAATTTTACGAGGGAGGTGGTGCATCTGATCCATGAATCAGCTGGGCCTCATCATGAAGATGGTCCACACAATAATCAGGGCAGTCCATTCATGTGGTGCGCTATGCATGTACTGTGTTAATCTATGGTTCAGAAAATATTACTAGTGGTCTGCATTCAATGCGTGTGTGACCTGGCCAAAGAAAAAACCGATCAAAGCTAGGTCATTTAAATGGTGGGGTCCCACCGGTAGAAGTACTATTCTCCCCTAATATATGTGTGACTTCTTGAACTTAATGTTGTTGACTTTTAATTTGTATTTTCCAGCAAAAAACTATAACAAATTGAGGTGGGAGCAAACTCGACTTGACTCGAGGTAAGCTCACCTCGAAAGTTTTAGCAAATAAGGCAAGCTCCAATGGTAAGCTCGAGGACGAGCTCGAGCTCGAGGAGAGCACAGACGAGTCAAGCCAAGCTTGGCCCACCTTGACTTGACTTGGCTCGATGTACAGCCCTAGGGAGGATGTAAGACCCCGGTCCTTAGTATTAGTTCATAGTCACACCGTGTGATTGACCGACCTGACCCATAGACCATAGAACCTGAGCATACAGACAAGCGTCCGTCCAGCCATGTCGATCGCGTCATCGTACCGGTCGTGGAGGCATTCCCCGTGCGTTAATACGATACACGGTTAGGGAGTCAGAGCGCAAAGAATCCGATCCTGCATGGGTGTTACTTGTAACACAAGCAACCTTTATTGGGTTGGCCCATTGGACTTGGGTCCATGTGGGATCAGATTCTTTGCGCTCTAACTCCTTAACCGTGTATCGTATTAAAGCACAGGGAATGCCTCCACGACCAATACGTTGACGTTGTTGACATGGCTAGGGTCCCATCCGACAGGCTGAGTAGCAAGAGCAGTGCAATCTTAACACGGTTGATTTTATAAAAACTTTATAAGTTGCTGTCCAAATTGGAAAATGGGATTACATAGAAATATGTGGATATAACTACATCATGGTGGACCCTACTGATGTGGGCCACCATGGCTAGCACGCACACACACGTGGGGACCCCACGGGCACACAATCCCAAGGAAAAAAAAATGAAAGAGGAAAAGAGAAGAGAGAGGGAGATGGACGGTGGTATAACACACGGGCCCCTCGTTAGTGACCCCCCCCCCTCTACACCCTCAAATATCACAATTTCTTGGCTAAGGGGTGGAAAATGGGAGAATGAGAAGGGCCAATTCTTTTATAGAACTACAATGATGCGGTGGAGCTTAGGTAGCAAAATGGAGTGCTCTCATAGTTTCATTGGAGCAATAGGGAGGTTGGAGTGTGGTGTAGGTGATGGGTAATGGATGATAATATGGATGAGTGCCAAGTATACATTGACCAAGGTGGATGAAATCTAGGCATGCATTGGCTAGTAGATGGATAATGATTGTGGGTTGTAGGTGATGCATGGTAGATGATGAAGTGGAGTGTTTCAATTGGTTGTTTGAAGTGATATGGCACAATATAAGGCATGCATTGGATACATGTGGAGGGTGAGGTGGCCATTGCCATGATTAATTTCTAAGGCATGGGGTGAGGGCTAACGATGGATTTTGGGGTAGAGCCCATTTTTGTCGCATAGTGCATTGTCTCATATGTGCTAGCTTTTCATTTGTCATGTAGTGCTTGTCATATCTTGTGATAATTCTTTATGGTCTAAAAAGTGGGCTTTAGGCCCACATGGTCCTAGCCCAATAAAGGTTGCTTGTTTTACAAGTAATGCCCATGTAGGATCGGATTTTTTGCACGGGGAATGCCTCCGCAACCGGTACGATGGCACAGTCGACATGGCTGGGGTCTCGAGTGCAACGGGCGCCAGCTGTCCAGACGCCTGTCTGTACGCTTGGGTTCTATGGTCTACGGGTCAGGCCTGTCGGTCACACGGTGTGACTGTGAGCTAATACTAAGGACCGGGGCCTTACAGGATTACTGAACCAAATGATTAAATTGAACTAAGCATACAGGCCTACCCAATGTATCAGTTTCATCTCAACAGTTATTTACGAGCTGTGAACCAATGGTCGTGGTCAGCATGCAAACAATGCAGTTCATGGTTAAAAGCCTTGAATTGACTCATTAGGCCCTGAGTTGAGTTTGTTGGCTGAATTGATGTACTACAGATTGTTTTCTGTGGAATATTGGCCATTAACTTGTTTTCTGCTTGTCGTCAGATGCATATGAGCAAGAGTTGACAAATATGTGATCCTTTTCCTTAATGTGTGAGCAGATCCATTGCTACAAACAGTTCCATCTCTACCAGAATCTTATTTAGCATTTGCAATTTTTCCTATACCATGTATATTATTTTATTATGAGGCCTACAGTTTATTTGATTCATATATGGTTGATATTGGCCCGTTTGTCATGTGACAAGAAGTTTCTTTCCTTCACTACATCAAGATCTTCTCTGTTACTGCTTTTACACATTTGGAGGATGGACCAGTGCTCCATGTCTTCAGTGGAAGTCATGCAGGGCTTCATGAGGTATTTTAGAGTCAAGTTGGAGAGGAAATTGGATATGGCCCTTGATAGTGGAATAGTGGAATGGGATTCATGTAGCTGATCCCAATTAGTTGGAATAAGGCTTAGATGATGGTTAGGGCTGTCAATGGGTGGGGACTGGGCCTAGCAAAAGCAAAAAAAAAAAAAAAAAGATTATTCCTGACCCTAAGAGTTCAAAATCCAGGCTGAAGACAACCCTAGGCCTGGTTACTGCCTACATCAAGCTCTTCTTGGTTATTGCTTTTACACATTTGGAGGATGGACCAGTGCTCTCTGTCTGCAGTGGAAGTCATTCAGGGCTTCATGAGGTATTTTAGAGTTAAGTTGGAGAGGAAATTGGATATGGTCCTTGATAGAATGGAATAGTGGAACAGAATTCATGTAGCTGATCCCCATTAGTTGGAATAAGGCTTAGATGATGATTAAGGCTGTCAATAGGCGGGGACTGGGCCTAGCAAAAGCAAAAAAAAATGATTAGCCCTGGCCCTAACAGTTCAAAATCCAGGCCTAAGACAACCCTAGGCCTGGTCCATTGGCAGCCCTATTAGTGATTATGATGATGATGATGACGACGACGATGATGTTGGAAAAGACATTGGTGTTTCAGTAGTGTATGCAGATCATTCTTTCCAATTTCTTGAACTCTTTTACTGATGAAATTCCTCAAAAACTTCCAATAATGTGCGGGATATGACTAATGTTCACGTCACCTCAATGCATGGTAGGTCGCCATCCAGCTTGCATGTGTCAATGTTCCATGGGAGTACAAGATGCGGGCCATTGCAAACATGGGTCACACCATGAAGATCATGTGGCCCAGAAATCAAGCTGATCTGGATCCCCTCATTAGGTGGGCCACACGTGTGGTGAATCATATCATCAGCTATCCATTGTTTCATAGGGAGTGGCCATAGTGGTGCATGTGAACATTCCTCTATCATCATCCTTAGTGCCTTCTCTGTTCGACATCGACTCTGATGATATTGAAATATATTCTTCTATATATTGAAATACATTTATACCCCCCATATACGTTGGGTGTAAATAATACCATAATACAAAAGAAAAGATGGAGCGTGCTTTATATCCCCATTAAGGCTTTGTCCTGATTATTTTGTCAATGGGTTTGTGATATCTTTGCCTGAAACTGCAACTTTTAGAAGGTGGGGCATGCTTTATATTGCTATCATGTGAATTTTTGTATTTGGTAGAGCCGTTTCTCTGCCTGGAGAAAGGACTGATGAATATCATATCTTTCTGATATCTAATGGTTAGTATTCTCCCTTAGAAATTGGCGTCGTTTTACCCACTCTTTCTTCAAGGAGAGGTTTGGTTCCAAATTGCTCACTTGGCATTGTGGCACACTGTTCTGCTGTCAAAATTTGAGTCTGACTAGCTCAAAACATCTTTTCTCATGTGAAAATACCTACTTAGAAAGCAAGGCATCTGACATGCGGGCCCTAGCAAATCTGATGAGGCCTGGTAGTTTTTTTTTTTAATATTAAATATGACCTTACTTACTAATTTTACTTGTTGGTACAACATATTAATGGAATTCAGCATTGTGGCAATTGTTCCTGCCACTTGTGGGCCTAGGTAAACAGAGGGTTGATGTCAGGTGGATGGCCGGCCGTCAAATTTTGCCAAGCTACCATGAGATTGATCCAGTTTCAAAGAATTTTTGGTACAGGATTTGTAACTGGAATACACGATGATGATGATTAGTACCACAAACTTATCTATAAATAGAGAATTGCTACATAAGTCATATCATGAAAGAAGGAAAATAGACAAGCCCAGGTGTGTCCTGAGTTAGTTGATTTGTGTCGAACATGATAGCTTTAAAGATTGAGGTGCCTTTGTCACATAATAACATACTCTTTTGCTTGCTGCAAATAAACTTTGTCATGCATTAATTAATAATATGACTGGGTTTTTGAATAATTGCCGTGACTACGACCATTCTCTTTACCATCCAAACATCACATATATTTTCATATTGTTGTATTGGTGTGGCATAAAATGCCTTATACAATATTCATATTGGTTAGTTTTGTAGACAAGTTGAAATATGTATACCTTCTTTAGGTTGAATTGATTCTTTTGAGGATTTGGATCTTAGGAAGGGGAGACCATCCGGATAAATGTGAAGAACAAACCATCTAGCGGAACTGGCATGCTTTCAGCTGCTGGGCTGACTGGGGGTGTTTCTGGCCCTGTAAAACCCAGTGCGCTTGCACCGCCACCTCCTGGGGTAGGGAAAATCAGGACCCCCCTTCCACCCCCGCCAAATGACCCTGTCGCTGCTCGGATGACTTCTAGTCCCGGTGTGGGACCTAAGGGTCCCAAGGAAAATTCAAGGCGCACCATGGATCCTTTTTCAGATCTTTCAAAGATCGAGGTATACCCCATCCTATCTCTATTTCGTGTGTGTGTGTGTGTGCACGCGTACATGTGTGCGCGTCCCTGAGCGTGTACGTGCGTGCACATCATCGAGAAGCATATGTGTAAATGCATACTACCCCTTGCAGAAGAGGGGGATTATATGATCCTGGACCGAAGGATATGTGTCATAAGTTTTTACGAGGACCCATGGAGTGATCCAGACTGTTGATCTAATCAGCCTCTGAAAAGATCATACCACAAAATATCTCACATTTGGAGATCCTAGCCATCCAATCTTTGGGCCTTTTTTGTTGAATGTGGGCTGTTTTTGTGCTTCTTTAGCTCTATTCACAGGCAGTGGATGGAAAGGTTCTTATCTGGGAGATTTTTTGGGCATGGTTCATCTGTCATTGGCCCTTCTCCACGGTCTTTAGGTATTGAATCACAGAACTATAGGAACCATTTGTATATTGTGAGGACCTGAAGGTCCTAAGCATATCCTCATCTGAAGATCATATAATTACTCTCCAGAAGAATATACTCATGCATGCAATTTAATCCCAATATCTAGCAGTGTATGTCCTGGATCTTGGTCTTTTAGGAATGAACCTGTGTTTGGTGCCCATATTCATGCCCTGCAAACTGCAATTATGGCTTGATGCACAGAAAAAGGATGGTTTTTCTTTGAAGTTTTGCATTCATAATTTCAAGATTGATGCCTGAATTGTCAATGCATGCACCCACACCCCTTAGTAGTTACAAATTACAAATGACAAACACGATTGCCAAGCTTCACCGCCTCGATCCTTTAGACGTCCAAAACACCATAACTTGTTGTACATGAAAATATTCAACATAATGTTCTACTCTTCTATATTTTCCAGGAAAAAAAAAAGCTTGAGCCCCATGTGACCGCCATTGCTGGATATCATAGGAGCAGAATTTGAACATTTTATCAATCAACCTGCATAAACTGCGCTTTCTTGCAGTTACTGGGGTATAACCTGAGAAACGGCAGGCAGCCATGAGACTTGCCCCCCCCCCCCCCCCCCCCCTGAAATGCAGCTTGACTTTCCTCTCAAAAAAAAAAAGCAGCTTAACTTTATTAAACAAAAGCAAACCTGGTTAAAGCAACACCTCAATACTTACGAAGACCAATAATAATAATAATAATAATAAACTCTGACGAGCAACCAACAAAAGGCTAAAGCACTAAGGCCCAAGCAACCACATTCAACTTGCCTCCCTAAACACCTCATCTGAGCTTACGATTATGATTTTGAAAACACCTAATATTTTGCTCCATCAAAATCGACCACAAAACTGCAAGAAGGAACAGCCACCATAGAACTCTCCCTATTTGCCCAGACCTCCCCTCATGCTAAGCCAAGACAGTGGAGTGATTGATGAAGGCATCAACTAACAAGCTTGAAAGGGATTGAGAATATTCCCCCATCTCTCCTGACAAAGATGCAATGCATAAATAGGTGTTCCACAGATTCTACATCCTGAAGACGCAGGAGGCACACATTCATGATGTTCATGTCTTTTCTGAAGATTGTCCACTGTAAGCACTCATTCTTTCCCACCCACCAACCAAAAGCAATGGCCCTAGGGCCTAGGCTGGGTTTTATACAACGAACTAAATTTTGGATCACAGGATTCCCTAGGATTAGGAATCCAAAGAACCTTATAGAAAGATTTGACAGAGAAACAGCAAAATCTATTCAGTTCCAGACGAAGCATCCTCGTAGGATGGTGCTGGTCTCCTGCTATGGAAAAGGCTGAGGAAATCCACCAACTCACCCAACTCCTTGTTGGACAAGGTACTTCAACAAGGGGATAACCAAATGACCGTCTCCCTTGAGATGCAAAAGCAATATATATATATATATATATATATATATATATTGGTAGCTATGTCGCCAAGCTACCCAAGAGGCTGATCATTACACCAGACATCCTCTCAAAAATGAATGCAGGAACCATTCCCCACCTTGAACACAATCTCCTTCTTGACACCTTGGGAGCTCTGGAAATAACCTTCTAGATGCATGGCGCTCTATACCTAGACAAGGAATTGGTGCACCACCACTGTCATCACATACCCTCTACCAAAAGCTGTTCTCCACCCCAAATCTCTACAACCACTTCCTGAGTGACGTGAGATTCATACACTTCAAATCTTTAATATCGCACCACCTTCGCTAACTAGCTTGTACACTTCGCCCCATTCCAAATGGAATTTATGTGAATCTCCTAAACCTTTCCAAAGGATATCTCTTAGAATCTTTTCCAATCTGGAAAGGATAGTGGCTAGGAATTTATATGAATCTCTGGAACCTTTCCAAAGGAAATCTGAATCTTTTCCAATTTGGAAAGGATAGTGGCTGGGAATTTATATGAATCTCCTGTACCTTTTCAAAGGAAATTTCTTTGAATATTTTCCAATCTGGAAAGGATAGTGGCTGGGCACTGGAATGAAGACATAGTAAAGAGACATATTGGACATGGTCGCCTTCATAAGGGGATCTTGCTCCAACCAACAGATATTCTTCCATCCTGAAAGTTTCCTTTTCGTCCTTTGGACCACTCTGTTCCAAAGACGCTTTGCCAGCTTACAGATGCACGAGGGAAGGCCCCCGTAGGAAGGAAGACTACTTGGCTTCCACCCCAACACTCTTGCCAACCTACGCGTTTTTTTTTTCTTTGAAATTTTTAGGTGTTTCTTTACCTCTTGGTCATGCTCGTGCATATGGTGGGTGTAGAAGTCTATTTTTTTTAGCATTAACAAAGACAATTTATTGCAAGAGGGAAAAAAACCAAAAGATACAAATACAAACCAAACCACGACCCAATGTTTGTAGTATCAGTATCGTTACATGTATCACTGGCTGGGGATACGGAAACATTTATCAATATTATCGTGATGCCCGGAAATGTATCGGTGACTGAGGAAAACATTGAAAAATTGTGGAATTTCTCGATGAAACTTCAGGAAATGCTAAAATACACATATTTGTATATTAGGAATCAAATAATTGGAAAGAAACGTATATATAATAACTTCCCCTTTAATGGGGGGTCTAAAAGCATGTATTGTTGACTCGAGGAAACATGGGGAAAATGGTGGATCCATCCATCTATTCATCCATACATTTATCCATCCAATCATCCATGCATACAAACTCACGCACATGATCCATCCAACCATCTGGCCAATCAACCATCCATGCATGCATGTATACATAAATACAATGGCACATACAAATATACACACATGCATGATGCATCCATCCATGCATACACACATATATGCATATATCCATCCAACCATCTATCCTTACGTCCATCCATGCATGCATACATATGCACACATACAAACATGCATTTCATCATTCAACCATGCAGACATAAATAAAATTTGGAATGAATTTTTTTTAATAAACAGATTTTTTGCGATGTCAATACGTTGGCTATATTATCGAAATATTACAACATTAGTGGCACAAATGATGCCCGGAATTTACGCAGTTGAAAACGTTGGCAATACCGATGATATCGGCGATATTTTTTGTAATATCGCCAATACTTGGAACAATGTCATAAGTCACAACCTAACAAGACGTTAAGTTTGGGTTGGCATCAACAACAAAAAGGGCCATTTGCCAGTGACCTTGCCGTTTTCTTCCAATGCTTCCTTCAATCCACACGCACATGAGGCTTTGCATAGATCACCCATTTCATCCCAAACTACCAAGGAAGCTATCCCACACCTTGCTGGTGAAAGAACAATGGATCAAAAGATGGTGAAGTATCTCCTCATTGCACAGGTGTTAAGGATCATATATTGATTGGAGTCATGCCTCTTTTTAGCTAATTGTCGATAGTGAGCACCTTCTTCCATCCAACCAGCCACGTAAAAACAACAACTTTTGGATTAGCTCCACAATGCCAACAAAATTAAGTGTGCGGACGAGTGGGATTTGAAGATGATCCTTCCAACAGGATGTATGACGATTGAGACAGATGATGGAATCCCTAGCCAGTAAAGACGGACTTATCTCTGAAAGCCGCTTTTAGCAAGGATAGAAGTTCCTCTTCCTCCTCCTGTGATTTCCTTCTAAATGGTGGAGTCAGCACCCCATTGGTCCCCGAAGGTGACCAACAAGTCCATCGTGACGTCTCCATGATGGCGATGCCAAACACGGGAAGTCCTCCCTAAGATTTCAATTTCCCACCCTAAAATCCTCCCACAATCTAATCCTGCTACCATCCCCAAGAGAAAAACCAATGGCTTCCTCAACTCCACCCTGATGGGAAAAAAAAAAACTCGCTATGTCCAACCCCTCTCATCTGCGCCATATTTCTTAACTATGACCTCCCTCCATAGACTATCCTTCTCATTCCAAAACCTCCGTAACCTTTTCCCAATAAGTGCTTCATTCATGGTAGCCAATTTTTTTATGCTCGCACCCCCTTCTAAAAAGGTTTGCACACCTCCCCATTGCATCAAGCAGAAGTTATGCCTCTCCTCTGCACCCTGCCACAGGAAATCCCTTCTTAGCCAATCTAATCTTCTCATAACAGACTTGGGGCCCCCTCTCATCTGTACCATATGTCTTGACTATGACCTCCCTCCATGGACTATCCTCCTCGTTCCAAAACCTCCATAACCATTTCCCAATACGCACTTCATTCATGGTAGCCAATTTTTTTATGCTCTCTCCCACTTCTAAAAAAGGTTTGCACACCTCCCCATCGCATCAAGTGGAACTTATGCGTCTCCTCCACACCCTGCCATAGGAAATCACTTGTTAGCTCAACTAATCTTCTCATAACAGACTCGGGCCATTATGAATGTTATGATTCCTATATGCTTCAGGTCGAAAAAATAGCTTATTTAACAATCCTTACTCATGAAGGTTGTGTTGTTTAAAGCAGGTGCCTTCTCTTCTATTTTGGTTTTTAGGTTGTTCTGATGATGGACTTTGTTTCTCAGCCACCATCATAGAGTGGCAGGTAGCTTCCTGGATAGTAGTTGGAGAGTCTTAAGACCTGCAACTCCCAACTCCCAGTTTTAGATTCTCTCTATCCAGAATTTTATGCAGACTCCTCCAAGTTTGCTTTCTTGATATGCGAGACCTTGAACCGAGATTTGAAGTATCGTCCAAAACCAGTTTGCATCACCCATGAACAATATAGGCGTATCGGCCTGATGCAGGGCGATACATAATGGCATCAGTGGAGAACGATGATACGTTACGTAACACACCATTTCGAACCTTGCCTTTTGTGAAATCTGATTTGTTATCATTATTATTGTTATTTTGGTTGATATTTTGCAGAGAAGCCTTCCTTCAACAACTGGTTCGGCATCAACAAAAACTACTGCATCAGGATGGGCGGCATTTTGAACCTTCTCAGAGCTTTCTTTGAATACAAATTGTGACCTTTTTTTGTTCTCCATCTTTGGAGAAGAAGAGTGAAAAGCGGATCCAAAAGAAAAGAAAGAAAAAAGGAAAGGCAAATGCGAGCTGTCTGGACTATTATCTTGGGGTGGAAGCGTGTGTTGTTGCATTTTTTGGTTTCTGAAAATAATGTTTACAGAAATGTGTTGAATGCTTCTCTTCTCTTGACTTGAATTTAGATGGCCTTTTACCGTCTTTTATATATATATATATATAAAGAGATTGGCTATATTTGCAATCATGTCATACTTGTCTAGCTTACTCTTTTGATTAGAAGGGGACTGTTGAATTATGGGACTGGTTTTGTGCTGGTGATCGGAATTGTTCATCCGGCAGCCCCCGTCTCAGATGGCTGTCGCTTTGAATAGAGGAATGTGGATAGTTGGCCTTTCAGTTTTAACCATCTGATTAGTAAGCCAGCAGGAGCTGCCTCGGTTAGTTGAATTTTGAACCATGGGTCTTCTATGGTGGGGTTCTCAAGATGAACAGTTGCGATTACAGATGGTGGGTCCCATGTATTAGGGGGTTTGGTTGGTATTTATGGGTTTAACCAATATGTGTTTGGTCTCCAGGCGTTCATTTAATGGGGTCCACTGCAAAGATGGGCCCAGAATTTTGGCGCTGATTGGATGATCCTGCTCATCAGATTAGTATTCCCTACTTAATGGTTTATAAAAAAAAAAAAGAAAAGAGGAAGAGCACATCAAATCCAAAAGCTGTGCAATTGGATGGTTACGATTGTCCAATGTGGTGCCCACCTATTTATCAGCCAATATATCATAGACATGACCATACGGTCAGCACACCTGCTGTCCAACATCTACCATGATTTATGGAAGATCACTAGAAACTCAGTGAAGGTTATCCAGCTTAGGTCATGTCTAGCTCTCTAAAATGGTGGACGTTCAATTGCTACTGTTTCTAGTGGTGTGGTCCACTTGAGCTTGAGATCTGCTTTATTTTTTGTGTTTATGCCCTAAAATGAGTGGGCAAAACATATGGACAGCGTCGATATAAAACACATACATCATGTTGGGCCTCACAGTGGCCAACAAATTGACACACCACTGCCAGGGGTGTTTGCAACACCACCAGATCCACGTGCATGATTGTTAGCCTGTGCAAGCACTAACCATCTGGTACCTAGGAATTCATTCCAGATGGGGAGAAATTGTCGTTACAAGTGTTGGCCGTAAATCAGCTGTAACTTTTGATCTAGGCATCATTATGAAATGCACGATGGATTTTTATGTAATGATGCTTGTGAGGTTTCAACCGGCCGCTACACAGGCTGAATTCATCTGTTTCTCCAGAAAACATACTCCTCCAGTTTAACAACAATTTTAAGGGGAAAAATACTATTTTTAGAAATTTCCATTTCCATAGTACCTCCTTGAAGAGTTCTGCCACTTTGGATAACTTTTAAATGAATTAGGGTTTTTTTTTTTCCTATAAAAGTGATGTAATTAAAAAATTTTACTATCATCTCTCAGTACAATTTTGAATTTTTTTTCCTTATTCTTTTTGTCTTATGGATTCAAGAACTACCTTGTGTGGATTCCCTGTATCATGTGCACATCCACATCAATTAGGTCCAAACATAAACACATGTGGGATCTGAATTTTTGACAAGGTTGGAAAATAATGCCCAAATTTTCGGCCTAAAAAATCAGAAAACCTCATTCACTAGGCGGACTACAATATACAAAGTAAATTGATTGTTAAAATGTTTCTCATCAGCCACTCATTTGTTTTGATACGCTGTGGCCCACCTGAGGTGTGAAATAGTCTAATTTATGTGCTAGAAGATCTAAATAGTATTCACCCGATGGAAAGCTTAGATTGCACATGCCTTAGATTATGATACATGCCCTACGTGTGCATGTGTAGGGCTCTCAGGCGCGTGTGGAATTAGCAACCCTTGTAAGTTACGGCCAACAGATGTATGCTGGAGGAAGAGTACACAATCAGATGCATAGGATTGTCCAGTAGTAGGGCTGGCCAGTTTTATCTTTTATGCGCACTTCATGGAAGAACATACGTCTTTTGTATGAATGCCATTTTCCATGAAGAAGCGACAACGGTAACATATCGACCGTGATCAGTTCAGTCAATCTGATGGGACACATAAAAGAAGGCGAATTGGAATGAGCTGTTGGTAGCCATCCGAACCAGGGAAAGGGATGTGTAGCTTTAAAAAAAAAAAAGAAATAATAAAAATAAACTCTTCACACTCAGCAGGAATTTCGTCGATTGAAATCTAATTCATGTTTGGGGGGGGGGGGACACCATTTCGGCATCAAAAGGCTCTTTCAAGAGTGTGGGGACCTATGTATCCAAAGGAACAAGATCAACTGTTGTTTGGATCAAAACGGCATTTTAGCCTCGAAGGAGTCGAAATGACACTTAGATCTAAAAAACCCTTTTGGTAGGTGCATCTAAATGGGCCTAAAGGTGTCTACACATGTCATACATAACAATGAGTGCCCTTCTCTCTCTATATCTGCATGTAGCTCACACCTTTGTTATACTATAAATTCTCCACTTCCCCTAGTACACATAGCAGACACTGTTGTCTTGACTGATTGAGATCATGAGTTCGAATCGTAAAAATTCGTTGAAATTTTTTTTTTTTGAAAACAAATTAACTTGGTAAGTGACCCAGTTCGATCATGCCAAGTTGACCAAGTACTTGATCCAACTCAACAAGTCATCTCGAGTCAAGCTCGCCAGCAAGTTTCATAGTGGCTCGGCTCGATTTTGGCCAAGTCAAGCTGACTGGGCCTGTGTTTTGAGTTTAGTCACCAAGTTTTAGAACTATGGTTTAGACCACGAGGACCTGTTTGGGAGACACCTAAAAATGAATCCAACTCATTTCAGGCAATCATAATTATGCACTGGAGATCATAAATAAGGTTTTTTTTTTTTTCAGAAGAGATAAAGAAACTTCATTGAAAAGAAAGGCCGAAGCCAGAATATACAACCCGGAAAACTAACATAATTACAAAAACTAAAGTTGATCCATAATACATAATTACAATTATCTAAATGAGCCGAACTCATTTTTAGGTGTCTACCAAAAAAACTCAGCAGAAAATAGGCCAAAGATAAAACTAAAAAATAAAAGACCACGTTTGATCACCATTTGAAAATTAGTTCATCTCATTTTAGTTAACAATGACCATGCATTAGATATCATAGTTTAGGGAACATTTGGCTGCATCATATCATGACATTACATCATTAATCAGTCTAATTCAGTGCTAAATATCAGCCAAACGCACCCTTAAATTATGGTTATCAAGCAATTTCTATTCGTTCCCAAACACTAAAATGAGATGAACACATTTTTAAGTGGCAAACAAACAGCGCCTAAGAATCGCATTCCCCCCCCACCCCCCCACACGAAGGAGAGATTGTCTCATGACCTGATAGAGCTAAAAAAAATCAACAATTTGCTACTGAACCAGAAGAGACAAATATAAATAGGGGGGATAAGTAACGCTTTTCTGGATCCTATATTTTACAATTAATAAAAATATTCTGAAGGAACAAAATGCAGATTCTCTCTCCTCAAGAACAAAAGAATTGTGTACAAAAAGAAATGCTTCGGCCGCTAAACCACTACTAGGGTGCAAAAATGGCAAGCGAACAAGAGCACATATCTACGAGTGACAACACAAGTGCTCAACTAATGCAAAAGTGGCAGGTTTGCACAATATCCAGGCCGTTCACAAGCCGCATCCTGTGGTGAATACACACTGACCCAAATATTAGGTCAGACTGCCTGAGATCCAGTTATCAGGTTGGGCCCATGTTGGATGTGAACTGTTGGTTCTCCGTTTTCAACAATTCAGTTTTCTCGTACTACATCTGGCCCACCTAACAAGTGACCAGCCTGTCTTGCAAGGGCTGATACCCTATAGGACCCACCCGATAAACAGCACAGGTCTGGCATGTGTGTGGTGCTTGAGTTTCGCGATTGCAAATGAGTGTCTGCTTAGCATTCCCTCGTTCATAGAGATAGACCAACTGCAACTTACCAGGTGCAACCATCATGTGCCTTTTCAGTGTTTGCAAGATCTTCAAACCCGTTTAATGACCAGGGAAAACACCGTCGCTGTGTGATAATTTCTAGGATGGCGGATAAGACCGGAAAACTATATCATAATGAGGCCAAAATCTGTGACTTGAAGAGATGGCTATTGTTGATACTCTGGTTTCAGAAACCACGTACCTCCTTTAGAGTCCTTTTTCAATGTGGCTATCTCCTTGAGAAGATCCTTAAACAGGGGCAGATCTTTGGAAGGTATCTTGTCTTTGAAATGCTTCACTATAGCAACCGTAGGGATACTTCCACCCATCAACTGGATGAATGCACAAAGCTGGCCAGTCAAGACCTCAGGCACTGAAAACGTTTTATGGGAGGCCTTAGATGGTCGGCCATCTGCTGGAGGTTGTGCTCCATGATTAGAATCAGAGGCTGACCCAACCTGATGTTCAAGCCCATCACGCACTGCTCTTTCTTGGGTCCCTCGAATTCTAGACAATAGTTCAGCTGAAGATAAGGCCTTGCCGGTAGAGGCTCCAGCTGCAAGACCATAAAGCTTACTCATCCCACTGCCTGAAGAAGAACCTTCTGATGGTTTTGTGGAACTGAGAAGTTGAGAATTTACGGTAGAACCAAACTTGACCTCAGGCACTGAAAACGTTTTATGGGAGGCCTTAGATGGTCGGCCATCTGCTGGAGGTTGTGCTCCATGATTAGAATCAGAGGCTGACCCAACCTGATGTTCAAGCCCATCACGCACTGCTCTTTCTTGGGTCCCTCGAATTCTAGACAATAGTTCAGCTGAAGATAAGGCCTTGCCGGTAGAGGCTCCAGCCGCAAGACCATAAAGCTTACTCGTCCCACTGCCTGAAGAAGAACCTTCTGATGGTTTTGTGGAACTGAGAAGTTGAGAATTTACGGTAGAACCAAACTTCTTACGGACAGATGATGGGGCGCCAGCCACTCCAGATCTACCAGTCCATGTTGGAACAGATACAACCTCTTGGCTGCGAAGCATCCGCGACTGTCGTAAGGCTTCAGCCGCCCTCTTCGCAACTTGGTTAGCTTGTTCCTCAAGCCTCATCTTCTCTCCATCGTTGGCATTCATAATCACATCATGGTTCATGGCACTCTAGTGAAACGAGAGAGAGAGAGAGAGAGAGAGAGAGAGAGAGAGGAAAAAGAAAAAAAGAAAAAAAAGGACCCC
The DNA here is from genome assembly GCA_003013855.2 of Liriodendron chinense. Classification (NCBI taxonomy): domain Eukaryota; kingdom Viridiplantae; phylum Streptophyta; class Magnoliopsida; order Magnoliales; family Magnoliaceae; genus Liriodendron; species Liriodendron chinense. Next base: position 247,689 of record ML058504.1, read on the forward strand.
TCCAACCATGAGTACAAATTAAGCAATGAGCATGGTTAAAGAAAGAGAGAATCCTGCAATCATGGGCTAGACTAACATCTGCATTTTCCACCAAGGTCTAGATCTTCCAAAGTGTGGTTCCCGTTGTAAGTTGAGCACATCCCAAAATTACACTCATTTGATGATCCTAACCATACAGTTGGTGCCAATAAAATGGATCCATAAAAAGTAAAGGGTCAGTGGCCCAAATACCAACTGCCAATATCAGATGGATAAATCACCTAGTCAATGTGAATTTCAGGGGATGCTCCATCTACAATGTGCATGCAATTTGGACAGTCTGGGTTAACTTTATGTGTGTGTATACATAAAATGGTGAAGAATGCACGTAGTAATCTAGCCCTACAATCACTAGAGGGTTAAAGTGCAAAGTGATAAGCAGGACGCAATTAATCTAAATCTTACATGAATCCCATGAGCATCAAAAAGACTCTTCAACACATTAGTTTCTTCATCTACTTCACCATCACTTTCATCAGCCTTCTCTTTCCCCTTTCTTGTTCCATGTTTTGAAGAATTGGTTCCTTCACAAAGTGTGGCATTATCTGTATGCATTACAGCAGTTGAGGATTCCAGTTTATCTAGCTTGTCGTCGTGAACACCAACATTTACATCATCAGATAACTGACTGAAAATATTTGATGTTTCAGTAGAACCACCCTCTCCATCATCTTGCAAAGTGAAGAGATCCTTCATGTCTCTAGCTTTAAAGAACCTTCTCTGTTGTGGGTTCTTCAGTATCTTGTTGGTTAGGAAATGCTTATAGATTTGCCTGTGGTATACCTTCTCCTCTATTGTTCCGCGCGTGATCAGTCTATAAATCACAACATCCCGTGTCTGACCTATACGCCAAGCGCGTTCTCTTGCCTGTTCCATCAAGCAGTTCTCTCAATTTTCACAGAAGTGCAAGCACATGCACTGAATTGCATACATGCAGGTGAGTTAAGCATTGTTAAAGCAACAAATAGATATACTACAGCTGTGAGATTGTTTTATATATTTGGAAACACACACATGCCAATTTACGCCAATTTTCAGAAACTCACCAGTCAGCACAGAACTCAGTACAGTCAACCTGGTCTGGTCAGGCTGAGTATAGAATCCAGTCTCTGATTTTGTAACAAAATGGCCACACATCTTTTGGGTGTCCTTACTACGTAGATTTGAATGACATGAAAATGAAATTTCACTTAAAATTATAGCCATAGATCAACCAAGAAAAATACCTGCATATCCGTCGAAGGGTTCCAGTCAGGATCAAATATGATCACCCTATTGGCACCAGTCAAATTTGTCCCCAGTCCACCAACTTTAGTAGTAAGAATGAAAATGAACACATCAGTCGAGTTATTGAATTCATCTATTAAAGTCATTCGTTGTTTTACGGGAGTGAGCCCATCCATCCGCCGGTAGGTATAGCCACCAGCCGTCAGGAAATTCTCAAGAATGTCCAGCATTTGTTGGGTCTGTGTGAAGAAAAGAACACGGTGACCTTGTTCCTTCCACACCTTAAGTACTTGCTCAACCACTTTCATTTTTCCACTGCGCTCCGGATTCCCATAGTCAGGATTGTTGGCACAGTGCTCTCTTTCAAGCAGATCAGGATGGTTGCAAATCTTACGCATGACATCAATTCCATATAGTGAATTTCTATTTCCATCAAATATTTGTTCCACCTCAGAGCTAGCAAGAAATGCTCGATATGCAGATCGCTGCTGTGCAGTCAAGCTACAAAAAAGAACATGCTCAGTTTTCTTCGGAAGCTGAGCATTCACGTCTGCCTTCATACGTCGAAGGAGGTATGGCATTATCAGGTCACGCAAAACTACCGCACACCTGTAGGCTGTGGACACTTGTAATGGGGTTGCATTTGCATACCCACCAACTGATATAGGAACAGCGAATTCTGTCTCAAATACTGGTAAGACACCCAACTTCCCAGGAAAGACAAAGTCAAAAAGTGACCATAACTCACTCAGCTTGTTTTGAATTGGTGCACCCGTCATGATTATACGATGCACTGTCTGCAGCTGTTTACAAACTAGGGTAATTTCTGCATTGGGGTTTCGGATACGGTGACCTTCATCCAAGATAGCATACCCCCATTCTATATCAAGCAACTTCTCGCCAAGTATCCGGAGTTGCTCGTAGGTAGTAATAAGCAAACCTGATTCCGATCTCAAAACACGATTGATCAAGAAATCCCACTTTTTAGTGCCTTTGCTAGGCAGAGTTCTTTCACTATCACTATCCAATGAACCATCAGTTTCCTCATCACTTTTGCCAGATTTTGCTTGCTTCTTTCTATTACCAGGAATCTGTGCAGAATCATGCAGAATCTCAACACGAAAGCTTGGATACCATTTTCGAGCTTCCCTTCTCCACTGTCGCAGAAGTGTCACAGGACAGATAATGATGCTGGGCTTATACATTTTACTGAAATGCAAAGCTCCAAGGAAAGATAACACCTGAATGGTCTTGCCCAAACCCATTTCATCACCGATAATCCCACCGGCTCTTTGGCAATGCAACTCCCACAGCCACTGTACTCCAACTTTTTGATAGTCAAAGAGTTGGGTGAAGATTGTTTCTGGGATTTTTAGCCCTCCTTCAAGAGTTACAGAAGCTGCCTCATTGACGTCTGCATCTTCAACATCTGCTTGATTTTCTTCCTCATAATCAGAGAGGATAGAGTGTTCCCCTGCATCTTCTTCTGGAATGAGAATAGAAAGGTGAATGAACTGAATGATTGGGAGTAGCACAGTTCACAGAAAGAAAGGCCATTTGTTTCAAAAGGAAGGAAAGGATGTGTGCAGTTATACGTAAAGACTTTGCATAATGCCCCAATGAAGTTTGTTAATAATGGATTATTGTCCATGGTCTCTACTTGCCCTCTCAAGCTAAATCAACAAGTACAGGCAATAAACTGAGAGCAATGTAGGTGTAGTTCCCAACTCAAAGAAATGAAAATATTATTGAAAAAACAAATGCAACAGGTGATTCTTTATAAGTTTCAACTTTCAAACGTTATAGTTTCTCAATTAACTACAAGATGACAATGACGACGATGATGACTATGAGGATGATAGCTGACCCATCCAGTAGCCGGGACAAAGCTATGATGGTGATGACAATGATGATTTGAACACATCCCAGCTAGCTCACCCAAGATAGCTAGGACAGGGCTATGATATCATGATGATGATATTTGAGTCCACTTCAACTTTTGAATTTCTTGGTCCTCTAACATCTGGAACACCAGCTATGGATGCGGATTGCGTCTGACCACTAGTCGGACCTTTAAGCGTCCAACTAGATCTGTGTGGTGGCCCACCGTTATGTATCCATTTATCAAAGCCTCCCATCCATTTTCTAAGATCATTTTAAGGTATGACCATAAAAATGAGGAAGATCCAACGCTCAAGTGGGCCACACCAATATTGAGTGGAACCTAGTGACGTCATCACTACAGTAGTGCGCCACTATAGTGATGACGTCACCAGGTTTCGCTCAATATTTGGTGTGGCCCACTTGAGTGTTGGATCTTCCTCGTTTTTGGGCGCATATCCTACCATGATCTTCTTGATGGACGGCGTGGATAAACGGATACATCATGGTGGGCCCCCACACTAATCTGGTCGGACGCTTAAAGGTCCAACCAATGGTCGGACTCAATCCGCGTCCACCATCTATTTAGTTAATGCTTAGAGAAATGCAAATGGCACTGCACATTGGGTGTGAATTACCTGTAACCAGAATCCCCTATATCCGCGACATGACGAATGACGAAGCACTATGTGTGCATGTTAGATGTGGGCCCCAAGTAAAAAGTAGAGATTCCCCTATTTGAAATGATGATTTTATATTTTTCACTATAGACCCCGCCTCTAACATGTGCACATAGCACTTTTTTATTGGGCCACGTTGGGGGTTATAGGAGATTCCTCTAACTCCTGTTACAAGCAATTCACCTCCTTGCACATTGGAATGGCCAAGGGACTAGCAGAGACATGTTCCAATGTGGCAATATGTGTGAGACTGCTCATAAGGCAGGCCACCCTGTCTATGACTGGGCCCAAAAGTAAGGCTAGTTCACTCATCTTTTGGCCAACCCATGTACATTGAATGTGGACTGTCGATCAACTATTCTTAGCCATGCATTTCATTTGTACACACATGGCCAACTGGTTAGCGGCTTCGATCTCACAGGCATGTGCTACACGAGCACATGTGAGCTCCAGTCTGCAAATCCTTACGAAGTCCAAATGCATGAATCCTACTAGCAGAGCTGTCCAAGCAATGAAAGAGAAGTGTCAGACGAAATAACGCGTTTCTTCTGCACAAGGGTCCTACCAACATGATAGGAGAAAATAATTTACAATCCAACCATTTACTAGTATGCAAATTAGTGCTATCTTGTTATGCAGCATTTTGTCATGGATTGTAGTCGTATTCCTTAGAGAACTTCAGTGCAACTATTTTATTTTATTTTTGAAGGATAACTACAGTGCAATTATTGGTAATGCATACCTAGAAAACATGAATGTTTTAAGTCCCTTAAGATGTCATATCCTATTCTTAAACCAGTGTTCGTAGTATCAGTTTCGCGTTACATTTCGCACCCTTGGGATACAGATACATATCGTGTATCGCTAGGGATATATCGATTGTATCGCGTAATGTATCGCACTTTTTGGGAAACATGGGGAAACATTGGGAAATTGGTTGAATTTTTCTAAAAAACTTCAGGGATTGTTAAAATGGACCTTAATACACACATTTAAATCATAATATGTAAAAACAAAAGTCCATATAATGGAGTTCCTTTGTAAAAGGATCCTAAGCTATGCGCTGTCTGACTGAACTGATGCAACTATTGTTTAAATTGATTCCATAAGATATACAAATGTAAAAAGACATTAATGAAAACACAACCAATTCATTGACAAAGTAAAACAAGCAAGAGAGTTAAGAAATATACCTATGGATGATGCAATTGACTGGGTATCCTCCAAATGCAGTTTTGACTATACTAGTTCAATGCAATGCAAGCTACCCTATATGGCTTAGATCTATATGGGGACTCAACAAAACCTAGAAAATAACTAACTAAACTCAACAAAATATAACCCCTTCACAGAGTTGGTTCGCAGGTCGAAAGAAAATCGAACAAAAAATCATTTTTTTCCAAAAAAATGGGGGACTCTTGTGTGGCTGAACGATACCTGGACGATATCGTCCAGGTATCACCGATATTAAGAATCCACTAAAGGAGATATTGACGATATCTCAGCCGATATCGATACATCGCACAATATTATCGATATCGGCCGATAATATCGTTGATACGCAAGAACATGTGAAATTTTTTGTGTCTCCAGGGGGGTTTCGTATCGCCGACTAGCGATATCGATACTATCGGCCGATAGTATCGATACTGCAATCACTGTTCTTAAACTACTACTGGTTTTCGGGATTGTTTTGGACCAGACAAAATTCTGGGGTCATCAGCTGCAATTATGCCTTCTTCTTCTTTACTTGCTTAACAAAAAATTAACTCAATCAGATGTTATCTGGAAAGAAAAGGAAATTACCAGATATTACCAGTCATTCACTACTGCCTAGCTCTTCTTCCAGGCTCTACAACAATTGGGCTAAGGGTAGTCTTGAGTAGCACATGGGTGTTTTAGCACACCTGACCACACTATACACGATACCGAATTTGATGCCTCCTGCCATTAGAAGATCCGTCGGCAGAACCTATGAAGAAAATTTCTTTTCTCCTTACCTTACTTCTGTTAGAATGCTAAAGATCTTAGACTAGTACATGGATGATTAGGCTACATGTATGTTTTGGGCAATTATCATCCTTAAAGATGTATCGGAACAAAATCATTTAATTTTTATCCTCACTCTCAAAACACAATGTTTCAAAAAGTCAAACAGATCTAAATCATCAGCCATGGTTAAAAAAAAAAAAAAAGGAAAGAAAAGAGAGAGAAAATAACATGGAAGAATAGAAGGATAAATTGGCGTGTGAATGCTGAAGTATCTGAATCCAATAACCATTTCATCACCTGCCTTTTTTTTTTTTAACAGTGATTTCCTCATATGCATCAAAACAGTAAAAATGCAAGAAAGCATTGGCATGTTCTAAATAAGGAAACTAGAACTTCCTAAATCAAATAGTCCACTTCAGCAATTTTATTGATCAAGAAACAGCAACTTGAACCAAGTCTATTAAAGCCCCATATGTGGATGTTAAGGGAACAATCAAATTATAAATTTTATTGGACAATTGGAAGTAGTCAAATGTACCAGTTCCTTCAAAAAGTTTCTCTTCCTGTGACGTGGCCTTTCTCCATTTCTCGTCAGGTAATGGCCTCTTCCGCTTACTTATCTTGTGGTTCTTATCCTCTGACTTCTGAGCACCTGGAGACCCTGGTAGCTTGAGAGGCGTTTTCAGCCTGCGAAAAGGATGAGTAGGTGCTTCAAGTTTAGGTAAGGCACTTGCATCGAGCAGTTTGGTTGTTGGGCGAGCTTTTGCAATCTCTGAGATTGATCGAGCAGCCTTAGCAATAGTGGTGGAAATAAGATTCCCACTCAAGTCTTCCTCAGGCTCGCCATGCCTATTCAATGGTCCCGGTTGTTGGAGACGGCGTTCAAAGCCTTTGAGTTTATGAAAAGGAGTTAAGACACCCTTGCGTACCAACTTATCCCTTTCCTGACAGAAATAATTGACGGACAGCAGCTCAGCATGAATGAGTCGATGCTTTGCCAGTTATCATCACCCTAGAGAAATGACATTGTGAAGTGCTTCAAAGAAATTTATGAAGCACCATTCCCACCATACATGCAGGAAAACACGTATGGTGATGAGGTCTCTAAATCTGGTGAGCCACCATGGGGATAGGCTGTAGACCAATCCCGTTGTGATTGGACAACTCTGACCGACTGTTGTGATTCATGAGGATGTAGACTGCATATACCATTGGTCAGCTTTGAGTTATCCATCCCTTTTTCAGGCTACTGATCCACTGGCTAGCAGTCCGACTACCTTGCTTCTCAGAATGGCCCATCCACATGGTGGCCCACCAAATCAATGGTCCTGATCACCATAAACACTTGCATGGGTGCCATGGAGATGTTTTGGTGCATGCTTCACGGAACTCCATGCAATGCATGCACCATAGTAGCATTCTTCCATCATTCCATTATAATCTGCAAATGTACTTCAATACAATTTTTCCTCTTGACTCTTTTGGGAAATCAAAGAGAAATTCACCATAATTTATAATTGAAGATAAATTCACCACAGTTCCTCAACAGATATGCAAACACAAAATGAAGTTAACATATACTACCGTTTCAATAAACCCTGCAGATGCTGCATCCAACACAGCATCAAAATCAACATCCTCGTCAAATGCAACTGATTTCTGCCTCTTTTTTGAAGCTTTGCCAGTAGATTGTACTTCTTTCAACCTTCTCTTTTGCTTCGTCTCTTCCCTAATCAACTTGTCAAGAAGCTTGTCATTCACAACACTCTCAATTGAATCATTCTGATGAAACTCACTAAGATCTTTCTGGAGTTGGGCCTTTGTTTTCTTAAGGCTTCTTAGACGGTCAGCAGCTAAAGCATGTTGAAGGTTTAAACCACTGACAGAATCTTGAACAACATTTTTGCTGTTATCTGAATCTCCCTCCACCCTATTATCGGTACCATCTGAAGTATTGTTTTCACTTCTTGCAATATTCCTTGCCTGTTTAACACTTGCTGCAACAGCGTCTATTTCAACTTCTACTGCCCTCAGTTTATTAAAAAGTTTGTCTCGGGCCGTAGCTAATGGTTTGTTCCCGTGTTCTTCATCAAGGAAGTGCTCGACAGTGCTCTCCGTGGTTTCATTTCTGCTTCCAGCATCATTTTTCACCTGCCACATCAACATGACTATTGTTAACACGCAATGAGATATCCAATCATAAGTATCTTTTGCAAGTTGATGGCTTTTCTGGCAGATTGCAAGTTGAGGATACCAATTTCTAATTAAAGACAAATTATGGAAAAAAAAATATGGCTTGTGTTGACATTTGTCTATAAAGATTTAAGTTAAAGATGATGGAAACTTCATAGTGACCAACTCCACGCACTTCGTCAGTCTTTTGAATATGAAAATTCAATATATAAAACAAAGAAAGAGTGTACCAGTTTAATAAACCTAGTTGGTTTGCGTGGGATCCAAGCATACCTATTAAATTATATGATGACTACAATAAGCATGGTGTGCCGCAACGGCCATAATAGCTGTTAAGGAAAACCTGACCCATAACGGCCATTACGGCCCCCGTAACGGTTGTCACAGCCCTAGAATGGTCCGTTATGGGGCCGATGCAATTTTTTTTCAAAAAAAAAGGAAGAAGAAAAGAAAAGAGGAGAGAGAGAGAGAGAGAGAGAGAGAGAGAGAGAGAGAGAGAGAGAGAGAGAGAGCATAACAGCAGTTCCCGTATCATAATGGTAACGGTGGTGGCCGTTATGGCCACTATTACCGTTATGGCACACCTTGACAATAAGAGGCCTAAAGAGACTATTGCCCCATTATTTGATACAAGCTAGTAATGCTTTTGAGTGGTCCTCGTGTATTGGGATGTATTAGATCCTTTTTAATGTCCGTATTAAATCATTTGTTCCTCCTGATAGGTCGTAAGGAAATTATGTTATATGCCTCCCATAACCTATAAGCTACGAAACTAATTAATGTAGAAGACTACAGTGACAGAATTGTTCTGCAATTGAGGAATTAAAAATTGGAAAGTAAAAAAATTGATGAATCCTCTTCAAGTTCAGAAAAGCACAAGGCACGACAAAGCACTATGACGGTATGCAAGTTTGACTATCTGGTTTGCTTTGCAATATTGCCATTCAGTTTGACATGATGGCCTCTGTGTCTGAGTTTTTTGACAAATGAAGGCTTTCTAGGGACATCGATCCATCTTTTATTGGCTTAGTCCTTTAGCAAGAAGGTGTGGAGAGCTTGAAGGATCTTCTTTCAATCAGCACAAGATCTTGACTCAGATCCTTGCTTCCGGACCTCGCAAGATCCTAGGAGGGATTATCTCTAAGGCGCAAGGGGCTTGTGCATGACAAGCAAATCCTTGATGAAGCCCTTATTACCCATGAATGTACCGACTCTAGGCATAGATTAGGGAAAGCTAGCATCACATGCAAGCTAGACATGGAAAAAGAATAGGACTACGTTGATTGGAAGTTTGTCTTTCATGCTAAGTAGCATGGGTTGTAATAACAAGTGGAGGAATTGGATTTGGCCATTTTGGAGTGGATGAGTTTGGTTTTCTTCTCAGTCATTGTTAATGGCTCTCTAAAAAGGCTTTTTTAAAAGTGGTTGTGGCTTGTAGCAAGGGGATCACCTCTCCTCATTTCTCTGTCATAGATGCTGAGTCCTTAGTAAAATGTTGGACTGAACCAGAGATCATGGCTTAATTAATGGCTTTTAGGTGGTGGTGACACCTACTCCCTCCCTCCCTCCCTCCCTCTGTTGTTTTTGTGGTTTATTCTACAGCATCATCAACCATGCCAAATTACTGCTAGGAGATATCAGGCCTCTAACCTCCCCAGCAAGCAAACCCAGGATACTCGTTAAGAGTCCACATAACCCAAATAGTCAAATAGATCAAAGAAATAGCTCCAGACTTGCTTCATGGAGATTGGTTTCCAAGTGAAAAATCCTGTACACGCTTTATCATGCAAGAAGACCGTCACAAGTCTTCTTGAGATAAGTGTACAATAAATGGCTAAGACAATAGACTTTGTTTCTGACAATGAATTCCCGTATTTTATGTAGGAAAAAAAAAGTTTAGATTTTATCATGTGCCATAGCATTTATCATATTTTACAATTTCCAACCAAACACGAACATCATTTTGAGGATAAGAGATCTTTTTCATAATCTCAAATCAAGGTATCTCCATGTGCAAGTTATTATTGAATAGAAGATAAAAGAATGCCCACTTAAGAGAAGAGGGGGAGTCTAACATGGGAAGTGGCTATAATTTTCCTCTCGATGGTTTAGACAGGTCTGACAACATAGAAGCCTCCTATCACTTGGAACTTGCTATAGATGCAGGTTTCAAAAAGGAAAAAAGAAATAATAACTGAATCCTTCTCAAAAATTCCAATTAAATAGGTCTAGAAGCCAATCATCACTGCCAGCAGAGACAAACAAAATAACAAAATATATGTAGTTCCTATGCATGTGAAACTGAAAAGGATGATAGAAGACGATATTACATTTGGCAATATTCACACATTAGAAGTAGGTCATAAATTGCATGCACTAGAGAGAAAAAGAGAGAACTGAGACCTCTGTTAGTATGTCACGTTCGATATCTTCAGGATTCGCAGATGTGACACCCAGACTACTTAAAAGGAGCTTATCCTCCTCTTCCTCCATGGAGTTACCTTGATTATCTTATTTCTACACGACACCACCAAAGAGGAGCAACCTGTTGAAGGGGAAAATAATCATTAGGAAAAAGAAAGAAAGAAAAAGGAGTGTCACTATTTCTTGAATCACAAGCTCAAGTTCTTCATTTTATAATTTCATTTTGATGGGAAACAAGACAGATACAGAATTGTTGAGGGGCATTCCGCTTTAACCATCACTTGGGCTTTGAGGAATTCTAAAGCCCCTTGGAACTTAGCCTTTATTTTGAATGGCCTAAAAATCCAATCTCACTCCATAAAAATCGAAACAATGGGTTCCCTAAAGAGGCCACTTGTATTGCAAATGCTCTTGCAAAGGATGGGGTCCATAGACATTCTCTTTGTATAAGGACTCCTATCCATTGCTCGATGTATTTTGTATCTTTTATTTCTTGTTCGCTTTAATAGAAATTATCCATTACTGATTTAAAAAAATGACAAATACCATAGACTAAACACCAAAGAATGTCGTCTATGAAGTAAGCCTCAAATGCAATATGCTATAGAGATAAGCAAATTGCACACTTTGAATCTGTTAAAAGAAAAGATTGACAAACTGAGATACGTACGTAACACAAGCAATCTATGAAATTTTAAATGCACAACAGAATGCAAAGTAAATGCTCTCTCAAATGAGCTCCTTTCAAGGAAAAAGAAACGCATGACATGACTCACATCTACCACTTAAAGCAACGATATATATGTTCATGAACCCAAACGCAAATGTCCCATTGCCTATTAATGACCTTATGCAAAATTCACCACTCCAAATCCATATATGTAGTAGAAATTGCAACAAAACAATGCCAAACCACCACAATTCTCAAACAAAACTAGACAAGGAATCATAACAACTAAAAAAAGGAGCAATAGAGGTTCAATAACCTCCCTAATTGAGGAGAAAACAGTACATCTGCAATAGTAACTCAAGATGTGGTAAAAGGTCTTAAAGCAAGTACTCTACTCACCCTAAGACCAAAGGTCGCAACCATTCATCCAACCTAAAAAACACTATCTTACATCGTATTATTATGCTATTATAGTAGAAATTAAAAGTTACTAAGGGCCTGTTTGGCATTTGCTTCTAGCAACTGCAGAATTGATTCTCAAGAAACAATTTTATGGATTTGTTTCTTGAGAATTGCCTATGTGAAAAAGTGCATGTTTGGTAAACATGAATGAGAAAAACAATTTCCCCATGAAGGTTTCAGTGGTGAGCATTCCACTGTTTACTGTGGCATGGCCCACTTAAATCTTGGATCTATCTCATTTTTTTGAGTCATACCCTAACATGATGTGGCAAAATGGATGGATGGAGTGGACGATGCACAGTCATCGCAGTGGGCCTCACAGTGTTGCAGGCGGGGGTTAAATAGGAAAGTCACATCTATGTGGCTTCTCCCAAGATGAAATTGGCTAAACCCACGAGCATGTGCAATACATCTCATGTACATACCATGGGTTTTCCATCATGACAGGTAGGTCCGAGATCCAATCCATCCATTAAAAAGGCACCACCATAGTTATGCCCTAGCCCGAGAATTAGATTGATCCATTGGTCAGGTGGCCCCAGCTTGCAAAACAAATGTATGGCTCTAAAACACTTGGCTAAAGTTGTCTAACCCATCCACCGTTTCCAATATTGGGGGGGCCCACCTTCTAAGTAGACTAGATTAATTTTAGGAAAAACATGGTCGGACCAACTGGCGAATGGATTTGATCTCGTACCTACGCCTACGTGCCATGATGGCACATGTGTGGATGTTTATGGCTCTACATTCATGTGCAATTAGCAAACCTCCCAGAGAGAGAGAGAGAGAGAGAGAGAGAGAGAGAGAGAGATCTTCGATTTTACAAGTGTTTTTCACAACTTTGTAGAAGTAGAAACGATTGTAGGAAAGGGGGAGCTAGGTGCTATGGAAAAAAGCATAATTTTGGAAAATTGATTAAGTGTGTGTGCACGTATACACACACACAATGAGGTGCACTCACATGATACCAGTACCACCATCAGTTGTGATGGTACTCAGCTATTGTTTGGATGGAAGCAAATGGGGGTAAATCGGTGAAATTGGGAGTAAATGGAGGTAAATGGCATTTGGGTTGTGTTTGGATGGAAGTAAATGCATGTAAATGAAATGACATGGAAGTAAATGTGCATGTAAATGAAATCCTCTCCTCTCTATGAGAGAGGATTTGGAAGTAAATTGGGTGAAATGCCTTTTTGAGGTCCCTTGGACAGTCGCACATGTAAACAAAGGTGCCACTATGCACATGTCCGCCATACACGTGTCACACTAATGACACTCCCTAACAATCCAAATATCAGCTAAATCACTAAATCACATCAAAAGAATGATCCAAACCATCCAAAGGATGCCATCTAAATGGACGGTTGAAAAACGTTCGCAAGTTGCATGTTTGTGATCCTTACGTTTGTGGCCTATGCGAGGCTCGAAATTTCCTTATTTTTGTTGAAGTATATATTTCAATGGACTTGTTATAATCATTCTATTCAATATCAATATTAAAGGTGATTTGGGATATCACATATATTCCTATGAATATGTTGAAAATTTTAAATGCATTCCAATTCATCCCATTTACTCCCATCCAAACATAATATTTTGATTTCAAATGCATTTCATTTACTCCCACCCAAACACAACTGTATAAAGCCATTTACTCCCAATTCATTCACCTCCAAATCCATTTCCCATTTACTTCCATTTACAAGCTCCCAAACGAGCACTAAATTCACAGTCTGGCCCACCAGAGGATACCAGTTCCATGTGAGAGCACCTAATTGTGCGCATGTATGATATATATACATGTATGTATGTGCATGGGTACATGCATTTTCGACCCTACCGTAAGCTCTGCGGAACTTTGACTGTGGCTTTGCCACCGCCGCACTCAAGGTGCAATGGCATCAGCCAGTCTAAAATAGGTCATGCGTGGCCGCATGATCAGGCGAACCACGCCATCCATGTGACGGGCTCCACCGTGTTTGGCAAGCCGTCCAAAAATCTTGCCCCTTCCCTGTTGAACACGGACCATTGAATATCCTCTATCTTAACCGTTCATTCAAAAGCAGCAATTGAAAGTATAGGGCCCAGATGATGGGCAGTGGGCATAATCCATCCACGCAACCATGTGAGCCTAATGGATCACGATCGACGTCTTCTCAGATTATATCAAAATCGACGATTCCAGGAAGAAGAAGGAAATACTCTTTTTTTCTTTCTACCGATGATTTTTACTATTTTTACAGAAACGGAAATTCCAATACATGTTCGGATTCAAATCTTCAAGAAGGAGAAACGAAAACTAGTGGTATGGGTGTAATTAACGAGAAATATGAGGTTAGAGAGGAGTGATTGCTTACCAGAATCTCTGATTGGAGAGGATTCCTCCCCCCCTCTCTCTCTCTTACCTCTCCTCAGTCGGAGAGCCGATGGAATTTCTGTAGTGGTCTCGCGGTAGAGAAATATAAAGCGATTCGCGCGACGATTGAACAGTACGCGGATTGGGTACCACCCGGCCGTATTGAACAAGGAGTCTGTGAGGGCCCACCGTGATGTATGAGTTTTATCCACACCGTCTATCCATTTTTCCATATCATTTTACAGTTTAATAACATAAACAAGTAAGTTCCAAGCTCAAATGCTCCACACAGTGGATATTAAACATCTACCATTGAAAAAAAATTGGGGGCCGCAGAAGTTTTGCATCAGTATGATATTTATGGTTTCCATTCATGTAAGGTCTATGTGACCTTATGAACAGATTGGATGGATATTAACCATCACGGTGGGCCCTAAAAACCTTTCAATGGTGGCTGCCACTATCACAGCTTCTTCCCGTGATGTGGTACACTTGAGCATTAGATCTGTCTCATTTTTAGGCTTATACCCTAAAATGATATCGCAAAATGGATAGACGGTGTGGATAAAGCTCATACATCACGGTAGCCCCTCGGAACGCTGTACGTTCCCAGTTAGGAACGGGCCTGGTAGTATCCAATCCGAGTCCAACTTTTCACGAGCCCACTATACGTGTCACACGTGTTAGATATCCGCACCAGATCACACGTGTTAAGATTCACTGTAAGTACTTATACTCCAAACTTCTTCTACAGGTGCGGACAACAAAAAAACCAGGCGGATCCAACCCTTGACCATTGTTTTGTATGGTGTGGCCCACCTAATAGTCGTATAGGCGGGTATCCCATCTTTGTGGTGGGATTCACGTAATGCACGGGTTGGATGGTATAAACACAACATGGTTGATTACTGTGTGGTTCACATGATCGTTGGATTGTCTTGATTTTTGGTGGGGTGTGTCCAGCTTTCGTGCTTGATTAATGAAGATTTGTTTATTGAAGCGAAACTGTTGAGTACTTTTCATTTGACCGTCCATTGGATGTCCACTGATAGGCTAATCCTAATATCCATTCAATGGGATTGTCTGTTTGCGTCCTTTCTAAAGTGGCCCCACTCTTTGGACGGTTTAGTTTTGAGTTACGCATGATTTTGATAGGGTATCATGGCCCGTTTGGCACCATGGATTCAAGGAGAAGTATGGAGAAAGTATTTGCTTTATTATGTTTGGCACCATGGATTTGATGAAAAGAGAATTTGAGAGGAATCCATGAGAATTCAAGAAGACACTTTTAACACATTTTCAAATCCTCTAAAAAAAGGTGTGATTTGAGGAGAAATCCTCCTTAATGTAGGACCCAACGTGATGTGTCCCTAATTGTGGGTCCTAACGTGATGAATATTTTCCATACGACTTGTTGATAAGGTCACACAGACCTAAATGAAAGGACCGCACAAATATCAGTTTAAACCAAAACTTTTGTACATAAAAAAGGTCTCTCTCCACTTTTTCTTGTTTTATGGTCCACTTAAGATGTGGATCTGCTTTATTTTTAGGATCCTTGCATAAAATGATATGTAAAAATGGATGGACAGCATGGATTTAAAAATCGAGGCTGATACAATGGGCATACAGTGAGATTAAAATCCACTCCGTCCATTCCCTCACGTCTAATTTCTCTCTAAATCTTGGCTGCCAAACGAAAAATCTAGAATTAATAAGAATTGGAATTGATGAGAATTCATATCATAGAATCCACTTCTCATCACTTGCCTCTCAAATCAATGGTGCCAAACAAGCCGGTTTTACTATGTTCCTTGTGCGGCCCTCTCAAGATTTTTATGAGGCTCATTTTTCCTATACAACTAATCGTAGTTAGTTATACCTTATTGGAAAGTAAAGATATGTTGGGAACTTTGCGGAAGCACAAAGGAGAATCAAACAAACAAATACAAACGCATAAGCAAATTCATATGCAAAGGCAATTAAATTTTACATGAAAAATCCTTATAGAAAAAAACTACGGCACAAAGCGATATCACTTTAATCTCAGAGGTTACAAGAGAATAACAACCCACAAGTAAAACCCTAAGAGAAAACCCAAGCTTTCTCTCTCTCTCTCTCTCTCTCTCTCTCTCTCTCTCTAAACTCTCCCTAAAACTCTAATTGCAAATTAGAATAGTCTTAAAATACTATAATCTCGATTATATCTGGCTTACATAGTTAAATAACCAAAATTAGAAACAAACAACATATTTGCGCAAAACATCGTCTGTCGAGTCGGCCAGCGGAGCCCCACCATTGGCCGATCGACATAACAAAAAAGGTATATAGAGTTCTGCTGAAAAAACGAGTCTTGTCGACTGGTCGAGCCCCAAAATTGGTCGATCACTGACCCCTGTCAGTCGACCGATGTCCAACTGTTAACTGGTTGAAAATGCTTGAAACTGTCCAAAGACTTGAGTGATGTCTTTGGTATCTTCATCCTGTCTTCGCTAATCCCAAAGAAATTGTGCGGAACTTGAACTTCTCTGTAAAAACCACATTGGTGAGCATGTCCGTTGGATTCATGCTAGTGTGAATCTTCTCTAGAGCCACATTACCTTCCTCAAGCACCCGTCGAATAAAATGGTGACGTACATCAATATGTTTAGTACAAGAGTGATAAACAGAGTTCTTAGTCAAATTGATAGCACTAAAGCTATCACAATTAATCGACACGGTCTCCTGCTGAAGCCTTAACTGATTTATCATACATGTAACAACCCGGATCCTTACAATAATAATAATGTGATTTACTTTAAAGTTCTGGAATAATTTGATTGATTAGTTAAGCAACTAAATAACTTTAACATTGTTAAATTATATAACTTAAGTTATATGGCCATTTTCAAGTATCATAATTTATGACGATCATTTTCGTACAAAACTCTATATACTAGTTCTAGGACACGATCTAACCATACACGTCAAATTTCAACTCTCCGATCATCCTACAAGTACCCTAATCAGAAATCGGGCCATAAGTGGGCCATCTAACCTCGGATCGACCTCGTTTTCGTTGTCATGCTCTAAAAACCCATGGCCTACCGATGATTGGAGTAGATTATGCATATACATCATGGTGGGACCCACGTGCACAGCATGCACGTAACGCGTCCGGTCAACACGTGTTGACCGCGTATATAAAGAAGACGCGTCTTCTTCTTCTTTCGCCGTTGCGACAGCGACCTCCGCTGTCCGTTTGCAGCATCCACGCCGTCCGTCTATAGGCCCCACACTTAAAATCCAATCCGTTCAATCTAACCCTCTTCCCCACGTATGGCGTCCCCTTGAAAATCTTCCACATCGGTCGTCTATCCGATCTCCTTCAAATCACCGTTCAAATCAAAAGAGGCTAAGATCCTGGCCATTGCTGTGCATGGTAGTCTGAGAATTACTCCGTCAGGGTCGTGTGGACCCCACTTATCGTTTCAACGATCCAAAGTTACTTAGTTTGTACGAAACGAAATCCGAATCCAAGTTGGATTCGGAATCATCCAGCGGTTCGTACGGAGTGCATGTTTGGCTATAAAAGGCCGGCTCTCTGCTTCGTTTCCTTTAAAAGAAACAGTGAGAAAGAAAGAGAGAGAGAGCTATTAGAGAGAGAGAGAGAGTGAGGAAGAGAGCTATTAGAGAGAGAGAGAAGAGAGAGAGAGAGAGAGAAAGAGCTGTTGAAGGGAGAGAGAAGCTGTGCGTCTCTAATCAGTGGGGTACCCACCCACGGCTACCGTCCCTATTGCTGGGAGAATTCTCCAGCAAGGAAGAAGAAGAAAGAAAGAAAGAAGAAAGAAGAAGGAAGGGAGAAAGAAAGAATAAAGAAAGAAAGATCGCCAACTGAGTCGACTCAGTGAGCCGACTCCAACTCGATTGGAGCTTAGAACCTACCATAGGTGAGTGATCCACCTCATAATCTTCCTCGTTGATTTTCCTCTTGTGTTTCTATTTCCATTATGAAAATTTTGATGCTACATTCTTTTCCAAATTCTTATTTAGTTTTGGTAAATACGTGTTAGAATTCCAAGTGAGGGGTCCCTCTTCAATGTCTATTAGTTGATTGGATGTTAAGATTGTCGTAGATCCAAATCTCAATCTCATCGATTTTTCTTTGTCAGAGTTTCCTAGTTAACACATGAAAGTCCTGAATAAACGTAACTTAAACCTTGATATCCAAGACGTTGCCATTGATATAAAATCTAAAGTGATGTACATATTACTCAACTTTCGTAATTAATGAATAACTTAGGGTATAAATTGAGAACCACGTAAATAAAGGTAATGCATGCATGGTGTGATTGGAATTGAGTTTGAGATGCATTGTATGCTTGAAGAAGTGATTTCATAACTCATGACATTCATATACATATTTTATACATAACGACAGAACAGGAGCATGGTTGATTTGACTCCTGGCGTGCATGGTTGATTTGCCACCTCGCTGTACCGGTTAGGTGAGCATGGTTGATTTGCGACAGGTTCCTAATGTTCAGTGGCAGCGAGTTCTGATCGTTTCAGTTATTGAGCATGGTTGATTTGCTCGATTGGATCAGTGGTGCATGGTTGATTTGCCCACTGACGTGCATGGTTGATTTGTCGTCTCGCTGTACCGGGTAGGTGAGCATAGTTGATTTGCAACAGGTTCCTAATGTTCAGTGGCAGCGAGTTCCTAGACGGTTGTTGCTCTCACACGTATCATAACATACATGACATCATGATAATCATGTTCCATTCATAACAAAACATAAGTGTATTAATCATAACCTTATTCTAGTATATTTCATACAATTCTATCTGTTAATATTTTATAGCTAATCTCTTATTAACTGGAATATTACCTGTGATGGAAATGACCTTACTGGGCTTTAGCTCACCAAAATCACCACAGTTCCTGCAGGATATCAGGAGGAAGGAGGAACGGCTGAAGTAGAATATCTGGACGACTATTTTTATTAGAAGACTTATCCTAGATTAGGTGTTTAATTTATTTCTTTTGAAGATGATTGAAACAGACTTTAGTAGATTTAAATGCTTTGCATAGTAGATGTAGTTGTTTGATTTAAATTTCAATTTGAGATTTAAGTTATGATTAATAAAGTACTTTAGTTTGGTAGTATTGTGGTATGTGGAATGGAATTTCTTTAAAGGTAATGATTGGATTAAATTCGCACTCTAGAACTCGGGCCTTGGGTTGTTGTACTTGAATCTCGGATTTCAGGGCGTGACAATACCCCTCAACCAAACAGCCTCCTTGAACGCTTCTGTCACCACCATATACTCTGTTTTAGTAATGTAAAGAATCACCACTGATCGAAGCTTGGACATCCAACTAATTACTCCACCCGTTAACACAAATGAGTACCATGAAGTTGATCTCCTCCCATCTACATTGTCTGTGTAATCTGAACCAACGTATCTTACCAACTTGCCCTTAGACCTTTCGAATGTCAAGACGTAGTCTTGCGTACCTCGAATATATCGAAATAGTCATTACACAACCCCTCCAATGTTGTTTGACAAAAGTTAGATATAGATCTGCTAACAATGCCAATTACATGTGAAATATCAAGTTTTGTACAGATCATAACATACATCAAACTGCCCACCGCACTCAAATAAGACACACAAGACATATCATACCTTTCTCCGTTTGACTTGGAACATTGTTATGAAGAAAGCTTAAAGTGAGTCGCGTGAGGAATGCTCACCGGCTTGGAGTTGTCCATCTTAAACTTGTAACACCCCAAGATTTATGCTCCCTTATACATCATGACGATCGAATTTCCAAGGTTATTTAGAATGTGTGAGGGTTATACCTCTTACATATTTTTCACACTAAACATGCACATTTCACGCTATTTGAAAACCATGAGCAAGATAGTGGAACCAAACTTATATATTATTTCATTAACTAAACTAAATCATCAAGCCATGTAACCGTCATTCAATCAATCACCATGTTCATAATTACGTTCTCTCATTGGGACTTATTACAATGCCACTGACCTCGTCCCAAGGTCGACTCTACCGAACCTTCCTCACTACAGGATGAACCCTGCAGAACATGCAGAGTTAAAGAGGTAAATTGATGAGCTTCTGCAAAAAGATTTTATCCAAGAAAGTATGAGCCTGTGTGCCGTGCTAACATTGTTGACACCAAAGAAAGACGGCACGTGGCGCATGTGTGTGGACAGTCGTGCCATAAACAAAATTACCGTCAAGTATATGCGACGAGTGTCAACGCAACAAATCTGAAAATGTCGCGCCAGCCGGCCTGTTGCAACCGTTGCCGATTCCTAACCGAATTTGGACTGAAATTAGCATGGATTTTATTGATGGACTTCCACTCTCACAAGGAAAGGATGTGATAATGGTGGTTGTCAACCGACAATATATTATTTTATTAACTAAACTAAATCATCAAACCATGTAACCGTCATTCAATCAATCACCATGTTCATAATTACATTCTCTCATTGGGACTTATTGCAATTTCAAATATTTAATAAATACTAAAACTATGAATGACTATGCGGTCTCGTCTTCCACCATCTGCTCCCACGAGCCATCATAATCGTCTCCTTAAGGCTCGGGCTCCTTGAAGATCTTTACCTATATGTTCTAAATTATTTTCCACAAAAATACCGTCAAAAGTGGCATAGTGAATAACTACTTTAAGGTTAGAATAATAATCGCATAAAAATCATAATAAAACATTCATTACTCTTACTTAATGCAATGCATGATAATGCATGACCCAGCGTATGAATCCTTAGACATGCCGCCAGGGGTTTTGGGACATGTAAGCCCATAGTTTTATTTGACCACGTGAGAAACAGGACGCTCATAGCCCAAATATACACGTGACAATGTATGAGAGAAGTAGGACACTCTATCCTATTCTCAATTCCATACACTCACATGGAGCCATGTGCATGCATGAGTTAACTATTCTTTATTATTATTATCAATTTACACCAAGCCACTTAACGTACAACCAACATTTGGTACCACTACATCCTTCCTCATGGTTCGTCATTCATCAAAACAGTCGTAACTGACGCATTACATCCCAGGATGGCGGCCCGTACTACTAAGGTTCATAACAATCACGCTCAACTATAGTCTTATGGAGATCCTTAACAACTTAAGGAATAATAATAGTAATAAATAGATTTAACAACCACTTAATTGGGCGATCTTGATACCACCACCACAGATCAGGGTGGCCACTTAACCGGACAAGCTAAAAGCACCGCCTCAGGTTAGGGCAACATCTTAACCGGGTGTTCCGATATTCATCACCATAGATCAGGGTCCATCCACATATATAAAAGGAACGCAACATAATAAGAATATCCATTAGACAATCACAACTATTCTTTATACAACATGGAAGGAAATGTGGCCCCCTTAAAGATGGTTACACAAATCCCATGTGTACAACAAACATTCCATTATTTGTTAGTTCTCTAAGTATCAGAAACGTCATCATCACCATGAGATGTGGATTAGGTATCTAAAAGCGTTCATATATGACCTACTAAGGAGAGAACAAAGCAACACATGTAAACAAAAGCATATAAGAATTATCAACTTTCTAAAACATGAGATTATTAACCCAATCTTAAAGGAGTTCTTACCTTATGATCTTTGGCTTATTATAGATATATGATGATGAAAGAATGGCAAGATGACACTCCTCTCTCTTTCCCATCTTTTCTCTCTCTCTCAAATTTGTGGGTGGGGGTCACCTCTGGCTAAGAGAGGCCATATATAGAGGTAAGGTCGAAATTAGGGTTTTAGGGAAGGTACACCATCTTCGGATGAACGGTTGCAATTTAAAGTAGAAATACATTATCTTTCGAGCCGTTTTGGAAAGTGTACACAACATGATTTGAGGAGAGATTCCACATATTTGTTAAGTCAAGTATGAGCTACAAAATGGTCGTGATAGATTTTGGAATAAGGCCCACAAAGCGATGAACGGTACATGATAAGAAAATAGGAAATAATGATATTGAAATTAGAAACTTTTGAACGGACGATTTATCTGACAATCGGACACCTAGGGTGGGTTTAGATGGGTCAAATGATGCAGGTAAGGTCCACAAACTAAGGGTCCACAGCCGTTTGATCGGTTTTTAGTGCAAGAGAAGGTTATAGAGAATCTCTACACGAGGTGTGAGAGACTTCCGTTTTTGAGGTGATTCTCCACATTGATTAGGTAGAAAAGATCCTTAGATCCTCTAGAAGCTTTCCTAAGTTCCCATGCGAAGAGGTTTTCCGGATTGAAAGATCCAAGTTTCTAACGGTTGGAAAGGAAGAGGAGATAGAGTTGGATTCGTAATGGAATGAGATGAAATTTGGTAAGAGGGGCTTTTGAGGGACAAGAAAAAGGATGGACGGCTTGGATTATCGAAAAGGGGTCCACATGTGAGTAATTTGGATGACCAGCAACGCTGCCCATGAGCGGTTTTCCGTTCGTGCGTGCATTTGACTGCACAGTTTGACCTTGCGTCATGCAAATAAGGCCCACCATGATGTTTATATAAAATCCACTCTGTCCAGCTGTTTGCGAGGTAAAATAACGCGTTGACATTAAAAATGAACTAGAAATGAGATCGGGTGGCCCACTTATGATCAGATTTCTGATTTACCTATTTTTATAATGATTTGAGGGTTGAAATTCGACATGTACGGTTAAAATATGCCCAAACGCTTATGTCTAGGGTTTTACGTCTTAATGATCGCTATAAACTAGCGTACTTAAAAACAACAAGTTAACTTAAGTTTAACTAATGTCATTTTTGTAATTTTCGCAAATCTTCGAGTTTAGCGAAATCTAACTCTTTTATGTTATTAATGAGGCTATTCTGAGCAACTTTAATAAAGGGTACTCCATCTGATCTCCTACGACTGTTCCGTTATTCGAATATCAATATCAACTATCGGTATTTAATATAAAAAAATTAGAAATAAATTTTAGAAAATTTTAAATAACTATGATAAATCTGGGGCGTTACAAAACTTCACCAATACTTTTTCATGGTATTCAGCCTGAGACAACCACAACTTGCTCCTCTTCCTGTCTCTGTATATATCAATACCGAGAACCCTCTTTATTACCCCCAAATCCCTTCATCTTAAATATCCCTGAAAGCTAAGTCTTCAATACATCAATGTCAGACATGCCATGACTGACGATAAGCATGTCATCGATGTAAAGCACCAGTATAATAAACTTCTCATCACTCGGTGTCTTGAAATATACACAATGACTGTACTCGCTCATGAAAAACCCTTGACTTATCATAAATGATATCAAATTTCTTATACCACTGCCTAGGCAACTGTTTAAGGTCGTATACTAACTTCCTTAACCTGCAAACTTTGTTATCTGCCCCTTGTACCGTATAACTTTCTGGCTGCGTCGTATAAATTTATTAATCCAATTCTCTATCTAAGAAAGTAGTTTTTACATCTATATGTTCCAGCGCGAGGTCATGTTGGGCAACCAGAGCCAACACGAACCTGACGGATACTTTCGTCACAACTGCTGCGAATATCTCACCAAAGTTCACCCCTTCTCGCCGAGCATATCCCTTCACCACCAATCTAGTCTTGTACCTATCTTATTTCTTACGAAAAAATTCATTTACACCCAATCATTTTTCGACCCACATGAAGTTCCACCAGCTTCCACGTCTCATTCTCATACAGAGAGTCTATCTCATCTTGCATTATCGTCTTCCACTTTTCGGCGTCAACATCATCAAGTGCCTATTGAAAAGTATATGGATTCCCCTCATCCATAATAAGGGCGAATGCAATGTTCGAGTTATCCCTATACATTGTTGGTAATATGCGCGATCTCTAAGTGGATTTCTTTACACAGATGACTGCTCCACTTGAGCTTGTACTTCTGCTTGTGTTTCAATATTAGCTTGTATCTCATCTCTATCAAATTGGATGTTAACAACATCTAATTTTTCTAGTTCATTTGGCACATCTTTTGGAATAAGGACCCCTCATCAAACCTGACATCATGACTCAATGTGATTTTCCATGTGACAAGATCGTACAATCTGTAACCCATCACATCATCACCATAGCATACAGAGATACATTTCCTAACCCTTTAATTTAACTCATCTCTTAACTAATGATGCATGTGAGTAAGCCTCACAACCAGAGACTCGTAGACTCGAGTAGTCAACAAAATGATCACTCCATACTTTCTATGAAATCTTGCAATCTATAGCCGTAAAAGGTGATACATTTATCAGATAACAAGCCGTGTTAATGGCCTCAGTTGATAACTTCTTCCCCAACCCAACATTACTTAACATGCACCGGCTCTCTCCAAGAGAGTCTGATTTGTTCACTCTGTCACACAATTTCGCCCTGTTGTGTGACACTGTGTTGTGCCTCACGACCCCTTCATCCTTGCAAAACCGATTGAATTCTGTTAAAGTAAATTCTCCACTGTTTTCAGTCCTCAATACTTTTACCTTTTGCTATAATCGATCTTCCACCACTACCTTCCCGTGCTTGAAAGTGGTAAAAACATCGGATTTATTTTTAAAAAAAAATAAACACACACCTTTCTGCTAAAATCATCAATAAATGGCACAAATCATGATAACCCCGCAACAGAAACAATGGGCGACGACCCCTACACATAAGAATTGACATATTCTAACACCCTTTTACAAACACGTGTTCTCCATTTTAAATGATAACGTAGACTGTTCACCACACATATAATGCTCGCATATAAAAGTCTATGCATTTAAAAACTGGAATTAATAAACGGTTAGAAAGTACATTCATGCCCCGCTCGCTCATGCGGTGTAAGCGTTCATGCCACATATGTGCAGACATGGAATCCGTTACAATCGCTATAGTTCCACCCGATGAAGTATTTCCAATCAATTTATAAAGGTTGTTATGCCGTTGTCCCTTCATAATGACTGGAGCCTCCTTATAAACTTTGCAGACCCGATCATAACCGGTGAATTTGCACTCCATAGCCTCTAGTGCACTAAGAAAAATCAAATTCTTATTCAACCTGGGAACATGCCTCACTTCCATTAAGGTCCATCCGATCTCATCGAACGTCTTGATGTACACTGATTCAATCCCTACAACTTTACAGGCATAGTCATCGCCTAGAAACACCAAACCACCATCATATTCTTTATATGAGATAAAGACGCTCCGATCATGGCACATGTGATACGAATTCCTATAATTCATGAGCTACTCATCGTTGAGAAACCCTGACTTGGACACTGTCAATACCTCGCATACATCACTAGTGCCCTCGAATGATTCTGTGATTTTGGCCTCCACCGAAGATTGTCCCGTCTTCTCTTTCTTATTTTTGAAATTCTTACAATCCCGTTTCATGTGCCTTATCATTCCACAAGTCCAACACTTTAGCTTGCCCTTTCCCTTGCCATTGGACTTGGATTTTGACCTGGAGGATTCAATATCCCGTTCAAAATTCATCCCCCTCGTAATCAGTGTATCTGAAGAGGACCCCACATCACTGCTCTTCTTTTCCATTGCCTTCGATTGGAGGGTTGAGATGACAGTCTCAATGTGTATGGTCTTCTTTCCTTCGCATAAAGAGTCCTTACACGACTCATATGAATCCAGAAGAGAATTCAGCACGATACATGCCTGGTATTCATCCTTCATCTGTTCTCTTATGTCCAACAGTTTGTAAATGAGCCTGTTGAAATTGTTGATGTTGCTCTCAATATCGGCCCCTCCATTATCTTCAAGTTGAACAACTAAAGTATCAGATACAAACGATTCCCTAGAAACTTCTTCACATAAATGTTCTCTAGTTTTGCGTATGTATCGGTTGTTGTCTTTTCCCTTGTGACGCTATAGAGGATGTCATCCGTTAGGCACAATTGAATTGAGACCTTAGCATTTTTATTAAGTTCCAATCTTCTTCTGACATAGATTCCGATCGCTTCTTCGAGCCCTTGATGAACTAGAAGGCTTTCCATCATCACCTTTCACAGTTCGAAATTGTTTTTGCCAGAGTATTTATCCAAGTCAAACTTTATGCTAGATGCCATGATAATTGTCTTCATATTCAGAACTACTACCCAACATATTATCTGATACCACTGGTTGGGAACCTTTGAAAGTACAAAGGAGAATCAAACAAGCAAGCACAAATGCACAAGTAAATCTACATGCAGAGACAATCTAATTTTACGTGGAAAAATCCTTGCAAGAAAAAACCACCGCACAAAATGATATCACTATGATTTCAAAAGTTACAAGAGAAGAACAGCCGATAAGCAAAGCCCCAAGAGAAAACTCAAGCTCTCTCTCTCTCTCTCTCTCTCTCTTTAAACTCTCCCCAAAACCCTAATTTCAAATTAAAATAGTCTTGGAACGTCGTAATCCCGACTACACCAAGCTTATATAGCGAAATAACCAAAATTAGAAACAAACAGCGTATCTGCGCAAAACACTGCCCGTTGGGTCGCTTGACTGAGCCCCACCATCGACCGATCAACATAACAAAAAACGGTTAAAAGAGTTCTACTATAAAACGAGTCATGTCGGTTGGTCGAGCCCCAAAATAAGTTAGTCACCAACCCTTGTCGGTCGGTCGATGTCCAACTATCGACCAGTCCAAAATGCTTGAAACTATCTAGAGATATATCGTGCTATCTTGGGTTAATTCAGTTAGCCGACTACCCTGTTTCAGCACAGATTGAAGGCTCCACCAACAATATACACGACATGGTGGCCTCCACACAAACCTAAACCTATGGTTGGCGTACCAATCCCATTGTTCCATGTGATATGGCCCACCGGAATCGTAGATATTGCTGATTTATCGCTCCACAGCCTAACATGGAGGATAAAGGAGTAGATTTCAAATACACAATATGGTGGGGCCCACCCAATCGGGTATTTTACGTGCTGCTGGAAAACGGGTGTAGGAGAGGAATTTGGTTAGTCCTGCATCCTAAATTCCTAATGGATGCGTATTGCCTCTGTGGGGCTCACCGGGATTTATGTACTTTATCCACGCCTTCCATCCATTTTAGCACGTCATTTTAGGGCACGATCTCAAAAAGGAGGCAGATCAACAGCTCAAGTGGGCCACACCACAGGAAACGGAAAACAATAGAGATTGAATGCCTGCCATTCAAAATTTCTTAGGGGCTACAGAACTTTTTGATCAAGTTGATATTTGTTTTTTCCGTTCATACAGATTTAAGTGACTTTATGAACAGATTGGATGGAAAATAAACATCGCGTTGGGCCCTAGGAAGGTTTCAATGGTGGCATTATTATCACAACTGCATCCTGTGGTGTGGCCCACTCGAGCCTTGGGATCTAAATCCCTTTAGGGGCCATGCCTTAATATGATCTGTTAAAATGGATGGACGGTGTAGATAAAACATATACATCACAATGGGCCCCACAATCCAATTGCCCCCTGAGGTAACATGGCTAGTCAATCAGCACTGATCTGGTGGGCCTCAATGTTCCAGGCTGGAAGACCCAGCATCCAGCTTCCCTCCTCTTTCCAGGGGCTGTGAATTAAATAGGCCACAACCACGGGTAAATGGAACCAGCGACGTGGGTGAGACCCTAAACGTAGGGGCTCACCTCGATGTATACATTGTGTACACCGTTCATCTGTTTTTAAAGCTTATTTTGGCCCATGGTCTAAAAACTCAACCAGATTAAAATTTCATCTGGACCACACCACAGGAAACAATTTATTGACGGTTAAAAACCTTTTATGAGACAAATAAGTTTTAGATCAAGATGATATTTGTTTATAACTTTCATCCAGGTCTCAGTGACCTTATCAACAGGTTGGATGTTCAATAAGCATTATGGTGGACGGTTGAATGTTTTTAATGGTGAGCGTTCAATGACCACTGTTTCCGGTGGTGTGGTGCACCTGAAATTTGTATTTACTTCATTTTTTGGACCATAGTCTAAAATAATATGTGAAAATAGATGTACAGAGCGGATATATGATGAACGCATCGAGGTGGGCCCTATGGTCAGGGTCTCACCCACATGGCTGGTTCCAGGGTCGCATCAAAGATACAAGGGGTAAATGTTGGGATGGGGACGCCAATCGGTCAAACTTTTTTGGGCCCACTGCAGTTTTGGATAGCCGCTCTCCTCTTCACCCTGTAGGGCCCACCTTATTAATGGGCTATTAATGGGTTGGATGGCATATAAACATCACGGTGGGGCCCGAGCTTCCGGACTCGGATTAGCTACTTACAGGTTGAGTAGCATCTGGCTACTGAAGTGACGTCACCAACTTCTGTGGGGCCTGTTGTGGGATAATTTCTATAACGAGCCGACCCGAGCATCAAAATCCTCGGCGTAAAATAGCAAGCCGATGACTTCACCTGTTCATGAGGTCAGCTCGGATCGTTGTTAAGTCAATGGGCAAATGGAGGCCGACCTTACCTTCGCTCCAAACGGCATAAGGATAGGAGCGCATCCCTTCAAGATCGGAACGGCCCAAGATTTTCGCCTGGATTTTCGGTGTAAAATTTTATCGTGATCTCAGCCTAGAAACTCTCCATCGAAACCTATAAGGACCAGAGGATATTGTGATTACAGGTATGAAAAAGATATCTCTCTCAAACTAGTGTTTATCATTCTCAAGGGTAATCACTAACATAGGCATCGGAGGGTTCACGGCTGGATCCCAGCCACCCCCATATTGTTTTCTGTGGTAATTCGCAGGATTAAGTAAACCTCTGATCCAAGCCCAGTTGTCAGCGCCAACGAATGATATCGGTCGCGTTCGTTCGTTCGCATACAAATCATCTCACATCGTCTGTTGACTAGTTTTCAGCGTCAACAGATTGGCGCCGTCTGTGGGAACGACGACAAAAATCTTATCCATTTACTTAATCCTTCGTCCAAAGACAGGAACTAATGGCTGGTGGAAGAGGCAATAGGAAGGGCAAAGCCCCTGCAAATGCTGATCCCTCCTATGAGCCACAATCTGAAAATGAAGAACCTATCCATGAAACTCCGGTCATCCACCTCGGAAACTCGTCTCGCCACCTGAATCTTCTAAGTGGACGGCAGAGGTCCCGAAACCGCGGGGCCAGACTGTCCACATTAGAAGAGCAAGTTGGAGGCGTCGCAGAACGTTTGGGTGGAGTAGACAGACGATTCGAGCATGTGGACGAAAAACTGGATGAAATTGTAGCATTGCTAAACAATCTAGCTCAGCCTTCACCCGTCCTCGAAACCAACCCAGAACCCCAGTTACCGCGACAAAGCTCTCATCTACCTCGATCAATTTCCAACCATCCTCAGGCCGACGAGGACGAGGTTGTCAGCCGAGCTTCAGGTTCGAGGCTTCGACCAGCCGCGGGGCTTCCCTCAAACGACCTAAGACACAGAATAGAAGAAAGACGATCTGCCCGAGCTAATCAAGGGCAGGATCGGGTGGACGATAATATCACTCCTCTTAAGGCCGAGCTGAAGGAGCTTCGGGAAAGGATTGGCGATATCCAAAGAGCACAACACGCCCCGGTGCCAACTACAGCAGATGTCCTTGTAGATTCATCTGAATCCCCGTTCACTGATGAGATTCGTGGGGAACCTCTTCCGAAAGGCTTCAAAATTCCTCAGCTCAAGCAATACTCCGGGATAGGAGATCTAGCCGAACATCTCAAAAATTTCAAAGTTCGAATGGAACTTCACGAAGTTAATGGGCACATCATGTGTAAGGCCTTCCCATTGTCCCTAACTAGCTCGGCATGGACCTGGTTCCGCAATCTGAAGCCAAGGTCCATTTTCTCTTTTACCGAATTGAGCAGAGCATTCGCGACCCAATTCATCGGGAGCACCGATCCAAGAAAACATTCTACGCACCTCGCTGCAGTCAAACAAAAAGATAATGAATCATTGAAAGATTATCTCTCACGATTCAATGCTGAAGCAATTCAGGTAGAAAACCTATCTCAGGATGTGTTGCTACATACGATGATCGGGGGATTACTGTGATGAAAAGTTCATCTGGTCAATAGGGGAACAGCCTCCTCAATCAGTGGCTGAGTTCCTCGATCGAGCTGCAAAGCACATAAATGCAGAAGAACTGGTGAACGCCCAGGGGTCGTCCCATAAGAGGAAGGACCGCAAAGAAGAGAACAGCACCAAGAGGCACCGTCCCGATCGCCGGTCACCAAATTTGAACACTACATCGCGCGGAGCAAAAACTCCTGACCTCACGGTTCGAGAAATACACCCCGCTTAAAACAACAATCGAGCAAGTGTTCTTGGCCGAGAAAGACAAACAAATGTTCGGACGGCCCGTAAAGATCAAAACTGACCCGGGGAGAAGGTCGAAGTCCAAATACTGTTTATACCATAAAGATTACGGGCATAACACAGTAGATTGCTTCGACTTGAAGTGACAGATCGAAGCTTTCATCCGGTAGGGTTTCTTAAAAGAGTATATTGCACAGCGTCTGGATGATCAAAAGTCCTCGGCTCGGGAAGATGACAGAGAACCGGTGAATAACGACCCGTTGGAAGAAATCCATATTATCTTCGGCGGGCCAACCACAGGTGATTCTGGCAACGCCTGCAAGTCCTACGTTCGTCAAGGGCGAACCTTTGAACTAGGGCTCCAAGTGAATCTGACAAGCAGGCCCTCGAAGATTCCAAAGGTTGTTCGTCGCACGATCTCATTTTCTGAAGAAGATGCTGAAGGAGTGCTACATCCACATGACGATTCTCTCGTAGTATCGATGGTGGTCGCTAATAAAAAACTCCACAGAATGATGGTGGATACTGGGAGTTCTGCCGACATCATATATGCTTCGGCATTCGACAGAATGAAAATTGATCGGTCCAGGTTGAGACCGGTCAGAACTGCTCTAACCGGATTTACGGGAGATTGTATCATGCCTGAAGGAGAAATAACCCTACCGGTCACAGTAGGAGAAGAACCCAACCAGAGGATGATCATGGCTGATTTTCTCATCGTCAACACTCCATCAGCATACAACGCGATTATTGGCAGGCCCATCATCCAAGCCTTAAAAGCTGGCGTTTCTATATATCATCTGGCCATGAAATTCGAAACCGATGACAGGATCAGTGTAGTCAGAGGAGACCAGTAGGAAGCTCGCCGATGCTACGAGTTGACTGCTGCGCGGGAAAAATAAAAATGCGATCTCTGTCGTCTCACACACGACTCCGCTGGACCCTAGCAAAGAAACAACAGAACGTGGTTCGCCAGCCGAGGAGCTAATAGACGTCCCTGTGTCTGATGATGACCCGAGCTTGGTCGTCAAGATTGGATCTCGATTAGACAGCAATGTCCACCGGACATGATCGCTTTCCTGAAAGAAAACACGGACGTTTTCGCATGGTCCCACAAGGACATGCCCGGAATCAACTCTGAAGTGATGGTTCACCCGGCTCAATGTCGACCCGTCCTTCAAACCGATCCGCCAAAAACGGCGAGCCTTCAACGCGGAGAGGTATGCCTGCAATCGAAGAAGAAATAAAAAAGTTGCGCCAAGCTGGTTTCATCCAGGAAGTCCATTACCCCGATTGGCTCGCCAATGTCGTTCTAGTTAAAAAGTCCAATGAAAAATAGAGGGTCTGTATCGATTACACCGACCTCAATAAAGCCTGCCCTAAGGATATCTTCCCGCTTCCTAGAATAGATCAGCTCGTAGATGCAACCTCAGGTTACGAGCTTCTCAGTTTCATGAATGCATATTCCGGGTACAACCAAATACAGATGCATGTTCCTGATAGGCAAAAAACAGCGTTCGTCACCGACCGAGGGCTTTACTGTTATAAGGTAATGCCCTTCGGACTTAAAAATGCCGGAGCGACGTATCAGCGTTTGGTGAACAAAATGTTCGCCGAACAAATCGGTAAGACCATGGAAGTCTACGTAGACGATATGCTCGTCAAAAGCCTGAAGTCCGAAGATCACGTCAACAATCTCCGACTTATGTTCAGTATTTTGAAAAAGTACGGAATGAAACTCAACCCCAGTAAATGCGCCTTCGGAGTAAGGTCGGGGAAGTTCCTCGGGTTCATCGTAAATCAGAGAGGAATAGAAGCCAACCCAGAAAAGATCCACGCATTAGTCGAAATGAGCTCGCCAACCACCGTGAAGGAGATACAGTGTCTCACCGGGCGGATTGCCGCACTCAACAGATTCGTTTCTAGAGCTACAGATCGGTGTCTTCCATTTTTCAAGCAACTTCGCAAGTCCAACGAGATGACCTGGACGTCAGAATGTGAACAAGCTCTCCAAGATCTCAAAGCATACCTCAGTACACCACCGTTACTGCCCAAACCTGCGCAAGGAGAAGAGCTATTACTGTACCTGGCGGTGTCCTCAACAGCTGTAAGTTCGGCTTTAATTCGAGACAACCAAGGTACTCAAAGACCAATATACTACGTCAGCAAAGCTCTCCTCAGCGCAGAAACCCGATATTCCAACTTAGAAAAGTTAGCTCTAGCATTGATGACTTCAGCAAGAAAACTATGACCTTATTTCCAAGCGCATCCAATAGTGGTCCTAACGGACCAACCATTGAGGCAAGTACTACAGAAGCCAGAAACATCAGGTCGCCTCGCACGCTGGGCCATCGAGCTCGATGAATTCGACATACAATACCTGCCCCGGACAGCGATCAAAGGCCAAGCCGTGGCCGACTTCATTGCCGAGCTCACTGACCCTTCTAACCTTGAAGATGACACCGCTCCTAAAGGAGACGTCCAAGAACCTATTCCGAAAAAAGGTACGACCACGCTTACATGGCAGCTACACGTCGACGGCTCGTCAAATTCCCGGGGCTGCGGAGCAGGGATAATCTTAACCTCCCCCGATGGCATAAAAGTAGGGCTCTCAATGGGTCGGATCTGGATCGGATCTACTTGGATCCGGCTCCAAGTTCGTATATCTGTAGACGGATTCGGATCGGATTCAGATTGAACTCGGATCCAAAAGGTGATATCCATATCCGATCCATTTATAAATTATTAGATCCATTTCCGATCCAAAATCCATATAACCATCGGATTCGGGTCGGATCTAGGTCTGAATCCACCCCATTACAAATCTAAAAAAATATATGATATAAAATATATAATATAATATATTTAATTTAGTAGAAAAATGATGCAAATCCCACTATTTACTATGGCATGGTCAACATGGCCTAAAATAATTTGTAAAACGGATGGCCAGCATGAATATAATATATACAGTAAGGTGACAATGAGCCGGATCTTAATCGGATTCGGATCGAACTCGGATATGTTCCTGTGAATCCATATCCGCTCCATTTAAGTAATCGGACCTATTTTAAGATCCAAATCCGGTCCATTTAACTAATCGGACCTATTTTAAGATCCAAATCCGCATTATACGGATTCGGAGCGAATCGGAACTCGGATCTGACCCGCTCCATTGAGAGCCCTACATAAAAGTTCAATATGCCTTAAGATTCGAGTTTAGAGCATCTAATAACGAGGCCGAATACGAAGCTCTCCTTGCCGGGCTACTATTAGCCTCGGCGATCGGGATCCGAAATATTACTATATACAGCGATTCGCAGTTGGTCGTAGGTCATGTAACATCAGAATATTAGGCAAAGGGAAAAAAGATGTCGGCATACTTGTTAAAATATCAAGAGTTATCGGTTTGGTTCGATTACTGCAAAATCATCCAAGTACGTAGGACCCATAACGCCCATGCGGATTCACTCGCCAAATTGGCGTCGGCAGGAGATGACGAGCTCGAAAGGACCATTCGTATCGAAATCCTCCCCAAAAGAAGCATCACGATCATACCAGTGAAGTATATCCTGTTTTCCACCGATTTTGACTGGAGGCAACCAATTGTCCGTTTTCTACAAGAAGGTGTTCTACCCGAAGAAAAGAACGAGGCACGACGGTTACGATATAGGTCAGCTCGGTATACACTAATCGACTGATATATTGTATAAGAAGGGTTTTCTGTTACCCGGCCTCCGTTGCCTTGGACCAGATGAAACCAATTACGTCTTAAGAGAAATTCATTCCGGCACATGCGTAAACCATTCAGGGAGTCGAGCGCTAGCCCAGAAAGCAATACTGTCAGGGATATTATTGGCCAACGATTCAAAAAGATGCTCGAGAAGTGGTCAAACGATGTGATAAATGCCAAAAATTTGCACTGGTCCCTCACGCACCTCCCGAGGAACTTACTCCGATGTCCGGACCATGGCCCTTCGCGCAATGGGGAGTCGATATCATCGGTCCTCTTCCAACTGGCAAGGGACAGGTCAAGTACGCAATCGTGGCTGTCGATTACTTTACCAAGTGGGTCGAAGCAGAACCTCTCGCCAAGATTACTGAAAAGAGAACAACGGACTTCATTTAGAAGTCAATTATATGCCGGTTTGGTGTCCCAAATATGATCGTCACTGACAATGGGCCTCAGTTTGACAACGCGAAATACAGGAGCTTTTGCCTGAACTTGGGCATAAAAAATGTATATTCATCTCCTCATCATCCTCAAGCTAACGGACAAGTCGAAGCCATAAACAAAATCATTAAAGGTCATCTAAAGACTAAGCTCGGTGAATTCAAAGGAGCTTGGGCTGAATAGCTTCCCGAAGTATTATGGGCGTACCGAACCACGGCTCGGTCAACAACAGGAGAAACTCCTTTCTCCTTGACGTTCGGGGCGGAAGCCGTACTCCCGGTCGAGATAGGGCTATCGACTAACCGAATCGATAACTATCAACCTGACCAAAATCAGGACGAGCTTCTCACAAACCTTGATTTACTTGAAGAAACCCGAGAAGCTTCACAAGTTCGGATCGCAGCCTACCAACAACGTGTTGCTAGATTTTACAACTCTCGAGTCAAAGAAAGACGGTTCAGAGTGGGAGATCTCATCCTACGAAGGAACGTAAGGGAGAAGAAGGATAAGATAGCGAGTACATTCAATCCGAACTGGAACGGACCATACAAAGTCATAAAAACAGTTCGAACCGGGACTTATTGGCTCGAAGATATGCAAGGTCAAGCCCTACCTCATCCATGGAACGCGGAGAACTTGAAAATCTACTATCAATAAAAGCTAAGTATTTGTTTCTCATACTCCTATCAGAAAATTCGTAATACGAGCAGAGGCTAATTTCGCCCATAGCCATATTTATGCTCAGCGGACATTACCGCCCAGAGCCAAGTTCTAGAATTGAAATCGGTCTCAGTCAAAACCTTCAAACCGACCATTATTTTCACAAGTCCTAAATGCTTCGGTTACGATCTAATTCGCTCAGCCACGAAGTAAATGGATGAATTCAGCGAAAATAACCCAAAAAAGAGCAATTGAATAAAAAATCTGACAAAGTACAAGTATAGATCAGAATAAAAAATATTGCAATTGCAAGACCACAAAAGGGTCAGAATTACAGGATGAATATGTTACACAAGGCCCTAACAAATGGGCTAAAAAAAAACATAGAAACATCCTAGGAGGGGGGATCAACAGTCGGCTCGGCGGCAGCAACGGAGTTGTCTTCTTCCTCCACCTCGGAGTCAAGAAAGGAGAGGTCTAAGTCTGGGTGACGGCTCTGAACTGTCATCCGGCACTTTTCGTAGCCAAAGTCGAATATTTCGTTGGCCTCGGCAACTTTAACCTCCAACTCCGATTGGACCTTCGCTAGATCCGATCGCGCAGACCCTTCGGCAGCCTTCAGCTCTTCAATTTGGATGATGAGCTCAGCTTCTGCCCTCTCCTTATTCGATAGCTTGGTCTGGAGAAGTGCGATCTCGCGCTCCCGAGCATCCAAGGCCTTCGTCGCCTCCTTCCCGAATTTTGTGGCCTCATCTAAGGAATGCTTGGTAGCCACCAGTGTTCCTTCAAGGCCGGAGATCATTCCCTTATCTCGGGTGATCTCCTCCTGAAGAAGTTGGCATCCGTAGGCCACCTGCACGGTAAGGAAACAAATGAGTATACGAGGAAGGCCAAATATGACTATCTCATTTAGAAAGATTCAAGTCAGGTGTATATACCTTAGTCCCGAAGATCCCCAGAGAGTTCAGCAGGGAGAGCCCAGGAACCTTTGCCATCATATCCACCTCGGCCTCAGGGACCGCCTTATACGCCCATTTGCACAAATTGTACAAATGAGGCGGCATCTCCGAACCTCGGCGGATGGTGGAAGAAGATTGCACTGGGGCAGCCTGAGTCGACTGCCCAGAGGGGCCAGCCTCAGCACTCCCTACCAAGTCGATGACTTGGGAAGGCTGAGGCCTCACAGAGGCGTCGGGCATTTCGACTTCAGCCGCATTAACTTCAGGAACCACATCGGGGGTCGGTTCCGGTTGCATATCCGCTGCGGAGATCGTTGGAGGACGGTCTCGAGGACGCCTTGTAGCCGCCTTCTGCCGTTTCTTCTCCCTGATCTGCTCTTTTTCTTGAGCAATCAAGGCAGAAGACTTTCTCCGCGGGGCTGGAGCAGACATGCCTATATAAAAAAAAAAAAAAAATTTAAGGCTGGAGTGCGAAAATGAAACTAATCCACCAGGAAAATATAAGTCTTTACCTCGGGGGTTGATGCCTACGTCGGTTAAAGTCTCGAAAGACAAAAGAAGCTTAACGCTGCAGAAGTTTGGATCAAGCTCCCACACCGCAGCTATGCGATCTTCCTCCTCCGGACTAGGGGCGGGAGGATCTCCACGAGCTGATAAGAATAAATAGAGGTTAGCTAAAAAAAAAAGAAAAAAGAGAAAAAAAAGAAAGAAAG
The DNA here is from genome assembly GCA_003013855.2 of Liriodendron chinense. NCBI lineage: Eukaryota > Viridiplantae > Streptophyta > Magnoliopsida > Magnoliales > Magnoliaceae > Liriodendron > Liriodendron chinense. The sequence continues at coordinate 284,463 of ML058504.1, forward strand.
GTGTGAGTATCAACCGACCCGACTTAGAACAGAGAAAAAATTGTTCACGCGAAGATTAGGGGAGTGGACCTCGGGTCGGGGTCCTTCCCAACCTTTCGAGACGAGGAACCATTCCTCTTTCCATCCATGAATCGAAGAAGGATGATCGTCTATTAGCCGATGCCCCTTCCTTCCCCGAGGTGACATATAGAACCAGCCCCTAGAGTCGGGATGACTCTTCAGCTGGTACAGGTTCATCAGCTCGGCTACTGTAGGATCCAACCCATGAACTTGACGTCGCAAGGCGACGCAACTTATTAAAGTCCTCCAGGAGTTAGGAGGTAACTGACCTGGGGCTAGGTTAACCCTAGAAAGGTACTCCCTCACTACGGGAATGAGAGGAAGATGAAAACCGGCCTCAAAGAATTGGGCATATATGGTGACCTGGTCTCCAGGAGGGCGGGTTGGAAAATCATCCAAACCAGGAAGCCTAAGGTCATTGGCCCCGGGGACGCAGTAATCCGACCTGATCCTGATCAAGTCGGATTGGGTGAGGGTTGTCCAGATCAGATCGGCCGGATACTCCGAGACTCTATCAGCAATACGCCCAGAGGGACCAGCAACTGGTACCTCATTCGAAGCAAAAGAGGAAGGGGTCTCTGCCAACAGATCTCCCCCCGGGGACTCAACAGCAATGAGTTAGGTTTCCATCAATCTGGATTCTCCAACAGGCAAGACAGAAGAAAAAGTTCGCGAAGAACTTTCCTCCGAACAAGACATTTTCTAAAAAACTAAGGAAAATAGAAGATGGGAGGTGGGGGCAAAAAACAAACGTACCGGATCACTCTCTGGAAAGAGATTGGCCAAAGGAAGATGGAAAAGAACTACGAAAGGATCATAGCGGTCCGTACAGAGGGGATCACAGCGGTCCGTACAGAGGGGAAAAAGGAAGAACGCAACAGGAAGAATGGAAAGAATTCTGAAAAAATCGCTAAGTACAGTATTTATACTGTAGCAGGTGACAGTACGCAGGCCATGCTGTGCCACGCGGCAAACACCCATGGTCTCAATAAACGAACCGACGCGACTTTTGACATGGCCTGCCACGTGTCCGTCCACTCATTGGACAGCGATATTTAGCCCGTCCGTTCGAAGATACGAAGTCCACGTGTCCTTACGCCATTCGACTGCCAGAATAAAAGCCTGCCGCGTCGTATGGTATCATTGCGCCTTTTCAAAATTCGAAACAGCGCATTTAAAGAGCATTTATCGCCAAAAATAAGATCGGCTACATTTGTGTAAGGTTACTTCCTAGGTGAAAGTATCCACCTCGGAAGTAGGGGGCAACTGTTGTGGGATAATTTCTATAACGAGCCGACCCAAGCATCAAAATCCTCGGCACAAAATAGCAAGCCGATGACTTCGCCTGTTCATGAGGTCAGCTCGGATCGTTGTTAAGTCAATGGGCAAATGGAGGCCGACCTTACCTTTGCTCCAAACGGCATAAGGATAGGAGCGCATCCCTTCAAGATCGAAACGGCCCAAGATTTTCACCTGGATTTCCGGCGTAATATCTATCGTGATCTCAGCCTAGAAACTCTCTATCGAAGCCTATAAGGACTAGAGGATATTGTGATTACAGGTATGAAAAAGATATCTCTCTCAAACTAGTGTTTATCATTCTCAAGGGTAATTACTAACTTAGGCATCGGAGGGTTTACGGCTGGATCCCAGCCACCCCTTTATTGTTTTCTGTGGTAATTCGCAGGACCAAGTAAACCTTTGATCCAAGCCCAGTTGTCAGCGCCAACAAAGGATATCGGTCGCGTTCGTTCGTTCGCATACAAATAATCTCACATCGTCTGTTGACTAGTTTTCAGCGTCAACATGACCCACTGTGATGTATGTGTTGTATCCACACCATCCATCCATTTGAAGAGATCAGTCTTGGGCATGATTTACATAATGAGACATATACAAAGCTCGAGCTGCACCCCACTAAAGAAGACAGTGGGCAGAGTGATGCGATCGTTGAAACATTCCTAGGGCCCACCATGATATTTATTTGAGATCAAACCTGTTCATAAGTTCACACAGCCATGGAAGAAGGGAAAACATAAATATCAGCTTGATCGATAACTTCTGTGGCCCCAAGAAGTTTTTAATGGTAGGAGATCAATACCCACTTCTTTTCTTTGTTGGGTCCACTCGAACTTTGGATATGTCTCATTCTTTAACTGAGGCCCTAGATTGATCTCTCCAAATAGATGAACGGTGTGGATACAACACATACATCACGGAGGGGCCTACAGAATTTGGCGACGTCACTTCAGCAGCGAGATAGCTACTCAACCTGTCAGCTGCTAATCCGCGTCCCGAGCTTGCCAGCTCACGTGAGTTACGCATCGGCCTTACTTTCCACATCCTTACAGGAACCGGCGCAAAATGATGGACGGAGTGGATGCCATGCATGTGTCACGGTGGGATGCAGATTGCCTGCGACCCGTTCCTGTGGTCGGAAGGTAGGTAGGCCCACTGTGGTGTTCGTGAGAATCAACCCTGTTCATCCGTTTTGCTCTATCATTTTAGAGGGCGGGTGGGTGGATCCCTGAACGTGGGGTCCACTATGATGTACGTTCCTTATATCCAGGCCATGCATCTGTTTTGAAAAATCATTTAAAGAAATTATACCAAAAATAAGCAGATACAAATCTCATGTGGACCATAATACATGAAACAGTGGTAATCCAGCATTAAAAACTTCTGATCAGACTCAGAAGATTCGGATCAACCTGATATTTGTGTGATTCTTCATTCAGGTCTTTGCGGCCTTATCAACAGGTTGAATGGAAAATAAACATTCTGGTGCCCATAAAGTTTTTAATGGTGAGGATTTAATCAAGACCATTTCATGTGGTATGGTCTCCTAAGTTTTGGATCTACTTCATTTCTGAGGTCATAACCTAAAATGAACTGTCAAAATGGATAGATGGTGTGGATGTAAAAAACATACATGACAGTGAGCACCACAGTTAAAGATCCACCAACCTCGGGCTCCACCCGAACTGCTCCCCTCATTTTAGGACGGGAGCGGATTGCCCGTGACAAGGGCAGCAACAGGGATATCACTGTGGCTGGGGCTGTGTGGGATCTACAGGATGTCCGTGACAAATCCACAACGTTCATATGTTTTAGAAGACCGACAGGATTTTAAAAATCAGTAAGATTAAAAACTAAGGTGAGCCACACCAACAAAACAGTGGGAACGCCAGCGTCCACAGTTGAAATCTTAATGGAGTTTATGTGTAATCCAAACCTTTCAAAGAATTATTAACACTCAGTTTAAGAAAAAGTACCATCCTCATGTAAAACTTTTATCATCGTTAAGTGTTCAATATCCGCTGTTTCGCGTGGTATGGCTCATCTGAGTTTTGCATCTGCAATATTTTTAAAATCATATCCTAGTTTTTCAAAATAGATGGACGTAGTGGATTTGCGACGAATATCCCTGTGGATCCCACATGGCCACAGGTGTCACAGTCAATCCGCTCCCTTTTAGGACATGGGGGGCAAAAAACGAAGTGGATCCAACGCTTAAGTGGGCCGCAGGACTGAAAACAGTGGGGAGGGGCATGCATACGGTTACGCCATCCAAAGTCCAAACTCTTCATAAAGTCATTCCGATGGTGTGAATTTAAAACACAAAAATGTTAGCCCTAACCTGAAACTTTTGTGGCCCCAAAATGTTTATTGGGTGGGTGTTATACTCCACTATTTCCTGACATGTGGACTGCTTGAGTTTTCCATCTGCTTTTTTTGGGCTCATGCGGGCAAAATGGATGGACGGGTGGATTTCTCACAAAGATCATGGTGGCCCCACCTAGCTTTACTGCAGTCAGGGGTGGCTGGCAATTCGTGTCCATCACGGTGGGCAGACACAGTTTTGGAGATTTTTCGGATCCCCGTGCAGCACTACGCCCACCTGATCAGGGACGCGGGTTAGCTATGAAAGGTTGAGTAGCCATCTCCCTGAAGCTACGTCACCAACTTCTGAGGGCCTCAGTGTGATGTATGTATTGTATCCACACCGTCCATCCACTTGGAGAGAACATTTTAGGGTATGATCCAAAGAATAACGCAGATCTAAATCTTAAGTGTATCTCACCAAAGAAAACAGTCGCCATTGATCTCCTAGCATTAAAAACCTATTGGGGCCAAAGAAGTTTTCGATCAAGCTGATATTTGTGTTTTCCCTTCTTCTATATCTGTGTGAACTTATGAACAGGTTGGATCTCAAATAAACATCATGGTGGGCTCTAGGAAGGTTTCAACCGTCGTGTCACTGTCCCCACTGTTTTCTTTGGTGGAGTTCACTTGAGCTTCGGATCTGCCTCAGTCTTTTTCTCATGCCCTAAAATGATCTCTCCAAATGGATGGACGGTTTAGATACAACACATATGTCACGGTGGGCCCCACAGAAGTTGGTGACGTCACTTCAGTAGGCAGATGGCTACTCACCCTGTTGTCATAGCTAGTCCGCGTCCCCTGACCAGTGGGTGTTACCCGTACTGTGTGGCCAGCATGTATGATATTTTGTATATCCACGCCGTCCATCCGTTTCTCCAGCTCATTTTAGAATGAGGTTCCAAAACTTATGCCGATACAAATCTCAAGTGGACCATACCACTGGAAACAGTGGTGATTGAGTGCCCCACCATTAAAAATTAATCACGCAATCCCATTTTTACAGTCCATTTTAGCACACAATTTAAGCATATCCAACTCTTAGGTAGGCCACACACAAGAAACAGTTAGGATTGATCGCTCACCATTAAAAACTTCCCAAGGCCCACCGTAAGCAGATACGCAATATTTATTTTCCATCCAACCCGTTGATAAGGTTTGGCCAAAAAAAAAGCTTAAATGGCCATTAACCACTTTTTCCAGTGGTGTCGTCCACCATAGATTTGGATATTCTTAATTTTTTAAATAACATCCTTAAATGAGCGGAAATAACGAATGGACGGCGTGGATATGATTTTTTATTATCAAGGTGGGCCCCACACGGTAAGGGTAACACCCAGTAAGCTGTTACCGGGCAACGGCTAATCCGAGTGGACGTCTGGCGATCATTTAAGCACCAGTCTCGTTCGAGTGCTTCAGCATGCTCCACGTACTGGGGTTCACCGTTGACCAGGTGTAAGCAAGCCTCTAATCCACGTTCCCAAAAGGAATAGGCTTGCATGAAATCCCTGCCGTCCATCATGATATGCTTCAGCATACTCCACGTACTGGGGTTCACCGTTGACCACGTACTGGGGTTCACCGTTGACACGTCTCTTCTTTTGCCTTGATCCAAAAAAAAAAAAAAAAAATTAGGCTATTTCAGCACTCAGGTGGGCCATACATAAAACTAATGGTAAGCGTTCCATCCTAACCGTTTCATGTATTGTACCCCATCTTAGTTTTGGATTATCATGATTTTTGTATTCAATGGTTAGAATGAGGCACCGCACATGATGGACGGGTTGGATCTAATGAAAGTTTTACCCACGTGGATCTCGGTTCGCAGTAATTCTGTAGACACAGGCGCGGATTAGGTGAGGCAGTGGCAACAGGACCGTGGGGTGTACCTAGATATATTTTATGTATATCCACGCCGTCCATCCGTTTTTCCAAATCATTTTAGGCCATGGTTCAAAAAATCATGCAGATCCAAATCTCAGGTTGACCACAAACTAGGGATTAAATTTCCACCGTTAAAACTTCTTGGGGGCCACAAAAGTTTTAGATGAAGCTTTTATTTGTGTTTTCCCTTCATCCAGGTATGTGTAACCTTATAAACAGGTTGGATGGCGAATAAACATTACAGTGGCCCCCAAAAACTTTTTAATGGTGGGTGTTCAATCACCACTGTTTTTATGTGGTGTGGTCCACATGAGAATTTAATATGCCTAATTTTTGTGAAAATAGTATGAAATGATGTTTAAAAACGGATGAACGGCGTGGATATTAAAAACCCTGCCTCACCTAATTCTCTCTCGACAGGTACCTAACCGAGCGCGGTTCTTCCCAAAATAAAGTAAATGAAATGATTCAGTGGAATAGTCTCTACAGAGCTCATAAGCAACCCATAGTCGAGAAATCCATACAGAGAATCAGAACCATCTATCTAGTATCTACAGTGGTTATTTCATAACTAAAAAATATTGGAAGATCTTATCCATCCAATTGTCCTACTTCAACTCGAGAAGTTCAAAACAGCCTTAAAATGTGAATAAAGTGATTTATAAAATTATATGATATAAATATTTTTAATATTTGAACATTAAAACATCTTAGAAACTAAATCAACGGTTCAGATCTATATATTCCTTTACCATACCATGTCCGTTGAGAAGTACGCTGCATGGAATCTCAGTGGAGGTTACTCCACGGAACAATGCTTCGCTTAAAGATGAAACGCGTCAAAAGACGATTGGTCGTGCATCAGCATATATATAAAAGCGAGATCGGAAGGAAAAATACAAAAAAAAATCTCAGTGAGGCTTTCTTTCTTCTTCTCGGAAAATGGGGAAAGAAGTAGAGTCGGAGATTTCCAGCATTAGCAGCTGCATCGAAGTATCTGCTCTGCATTTCGCCTACGAATCTCAGAATCCTATTTTCGCCAATTTCAATCTCAAGATCTCTCCCGGATCTCGGTGTCTTCTCGTCGGCGCCAATGGATCTGGTGCGTTCGATTCCGTTTCTCTAAATTCCCGTCGGTTTACAGTTGAAAAATCTAACTTTCTGAAAATTTGCCCTAATTTTCTATATTTATCTGCGAAATCAACTTTTTTAGGTTTAAGATTGCATGAAATCATAGCTTTCAAGCTCGAAAACTTGAATAAACTAGCTCAGTTGAGTTTTTCGAGTTTCACATTCTGAAATTTGGTAGTTTTTGATATTTAGTAGATATATAATTTGTAAATCTTGGAGAATTGAGCGGTTTTTTGGCAATTTTTTTTAGTATTGTCGAATCGAGTTGACCGAATCTTGATGAAATTTGATCAAATAGAGTGAGTTCTGGAGCACGGCATGAAATGTTGCTTTTCCATCCTATAAGTATGCTTAGATGAGATGAATTGTAGTCTTTTAGATGTTATATCTGGTATCTGTTCTCGGATTTGATGATCCCCTTTTCATCAAGGAGGAATTATCGGTTCATGACCAGGGTGTGAATGGTGTCCCTGATGTGATCAGTTGTGCAGGTGGGGCCTATGGTTTGGTTATCCAGACCGACGCCCCACTCTGATGAGGGAGGCTCTCTGATTCGGTGATTTATTCATCTCTCAGTGACCTAAAAATAGATGATTGAGGGTGCATTTGGTTGATGCACCGAACATCATGAAATTTTACAAATTTTCATTATTAATCAAGTTTAAATTGGTGCAGAATATCATGAAATTTGGTGCAACCAAGCACACTCTATGGAAACAATATGGCAAAGATCTGGAGAAAAGGCTCAAGATTGGAACGCTAGGATATTCTGATCTGGAAAACTTTTTAGCAGCCCATATGCCATGACCCACAAGTTGATCGATGAGCAGTATGCCTGCTTATACAAAACAGGTGTTTCAGGGTACTGTTCACATCCTGATGCATCTGGACCGGATAACTCCTCTTTCTTGGAACCCTAATGCTGTTAGATGCAATGAATTATAGTTTTTTCTTATTTAATTATTGGCATCACGGGAGTGTTGCTCCTTCTATCCCAGTTGTCCGTGTCTATTTTTAACAGTCTATTTGCAGTCACCTGCATCCAATTCCTCCATTTCACCTGAAGCACAGTCACCCCGTCATCCAATTCAGGAAGTTCCATTCCATATGTAGGTTGTGTATTACTCCGTGTTTGTCATTCCCCATGCTTTGAATCAACGTATTCATAAGAAGTAAGGATCTCACCCCAGGTCTTCCATGCACAAAGGCATCTTGCGATTTGAGACTACTCTGCCTAATACCTTATCCTCATATCCAAAATCTTTGCCAATGTTTCATAAGGACCTCTAAGGCTTTTAGACTTTCAGCCCCTTCTTCTTTGTGGACCTACGCAATGAAAAAAAGAAGAAGCCTAAATCTCTTTAAAAAGTTACTCTTGTTGTGGAATTTTTTAAACAAAATCAAGGTCGTCCTCTTTCACCTCCTCTCAAAATGATTGGCAGAACGTGTGGGGAAGCCATCTGGTCCTGGAACCTTGTCTCTTCCCAATCTGATAATCATAGATTTCACCTTTTCCTCCTTGATGGGATGTTCGAATGAATTTGTACCTTCCTTAGACAAGTGATGAAAATGCAAGTTATTGAGCTAAGGTCATTCCCACCCATTTCATGCAAGAAGATCCAAATAGAAATTCACAATCGACTCACAAAATTTTGACTACTCTTTGATCCTTTTACCATACAGTATCAAGCTGTGTATACTATTGCATCTATTATGTGGAAATTTTGGTGTTCTTGTTACCTTTCTTTCAAGCATACTGCCCTATATCTTCTTTGGCACTTAATCTCCTCCTTTTTTAACCTTCTTTTTTATTCTAGCTTTAGCAGGTTTCATGAAGCTATCTCTTTCTCAAAGGAGGATCACCCTATTCCTTACTATCAATATATATGACTGCATTCTAGATCCTGGCTTTCACCTCCTCCACAGCCCCAAAATTCCCCATTTGCACTATTTAATCAACCCTTACAAGCATAATGAGCTTCATCATACTTCTCAAATTAAAAAGAAGAAGAAGAAGAAAGGAAAAAAGAAGAAGCAAAAAAGCAGCCTCATCATTATTTGACTAGCCCAACCTTCCACCCTGAGAGAACTCCACCACTCTACCTTTGTAATGGTCTTCCTTTTCGAGCTGCATTAGCTCATGTCAGAAAGAGACAGGCCCCCAATATTTCACTCCAAGACAATGGGCTGATGGTCCGAAATTGGATTGCCAATACCACATTGGGTTGGTCAAAGCAACTCCTCCCAATTCACTGAAACCACGAACCTAATTCATTATGGTCAACACTGATGTCTTTTTGTCACTGGATCAAGTAAAATTAACTCCTCCCAGTGGAAGATGGATGAACTTTGACCAAGTAAAAAAAATCTTTCATGCTTCTGTAATGCTGTTTCTGTTCTTCTCATAAGAAAATTAGATACATTACAATCACCACCCATGCACCATCTTTCCATCCATTTCTTACACAGTCAAGCTCTGCCCAGAAAAATTTGACAGTCAAGCGACCTCATTCTTCTTCTTTAATTTCTGAAACTCAACATGCTGGAATTGTGAAATCTAGGTTCCGAGTTGTGCTCTGTGACACTCCAAACTGTGAATGCACTGATTCATTTGCGATCCACCATAATTACTTTTTTATGCAATAAACTGCTAATTGTGACATTCTTGCAATTATCAGTACTTCGTTGAAATTGAAAAGGAAATAGAAGGGTGTGTTGATAAGCCTATCAATTTTTCTTTTTTTAAATTTAATGGCAATGAAATTTTTATTAAGAAGAAAGAGAACAAAAGGAATACACTCAGTCACTCCAAACAGCACAACCAGTAAATGATGTTGGCAACTTGTTTATTAGTAATACACATGATTCCTTTATCACAATCATGAGGGCAAGTTGTCGGTTGTATGGGTGTTTCCTGCTTTCTTTCTTTCTTTCCTTATTCTTCGTATTTGGTGAAGGTGAGGTAATTCAGGTTTCCGTACTGCTCAGGAACTCGTTATGCTTTCTTACAATTGATCTACGATTTTCGTTATTGTAGTTGGGGTAGAATGTAGATGGTGTAATTGTGTTTCTTTTTAGGTGCCTGATTTTGTTAATACTCTTGCAGGGAAGACCACTTTGCTGAAGATACTGGCAGGCAAGCATATGGTCGGAGGAAGGGATGTAGTACGAGTGCTTAATGGTTCTGCTTTTCATGATACCCAACTGGTCTGTAGTGGTGACCTTGCTTATCTGGGAGGTTCTTGGAGCAAAACCATTGGTTCTGCTGTAAGTGCTTTAGTTTCTTGAAAATAATTGTGATTATCCTCCTTGTCATTCTTTTGTCTTTTCTTTTAAAAATTGATGTAAGTAGACATGTATTGACGAAGATCAGAACTTACTCTGTTACATTAATTATCTAGTTCGTAGAAACTCTTGGTTGAATTCTTAGCATTCCAGTTGGTTTTGTGGACATTGTGTGCATTTTTCTAGGAGTTTCATGGATATGTTGCACAAAGATAGGAATATTTTTGTCTTCTCCTAATGTTTTCTTGGCCTGTAGGGCAGAAAAAGGTATGTTGAGTGCATCACAGACAGTGTTTTGGTTGCTTAACCATGATCCCATGAGCGCAGATAACCCCATGTATCATTTTTACAGAGTGATCAGTATCCATTAAGTCTGTCTTCTCAATAGGATAATTCTACCTCCATGTTCGTTGTCATCAAACAGTGTATGACAATATGCGTGCACCTCATATGGGCAGCATATGGAATCATGCATCAGATAAGATCTTATCCTGGATTTTGAGCTGTCATGAAGGGTTTAATAGAATTTTCCTTTACAATCTTTGATTGCAGGGGGAGATTCCACTCCAAGGTGATTTCTCTGCTGAACACATGATTTTTGGAGGTATGCCATCTACAACAAAACTGTGGTGTGCAGTCTTTGGTGCTATATGTTATTCGTTTCTTTTCTTTCGTTATTCTTATCTGTATTCTTCTGTTATCTTCCAACAATATATTTGTTTGGACCAATAAAAGCTATTTTGCTCATTTATGAAAGTCTGGAGCAAAGTGAAGAGTGATTTCTCCTTCTTCTTCATTACGAGAGATGAGAACTTTGTTGAACAAAAAATACTTTCTTCTTTGAGGTTTCCAATAAATTCGTTTATCGATGAGACTACTATGTTTATATACAGTTCTATTCTGATCTCTTTAGAAACATGCAACAGATTTCAATTTTTATTAAGATTTGATTTCCAGTTATGCCAATAATATATCTACTTGAGGAGGAAATTCTTGCCCTGAATTCTGCCAATGCCAAGTTTTTCTTTATTGCTGGAAATCCAAGCAAAGCACGAGTTTGAGCTGTAAAATTTGAGTTCCTTCTGCTTTTGTTTCATCTTCTTTTTCAATTGCAGTTGAAGGTGTAGATCCTATTAGGAGAGAGAAGCTGATCGACCTGCTTGATATTGATCTGCAGTGGCGTATGCATAAAGTTTCTGATGGGCAGCGACGGCGAGTGCAAATCTGCATGGGGCTTCTCCATCCTTTCCAGGTAGTTTATGCATCTTCTATGCCGTGGCACCTTAGCCTGCATGTGCATCAAGTGTTGCATATCCTACAGGTGCACGGTAAAGGAAGAGCATGTGTGAAACCCCTAAATGGACTAAAATACACTAATTTTACTTAAAATTTCATTAACCATTCAAAATGCCAGCTTTACCAATTCTAATCCATGGAAAATCCAAATATCCTCATCAAATTATCGTAATGATCTGATTTGCAATTTCAAATGATTTCTTGCATCCTAATGTCTCATTTGACATCATTTCTTAGATCCTTAACATTTTGACCGAAGGGAGAGTTGTAGGGCAAAGAGGGATGAGTGTTTGACAAAATGGAAAGTGATAAGGGGAACCATGAGTTCCATGTGAAGGAGAAAGGAAAGCGATTCAGTGAAGGCCATTTGATAATCACTTGGGTGCTTGCTCCAAAAAAAAGGGGGAAATTGTAAGAGAGAAAAAGGGAAACTGTCTTGGGTAGCATCTCTTGTATGTTTCATTCATCAAATGGTAAAATTGCGAAAGGGAAAAAAAACCATCATATAATTCCTAGCCTTCCAATGGACAGGGATAAAAGTGCCTAATGGTATTATGCTCATTTGTTAAGAAGGAGCTGCAGTGATCTCATGTTAGCAAGACCATAATATGTCTGCACATTTATGGGTGGCCCAAGGTGTTCCATAACGGTAATGGTGGCCGTAACGGCTACCACTGTTACCTTTACGATATGGTGTAATGGCCGTTACGGAGGCCGTAACAGCTTTTAAGGTCTCTTTTTCTTTTATTGGAAAAAAAAAATCTGAAAAACCTATATCAACCCCGTAATGGACCGTTTTGAGGCTGTTACAGTCTTTACATTGGGCATAACGGGCCGTTATGGGAGTTGTAATGGCCTTTACGGGTCATTTTCTCGTTTCTTATAGAATTTTTTTTTTCTCGAAGTTGAATCAGAAGTACAAGCATTTCACTTCTGCTTGTGGAAAATGTGTATGTGGGTATGCAATGCTGATATTCATCCTTTTGCATGAGTGAGCTTCTCTAGTTGTATTCGCATGTATGCATGCTTGCATATGCATTGTTGGATGAGTGTGTATTATTAAGCGTTGTGTATATTTCTTTGGGTGTTGCCTATCTCATGTCTGCATGCTGCATCTTCATGTCTGCAACTGTACATGCATTATGTTACTTGTGTATGTGCACAAGCGATGCATTGCCTTTTGAGCTATCTGTATAAAACTGTTGCAACCTATGACCAAACTTCACTGATCACGTTGGAACTCCTCCAAGTGAACGTGGTTTGTCTGGGGTCCTTGTACCAATTCCAAAGTTGAAACTGGAACTTCTTTCAGCCTGTCATCATGTGAGTAAATTCACGAGAGGAAATCTTATGTGAGTGACATGAGTCATGCATGAGCAGTATGACTGGGACTGTAGACCATTCAATTTGTGGAATATCTGTTTGGCCTCAAAATATTATGTATGTGCATTTGTGTTATGCATGCATGTTTCTCCCACAGTACACCTAACCATCTTGCATGCCAACAAATTATGTCTGTATGTTTGTATGCATGGAATGCCTTGGATGCTCAAGATCAGTAGTATGTCCATGAGGGCTATATACATGTATGATATAGCACACTGATGAGTTGTGCATGAATTGCAGCTATATCATACGCATGACTTTTATCTTTATCCAGTAACCATTTTTGGCACTCAATGAACCATAGGTACTGTTGCTAGATGAGGTCACAGTTGACCTAGACGTTGTTGCAAGGCTGGATTTACTAGACTTTTTCAAGGAAGAGTGTAATCAGGTAAGGAATTCTTCATTCTCTCGTTCTATCACATGCATGAGCACGGCAAATCTGTATCTTTCTTTTTTCCCCTTAAAAACTTCAACGACTAGAAAACTTCCATTTTAGCTAATTCTTCATGGAAATGCCCTCACTAATTCAAATGTGTGCTGCTTACTACAGAGAGGAGCAACTATCGTGTATGCCACCCATATCTTTGATGGGTTGGAGACGTGGGCGACAGATGTTGCATACATCCAGGATGGTGAATTGCAAAGAGCTGAGAAGCTCTCTGAGCTTGATGAGCTGAAAAATGCTACTAACCTTCTCTCAGTTGTTGAGTCATGGCTCCGATCTGAAACCAAGTCAATGAGCAAGAAACCCATCAATGCACCCACACAATTCACCAGGACCTCTCCCTTTGACAACTCCCCATTTAGATCATCTAGGCACATGGCCTACTACCGTTGATCTCTGTTTTCCGTTGTATTTTGGTGAGCCTGGAGCACAAAACGCGAGACCTAATGGTCTGGAATGATGCTGATCTTGCTTCAGTACATTCCAACACCATATGCTTTGATTCCACCATTTCTCTCCAATTTCACTCGGCTTTCAACCGCTTGTAGTAACTAGCGAGAGTTACCTGCTCTATATAGCTATGCCGTGTCTCCTGGCAATAGGTTCACCGGTCATGTTGCTTATGCATGTATTTGAATATGCTATTACTGAGGCAATTGCTTAAGTTAATAAGGAGGCCTTGATGGGCTCCACATCTGTAAGTTGTGTATCAAATCTGCATGTTTGTTACATTCCTTGTTTTCTCTCCTTTTTTGATAGATATAACTTTGATTTGTTGACAGATAAGTCAAGGGATTCATTATGGCATTTAGAAAATAGAAGGCTTATACAATATATATTTTGGGAGGAACGGGTCCTTGCCGTTTTTACTATTTTTGTGGAGGGTAAATCCAAATGCGCATGCAAGTTGCATGTGGTAGTTGCAAGCATATGCAGTGAAAGAACTAGCCAATTTGAACTAGCATACATGTATTTATGTTCAAACAAACCACCCATGTTGGATGCGCTCATACAGTGTCACCTTGGTTGTACTCTTAATCCTTCATTCTCATATGTCAACATGATGCAGGACAACTAACCACTTATTCTAAAAGCTTGAACTGATAGACATTGTGAATTAATCCCTTTATCTCATAGTCCAGGCCCAGCCCCACTTCACATGGGTTCCCCACTTTACATGGGTCCCGCTTTGTACCAAACCCTCTTTCGTGGGCCCAATTTTACATGGGTCCTGCTTCACATGAGTCACCCACCTCACACTGACTGCCCATCCTGACTGTGCTCCCGCTTCACATAGGTTGCCCTACTCGAGCCCAATGTGAAAATGCCCCTGCATTACAACATTTCCATAGGGTTCAGAGATCGGTTCTTATCCAAACATTGAAAGGGAATAGGAAGATATTTTAAATGAATTTGAGGAATTTTGGAAATTGTAAATGTGGTTGTTGTCCAATGGACGGTTTGTATTTCATCCGTAATGGAAAGCCTAGAATTTACCTGCAAGAAGCAACATTACCTCATGCGATTAGTTTGCTCTACTCTTCTTCATGTTTAGCCTGTCCCCAACCACGGAACTATGAACAAAGGTTGTGTGGGGCTCACGCTCACAATGATGATTGTATGAAGTCCACTTTCCTACTTGGCACATTTAATTGTGCCACTTTATGTTAGGATGTTAGCTCAAAAATAAAGTTCATCTAAACTCAAGTGAGCTATAACATGGAAAACAAGTGGAGATGGATTATCTACCATTGGAAATAATTTTCTTTCGTAGGGTGGCATGTAGCTATAAGAAGAGAGACCAGGGAACCCGAACGAAGGAACAACCAAGTCGGCTCCATTTAAAATTGAGAAAAGAACATCGTTGCATTTCATCAAAAGGGTTTGAGGTGGACGATCCTGTTAGGGCGCGGATTGCTGATCCCCTGGCATCCCTGCCAGCAGGAAGAGTTCACTCTAGGCTGCGGATTGGTACCACTCCCACCAGGACTTAGCTTGAGGTGGATGATCCTGTTAGGGGCTATGTGGGGCCCACAGTGATCTAAATGTCCATCCACTTCGAGAGATCATTTTAGAGACTGAGCCAAAAAAAAGGAGGCAGATTGAATGCTCAAGCGCACCATACCACAGGAAGAAGTGGGGCTTGAAAGCTTACTGTTGAAAACTTCCTGCGGGGCATAGAAGTTTTGGATTAAGGTGTATTTATATCTTCCCTTCACACTGGTCTACCTGACCTTATGAACGGGTTGGATGGAAAATAAATATCACGGTGGGCCCTAGGAAGTTTTCAACGGTAGGAATTCAATCCCCTGCTGCTTCCTATGGTGTCGTCCACTTGAGCCTTCAATCTAGATCCTTTTTGGGGTCATGCCCTAAAATACTCTCTCAAAATGGATGAACGGAGTGGATAAAACATATACATCATGGTGGCCCCACAGATCTCCTTACAGGACCTTCTGTCTCTAGCTAGGTCCTGGTGGAGGTAGTACCCGATCCGCGCCCTTGCTGCATAAGATCCTGGAACCTACTGCCACCTTATGTGTACCCCAGAAATGGCACCGAAGATGAAACAGAGTCCCACCATTGTAACCCCCAGGTCAAGAATTCTTGTGCTATCTTCGATTTCATGGCAATTTTAAATTTATTGATTTGATAGATATTGAGTCATATGGTTACGTATCCATATCATGTGGACATTGATTTTCATTACGTGTATTGAGTTGAGCTTGCTCCTGTTTTTCTTGAACACTTTTGATGTTGGTTTCAATCACCCACCTGATAGCTACACTTCTCTTTCCTTAGGTGCACCAACTAGCAACACTGCGACTGTCCCTTTTAAACAGCCCTCCTTGTGCAGCAATGTATTCCGATCATTTGCCATTTGTCAACGTCAAGGTGTTGGCATGGGATCCGTTGCCCTCGATTTAGCTAGTTTGGGCATTCGTGTGACCAAGGGCCGGTATCGGATGCATGTGTATGAGTATGATTGTGCGGGCATGCTAGAGTTTGTCTGACTGGACGGTTTTAACTGAATTATTATGCCCCGGTGCCGACATGGACGGATTGAATATTAGACCAGGATCTAGGGTCCTGTTGACCACCTATTGATGCGTTCCGTACTCGAGCGATTTATGTTAGAGTAAGGGTTAGCCAATGGATGAATTCTTTTTAACTTTTGTCCGTCACATGCAGGATCAATCATTTTAACAACTTTTTATTAGTATAGTATTTTTCAATCATAATAGTTTATTTGTGCATAAAGAAATAGAGGCTACAATAAACACGATCTATTTTATTAATATATTGACCTTATTATAATTGTCGTGCTCTACAATTGTATATAAAAGCAAGAAACAAAATAAGTACATGATGTAATTATCGGAACAAACGATCGAGGTAGGTGATCAACAGAATATGATCAAAGTATGAACAACTAAATCGAAACTTAGATGAACATAATGATCTGGCAACTTAAGGTCGCATATATTTAACCTATTTCTAAGATAAATGTACTGCTGGTAAGATAGATATGAAAGTAAAAATAAATTTAAAAGTAAATATATGTGTTTGCCATGGGGCCTTAAGTACTACTTCAATTGTTCTTTTTATATCTTTCTTGAGATAGTGAAAGCCCTTCACTGGACTTCTAGGTTGTTCGTACAGACTTTTTGGGAACATGACCTTTACTTAACAAATCGAGACTTGCTTTAGAATAAAAGAGCTTCGAACTTACTATTTTTTTAGATATTCTTCTGTAGCTGATCCTTGGCAGAGATCTCCATAGTCTACTAAAGATTAGGCTTGGGACCCTCTAGGGATAGACCTAGACCAATTACAATAAGTCAACGTTTTTGCTAGTGGCCCACCTTGCCAAGTTCGAGGTGTTGGACGGTTCGGATCAAACTATCACTTTTATTTAACCATCCCTAAGGTGATGGTTTGGATTGAGATGGAATTTGATACTTGATACTGATTTATTATCGAACTAGGTTGTATCTAGTTCTCTTATTCTTTTGATTTCGATCATCGTGTAGAATTAGATCTGATATGGGTTCAATTGTTCCTTTATGATTTGGGTCTGAGACCATATCCGAATTGGCTTGGATGTTGATTCAACCTCTTAGTCTTTGAAACCTTATAAATCGTTGCTGGTTCTCCTATGCTTAGTCGGCACATTATAGCTATGCCAGACATGTTGTCTTAATGGGCACATCGATAATGGCCATGTGGCATGTGGCATGTGGCGATTCATTCTCTTAAAATGTCGAAGGAATAAGCACATATCTTTTCAAATACAAGTACAAATTTTGTATATGCCAAATACGTAGTGTCTCCACATGGCGTTCCCTATTTGGTCTATGCTAGGACATCGAAAACGGGACCCACAAAAGCGGATTCTAAAATTCATCTTGTTTTCTTTGCAAAATGAATTTGCTCCAATGGATCAAGTGGTTGTTGCTCCGTGTGTTATGGAAATACACGGCGTATCTTCTTATGATAGCTAGTGGTTTCCTCACCAATTTTTGTTGACTCATGGCTCCTTTGTTTTATTTTTTTTATTTTTTTGGGTTAATCATATCCACACCGTAGACGTGAAATGCAAAGGAAAGAACTAAATGCAATTCGTCACCCAAGACAATTAGAGGATCTATGGGTCCACAAAAATATATGCGTTTTATCCCAGCGGTTCATTCGTTTTGAAAGATCATTTTAGAGCACAAGTCCAAAAAGGAGGTCCGTCATGTTTATCTGCCATCCAACTTCCTCGTAAGGTCACATAGACCTGGATGAAGGGAAAAATAAATATCAGATTGATCAGGAAATCCACTCCGTCCATCCATTTTCTGAGTTCATTTCGATGGCATATAAACATCAAGGTGGAGCCCAGTAAGGTTTCAATAGTAGGAAATTCTTTCTCCGGTTTTCCCTCTCGTATGGCCCACTTGGGTTTTGGATCCACCTCATTTTTGGGTGCATGTCCTAAAATGATCTCTAAAAACGGATGAATGGAGTGGATTTCCTACAAACATCACGGTGGGCCCCACCTCATCCCAGCGCAACTTCCCGCGGAAGGCTTTTGCAGGAAACCCGCGTCCGGCCGTTGAGGCCGGGGTCTCATCCGCTCTCAGCGAGTGGAGGGAACCAACAAAAAACTACAGTGTGCGTTTTATACTACTATAAAGAGCATACGATTCATAACCGTACACGTGGCATGTGGAAATAAAAGCATTCAACCTTATACCATCAAGATCATGTGGTCAATCTTAGATGGATCATAAATCGAAACTCATTGGAAGTATCCCAGCCATCCAATAGGTGTCCATCAAATGTAAATTTTATTAAAAAACATATTATGAAATATAGATCGGTATGATTTCCTATATTAGTTTTATTAGGAATTGGAAGCACTATCTGGATGGTTTGGATTGAAGAAATTCTTTGCCACGTCGACAATGTAGGAGTTTCCACAATTTATCAAGTCGTGATAGACGCACACAGTAGTTTTGTCTCCGAAAGACAGAGGTCGTTGTTTTCTTTGGTTTTTCTATAACGAGCAACGGAAATGGCGGGCTTTTGTTCGATTTCAATTCCTTTTAGCGTTTCGGATCGATCTCCATCCATCGAATTCGCGCGGTAATCCGAATTTCTCGACGAATTCTAAGATGTTTTCAGGTTCGAATTTGGTCCCGATTCGAGGGAGAATTCCCCGGATTAGGGTTTTTAGGGTTCTTGAAAGGATCTTTCCTGCATTTCTTGGGTTTTTTTATTGATACGCTCGTTCGGCGGTTGTTGTTGCAGATCGAATCGTATTTGAATAGGAATTCTTCAATTGAATCGGCGAATTTCAATCGGCTTGGATTTTGATTGGTTTCACTGCTGCTTTTGTCGTAGAATTTTAGAAAAAAGCGGTATTGTTGTTGTATTTCGGAAAATTTAGGGCCTTTTTTTAATAGGATTTGGATGTTGAAGCATTGAAGATTGAAATTTAGGTTCTGGAAATTGGGGAGCTGATTTGATTCCTTTTGATATCTGATTCATTGTGTAGTTTGGTATTTTGGTGTGTTTTTTTTTTTTTTGAAAATTTTCATATTTTGATTTTGTTTGATATAGAAGCGTTGTCCTTGGTGAACAAAATTAGGGTTTAGAAGATTGTATACGATTTGAATTTTATGGGGAGGAAGAGATTGAATTCATTTTCAGGTGTTTTGGAGGACTGAGAAAAGAGAGGTTTATTTTTATTTTTTTATTTTTATAGCTGGCATTGTTTTGATGGAGTTGATGTAGATCTTTGAGAGGATAATAATTTTATCAGAAATTGGAATTTCAAGTGGTTGGATTGAGATTGGTTGTGGAGCAGATTGCGGTTTCTTTTGTGGTGAGAGAAGGAAATGAGTTTCATGAGGATATGGTTTTTAAGTAGTTGAATTCGGATTGGCTACTAAGAGGATTTCTTCTTTTCTTGGGTTTTTTGTGAGAAAGGAAATGGATTTGATGAGAATGTGGGTTTTCTGTAGCTGTTGATAGTTTGGTTTTTGTGGGGATGGATTCAGCAAGGAGTTGGTTTCATAAGTTTCAGCCTCGAGATAAGATGCGGTCGGCATCGAGGAGGAAGGAAGGGACAAGTGATGCGAGCGAAAGCGGGAAGCCGCCCATGAGCGAGGATGCAGCTTCGAATGTCACGAAGCAGAGGGTTGCGGCGGCGAAGCAGTATATAGAGAACCACTACAAAGAGCAGATGAAGAACTTGCAGGAGCGGAAGGAGCGGTATGACTTCTAGACTCACATTCTTCATCCATTGCTTTGACTTAATTTCGTTCTTTATTTTTTTGTAGACACCTAATTTTCATTTGAAGTGTAGCCAACATGCAATTAGTTGGATATGGCTTAGATGATGATGGCTGAATTTTCATTTGATTGGTAAGGAAATTTAAAACCACAAACGCAAATTTTGGTCAGCCGCCCTAAATGCAACTTTCCCATAACACATAGTATCTCGAAGGCCAACTCGACAATTTGCCTAGTCTCCTGCCATTGAGTTGGCTTTGCTAATGGAAGTGCCCATTGCCCACACCTTAAAGAATATCTAAAATCCTCTTCAAAGATTTGGCTGATTTTAAGGGCAGGTGAGGTCCTTGTTTTCATAATTAACAATTTTATTGTGAAATACTAAAGACAAATACACTTAATTAAGGGTTAGAGATTTGCCTATGCTTAAAATTCTCTGCATATTCTTTCTTTACCAAGGCTAATAGCTAAACGGTTTGCTTCTTGGAAACAAAAATGTCTCAGAACCTCAGGAATGGGAGCGGCATTTGTGTCTGACACAGTGACACTCTATATCTTATTGTAAATGCTGTATTGGGTAACATAGGCCGCAGTCACTCTTTTTGGTAGTTTATACCCATAGCTCACACATTTCTTGGAAAATGCCATCATTTATGCTTTGAAAGCACATTCTTCTTTCTGTTGTCAAAATCTCAAATCGTCCATCTTATATTTCATAGTTTTAGTGAATGTTGCTTATTTATTTTTGTATCTTTGGAAACTTTGATTTGTTTCTGCTAACTACAAACAGTTCCTGTTGTCTCTATATTTACATATTTACGCCTCTTCGAGGCCTTGGGGCTGCAAACATATCTTTTTATATGTTTTCAATAAACTCTTAAACTACTAAAAAAAAACCCCTCATGGTGGAGGTGAGAGATAGATAAAAAGCTCCTGATGCAAGCTTATTTGATTTTAAATTTCATCCGAATGTGGATTTTTAGCAGGTCAAATGTTATTTATTTATTTGTATTTATTACATTGCAAGAGTGCTCCCTTGTGAATCGCAGCGCAGGGGAGCTACATGCGAATGAAAATCCCCTTTGTCTGGTGATTCCAATGGTGCGGATGGTTCTGCTACCTCTTTTTAGTTTTGACTGAAAAGAGTGGGGGCAAGTCTCTCTGAACCCACTTCCCATTTCTCTTCCATAATTCTCTCCATCCCTCTCTCTTCTGCCTGTCTCTCTGATCTAGATCATTTAAAACAGTTGTTTTATGCAGTGGCATAAAACACCCAAGTTCTATGCGGTCGAGCTTGTTTTATATGTAAATCCACTCCGTCCATCAGGTGAGAACTAGTATTTTAACTGTATATACAAAAGATCAGCCCGATATTTGGATCAGGTTGATTTTTGTATCTTCACTTCATCTTGGTGATTTACACATGATAATGGGTTTTATGAAAGACACACCATATGGCCTCATAGGCAAACCAATGGTTGGCATCCCATCCCCACCGCTCCCTATAGTGTGTACCACCTGAGTTGTGGATCCCACTGATTTTTGCCCCATATTATAGAGTCGATGGTATGACATGATGAATGGAGTGGATCTTACATATACAACAAGGCGGGCTCCACTAGCTTTGGTGTTTTACGTTCTGTGAAGCATGTGTTATAGACGATTCCAATCTCTCTCTCTCTCTCTCTCTCTCTCTCTCTCTCTCTACATGGACTCTGGAATCCCTGTGACACTTGTTTTACGCAGTGAATAAAACACCAAAGTCTGTGGGGCCACCTTGTTGCATACGTAAAATCCACTTCATCTATCAGGTTCTATCCTTGATGTTAGGCCAGTACGCCAAAACTCAGCTGGATGTACAACTCAGATGGGCCACACCACTTGGAGCAATGGGGATGGCATGCCAACCACATGTTTGAATGTGGGGCCACCATAGTGTGTATCTTCCATCAAACCTGTTAATCAGGTATAACTAACCAGGATGAATAGAAAATATAAAATTCAGCCTAATACAAAACTCAGGCAGGCCACACTACGTAAGAGGTTTTGGGAGCAATTTTACGTTGTTCCCATTAGTGTGGGCCATATGATTTTTTAATTGGGCTTACCTTTTGCATTTGCCTTTCAAGTAATATTCTCACCTGATGAACAGAGTGGAATTTACATATACAACATGGTGGACCCCATAAAGCTTGGGTGTTTTATGCACTGTGCAAAACAGGTGCTGTAGAAGATTTTGGTTGTAGGGGGGAGTTTGTATTTTCTCTGTTGTGACTCAGATCCAGAGTGTGTCTGTGCCCACTGGGGCCCACAGGCTTAGTGGTCTAATGATCGAAATCGCCCCTCTTGTGGACTATATTCTATTAGATCCGTAGCAAGAAACTTATGCTGAATCGATGATTGTGACCATCTCTATCTATGGGATAATAGCTTATTTACGATCTTTGAGATAATATGGACGGTTTACATCATAGAAAAGCTTCGCGCGCAAGATGCCGTGTTGTATATTTGAAATCCACTCTGTCCATCACGTGCCTTTCTCGATGCTAGAACTGGGACCAAAAACTCAATGGGGATGAGATGCCAACCACCATGATGTTTATCTTTCTTTCAAATCCATTCATCAGGTGTGAGCCGCTAGGATAAAGGTAATATGCACAACTCAGCCTGATCCAATACTCAGGTGGGAGGACACACTATAGGGAACAGCTGGAAAGGGATGCCAACCACAGATTTGCATGTGGGTTCAACGTGGTGTGTATTTTTCATCAAACCCGTTTATCAGTTTTAACTCACCAAGTTGAAGTGGAAATATAGAAATCAACCTGATCCAAATATCAGATGGGCCACACCGTGTGAACTTAAATAGGACTGGTTTTATATTGTTCACATTGGTGTGGCCTATAGTTGCACAGTGTGAAGCGAAGCAGAAACAAATTCTGATGTGGGAGTGGGAGCAGGGAGGCGTCTCTTTCAAAATTTAAACAAGTATAAATAGGCAGGAAGCGGAAGTGGCACCTAGTGACAAGGATCTTGCAAGTTGCAACTAAGGTGTGGTCCATAGGATCGAGTTGGTCTTTTGTGTGTATGATTCAAATACCTGATGGAGGGATTGGGTTTATATATCCAACACAGTGAGCCCATAGAGCTTGGGTGTTCTACTTGCTACTTTGGTGTTGCAGACTGTTCTGGTTGGAGAGAATTTCAATAGGACCGAAATCCTCTACAACACCTGTTTTATTGCAGTGCTGTAAAACACCAAAGTCCATGGAGCCACTAGGTTTTATATATAAAATACACTCCGTCCATCAGGTTCTATACTCGATGTTAGGCCCCGGGGCAAAAAATTACCTAGTTCAACAACTCAGGTGGGCCTCACCACAGGGAACAATGGAGATATGGTGTCAATCATACGTTTTTGTGAGGCTACCTTCGCGCGTATCTTTTATCAAACCCATTAATCCAGTGTAAGTCACCAGGATGAAGTGAAATACAACAATAAGCCTGATTCGGAGCTCAGGCGGGCCACAATGCATGAAACCTAAGGTTTTAGGATTGTGACCATTGAGTCCTCTATTGGGCTGATCTTTTTGTCTCTATAGTTCAAATAAGGGTTCTCAACTAGTGGGCAGGTGTTGTAGAGGATGATTCGGATGGGGAGAGAGAGAAGATAGCAGAGAAAAAAGACAGAAGAGGGAGGGAGAGTGACGGAAAGAGAGAGTCAGGATCTGGAGAGGCCTGCCCACTCTTTTCTCTTGATACTAAACATCCAGCTGGCTCTTTGTTAGCCATTGGATGCACTCTATGAGTGGGATTTTGGGTTGCAATTAGCTCCCCTGCGCTACGGTTTGCAGAGGAGATCTCCTCCACATTCCAATATATTTTCTACACTGATGGTGATTCCATGCCATGAATAATATCTGTTACTTGATGCTTCAGTAAGTATGCTGCAGCCATGCAGGATATGTTTCCTGCATTTTTATTGGGTCAATCATTTAATAATCAAGGAGGTTTGTCTCATTCTGGCACTTCTAGAATCATCCTGAAGTTGTTGGAGCCTTTTGTGTTAACCTTTTTGCTTATTCCTTTGTTTTCAAGCAGACGGTGGACCCTAGAGAAGAAGCTGGCTGATGCCGATGCGTCTGAGGAAGACCAAAACAATCTTATAAAATTCTTGGAGAAAAAGGAAACTGAATACATGCGCCTTCAGAGGCATAAAATGGGCGCAGATGATTTTGAACTATTGACAATGATAGGGAAGGGTGCTTTTGGAGAGGTATGTTTTCAATGTAAAAAACTGTTAATTTGTTGGTTTTCAAGTTTGGTGGATCATTAAAATTCCATTGTGACTTGCTGAATATCTTAGCCAGGAGTCTTCACCTTTAAATCCCAGACATTATTATAGCACTGCTGCGTAGATGTATAATATTTAAACACTATGCCCTAGTTGTTAGGAAACAAGGATTACAAGATGTTTCTCAAAAAAAAAAAAAAAAGGATTGCATGACTAGGGTCCTGAATCCTGTACTAGTTCACTGATAATATGCTTGTAGTTGTGTAAAGTATGTATGAGTGTAATTGTGAACTATATTAAAATGGCATTGCATTTTATTTCCACTGTTCTTCATGTTTATTTGGTGTAAGGAAGTTTGGCCTTTCTCTGATTGGTGGGATGTTCACGTCTCATATTAATTTACATGAAAAAAAGGGTATCTGCAATTTGCATGTCTTTTATTCATTTATGTATATTTAGATATTAAAGATGTATTTATTATGCTTCCCATAGTGTGATCAAGACATTATAGTTGTGTTACCAGTAAGTAGGAACAACATCTATTGCCAACAACCAATTGTCTTGCGGTGTGGGTAGAAAGGCCTTTTTTGAATGCAATGAAATAACAACTAGATGGAGTCTCCACTCCTGCAGCATAAGGTAATGTATGGCACTTGAAAAAATTATTTGGCTGTCAAAATGGCATGTTATGAAGAACTTTCTTACTGCAGTGGCAGTAACTGGTTTATTTTAATCTGGATCTTTGAGCTTCTGTTTCTTGTTTTGGCATAATGCTTCTGAAGTAGCTGAACTGGCACCTTTAGAATGCATTTTTTTGAGAGACAACAAACTTTTATCGATAATGAATGAGGCCTAGACGGAGAGACCCACTTGTCAGTCAGAAGCTGGGAAACCCCAGAATAGAATGCATTTGTCCATATAGTATAGAGCTGCTTTTGGAAGTTCTTGGTTCTTGCCCTTGAATTATGAGCAATAACTGTATCGGAAGTAGCCCTGTACACGGGTCGAGTAAGCTCGATTAACTTGCTCGACTCAACTCGGAAAAGCTCGATTCGACTCGCTTTGATGGTGGGTTTGGGTCGAGTCAAGCAAAATTTTTGAACTCAAAAGTAGTTCGAGTCGAGCATTGAGCAGGGGACTGCTTGACTCGGAATATAGCTCGAATCGACTCGGTTTGATTCGACTTGGCTCGGCTTGGTTTTTTTTATAAGTGATATAAATACCTGGTTTAAAAAAAACCCTACTTCATTTCATTTCCCCCCCTTTCTCTCTCCCTGCCCAATCGTGCCCCCCAAACCCAAACCCTTTCCCCCCTCTTCCTCTCTCCCTGATGCTCATTCGGCAACCGACGTCTGTCACCACCCTTCCCTGCCCGGCTACCCTTGCAGCCCTGCTTGTCCGGTAAGTGCTCTCTCTCTCATTCATACAATACAATGTATTTAGGCATCCCGTCTGGCCATGGCGACCCAGCCGGACGCTGCCATGGCCGAATTAATGGTGTAAATTAGAATATATATATATATATATATATATATATATATATATATATATATATATATATATATATATATATATATATATATGAATCTAATCGGACGGCCGATCGCTGATTAGAACTCAGACTCGGCTCGAAAAATCGAAATTGAACTCGACTCAAATCCAAATACTCGATCTCGGATCGAACGCTCGAACTTGTCTCGAACTCGCTTGGTTAGCAGACTGAGTAGGACATTTAGGTTCGATGCCGAGTCGAATCGAGCATTGAGCAGGGGTAAGGGGGTTCGAGTCGAGCACCAAGTAGGGCCAAGCTCGACTCGACGCGTGTACAGGGCTAATTGGAAGTTCAATCACTTCCAACAGAAAGATCTAATGGTTAAAGCTTATACAGAGGAGTTCTATTGCCTATTGATCAGGTATGACCTCAACGAAACAACATATCAAGGAGTGCCCTTGGGTCACAGAGGATGAGAAGGCCTTGTGTGCCAACTTTTCCCTCAAGTCCACGAAGCGCCTTAAGGAGGATGAGATAAAATGTAGGCAGTGATCCCATGTGACATGGTTTAAAGAGGGAAACAAGAACGCCAAATTCTTTCATGGAATCACTAGCACCTAGACCATAAGCAAAAGAATCCACAAAATGATGATAGAAGGCTGAAGGTTTGAAGGAAGGAACCAAGTGTGTGATGTCATTGTGAAGTTCTATAAGGAGTTGCTTTCGGATGAGGGCTGGGTACAACCTGGATTGGACGAGCTCCCCTTACAGCAAACTTTTGTTTGAGGTAGCCAAAGGCCTTGAAAAGCTGTTTTCCATGGAGGACATTAAAGCTATCATTGACTCTTTAGGTGGAGATAAGGCTCCTGGTTCAATTACTCTTCTTTAAGATTTTTTGGGATGTCATAAAAGACGAATCACTCTGCTTCTTATCGGAATTTTGGGAGACAGGACAAATATCTTCTGAATTGGGGGCGTCGTTCGTCACAATTATCCCAATAGTTGAAAGAGTTAAGTGCTTGCGGGATTTCATGCCCATAAGCCTAATTGGGAGTCCCTACAAAATTCTCGTCAAAATTCTAGCTCTATACTTCAGGTGGTGTTCAGATTTGTTATTTCTAAACCTTAAGGCGCGTTCTTGATGGGGAGGCAGATCTTTGACATTGCTTTCATTGCTTATGAGTGCGTTGACTCGTGGCAGAGGGAAAAGAAAAAGGGGAATCATTTGCAAGTTGGACATTGAGAAAGTCTACAACCACATTAGCTAGAATTTCCTGGACAATATGCTGGGAATGTTGGGCTTTGGTAAAAAATCTAGAAGCTGGATTCTAGAGTGCATTCGCTTGGCAATGTTTTCTGTTCTAGTCAATGGCTCTCAAAAGGGCTTCTTTAAGACGTTGCGCTGCTTGAGCAAGGTGACCACTCTCATTGTTTTGTTTGTGGTAGTGGCCAAAGCTCTAAGCAAGATGTTGGAAAAAAGGGCCAGCCAGTTGGGCTAATTAAAGGCTTTAGGGTTGAGAAAGCTGATTTCTAATTTTGCACCTCTAGTTCGCTGATGGCATGATCCTATTTTGTGATGCTAATGCTAGGATGATGGACAACCTCAAGAAGATAGTATGGTGCTTCGAGGAAGTATTTGGTCTAAAGGCGAAAATTCGAAAGAGCAAACTATTGGTTGTCCAAACCACTATGGAAGATGTGGAGAGCCTGGCCAAGGTGTTAGGTGCCATGTTGGCTCCTTTTTGACGACGTACCTTGGGTTGCCAAACCTCCTAATCATCTTTAGGATAGAGTGACCTAGCGGAAACTCTCCACGTGGAATAGTCGCCGTCTGTCTCTCTCTCTCTCTCTCTCTCTCTCTCTCTCTCTCTTTTGGGGGGGGGGGGGGGGGGGGGGGGAGGTTATGCTCATCAAAGTGGCACTGTCAAATCTCCCATTCTTCTTCATATCCCTATTCAAGTGTCCGACCTCATTGTCAGACAAACTGGACATGCTGAGATGCAATTTCCTTCGTAAGGTGCCAAAGTGAAGAGAGAATTCCATCTCCTAAGGTGGGATGGGGTCTATAAGTTGTATTGAGAACGGGTTGTAGGGATTAGGAAACCAGATTATTTGAAGCTTGCATTGCTTGCTAAACGGCTTTGGAGATTCGAGGCAGAAGATGGGAGATTTTGGAGGGAGGTGATTGTGGGTAAATATGGTGTCCAAGAGGGGGGTTGGTGGGTCAATGGCTTGTCTTTATATAGGGCATTGGGGTTGTGGAAAGCAGTTAACAAGGTGGTGAATATGTTTAAGGAGGGGATCTCTTCTCCTGAGGCAATGGTCAATGCCTCTGTTTTTGGCACAACCTGTGGCTCAAGGAGAGGTTTCTCAAGGATCAGTTCCATCAATCGCTGCCTTGCCTCTAGATAGGGACATTATTGTTGTGCGTTGCTTCTTCGTCTTCAAGGGTTCTTTTTTTTGGGCTTTCTTTGCAAGAGGAACCTGACCGACCAGGAAGTGGAGGAGTTTATTCAACTTTTAGAGAGGTTAGTCAAGCTAAACCATCGTTGGACAGGGGGGACTCAATAGTTGTGTCTTTGACCAAACCCAGAAGGTTCCCAGTTCGATCCTTCCATAGGATATTGGCTGATAGCTTCATGTGGGGGGGGGGGGGGGGGGGGGGGGGGGGGGGTGAGGGAGGGAGGGAGGGAGGGGCTTTTGCTTGGCTCACAAGATGGAATAGGGCACTTACAATTGACGATCTGCAAAAGAGAATGATGTCGATTCCTGATGGATTTATTATGTGCTTGATGGATGCGGAGTCGATGAACCACTTGTTCATCCATTGCGTGTTTACTCGGAAGGTGTGGGGAGCAATAGTAGGGCTGTTTGGTGGCTACTTTTGTTGGGGATCATTTGGCCTTTAAGAGAGGGAAGGAACAATAGAACCTTTCATGATAAAAATGGTTCGAAGGCAGCTGTGTTTGAAAAAGGCTAAGGCTGATGTTGTATCCCAGGTCAATTGTAAAAAGGCCATCAATCAATTTGATTGGAGCAGGTTGGTTGGGTTGTGATTGGAGCTTCTCATCCTTTGTGGCGTTTCTTTAATAAAATTTCTTTCACTTTTGACTTTTCAATTGCTAGCAATGTACATTAGTGGGTTGAATTATAAGATTCAATGAAAGATGTAGAAAAATGGCAAGAGTGGATTCTGTAGACGATGCTTAAAAACTTGGATTAAAAGCCAAAGAACACATTCAAAAGAAAAATGTAAGTAGTTCGAAACCCCCTCATAAGTTTGTGAAAGGGAATCAAGGCGAGTATCTTTCAAATCCAAACCTGATGTATCGTAAACAAGGCAGTGGAGGAAAGGAGAAGGAAGAGGATCGAAAGCTGATAGATCAAAATCCGCATGGGTGTAATAGAGATCAAATGAGCTACTACAAGCGTTTCAAATTTGAGCACCTTTCCTTTGAGTGTCAAAATAAATTAAAAAAATGAAGTTCAATTAGTAGAGAGTAAGAAAAATGATGAATGTAATGAAGGAAATTCAGAGGAGGTCGTGATGGAGAGGCAGTTATGGAGGTATCATACAGGGGAAATGAAATGCCAAATCACCTTTTACAACATGCTCTGTTGTGTCCAAAATCTTCCGAGGAAGAAGATTATTGGAGTACAAGTACAACTGCATTCTTGGCAACTTGCAAAGTTCAATAGAGGGTGCAGAAGTTTTTTTTTTTTGAAAGGCAACGGCAATTTATTAGAAAAAACAACAGCAAAAACAAAAGGAAGCCGAATCGCTGAGATAGCGAAACAACCACGACACCAGAAAAAGGAAATTACAGTCCTTAAGATAATGGCAGCCCATTCGATGATTAACATCCTCGCCCTTTGAGAAACACTTTGAACTCCTTTACTTTCACCTCTGAAACATCTGCCATTCCTTTCCTCCCAAACAGCCCACCATACCGCCAAAATACCCATTCTCCATAAAGCTGTCTTATGCTTCCCCAACTTCATTCCATGCCAAGCCTTCAAGAGATCCATGCCAAGCTGTCTTATGCTTCCCCAATAGAGGGTGCAGAAGTTGGTGATTGAAAACGACAATTGCTGGAATTACGTGTTGGAAATGATGACAGAAAAATTGAACAAAGATCTTGAGAAGCTTTGTCAGTCTCACTGAGTATCTTGGTTTCAGAATGGGAACAAAATCAAGGCAACACACTGTTTCTTGATTTCTTTTTCATCAATGATGAGTACCATGACAAGGTTTATTTTGATGGGTGCTGATGGATATGTGGATGTAAAACGTTCTGGACCCCATTATATGTTGGAAAGAAAATTCTTACATGATTGAGAGGGATGGAAATTCATTCATACATGCATCCCAAATTGATAGAATGGATATTAGTGCTAATCATGAAGCAAGATAAGGAGATTAAGCTCTTGAACTCAATTGATGCTTGCCCCCAGAAAAAAAATCGACAGTGTTGTATTCCTTCTAACCAAAGGGAATAATGCAAGAGAAGGTTGCAAGAAGTGTGCGGTGAAGATGTGGGCCCCAAAAGAGCCAATGCTGGGGTGTTGAACTATCTGAAGCGACGCTCGTAGGGCGTGGAGGCTAGGAGATATCTTAAAGCTTCCACCAGTTGTTGGAGGTCTACTCTTCCAATTACCTTTTTTTAAAATGGACTATCGCTATTTGTAGGGGCACAGAGATAGTTATCCCGTGGCGAATCCTTATTTGACATGCAAGATCTAATAGCTTATAAGAAAGTAACGTGTTAGTCAAGGGCAATTTGTCACCACAAAGTGAGGTGGCCCAGTGAGATGCATTTGAGGCCTAAAAAATGAGGAGGCTGATATCTCACGACAAGGGTCCCACTTGAGGTGGACCCCAGCTCCATACGATAGATCTCCAACATTGGGTTCACGTATTTATGCAATGAACTCAAAGTCGTGCAAAGCTTAATGTAGATACTTGTATATGTGAGTGTGGAATTGCACCAGAACGATAGAGAAGCAATAGGTTGCAGGGTAGCATCCCTCACTCCGGGTGTTGGGATTGATAGTCTTAGGACAAACATGGTCGTATAAGCTTGTTGGAATGGTAGATACAACAACAAATCATAGGTCCCAGGAGGTAGCGATGACGCTATTCGGGGCATCCAATGAGGCTAATATACTATGCAAGTTGTTGGCATGGAGGGTAGTGAACCCATTCCCATTTGCATGCAGGTGCATGGCTACAAGAGTGCTCTAGCAAAACATCTTGAGGTTGGTCATTGGATCAGGAGGGTTGTGGCCTCAATTTGCTAAGAGTCCTATGGAATAATCTAGCACATGAAGAAGGTAGCAATGCCTTAATGGGACTTTGTAGGAACCAAAGAGCTAGAAGGGTAGTGATCTCATCCAATGAGGGTTCCTAAGTTTGGGCATTCAAACAACTTAAGAACCTAATATGTAGCAAGGTAGAATCCTATGAAGCAGACACCCTAGTCATAGGGAAACGTTGCCAATGGCCTTAGCGGGAGATCGGCTTAAACATCCTTGGAGGGACCTTAGCACAAGAGGACCTTTACAGAACCTCAATGCAAGCAACGTTAGTCGGACGTTAGCGCAAGAGATTTCAACATAATAAATCTAGGCGGGCACCTTCCACATAGAATGAACATGCTTTCTCACGAGCGGGTAAGCACCTATGGTTGTGCAATGTCTTGATAGGTGGGTACAGAGAAACCCTCATGCAAGCATATTTGAATTGTACGAGTTGTGCAAAAATTTGTTCTCCTCTTCTTTTCTGTGTCTTCATTCTACATTACTAAAACTTTGCCTCTACAACTAATTCTTGTTAAAGTTGCATTCAAAATATATTTTTATTGTTTCTACTAAATTTTAATCATCTAGACTTTAGACCCTTTCTCCAAGACTACAAGCCTTTGTCCCCATTCAAATCATCCTCAAGGTGGTTCTAAAATCCATGGAGAACGGTCTAGAGGTAGGGAAAATTAGAGAGGAGAATTGGAGTTTATTAAGCAAATAGCGGTGGTGATTCGCAAAGACCAAAATGCCCTTCAGAGGGTTGTGGTTGGAATATGGCACTTATAATCGAGGGTGGGAGCGTAGAGGGGTGAAATATGGGAGGTGCCATGCATCTGGAAGAGCGTTTGCAAAATAGAGGATTCAGGCAAGTTGGTGGCAATGTGTTCAAAGAAGGATATGTCATAAGATAGGATGCAAATATGTAGTTTGTTGGGGCCAGTGTTTTAAATAGTGAACAACGTGTAGCATAATGTTCACCCCTTTGAAGCATGAGGTGTAAGCTACATAGCGTGTAGTGTGAGCTACACGCTACTTCTATACTTTTAATCAAGGTTGTGCTTGGTTGCACCAAATTCATGATATTCTACACCAAATTAGGCTGATTAGTAATGAAATTTAACAAAAAATTCACGATATTTGGTGCAATCTAATGCAACCTGAACGGCAATGATGAAGTATAAAGGTAAAGAAAGTGCAATGAAACTTATTTAATTTTGTTGCTTATATTATTTTACTTAAAGCATTGAAAAGATTAACTATTTTTTTTTTATATATTGAAAATAGAAAAACGTAACAAAATTATTGAAAAAATTACTTGATTTTAAGGTTGTAGTGAAAAATAACTTGTAATGTGAGCTACATAGCATATAGTGTAATCTATGTAGTGTGAAGCATATGCAAATCATCATATAGTGTAGCGTAGGCTACACATGACTTAAGCTATTTTCATGAGCTACACAGCATTAAGGCTAAGCTACACTATGTAATGTTGAGGCTAAGCAACAATACATAGCATAAGCTACATAATGTTAAGGCTAAGCTATGCTACATAGAGTATCTATTTAAAACATTGGTTGTGACTGATATTTGGTTGGGTGAGGAAGCCCTGGGTTCTGAGTTCTTGAGGCCATTTTGGGAGGCCAATTTTAAATAATGATGGATAAATCCTATGAAGAGTTGGGATCCAAAGTGGTGTGGAATGTTGCATTTAAAAGAAACTGTAACAGTCCGAAATTTCAGTGGTCGAGCACAAACTCGATCCCCGATCCCGGGAGTCATGCATATGCGGGTGCGTGTTATGCAAACGATTTTTCCACGTGCCTCAAATCATAATGATAGGTCAATTTGGGCAATGAAATGAAGACATAATTGAATTTAAGTGAGCTAAATCTAAAATATACAGTACCAGATCTCATAAAAAGGGGTCCCCTCAAACGGTCTACAAGGCCCCATCTAGTGCGTTTTCTCTTGGGGTACCTGCATCGATGAATTCGTCTTGTTGGTGTTTTAAAACACTGTTCCAGAGTGGGAGTGAGTTGCTAACTCAGTGGTTCCATTTCCCTAAGTTACTCAAGCATAAATGTAATCAAACGTAGGTAATGAATCAAACATACACATGTAGCAGTCATAGGCATAGATATAATATCACATCTTGTAATCTTAATGCATGAAATGCAAATGCATGCCCGATAACTGTTTTGGTCACAACCGACAGTGAGTGACACCACCACATCACCTGCACAGACCCGAGCAGTCAGTGAATGAGGCACCGCCCCATCGCCCGCACAATGCATGCCATGCTGAACCATGCATGATTAGCCGAGTTATTAATTATTCCATTTGAGCATCCAGCCGGTTGGCGAAGCCAACATACCATCGTTCTATTACCTAGTCGAATTGGGATCATTTGGCTCCTTGCGTGGTGAATGTCTATCATCGCCAGTAACCCCTCGATCCTTGCTCAGGTTGTTTCCCTGAGAGCCCAATTTGGTCGTGACTCGTCAATCACGCCCAACTCAGGTGAGAAAAGGGCTCGTCACCCTTTCCCACAGTCATGTGGTAGGCTTGTCACCTCCACAGGTGCTCAATGGACACTACGGGGAGACTCATCACCCAAGCGTGGGCCGACAGCTTGGGTATAAGTCCCATATCACCATCCCCGACTCATGAGTATTGAGGATCGATTCACTGTGCCATTATAAGTGGGCCTATCCAGTGGTAACGTTGGTACTTGGATTCGAATGGAAAGCGACAGGTCACACAATACATCCAGCCCGAAGTCGGGCCGGCACCTTCGACTGAGGAGAAGGATGAGGAGGCCGACCTTGAGCACATGTGGCCCGCGTGGTCCTCAAACCACAATTGGTCACCCGTATTCTACCCCAATTGGCAATTTCAACCCAAGGGCGGTCGACCTCAAGCGGTTGCCTCAATTTTCGTCAACTTGCCGGGTTAGACAAATCATAAGATATCACACAACCCACACGAATGAATCTCAAATCATACAGGTTCAATCTATAATGCATGCACAATCCACATGTCAATGAAAGTAGAAGCATGACAACTGAAATTTCAAGATCCTAAGGCATGCACTACATTTGCATCATACCATCCTAGGAAACATTACATCACGTCAGATTGTTGCATTCACCAAGCATTAATTATAAACATGAGACATAAATATGAACATGCAAGTTATCCTAAGTATACATAATAGTCCTAGGAGTTCAACCAAACAAATGAAGAGGGGAAGTGCTTGGGTTGGAGGTAGCATGCAAAGCTCATGCACCCTTCTTCTTCACTTCTCCACTCTCCCCCAACTCTCACTATCCCTCTCTCGGCAGAATTTTTGAGAAAATGAAGAGGGGAAGTGTTGGGATTTCATATTTATATTGCAGGAATTGCTGGTTCTGGCCCTGCATGCTAAATATGTATAAAAATAGCCCTGCAGGGGGCTGTTTTAGTTGTGTGGGGTCCACCTGGCCCACTTGGGCTAATCCGATCCATGGGATAGCTTCCCCAAGGTATGATATTCCTATGGTTATGGTTTCATGCATTTCGGATGCGGTGTTTCTCGGAGATAAGGGTAAGTCTGTTTAACGGTCACCGATCATCTATCGGGGCCGGGGTTTTAAGGACGGGTTTGATGTTATGTTTATAGCCTATGTTCCAAGTCTCATGGACATGCAAGGGTCCTAATGACCCACCTAAGAAAATGTGAAATTTGCAATTAGGTGAAGTTAGGGGCTCTTTAAGAATGTGTAATTGAATTTGTATGGTTAGATTTATGTCTTCGATTAATCTGCGTATTCTATTGATTTTGGATTCTCAGAATCGAAGTTCCCTAGCCACTTTCTAGGTATTTCGAGTCTGAATACGGGTATGTGCACCTATGCTTGGCTAACAATTCAGAAAAAATTCTAGTGATGCCCGACCTGAGTACATACAATACTCGAGTTGGAGAAAATCCGGGGCGTTACAAAAACCTTAAAGATGACATGGATGATTTTGTGACCCTTTAAGGCTTCAAGGGAAGACATTCATTCATAGAACCAGTGAAGATTCCAGAATGTGGAAGTGGAATTCAAGTGCTTCTTACAGAGATCATTCCTTTATCTAAAGAGTTAACTTCTTTGTGTGTCAATTAGAGGTCCTCTGTGCTTCCCAAGGTCAAGGCTTCTGAATGGATAGCCACTGCTGATAAAATATTTACCATGGACCACCTTAGAGGCAAACAACGTAAGACTCCTAAGTGTTTGTTTTTTGTGTGTAGAAACAAAGAAGCAACAATCCATCATCTCTTCATCCACTGTGACGCAATACGAGCCATATGGGGCAATTTTTCTTTCTTTTTTGGCATTCGAGAGGGTTTTGATGGAGTTTTGGGAGTGGTTTTTAAAAGTTGGGGAACTTAGATGGAGGAAGAATCCTTTAGCATTTGTTGTGTGTTTGTTGGGAGATTTGGAAGGAGAGAAGCGACTGCATACTTAGCAATATGTGCTTTCCTGTGGTGAAAATTGTTGAATGAAAGTAGAAGCAGTATTGTCAAATGGTTACTTGTCAAAGGAATTTCATGGGACAATGGTGTCTGACATGCTTAGTGGGTGGGATGTCGGATCAATAGTGAGCTGAGAAGATAAAAGGTCACGAGCAGATGAAAGCAGATGGAATAGCCCTGGCAAAGGCATCTGGAAGCGCAATTTTTTACTTGTCTTCCATTCAAAATCCAGGCAATCGCAGCTAAGGGGAGGCTCAACAGATAACAGGTTGTTATCCATGTGCTTTTGGGGTCTTGTATGGATGGGAGAGGCTTGCAATGCTGAAGCTAAGACCTTCAGTTCAGTGCTTAGAATATTCTCTTAAAAGTAGAAACTACACTAGAGAGGTGTTGGTGGACAAGACTCATCAAACGCTATCTCCTGGCTTTTAAATTCCAAGCTTTGGAAGTTGTGCTTCATGTTCCATGAAATTCAGGCCTTTGCAACCAAACATTTCATTTACCCATGTTGATAGGGAATCAGGGATGCAAAATTCTATTCCCATTGTTTTAGCAAAAGTTGTTTGCTTTGAAGCTTTTTGTGTGGGGAATTCTATTCCCAATGTTTTAGCAAAAGGTGTTCGCTGTGTCCCCCACATTACTGTCTCTATAGCACAGTGTCTGTCACCATCATCATTTTCATAGCCTTTACCCAGTTATTTGGGGATAAGTGACACAGTATCTATAGCTATTTACTTTAAATGCCTTTCCATTACGCAGGTTAGGATCTGCAAGGAGAAGACAACTGGTCATGTGTACGCAATGAAAAAGCTGACGAAATCAGAGATGCTTCGTAGAGGGCAGGTATATTAGCTTGTCATTCATACTAGAAGATCATTATATGGATTATCTCTTTATTCGTATTTCTGTATTTTCTTTTAATTGTTGGCTCAGGTTGAACATGTTAAAGCAGAAAGAAATCTTCTTGCTGAGGTTGACAGCAATTGCATTGTCAAACTTTATTGTTCTTTCCAAGATGACGACTTCCTGTACCTAATTATGGAGTATCTGCCGGGTGGAGATATGATGACTTTACTTATGAGGAAGGATACCTTGACCGAAGATGAGGCCAGATTCTATGTTGGGGAAACAGTTCTGGCTGTTGAGTCTATCCACAAGCACAATTACATTCATAGGTCTGTGGATGATTAACATTTGTTCTGTATTTTGTCAATGGAATGGTAGAGATGCTTTGAAGCATAATCGGCTTGGACTTGATCGGAAGGATTAAATCTTTCTTATGACATTTTTCAGAGACATCAAGCCTGACAATTTGTTACTGGATAGAGATGGTCACTTGAAGCTGTCGGATTTTGGGCTTTGTAAACCGTTGGATTCCAGTAGCTTCCCTAATTTAAATGAGAAAGACATTGTGACTGGAAATAACAATATTGAGGCTACACAAAACGATGGACGCCCAAAGCGAACACAACAGGAGCAACAACAACACTGGCAAAGGAACAGGCGAATGCTGGTAAATTTCCAATTATCACATTACTTAGTTTTTTAAATCGTCCAAGATCATGATCCATTTTCACTGAGGCCGTGTTTGGATACACAGGCATAAGCTACGTTTTTTGCATACAGCAGCAAATCAGCTACTTATGCCACAAAAGTTGGTTTGGTAAACTGTCAAAACAAAGTTGCGGAACACCTTAATATTGCTTACGGCCTCAATAAAAAAAATGTTTTTTGGGTTTTGTTGAACATCTTTCCTTTTTCAAGTTTTCTCTATTTTTTTCTTCGGTTAGGGTTAGGGCTTGAGAGAGAGGAAGAAAAAGAGTGTGAGAGAGGGATGAAGATCAGCTGGCTCTGCTCTGGGCCACGCCAGTGCCAGCAGATGCTGCTGCTGCGGCTGAGAGAGAGAGGAGAGAGATTGAGAAAGGGAAAGTCCCTGCAGCCACTGCGTCTGCCGCTGCCGCTGCTGGGAGGGAGGGAGGGAGGGAGGGGACATACTTATGTACTGAACAAGTAGAAACCGAGATCAGCAACTTCAGGCATAAGTAACTGAAGCAAAACGACTTATGATCCAAACATGCCCTAAGCTTTCATACAAGCTGTGCTGCCTATGCCGAAGTTTCGAATCTCGTAGGCTATGTGACATGGTCATTGTGCTGTAGACACTTGTTGAATTGGCAATCACTGTAAACCTATGCTAGATGTATTTATATGTGTTTTGTGTATCATATAAAAGATATTTTATATTTATTCGGTTCTACATGTGAAGTTTTTATTGGGGTTGATATGGATTTTTAAGCTTCCATAGGATTTGATGGTGATTGCTCATGTTTTCCTAAGACCTCAACTTTGGGGGTGTGCAGGCATATTCTACTGTTGGCACGCCTGATTATATTGCTCCAGAAGTTCTGCTGAAGAAGGGTTATGGAATGGAATGTGATTGGTGAGTAATTTTACTTACGTTCCATACCCCTCTCAAGCTTACAGATTTTAAAACTATATTCTGGTTCTTTTCTTTCCACAGGTGGTCGCTGGGAGCTATCTTGTACGAAATGCTAGTTGGTTATCCACCATTTTATTCGGATGAGCCAATGTCAACATGTAGGAAGGTAAGCATAAACAACCCATTTGGACATCCTTTATTTTACTGTTCAAAGTTACTGAATTACATTGTGCAAGTTTTTCAGCTTCACATACAAACCTTCTATCCAATTTCAAAGTTCAATGGAACTGCATGCACTCTTCATTGTAATCATTGCCAATGGTTGCTAGACCTTGCTTTAGCCCCTTGTGATATAACGTACTTGTGGTTCATTTGAAAACTGTCCATGTTTTTTCAAGAGCATGATTTAATATTTAAATCCACCAAACCCTTCATCACTTTGTGAGGAACTGTTTGCCCATTTCTTATGGTTTTTTCGAGAACTGCATTCAGTGTGGAAGAATTGGCCTGACTGTAAGACTGTCTTACACATTTGCTTGCTAGTCTTCAGCTAAGTGGAGTGAGTCTCTGCCATATTCCTGCTGAGCTTTTTTACTTTATCAGCTTGTCTGTTGCTTATACCCATCCTGCTAAGGCATTGTAACACGTTTTAACTGATGGCTGGCTCCTCCCTTTTAAATGCTTCAGTGCAAAATTGGTGTTCTCTGAAGTCTCAGAAGTGAAGCCTCTTCTAGTTTTTTTTAGGCTGAAACCATTCCATCCCTTACTAGAAATCATCATTATTACCGTTTATGTTCACCACTTAACCATTTTTCATTCAATTTGTACAGATTGTAAATTGGAGAACTCATTTAAAATTTCCTGAAGAAGCAAATCTATCAGCAGGAGCTAAAGATCTCATCAGCAAACTCCTATGCAATGTCGAAAAGAGACTTGGAGGAAAAGGCGCTGGTGAAATAAAGGTGTTGTATGGTGTGTTCTATTCTAAGTTCTTGGATTTGTTGTGAGCAGTTCTCCTATTGAGTGAATTATATCAGTTTTATGCTTCTGCCAATTTTAGGCACATCCATGGTTTCAAGGCATTGAATGGGATAGACTATATCATATGGAGGCTGCATTTATACCAGAGGTCAATGATGAGCTGGATACCCAAAATTTTGAGAAATTTGAAGAGGTGCTCTCTCTCTCTCTCTCTCTCTCTCTCTCTCTCTCTCTCTCTCTCTCTCTCTCTCATTGTGCAGTTCCTTCTTAGTCTTATTATTCTTTCATGTATACTCTCTGCAGTCTGAGAATGAAACTCAAACTTCGTCAAAATCGGGCCCTTGGAGAAAGGTGTAGTTCTCATATTTTTCTCATTACTTAACTATGTTTTTATATGGTATCCAGGTGTTGTTCTCATATTTTGCATCTCATTAACTTAACTAAGTTTTTATTCAATGTTATGGTATACTCGCGTCAATTTTTCTCTCTTGCTAGCTTGGCACCAAGCACGGATCCTTTTTTCTGTGACACACCAGATACAATTGGATCTCCATTTGTCTTTTTTGGTTTGCCCAATCTGCAAGTTGATGGTTTCTGTTACATCAGAATCATTGTTGCATTGTGTGGTTCCTACACTCCAACAAGTGTTGACAACTGACAGGGACATTCCTACAGGGACGAAATGTTCATGTGACACTGCTTCATCTACAACAGTGGGATATGATCCCAAACATGCATGATTAGTGTTTGAGAGAAGGGGTGATGCACTGGTGTTGTACTGTTATATGTAGTATACAGAATGCAAGGAGTGCATATCTCCTTTTACATATTCTAATATTTCTGGTGGCTGCTTGGAGTCCCTGACTAAATGTGGCAATCTGTATCTTCCATTTTGCACTTTCAGATGCTTTCATCAAAGGATTTTAACTTTGTGGGTTACACTTATAAGAACTTCGAAATCGTCAATGATCATCAAGTGGCTGGGCTGGGTATCTCTCTCTCTCTCTCTCTCTCTCTCTCTCTCTCTCTCTCTCTCTTCTCTGCTCTCTCTCTCTCTCTATCTTCTCTCTCTCTCTCTCTCTTCCTCTCTCTCTCTATCTCTATCTCTCTAGCTCCTTCTCCCTATTCTCCGTCTTATCGATATCTATCTCTTCTTTCTCTCTCTATCTCTTCCTCTCTCTCTTCCTCTCTCTCCTCTCTCTCTCTCTCTCCCTCTCTCGCTCCTCTCTCTCTCCTCTCTCTCTCTCTGCATGAAGAAATAGACATGCATTTTTTCCTCTTTTATAACAATTATCGAAGTGCAGACACAGTACGACACCAACTTCATTTTTGATGAG
Organism: Liriodendron chinense; assembly: GCA_003013855.2. Lineage (NCBI taxonomy): Eukaryota > Viridiplantae > Streptophyta > Magnoliopsida > Magnoliales > Magnoliaceae > Liriodendron > Liriodendron chinense. Next base: position 324,748 of record ML058504.1, read on the forward strand.
GCAATAAAACCTCTGTTTGTGTAAATTCTTCAATATGACCACTAGTAGCCATCTTCCGAGGAGGGATTGAATGCGACTGAGGAAGCTCAAAGCATCCACTGGCCATTTCATAACCTGCAAATTTGATTTCAAGAGATGCCAAATCTGAACACCATTCACATCGATGCTGCCAAAAAAAAAAAAAAAATCATTGATAGTCCCGGATCCTCCAAGAAATGCATTTTCCCCCTTTGGCTGGCTAGTAGGCCATCCATGGAATTTGGTTTATGGGAATAAAAAGACTTTCAATTATATTTTATGATTACTGGCTGGTTAATGATCTCTAAACATGTAGTGCCCAGTGAGCTTGTCTGGCATTGCATGCTAGAGACCTTAAACTGTTTGCAAATTTTGCTTTTCGGATGATGCCCAGTAGTTAGCCTAAAGTGCAGTCTTGGTCAAGCTTGTATTGGCATTTTAGTGACTGTTTGATAAATATGTATCAGCGGGCTGTCTACTATTCCCTGCAACTGCCTACTCGAGTGTTTAGTCCGATGATGGTATGTTAGTTTACCTGGTGCAAACTTGGGTACCTATGGCTCAGCGGGCTCATTTGGCGCTGCGGGCTCTAGGCATGAACTGTTCACAAATTCCTCTGTGTGCATCGTAAAACAGTGGACTTAAGGTGGAGCATGGGGCATAACTGTGTTGGCATGTTGTTGATCATATATCAGTAGTTTCCCTGATACTCTGTGCAGTTGACTACTTGATTGTGACCTTATGTGTTTGGGTGCTTAATTCTCAGTGGTTTGCTTAGCAACCGCCCTGATGTGACCCAACTCTGCTTTCTTTCACTTTGGGGTGTGTTTTATGTAATACTTGGGTTCAGGGTCTATATTTGGTAGGACCATGTTGGTAGGTGAATGGTGTCAATGTGAGCCTTTGCCACAGATGGTTCCAGTAGAAGAGTTGGGCTGATGTCTCTTGGGCAGATGATTGTAGAATTTTTCCCAATCTACCATCTAAAAGCTGACCCCAAATTGCTGGGAGGAAGGATTAGATGATTATGATGGTGATTGTTAGAGAATAGGAATATTCATTCATTCTTTGTTATTGTGCTCTTTAACACTTATTTTGGCTGATGACCTTTATTTATGAGTAGCTTCTTTTATGCTCATCTGCAGCTGAACTGAAGAAGAAGGATAACAAACCAAAAAGGCCGTCTGTCTTGACTCTCTTTGGTATGCTTCCTTTTGTTATTGAAACTACTGCATTTTTGTATCCACTCTGTTTCAGTGACTGAAATGCCCTCACCATTTTTCAAAAATCAAGGCCTATCTGAGTCTGTGGTTTGGGCCTGATATTCTCTCCAAACAATATTTCCATGGAATATGTGAAATATGAGAACAATCCGATTTGGTGGGCTGTAAACATTGCGCAGGTGCTGGTTTTCCAAGGTTGCAACTTGCTATTTATTCTATGGCTATATGAGGGACACTTTCTTAAAACTTGGCAAATCTGTAATTCTGAGTGGGCACGGAAAATTGATTATTTTCAAACTCTTGGTGGCTTTGCTCCTGTCTTTTAAGCACATGCGCGCACATGGTGAAGTCCCCAAGTTCAAGCAGTTGGACTGCGAGTTACACTTTGCTCAATGGATAACTTCTAATGGATTAAGTGCAAGTGACATCCAACCCTTCCATAGTTTTGCACCATCAAGAGGTTCACCTAGTGCAAAATCAGCCCCATCTACTCATCAGGTGGGCCACACCATAGAAAACAATGTCTAGCATCACTAAATGGTGAAATATAAGCATGGTCCTCTTAGTGAGCAGATGTGGCTGATTTTTGCATAAGAGTATCGTCATTATGGGGCCATCCTATTAGACAGGTTGGATGTCGCAGACACATCTGAGGTTGGGAGTTAACTACTTGGTGGAAAATAACTTATGGTCCAACAGGTTGGATTTGAGACCTCGTGTACAAGTGTGTGTAACAATCTAGTGCAATCTCGTACACTAAATTTCAGTGTGGTAGGCACATGTGGGGGCCGCCTCCCAGTTTGTTGGGCTTTGCACTTGATTGGCTCCCTGATGGTGGTCTGCATGTGACAACAGTACCATCGAGAGGGGTGGTCTGAATCAAATCACTCTCTAGGAAAGTGGTCCCTTCATTATCTCATCCCTTTTTTTTTTGAAAGGTCTCTCTCATCCCTTTTCTCTCTATGCTACAGATGATCCAGGTTCAGCTGATGAACAACCAGCTGAAGGGAGCCCTTCAGCTGGTTGTTCATCAGCTGAAGGGAGTTTTATCTGCCTCTTACCTCCCCACCAAGAACTCTCTGACAGCCAGAACCTGTCTCCTCAATGAAAACCCTGCGAATATATGTATCTATCAGATGGCTGAAGAGCTCCAGCCCACATATTCAACTCCAGCATATTTCTGCAGAATGGTATTTTTCTTTTTCTTTTTTTACTTTTCTCTATTCCTGCCCTTGGATTTGGAGGGCAGGTTTTTGTTATCATGATATATGTAAAAGGTAAAAACCCCAAGGAAAGAGAGGTTGGGTTTTTGCTGCTTTTGTAAATGGCCCTTGTTCCTGCTTGGGTCAGGGCCTTCTGTAAAATTCTTTATTGAAAGTAAATATAAGTTGTTCACTATTCATATGTATATATACCCTTTGTCAATGTGCAAGAGGTATGCATCCAGGGTGTTTTCAGAACGTTTGATCTTATGGGCCACCATGTGGATGGACCATTTCCCCGGAAGCTGTATGGGCCACTGGTTTTATTTCCTTAAACTTGCTAATGATGCAACAGGTAAGGTCTGATTTTAATTATCTTTGTTGGGGTTGGATGGCAGTGGTTAATTCAATTGATAATCTAGAATGTCAATCTTGATTTTTGCTGGAGCTGTGTTCGTTTCCAGCTAATTGCAGAATCATGAGAAGCATTAACGGGCGGGCAACCCCACAAGATTGTCCCATCTTTGTAGTTTGTAGCGTCAGCCATTTATGGTGGGCCTTTGGGTGAATGATTCTGAGCACTATGGGCTCCATGTGTGGCGTGTATTAGGTGGAAACACAGATCAAGGTAGAGTTGCTGGGGAGCAGATTAGGTGAGACCCCGGATCCACTGAGGTGGGTGGGACCCCTGACTGTGGGGCCCACTGTGATGTATGTGACTACATCCATGCCATCCATCTGTATTGTAAGCTCATTTTAGGGCATGCTCGAAAAAATCAAGCAGTCCGAAATGGACCATCGTACAGGAAACAATGGTGATCGACTATTAAAAACTTCTTGTGGCCACAAATAGGGGTGTAAATGAATTGAACTGAATACCACCGTGTTTGGTTTGAGTTTGATAACCAAAACTCAAGTTTGAGTTTGGGTTTAGTTTGTTTACTAATCAAACAAACTCAAACGAGCTTTAATCAAACCGCACTCAAACTGTTCATGAATAGTTTGGTTCATTAACCACCCCTATATGCAACATTTTAAATGCCTGTGTAAATGAGATGTTGCACCTTCAGAATTCATTGTAGGTTGGACGATGTTGTATGGTCCACTTGAGCTTTGGATAGGCTTATTGTGGGGCCCACCTTGCAACATATATTCCATATCCAACATATATTCCATATCTAAAAAAGTCAAGACGGTGACTCTTATTGTGGGGCCCACCTTAATGCATATATTTGATATCTACTCCGTTCATACATTTCATCAAATCATTTCATTGTAGGAGCTAAAAAATGAAGCAAATCCAAATCTCAGGTGGACCATATCATAGGAAACAATGCTTTTTTAGCTCTAAACCAATCCTATCGAGCCTAATCGAACCGAACTCATGCCTTTTTGAGATTTGTTTGATTACTAATTGAACCTAAAAATAAGGTTTGAGTTGGGTTTGTTTACTCATCAAATCAAATGAGCTTTAATTCAACCGAACTCAAACCCTTAAGGAATAGTTTGGCTCATTAACCACCCTAGCCACAAATGCTTTGGAACAAGATGGTACTTGTGAGTTATCTTCGTCTAGGTGTTTGTGACCTTATCAACAGGTTGGATGACAAATAAACATTCCGGTGTAATCCATGAATATTTTAACGGTGGGGATTCAATCGCGATGGTTTCCTGTGGTGATTTGATTCAGCTTCATTTTTGGTATCATGCCCTAAAATGAACTTTCAAAATGATTGGACGGTGTGGATTTAAGTTACATACATCACCGTGAGCCCCACAGTCAGGTGGGTGGATCCAGGGTCAGTTCACGCCCGGCGTGAATGTACCCGGAAGTAGAATTCAACCCCATTGGCAAGTTCCTTAAGGTGGCAGTCTGCCAGTGCTCTTCTCAGTTCTCACATGAGGATCGAAGAGAATCTTGGAAGCACGTGTACGTTTAAGGTGGCAGTCTGCCAGTGCTCTTCTCAGTTCTCACATGAGGATCGAAGAGAATCTTGGAAGCACGTGTACGTGTGAGGTGGGCATCATCATTGGCTGGGGTCCGTTGTGAACATAAGATCGTTCATGTGGGCCATATGTACGTGGAGTATAGACCGTCCAACAGTATTTTTTTACGGTGGATTTTTCTCATCCACACAATCAGCCTGACCACCGAAGCGGATGTTCAGCCTGACCCCAAGCAAGCACCGTGGGGTCCACTGTGATGTTTGTGTCGTATCCACTCTGTCAATCCGTTTTGCCAGATTATTTTACAAGTTAATGGGGTGAAATGTCTTTTTAAGCTCCCTTAAAGAGTTGCATGTGTAAACAAGGGTCTCACTACGCACATGTCCATCACACATATGTCATGCTAATGATACTCTAAAATAATCCATTGGTCGCCTACATCATTAAAATCATACTAATAGAATGATTCAAACCATGTGAAGGATGGCCATATTAATAAATGGTTAAAAAACATTGACAAGTTGATTGTTTGTAATCCTTACATTTGTGGCATACTTGAGGCTCCAAGATTCCTCTGTTTTTTTTTTAAATTTTCTTATTAAAGTATATTTTAATGAGCTTATTATGATCATTCTACTAAGTATCGCACATAAGTTGGGAAATTAAAGATAATTTGGGATATCAATTATATTCAATTCTTCCCATTTACTTTCATCCTAGCATAATATTTGGATTTCAAGTGGATTTTATTTACTCACATCTAAACACAATTATATAAGTTATTATTCCTAATTCATTTACCTCTAATTTCATTTCTCATTTACCTTAATTCACACGCTTCAAATGAAGAGTAAATAGGCTTGTAAAGGAAATCCTTTCTTAGAAAAGAGATTTGGAAATAAGGATGGCTAAATGCCTTTTTGGGTTTGTTATGCACTTGTCCATAGTCCATGTTGGTACTCTCGAACAATTTAATTATTAACTACATAATTGAAGTCACACCTATAGAATGGTTTGAAAATTTACTCTGTTTTTGCTGAAGTATTTATTCGAAAGTTAATAATTTCCTATTTTTTGGTAAAATATTTATTTCAAAGCTGTATTTATCATTGATATATTGAAAAATCCTAATGCATTCTAATTCCTACTATTTACTCCCATTCAAACACAGTGGATTAAATCATTTACCTCAATCTCATTTCTTATTTACCTCCATTTTAATAAAGCTCCCAAACGAGGACCTAGATTGACTAGTTACCCCAATACTAGCCCCGGGGCTGGTGTCAAAGCTGCGTATGGGCCCCACCATGATGTATGTATTTTATCACGCTGTCCATCCATTTTTCCACCTTATTTTAGGGCATGGGACCAAAAATGAGGCAGATCCAAATCTCAAGTGGACCACACCACAGAAAAACAGTGTTGATTGAACGTCCACCCTTAAAAACTTCCCAGGGCTCACCGTGATGTTTATTTGCCATCAAACCTGTTGATAAGGTCAGACAGACCTCGATGAAGTGAAAACACAAATATCAGCTTGATCCAAAACTTCTGTGGCCTCCAAGAAGTTTTCAACGGTGAGAATTCAATTCCTACTGTTTCCTGTGGTGTGGTCCACCTAAGATTGAGATCTACCTCATTTTTGGTCCCATGCCCTAAAATGAGGTGGAAAAATGGATGGACAACGTGGATAAAATACATACATCATGGTGGGGCCCACACGCAGCTTTGACACCAGCCCCGGGCTGGTGTTGGGGTCACTAGCCAATCCGTGTCCCCCAAAGGAGCCCCAAAAGGGCGCGACTTAGGTGAGACCCCGGAACCAGCAAAGTGGGTGGGACCCTGACTTGGCACGTCAAGATTGGTCCACTTGGGCGGGTGTGTGCGAGAGAGTCACATGTGAGGGACGGCATCATCTAAAGGGCCGTCACTACCATTCCGCCTCTCCCTCTCATTTCTCTCTCCCCAAACGTTGCCCGTCTCTTCCTCTGGCTCTCCATCGTACCCCTCATGAGAGAGGAGAGACCTTGTCCTCTGTGTGTGTGTGTGTGTGTGTGTGTGTGTGTGTGTGTGTCCAACAGTGGCAGCGGGAGCACCCTAAACCTTTTTTTATATATAAACCTTTTTTTCCGGATTAAGTTTAGTTGTAAATTATTTTTTAACAAAAGAAAGGCTTTCGAATAAAATAAAATAAAAAAACTCTAACTTTAGAGATTTTTTCATATAGAAAAAAGAACCCAAATTTTGAAAATGACATAATATATTCCATCACATACAAATATTTTTATTCAAATTCTAAAAAATCTATTTAAAAAATCGTATAGATTTTATGGAATTTAGGTTTTTCTTTTTTTACTATAGAAGATAGGGTGATTTAGAATGGTTGTTTGGATTCTTTTCAGGATTATAGTTTGTGTTTTTTATTTGAAATTTTTATTCAATATATTTTTTAGAATTTGAATAAAAATTTCACATTAAAAAAATCTATAAATGATGGATTTTATTATGTCATTTTCAGGATTTTGGGTTTTTTTTTCTTATATAAAAAAGCCCTAAAGTTAGAAGTTTTTTTTTTTTTAATTCAAAAGCCTTTTTTGTTAAAAAATGATTGACAACAAAAGTTAATTTAGAAAAAAAATTAATATGAAAAATAAAAAACGATCCAAGTTAGGGGTGTTCTCTCTACCACTGTTACTCAGACAAAGATGACGAGAGAGAACTAGGAAAGGGAGAGAGAGTATAGGATCTCTCCTCTCTCACGAGAGCTAGGAGAGGGAAAAGAAGAGACGCCATCGTCTAGGAAGAGAGAAATGAAAGGAAGAGGCGGAGTCCAAATGCTGGTAACGCCGTTAGATGATGCCGTCCGTCACGTGTGGCTCTCTCGCACGCGCCCACTCAGGTGGACCAATCCTGACGCGCCACGTCTGGGTCCACTCACTTCGCTGGTTCCGGGGGGTCTCACCTGAGTCGCTCCCGCCCCGAAACTCCCGGGCTAGCGTATGGCACGCGTACAACTTACTGAGCGCCTGCGTATCAGGAGCCGCATGCTGTCAAGAGTATAAATAGGGCTAGCGTATGGCACGCGTACAACTTCCTGAGTGCCTGCGTATCAGGAGCCGCATGCTGTCAAGAGTATAAATAGCTTCGAGAAATTCATCCCTCTTCCCTCCTCTCCAGCCTCTCCAAAATCCAGAGAGAGACAAAACCCTAATTTCTCCATTTTCATCATCTCTCAGGTAAGATTTCCTTCTGAATTCTTCTCTTTCTCTTGAATTTCTCCCATGTTTCAAATTCGTCTGGATCGTTTTACTCGAACTGCATTTCCTTTTTCCCGTAAATCTCAACCATCCATTTCAGTTCAGAAGCGGTTAACTATCATTCTTTCGGATTCTTCGTTTCAATCTTTCTTTCTTTCTGTTTTCTATTTTTGGATTGTAATGCTTGGATTTTTGTTCTATAGGTAGAACTTCTGCGACTTTACAAGATTCGAACCATTAAATATGCAGGTATCCTTTCGTTTTTTTACTTTTACGTCGATCTTCGTGCCGTAAGTTTGCATTTTCTTGTTGCAGATTTGGTAATGAAATTCGGAGTATTTCATGGGGTGGGCTGTAACGTGGATTAGCCACGGTCTGGAATTTGCTGCAATTGAGTCATCCTAATTGTCTGATCTGTGGGCCCTTTGTCCATTGACTGTAAACTGCTGTTGTTTTTTGTATTAAACATCTGCCTACAAGCGTCGTTCAATCTATTTGAATTTTTGGGCCCACCAGATGTTTTTTGTGGGGTTGGTAATGTAGGAACCACCAATTGGGGTGGTGCAGCAAGCTACCAAAAAGGTCAACTGTTTTCTATTGCTCTAGGCTCGTTGAGTTTGTGCAGTGATTTGCGTTCTCATCATAATGGATTTTGTGACACAACTTTTGTCTAAATCCGTAACCTTGAATTCTCCTTTGGATTGTGTGTTTATATTTCTTTTAGGATGTAATATATTTCGGATGGGTTTTGATTCTATGTATACAACCATAACCCGGAATTCTCATTTGTTGGTGATAGGTATTTGATTATCCTTATTTTAAGTTGTTTCGATGCCATAATTTGCATTTTCTGCATTTTGTATTTTTAAATTGTGTAACCTAACCTTTTCCATTTTGCAAAATTCTCTTTTGGTTGTAATTTTTATTATTACTTGATGCAGGCAAGTGATAGGTTTAATATCAATTCCCAGCTCGAGCATCTCCAAGCTAAATATGTTGGAACAGGGCATGCTGACTTGAATAGATTGCAAGTCCCGAAACCTTGAGAAAACTTTGTCTTTCTTTTCTTTTTTTTCTTTTTTTTCTGTCTTTTTTTTTCTGTCAAATCAAAAGGGCTATCACGGTGAACGTTATCATTCTTATTTCTTGATGTTTTTGGATGTCCAGTGAGTGGGCGGTGAATATCCAACGTGATAGCTACGCGTCTTACATTGGTCATTACCCCATCTTGGCCTACTTTTCCATTGCAGAAAATGAATCAATAGGGAGAGAACGCTACAATTTTATGCAGGTATGCTGTAGCCTGTAGCGGATGAATTTTTTGAAATTGACATGTCATATGTATTACTGTCCTTGTCAATTCTGTTATCTAATTATTATTGTTACTGTTGTTGTTGTTGTTGTTAAGCTACACATGCTATTTTGTGTTGTTCAATATGAAGTCTTCCTTGCCACATGATTTACCTTTGCCTCCATGCTTTCTCAATGCACAGAATTTTTATACACAGTGTGACAAGATAGCCTCATAATTTATGATGCTACTATACTCTAGAACCAACACTGCATGGGTGATGTATAGTTTTTAATATTTCACTACCATTTGTATTGTTAAATATTTCACATTGTAACTTTGCATGATTCATATTTTTAGTTTTTTTGGTTCTCATTTGGTTTGCTTCTTTCCTTTATAGTTTTCTCTCTTTTTGGGCAATAAGCTGGAAGGTAGATACCCTTGTCTCTTACATGATAGCTATTCAGTCTCCTTTCTTTTTATTGTTTCTCGTGGAGGTGGAAGGTTTGAGTGGAGCATTCTCTGCCAACAGTTTTGTGGCATCTTCTTAAGGGGTCATTTGGATGTTTGGAAAATAGCCTTTATGGAAATGGAGGCCACAAAATTACATGCAAGTTCTTTCATTTGGGGCCCTTGGAAATACTTGGAATTGGCTTGTTGGAATCCATTTCCACCAAATGAAACATTTTGAAATTCCTTGGAAGGATCTAGCTTGTAAATTCATTGGCAATGAATTACTTGCTAACGGTCTTATTTTTATATTCCCTCATGTGAATATGCACATTATAATTCTTGGCAATTCTTTCCCAATGCCCAAACTTAGCTTCTGTATTGTGCAAAATTATACTACTAGTACCCAAAATGTGTGGCCATTGCATTCCTATGAAAAAGGAAGATTTTATAAGACGGGCTAGGCGGAACTAGATTTCTTCTTGAAAATATATTTGCCTTTTCGGTTGAGACAGGATGGTCCTTTGAATCAAAGAATGAACAGTGGTATCAAAAGTATTGTCTCCTTTGGTTGATAAATCCAAGTGAAGCTAATTTGAAGAGGAGAAACGTGCATGGATGCAATGCTCATTTAGAAGGATCTAACTCTTAAAGAATTGATATCGAACTAATTTGTCTGTCTATAAAATGCGATGGAGAATTGATTATGTATCAAACCATAGGTATTTTTCATTAGTCCACAGGAATAAGCATTGTACTAGTTGAAGATGCCAACAGAGAAAAAATGTTGATGATAATGATTTCGATAGAGCCATTGCATATGTATTGGGCAGCTAGGAAGTAGCACATGTAGAGATTGAGTGTCACATAGATTGGACAATTAGGAAGTAGCAAATGCAGAGGTTGAGTGTCTCATAGATGAGGGATGATAGAATTAAGAACGAGGTCATACCAAGCAGCATAGGGGTAGCACTATTAGGAAAGAGAATGTGGAGAGAGATTGTGATGCAATACTGCTCAAAAGGGGGTCTAGCCATTTTCGTCGATGGAGGTAGATACATGACAAGTCGTAAAATTTGCCTACATAAAGACCATTTAATCAATCAGCTCATACAGTGAACCAATACATATGATTGCACAGTCATCATTAGGCACTAGGTGCATGGATTAGATGCGTTGCTACTTTCAGTTAAAGATGAATTAATTGTTTCTTCTTCTAAATAAGTTTAGTCAGGAGTTGCTATTTTTGTCAAAGTCCACTAAAACTCTTGCTTAGTAATTAAGCTATTAGTTAGTTAAGGGCCAAGAAACATGAGCCTCCAGAGTGTTTTTTTTTTTTTTCTCAATGTTGAATGGAATTGTGATTAAAGAAAAAAAAAGGATGATGTTCTCTCTCTCTCTCTCTCTCTCTCTCTCTCTCTCTCTCTCTCTCTCTCTCTCTTTATTTTTATTAACTTAAAGCCTTTAAGGTGTTCTCCTTAGCTTTCTTTTCTTTTCTTCTATGCATGCATGGACCACTTATTAAACGGGACATGAATAATTTTTTATTTTTTTTGAGCCAAAGCATTTTTTTATTCAAGGTCGTCAAGCCAAAAGCATGTTGTAAGTGGGACTGTTGAGATGAATGGCCCAAATATCGTGCTAATGTGTGACGTCATGGTCCACCAATTGAAGGGTTATGATTATGCTATCAAGAAGAGTATTGCACATGGTCCATCAATTGAAGGATTATGTTTAAGAGATGTATGTGGATGGGTTATAGGTGTGCCAAATTTGATGGCATGACAATAACATGTTTTGTCTCATATTCTACAAAAGATAGAAATTATGACAATGGGGGCAAACATGACAAATTACCAATTTTCAGACATTTGTGGTTTGTTTTTACCAAACAGGTTTTTGTGGAAAAGTGCTTATTTTTAGATATTAGAATTTCTTTTAGACAAATTACCCAACAGATTTTTCAATATTTACAAGCACTTAAATTCAATACTGTAAAAGTTTTCAGCACTTCAATTAATTTTCAGGCCTTATTTTTCAGTTTACTAAATGGCAGCTAAAAGTTTTTTTTTTTTACTTATCGGTATTCCCATTAGACTTGAGGCCCATCCTTTAAGTTTCAACCTTTGGTGCATCAACTTGGTTCTTAGAAGATATAGCCGCCAAGCATTCTGTAACAATGTAACCCCACATTGTACCAAACTTCTTACCACTACAAATACCTTGTCTTCCAATCTTTTCTAAGAATGGTAGAGTACTGCCACAACCTCTCATCATCTACCGAGGTCCTGACTTGCGCCAACTTAGTGCTATGTGGGAGTAACGTGTGGCAGATCCACCTCGTCCATTTGGTGCACTGCAACATTTTCACAATGGATCCTAAAGATTAGTTGAATTCTGGGCCCCATCATAAGGAAAGTTATAAAATAATGCCTAAAACCTATAAATTCACATGGTGGGGCCCACGTGAGTCTTGGAATGTCCTGATTTTAGGGGCATTCCTTCATCCCTGTAGGGTGCATCAGATGAATAGATTGGATAGCATATATACAGCATGGTGGACCTCACCCACAATTTGGATGATTTAAAATTTTTAATGGTGGGTTGTCCCCATCAAAAGTTCCCTTTGGTGTTGTAGCCCACCTGAGTTTTGAATCCACCTGAATTTTGGGCCACAGTCCAAGCATGTGGTAGCGAACCTGATGGGCGGGTGGATCTCATCCACATGAAGTCTTTCCATCCATGTCAGTGGAAGTCACGCCCTCCCTTTGCATATGTAAGTTCTTGCAAACACTTTCAAAATGCAATTGCACATTGCGTGTACTCAGGGCCACATGGTCCGAAATCCTCTACCATTCTATGCAACATATAAAACACTCAAGCTATGTGGGGGCCACCATGTGGTGTGTATTTCATCCACTCTGTCCACCAGGTGATTCTTCTCTTGTTCTCCACACAACCAAAAACCAGCCCTATCCAAAAACCCAAGTGGATCTCACATGAGAAATCATTCCTAAAATCTCTAAGTTTAATCGGTTTGGCCCGCCCATGTTTGAATCAGGTTGATTTTTGGAATGTCTGTTCGTAGTGGTGAGGTGAACCTGTTGAAATGGGTAGATGTAATATAAACACCATTGTAGGCCTCACACATCAACCTATGGTGTGTGTCTGATCCCTACTGTTCCTTGTGGCATGGCCCACTTGAGTTGTGGATCAGGATAATTTTGAAGGGCTCACCTGATGGATGGATTGGATCTCTCTCTCTCTCTCTCTCTCTCTCTCTCTCTATTTTCCGTTTGGTAATGGAACGGGTTGCCAGGGACTTGAACCCAGAACTTGTTGGATGGAGTAGATAATTTCCTTGTTGCAGCAGGGGAAAAGTGATCCTTCCCCAAACTATGCTTGCATTTTTCATTGCACACGGTTTACACGCACGCACGTGCATGCACTGGACATAATTGTGAGGATAAAAAATTAATAGAGACAAGCTGGTCGTGACATAATTGTGATGATCTTTAACTTAGGGGGTGTTGATGATGGATTCCCTAAAAAAGGGAGTTTCCTGGAAACCAAATAGAAGTCATGGGCAGCTGGTCGTGAAAGCGTTTGTCAGGGGGGTTTTGGTCATCCTTTTGTAAATATTTTTGTTACTCTTGTAAATATAGGCTCAAACAAGCTGGCTGTAAACTAAGCATCCGAAGGCGTTTGCCGATCATCTCTTTGTATTGGGACATCTGTTCTCTTCTGATTATCTTTTAATTCAATCTCTTCAATTGCGTGCTAAAAAAAGGATTCTTAACACGTAATTTTTTCAGGAATTCAGAATTTACCAAATAGTGCCTTTTGGAACCAAAATTCCCGGGGTGTGCTTTCTGGGAGGAGAAATTACACAACTGCCCTCGTTTATTTATTTATTTTTAATTGGAGACTTGAGAATTATGGGGCCCACATGGTATGTGTCTGACGTCCAACCAGTCCGACAAATGCATCACCATGATTATAAGACAACAAAAAATATGGCAGATACAGTCATAAGGTGGGCAAAACCATAAAAAATAACATGCACCACTCCAAGACATTAGCTCATCTGATGATTTGTTCGGCCAGATTTTTGGTTCACATGATTACCATGGTGGCATGCACATGTTGGACAGGTTGGATGTTATACAAATACCATGTGGCCCAACAATTCTCGACCTCCACTACTTTTTAAAGAAAAATTAGACTAGGGCATTTTTGTAATTCCAACCTCAAAGAGCATCTTGCTGTAATTTCTAATAATCCATGCATTATTTGTTTTAATGAACCATTACTGAGGAATTTTGTTGTTGAAAAAAAAAGTCCCAATTCCTACCATTTCCTTTACAAAAATTGCTTTAAAGACCCTAACCAAGCCTAGTCATCCTACTAATTATTTCCGAGATCTTTCATTTTCTTTAGGCAAGTGAGATGGTTCCAACAGCAAATTTCTTAGAAAAATATTCTGTTGGTCTTCTAGATAGCTTGCTTCTGCCTATGTCTTCAGAAAATCTCGAACTTCTCAGCCCTTGGGACTACCTCAAAGAGGCCCTTTCAGCCTAGAGGAATCACTGGTCTGTTGATGCATCAAGCTGTGAATAGAGAGTACTAATGCACCCAATATGTGAAATATTCTTATTATTTTCCCCAGCGTGGAAGCAGAATGCCGCAAAAATCTTACAAGTTGGAAATTACTAGCTATCCAATCTTTAGCCTATTCTGTATGTTTTTCTTAACCATCTTCTTAATCACCAATCAAAGAGTTTTGGTCCAGATAGTTGAACCATGGAACCCACTTGCACAGACCTGGTGCACAAGGAAAATATCACATCACGATGATCAGGACCTGATAATTCGTTCGAAGCTTTAATAATGTCTCTAACCACCTGACTGCCTTGAGAATGCTCCTTTTCAAAATTGATAATTGGCACAAGTGATCGTTGTAGCTTCTCCTGGCAATTTTGAGTTGGCATTTAAATGGTAGATTGGAAATAAAGATTTATGATTGGCTGCGCATCAAACACCAACCTTACTCTTTTAAGGGGCATTGGAACTTGCCATGAAGGAGCTCGCATTGACAACGCTTGCATGCCAACATGGTCCAACTTAATACTAACCCCCATCCCAACTAATCCATGCACAACTCAACTGCAAGCAAGCAAAGGAGGGGCACATGCTAAATATATCACTGAGCAGAAGGCGCACACGCATCAAGTAGTTCTGCTGCGAAGAATAGCAGGGAGCTTAGCAATGAACACTGAGAGGTTTGCTAGAATACATATGGTCATATTCCTTTTTCTTTTTGACTTCAGCACTGTAGCCATTTGATCTGGGGTCGCACTGCAATGATCAGAACCATTTTATATGATGGGTCTCACAGCGGATAGGGGATACTGAGAAAAACCTTAAAGATTAGAAGATTCTATAGATGGTCTGCAAAAGAATGGTCAAAGGAGATGGTCCCTCTTCAAAGGAAAGCAGTTAAATGCTGAAAGGGTTGCAATATGCCAATCTGTGAGTTCTTTCCTTTATTCACCTCATCCATGGTGAGGCCCGTCATATAAGTGGTTTGGATCATTGCAACATGACCCCAGATCCAACAGCTACAGTACATAAAACTAGCAATATGTTGGGATGTATTGTAGCAAACCTCTGAACATAAATACATAAAAAATGAAGTAGATTTTTTTTTTTTTCTTAAATGATTTGCTTGAAAATTTTCCTATATTTATGATTATATTTAAATCTCCAGTCCAGCATGCTAATATTTACGGTATGTCCATCAGATGCCTCATATTTTTCTCTGTTTGTTCTACAGAAAATGCTGTTGCCTTGTGGCCTTCCCCCAGAAAGAGAAGATGACTGAGGCAGCTCTGGAGCATCAAACACGGAGATTTCTAGCATTGCGTGCCTTTTCTAGCCTAATTGGGATGTTCTCTATTGAAAATAGCTGTTGAGGTTATTGTATAACTATCTTTCAAAACCAATTGTTCAAGGAAAGCACTCCTTTTGAGTTACAAAGGTTATGGTTGTGGATTGCAGAATGGGAGTGTGTTTTGACTTGTGGGTGAGTCCGTTTCTCAATATTTTCAATCATCCGTGTGGTTTGAATGGAAGATGCTGAAATGGTCATTGACGGAAGTGAGAAATACAAGAACAGAAACCAAGAACATGTGGGTTATCTGTGCAGAGAGATGTATTGATCCAATTCTTTTTCATTTGTTTTGGTGGAGGCAAACCGTCAAACCATCGATTTACATGCCTTTTTTCTTTTTTGGTTATGGCGGAGACACGGTCTCGTCCTCTATGACTTTTGGGCTGTGGCCTGTGCATGTGGCTGTCCAGACTGTCTACTTGACAAATGGTTTGATAGGAGTCCGCTCTCCACCTTGTAAAATGCCCACCATCTCTCAGCCTGAGGATATGCAGAGATACACTTGGGTTTTCGGGGGGTTGTCGAAGTTGTGCCTATGGTTCAAGATGTAGATTATTGGGTATGATTGGGCCCACCATGGATGGATAATGAACCTTGTTAAAAGTTGATCTGCCCAGCATTGGAAGGTTAGGAGTTGGGACCATGATATATGTATGTTGGGGACTATCTGGGTGTTGAACCTCCATTGCAAGTTGTTGAATCCACTACTCTATAACCAAATGCCAACCACCAAGTCAATGATTAGATTAGCTGTTAATTCCTGGTCAAAACGATGATCTATGGTGGTTGTCGTCTAGCCCATGGGGCAATCAATGAGTTGGATTGGGGTTGACCAACACCCCAACCTGATCATTAATAGGACCTAAGTCACTGAAATTTAGGTCCTGACCTAGATTTGGATCAGGTGCTCAGGTGAGCAAGATCATACCACCGTTGATGCTGTAGATGCATAAGTGGGTTGGATCCAGGTGGAATTCTACCTGATTCCGACCTGGATCCAGATCTGACCGGATGAATCCTAAATGTGGGCCCAGACCAGAACTACAGACTTACCCACCATTACAGGTGGGCCCATATGGATGGTTCACATTTAACGGAGAAGAAAAAGATGGATGCTAGCCCCCTGTGTGGGAGATTCTGAGGGGATGGTCCATCCACATGGGAGCTCATCAGATCAACCGTCTAGATAACCGAATCGTTTGGGCCCACTTATTCTTACTCAAACCAACGGCTACCCTTGCGTCCAGGAACATATAATACCAATCCTATGAAATGCCTCACCGTAATTCTTCACAGAGGTTGAAGAGGTGGATCGGCACCAGTGTGGCAAATGTAGGCCGTGTTGCAGGGCCATTAAACAGTTGGGGCCCAACTAAAACATGCCCTGGCCCAAAACTGGGCTTGGGGCCTACCAGAAGAGCTCTCTGCTCTCTCCCTCAAAAAAATTTCAAACTCCAATGCATCCCACCACCACCACCACCACCACCACCAACGTACTCAAATCCCTTCTCCAAAACCCATCTTCTATCAAATCAAGATACGAAGCCAAACAGCTCCATGCCCAAATCCTCAAGACCCCATCCTCCTATTTCATCAACACCATCCTGTCCATCTACTTCCAATCTGGGCCTTGTCCAAGAGGCCCATGTCACCTTCACCACCCTCTCCTCTCCTTCCACTCTCTCTTGGAAATCCATCATTAGATGCTACACCTCCCATGGTTTCTTCCACCAATCCCTCGTCTCCTTCATCCGGATGCGTTCCTCCGGCAAATACCCAGATCACAATATCCTCCCTTCAGTCCTTAAATCCTGCGCCGGTTTGATGGACTTCAAGCTAGGCGAATCAGTTCACGGCTGCGCGATTCGGTTGGGATTGGATTCGGATCTTTATACTGGCAATGCGCTGATGAACATGTATTGTAAATTGCATGGTTTTGGTGTTGGAGGGGTTCAATCTAGCACTGAGTACTGTGTTCCCAACGCCCGTAAAGTGTATGACAGAATTCCCAAAAGAAAACTTGTCAGGGAGACTTCATGTGATTTAAGTAGTTCGGGTAGTTTGGTTAGTGGAATTTTGAATGGAGAGTTTGGAGGTGATGGAAAAATAGGAAATTTCGATGGGATTTCAAAAGGCAAAGTTGTTGCTGGGGCAGGATCTTTTGATAATTCTCATGAATTGGCAGAAGAACTTAAAAAAGGGATTGTGGGTAATGAGCTTTGCTGTAATTTAGATCAAACGGTTGATGGCTTTGATGAGATGCCTCTGAGAAAGGGTGGCGAAGAAGCCTTTTGTATGGACAGTGTGAGAAAAGTGCTTGATGGGATGCCGGTAAGGGATGTTGTGTCTTGGAATACTGTAATTGCGGGAAATGCACAGAATGGGATGTATGGAGAAGCACTAATGATGGTTAGAGAGATGGGGTTGGCTGGTTTGAAGCCGGATTCGTTTACTTTGTCTAGTGTTCTTCCTATATTTGCCGAATATGTAGATGTTTCCAAAGGTAAGGAGATTCATGGCTATGCTATAAGACATGGATTTGATTTGGATGTTTTTATTGGTAGCAGCTTGATTGACATGTATGCGAAGTGCACTAGAGTGGATGATTCACAACGGGTGTTTGGTCTCTTACCTCAACGTGATGCAATCTCGTGGAATTCGATAATTGCAGGATGTGTGCAAAATGGATTGTTTGATGAAGGCCTGAGATTGTTTCAGCAAATGCTGGCAGCCAACATCAGGCCTAGGCATGTTACGTTCTCAAGTATCATGCCAGCTTGTGCCCATTTGACGACACTGCATCTGGGGAAGCAGCTCCATGGGTTCATAATCAGGAGTGGGTTCGATAGTAATGTCTTTATAGCTAGCTCACTTGTGGACATGTATTCTAAATGCGGAAATATTCGGATTGCTCGGTGGGTCTTCAATAAGATGGAGCTACCAGATATGGTGTCGTGGACAGCCATGATCATGGGATATGCATTGCATGGGCATGCCGATGATGCCCTCTCTTTGTTCTCTCAGATGGAAATGGAGAATGTGAGACCGAACTATGTGGCTTTTGTGGCAGTTTTAACTGCTTGTAGCCATGCAGGATTGATAGATGATGCTTGGAAGTTTTTTAGAAGCATGAATGAGGATTATGGGATTGCTCCTGGTTTGGAGCATTACGCTGCTGTCGCAGACCTTCTTGGCAGGGCAGGGAGGTTGGAGGAAGCATATGAGTTCATCTCCACCATGCACATCCAGCCGACGGCTAGTGTGTGGTCAACCTTGTTGGGTGCCTGTAGAGTACATAGGAATCTTGGGTTGGCTGAAAAGGTAGCAGAAAAAATATTTCAGCTTGAGCCTGAGAACATAGGATCACATG
Source organism: Liriodendron chinense (assembly GCA_003013855.2). Lineage (NCBI taxonomy): Eukaryota > Viridiplantae > Streptophyta > Magnoliopsida > Magnoliales > Magnoliaceae > Liriodendron > Liriodendron chinense. Next base: position 343,459 of record ML058504.1, read on the forward strand.
TTCTTATGTCCAGTATCTATTCAGCTGCTGGTAGATGGAGGGATGCGGCCAGCATGAGGATAGCAATGAAGGGGAAGGGGTTAAGAAAAAAACCAGCTTGCAGCTGGATTGAAGTTAAGAACAAGGTGCATGCTTTTATAGCGGATGATACGACACACCCATATTACAATCAAATACAGGAGGCTCTAAAAGTTTTGTCGGAGCAGATGGAGCGTGAAGGATATGTACCCAACACAGATGATGTGCTCCATGATGTTGAGGATGAGCAGAAAAGATACATCCTGTGTAGCCATAGTGAGAGGCTTGCTATAGCATTCGGCATCATAAGCACTCCTTCAGGGATGACTATTCGGGTGACGAAGAATCTCCGTGTGTGCATCGATTGTCACACTGCTACCAAGTTTATATCCAAGATAGTCGGAAGGGAGATAGTTGTAAGGGATATTAGCCGATTTCACCATTTCAAGGATGGGGAATGCTCTTGTGGGGACTATTGGTGAGTGCAAAGTGAGAGAGGAAATGTACAATCTTTGATGGAGCAGTTGCCTGGCTCAACAAAGTAACAAAACTGAATGTGTCACCCACCTTGTGGTGATCCAAGCCTCTACTGTGATGGACAGCATCATGGATGGGAGATCGAATGATCCTATTCTGTCTGGCTGGTTGGATCCAAATTAAATGCAGACCATTGGCTGAAATGGAGCCACCAATTGTTATTTGGGGTATGTCCCACTCCCACCCCATAATAGTGCTCACTAGATGAACGGCTCAGATTACCAAATGGTGGGCCCCATCTGCACCATTGTTGCTTTGAAAAAAGATTCCATGAAGTGATATCATGTTATGTTTGTTAAACATGGGGATTTTTGCGACCAGCCTGAAAAGGATATTGAGCTATCCCTGCTTCTTCATGAGATTTCCCATCTTGGAAAACAGTAAGCTCATTGAGAGCGACTGAAATGCATGCAACAATCTGTCCTCAAGCCAAAAAGGCTAATGTCTCGTGGTCTTGGGTTAGAGTTGCTTCCCTAGTGGAATATATTTGGTCTCTTTAACCAAGCTTGTTCATCCAAAGGAATATTCATGTGCTACTTGTTCCTACTTGTTGGAGAGACAACAACACCGAATTTTGACCAGCATTTAATGAATGGGGAAGATGCGTTGTAAAGACATGTCATCCTTGCCATGCTCCTTTATGGGACCATAGAACGCCTACTCGTTAGAAATCACCGTCTTCCTCCTCAGCACCATCCATTTTCTTGCTGCATCCAGGTGCACAACACAGCAATGTAAGCCTCTATTACACTGCTAGTCATTAGGCAAATTGACTGGCACAACTATTTCAGAGGAACATGTACCATGTATTGGAAATCAATCAATAAAAATACATGAATCGTAATTTTCTTTGACAACCAATGTGCTACTGTTTTCTTTCTATTTGAAGGAACATGTTAAAAATATGGTCAGCTTTTTTTCTTTTTTTGCTTTTCTTATCGTTATTTTATGCTTATTAGCACTGCAACTTGGTTTTGGGTTGACCCAAACCCGACTGACCCAACCCAAGTTGGGCAGGTTGTGGCATCCTCAGGATGGGTTAGGTTGGGTTCAGGTTGAGCAAATTTGGGTCCGCTTAGGTTCGGTTGGGACTAATCACATGTATTTGGGTCAATCCGGGTCAGGTCTGGTTGGTTTAGGGTTGAGTATAGGGGAATTCGGGTTGCAGGTTGGGTCCTCTTGAGGTCTGGTCGGGTGCAGGTTGACCCTCAACCTAACCCAACCTGCTCGCGTTGCATCCCTAATGCATATAGAACAAGGAACAACAGCAGCGAACACAAAAATCTCAAGCCTAAATATCAGAGTTGATGATTGCTGTCACCAGCTCCTCGGACCAAAATCAGAAGAGTAAGAACAATTTATGGATATCATTTTATATCTATTGTAATTTATTCTGATAAATAACAACTTTACTGAAAGAGAAGGGAGTCCATAGATGATAACACTATGTTCATTTGAATTCACCGAGCTGAGAATATTTTTCAGCTCTCTCTTCATTGTATTTTTGAGTGGGATTTCCCACTTTGGCAAGTCTAGCAGACTTGCAGCTAGCTGTCATTCAGTCTCTTTCTCATGGTTTTCTCTTGGTGTAGGTTCAAATCTTCGCGAGACTCCCCTGCTTTTTGAGCTCAGAAGATTTTTAAGCTCTCTCTTCGTTGCCTTTTTTAGTGGGATTTACCACTTTGGCAAGTCTCGCAGACTTGCAGCTAGCTGTCATTCAGTCTCTTTCTTGTGTTTTCTCCTGGCGTAGGTTCGTCTTCGAGAGACTCCCCTGCTTTGGTTATGACATGGGAACAATTAATTTCTCACGTTTCACGGTTATGTGAATTCTTCAAAAATGGTGTTCACCTGCTTCTGACCTGTAACAGAGGCTAGAGACATTCCAGTAAAAGGCTTTTTTTTAGGTTTGCATTTGATGTATTTAGTCTATGTTTCAATCTGTGATTCCTACTAAAGATTCATTCTCCTCCATGGGCATGAAGAGGCTCTCTAGACATTCATATATCATCTCTGCCTGTGGATGCGATTTATCTTTGACGAAGAATGAGTGGATTCTCTTGTCAACCTCAATCCAGCTACACCCAGGGTTCTTCTTCAATCCCCTTTCCTTCATCATTGTTCTCACCCGACCCACATTGTCCCATCTTCCGACAGAAGCATACATATTTGATAGACTTATGTAAGCAGATGGGTTACCAGGATCCTTTTCAATAAGAAGCCTTGCAACTTCCTCTCCCAAGTCTAGATTTCCATGGAGATTACATGCAGAAAGTAGCCCTCCCAGCAACCCAACATCCATCCCTATCGCCGGTGTGTTTTGTAGGATACTATAAGCTTCATGCAATCTTCCAGCCCGTCCAAGAAGATCGATGAAGCATGAGTAGTGTTCTATTGTGGGTTTTAGCCCATGTCCTTCAGTCATTTCATTGAAATAATAGCAACCTTCATCAACCAGCCCTGCATGGCTACATGCTGATATCACTGCAAGGAAAGTCACCCGGTCTGGTTTCACTTCCGTTTGCTGCATTTTATGGAAAAGCTCCAAAGCTTCAAAAGCTTGGCTGTGTGAACCATAAGCCGTGATCATAGACGTCCATGACACAATGTCTCTGACCGGTAATCTATCAAAAACTCGACGTGCATCATCTACAGCACCGCATTTCGCATACATGTCCAGAAGAGCACACATAACAATTTCGTTGGATTCGAGCTTGTTCTCAACAATGTTGTAATGGATTTCCCTACCTCTTTCTATCACTGCCAGTTGTGAACAAGCTTGTAAAACACTAGTGAAAGTAACAGCATCTGGCTTCACACTGGCAGCTCTCATCTCCTCGAAAATCCGAAGAGCCTCGAAATAACTGCCTACCATTACATACCCCGAAATCATCACATTCCACAACACCACATTCATCTTTGCTGTCTTCTCAAAGACAGCTTTAGCTGATCCAACAATCCCACATTTGAAATAAAGATCAATGAGTGAACTGTCAATGTAAATATCATCTTCGATCCCCCTTCTTATAATATATCCATGGATGAACTTCCCCTGCGGTAGATGAGCTGATCTAGAGGAAGCCATTAAAAAGGTACTTAAAGTAGTCGAAGTGGGTCTCACTCCTTCACTATGCATCCTCATAAAAAGCTCTAGACACGAACTACTATCACCATTCAAAGCATATGCCCCGATCATTGAATTCCAACACACCACACTCTTTCTAGGAATCTGCTCAAACACTTCTCTGGCCATCTCCAAACACCCGCATTTACCGTACATGTCTACAATAGCAGAGCTAACAAACCCATCCAATTCCACCCCACTTCTTATCAGCTCCTCATGGAGCTCCTTCCCCATTCCCAAAGCTGAAAGCCGTGCACACGCAGAGAAAACCGTAGTAAACGTCACCGAATCAGGTACAAACCCGCTACTCCTCATCTTCCCATACAACTCCAAGGCCTTCTCACATTGCCCATCTTGATAGTAGCACGAAATCACTGTATTCCAAGATGCAACATCTCTTTCAGGCATTTCGTTAAACAACCAAACTGCTGACTCGAACACGTTGCATTTTGCATACATGCCAACAAGAGAACTCGCGACGACAATGTCAGACCCGAAACCGGATTTGATCACATGGGCATGGATCTTCTTCCCATATTTGATACCACGCAAGGCTCCTAAGGTCTTTAGGACATTTGGGTAGGTGTAATTATCAGGTTTTAGCCGAGAGAAGAGGCACAATTTCTCAAAAAGCTGAAGGGCTTCTCTGTACATGTGGTTCTTGGAGTAGGCAGCCAAAAGGCCATTCCAGAGGGAGATGTCTAATGGGTTTTGAATGGTTTGAAAAACTAGCCGTGCAGATTCAAATGAATGGGAAGAGATGTAGAGAGTTATGAGATTTTTGCAGAGGGAGATGTTGTTTTGAAGGCCATGAGAGATTATCTTCTGGTGAAGGAGCTTTCCTTGTTTTAAGGATTTTGAATTGATGCATGTCTGTAGTAAGAATGCTAGCTTTTGGGTGTCCATCTGGGAGAAGGATGTTTGGAGAAAATAACAGAAATGACGTTGGTTTGGCACGTGATGTGCACGTGAGGGAGGGAGAGACGTTAGACAGTTTGATTGACCGTTGGGTGAAGATTGGACGTTTTTTTTTTTAAATGCGTGGTGTAGACTGGGCAAGAATTCTACAGGCGGAAGCTATGTGGGGCCCACCAGGATGTATGTGCGACATCCAGTCCGTTCATCAGTTTCGCTAGCTCGAGTTAGGGCACGAGTCAAAAAGGAGGCAGATTGAAAACTCAATTGGAGCATGCCAATGGAAACAGTGGGAATTTAACGGTCACCATTGAAACTTCATGGGGCCATGGCAGTCTGTTCATCTCACTGAGAATAACTTTGTGAACTGTTTGGATGGCATATAAACATCACGGTTTGCCCTAGGAAGGTTTCAACGGTGGGGTTTCCATCCCCCACTATTTACTGTGGTGTGGCCTACTCAGAGTTTTGGATCCCTGATGGACGGAGTAGATATGGTGGAAGGTTTCAACGGTGGGGATTTCCATCCTCCACTGTGGAGGGGCCTACTCGAGCTTTGGATCTCCGATGGACGGAGTGGCTATGGTGGGGCCCACAGAGCTCCGGCCTAGAAGGTCTCCCGGTAGACCGGGCAACAGAATAGTCGCATCCGGGTAGACTCCGGACGGACGCAAGTTTCCTCCGCACCTGTTACTGTGGGGTCCACCGAAATTCCTGTGTGAAATCCATTCCATCCATGCCGTCCAGTCAGAGGCTCTGGGGCCACCGTGATGTATCTGTTTATCCATGCCGTCCATCCCTTCTTTCAGATCATTTTAAGGCATGAACTCAAGAATGAGGTAGATCCAACGTTCAAGCCGACCACACCACAGATGGCTCTTGCATTTAATGCTTTGTTCATTTAATGCAACCCAAGTGTAGTCTACTTGAGCGTTGGATCTGGCTCATTCTTAGGCTCATAACTTAAAATGATATGAAAAAAAAAAATCTGACGGTAAGCGGTTCAAAATCTGACTGTGGGGCCCACTGTAATGTATGTAATTATATCCACGCCCTCCATCTCTATTGAAAACTCATTATAGGGCATGATCCAAAAAATGAAGCAGTTCAGAATCTAAGATGGACCATAGTACAAGAAATAGTGTTGACTGAACATTAAAAACTTCTTGTGGGCCACAAAAGCTTTGGATCAAGACTTTGTGTTGATTTAATCACGACTGTTTCCTGTGGTGTGGTCCACCTAAGATTTGGGTCAGCTTCATTTTTTGGATCATGATCTAAAATGAGCTTTCCAAATGGTTGGACGGTGTGGATTTAACGCGCTATACATCACTGTGAGCTCCACAGTTAGGGGTCCCACCCACCTCGGTGGATCCGGGGTTTCACCTAATCTGCTCGCTCCCCATATTAGCGTACATAATGATAAGGATTCCTTCTGAAAACGTCGAGCCAAGGAGCTCGAAGAAGGTGCCACGTGTCACCTGGACAGCGAATCTGACGGTCTCAATGAACTTAAGTAGACAGAGTCAATGATGCGGCGTGGCGCCAACGCACTCTCAACTATTGAGTGTTTCCACCTCCCATTCTCTTATTGGGTGCCACGTGTCGAATAGTGAATGGAGCCATTCGGATGGTGACACGTTGGCTGTTGGGATCAAGCGAAGGAGGCATCTTTTGATGGAGAGATCAAGACCAACGGATGGGACCCTTGAAAGTGAGTTCGTGCAAGTGGGCCCACGGTTTGGTGGCCCAGGCCGTTAATCATGGACGCGGATTTGGTACAACCCAGGTGTACTGAGGGGCCACCGTGATGTATGTGTTTTATCCACACCCTCCATCCATTTTTCCATATCATTTTAGGTCATAAGCCAAAAAATGAGGCAGATCCAAGGTTCAAGTGGACCACACCACAGGAAGCATCTTTGATTATGATACTTACCGTTGAAACGTTCCTAGGGCCTACAGTCATGGTTAATTGCAATCCAATCTGTTCATAAAGTCGCATAGACCTGGATGAAGGGAAAGCACAAATATCAGCTTGATCCAAAACATCTGTAGCCCTTACAAAATTTTCAATGGTGAGTGTTTAATCCTCACTGTGTGGTCAAGTTGAGCATTGGAACTGCTTTATTTTTGGGCCCAGACCCTAAAATGATATGAAGAAATGGATAGACGGTGTGGATAAAACCGATATATCAAGGTTGCTACTCAGAGGTAGGAACGGACGGGGGTTATAACCAATCCGCATCAGTTAATCATGCCCCAAAATACTCATAGACCAGAGGATCCTGTCCATCCGAACTGTAGCTTTTTCCATTGACGGTGTGGAATGTTGTTAGTATTATTTCTTAGCCGTCCATTTGCACGCCACGTTAGCAGATTTTAGTGCCACTGTCGTTAATCGTGTGGCCCATCAGATCAACCATCTAGATCACCCAACCGTTGATTTCAAGACGATCTACCTTCCGGTTTTCAGTTCGTAGAAATGGGCCCATGGGTTAATGATTCATCCACGACACGACTGATGCCACGTGCACCAAGATCTCCCAGATTGGAAGATCTTAGCCATCAAATCTTCGATTATTTATGCATTCTCTTTCTCAACCGTTTATTTGTTGGGCACCGATTGAAGGGTTAGGATTTTCCCATAAATGAGACTATCTGGGTGCCGTACCTTGCGGGCTACAGTGGACCACGGTCATGTCTACGTCATCCGAGCCATGAATCTCGCCGTAGATGAGGCATGCAACAACGTCCACACATATTGGAAATTCCCAACCATCTGATCGATGGTCACCAAATGGACGGTTAGAAAGAAAACTGGTCAACTGTTCGAATTCATCAAGGAAAAATCTTACGATTGGGATCATCCCATGCTTGTGATTTCTACCCATTCCTCATCCATAGTGGGGAAGACCAAATCTCAAACGGTCTAACTGACGTGCATGTGCGGTGTATGGACAGCGACCCGTGCATGAGTATGGTCGACCGTGCATCGTCATGGTGGGCCCACTAATTTATATCAATGAAAAGGGCCCAAGGCCCAAAATATCCCATAAGTATAGCAAAAAGCCATTTGAACTCTCCCAAATTACCAGAACACCCTTGATACTTTTCAGGTTATCCACAGCTTCAGTTCCGTATCCATTTCCAGTACAAGTGCCCCACATGCGATGACGTGGAACATGAATCATAGATCAGGATGTAAAGTACACGTGTTAGATATCCTGTCCATTCATCAGGTAGGTCACAATGTGGACATTCCATCCACAAAAAAATTAGCGGTACGACAATAAGGAAAGTAAAAAAATGTAGAAGAAAAATATCCAACGGTCCAATTACAGTGTGGTTCACTTGATAAGTCGTTCTATCGTTATTTTTGGTATATGGCATGTTAAAAACCGTACTACACGATGAATGGACCAGATCTTTCACACGTATTCAATATCTAGGGATCTCTGACACTTATTTTGCTCTCTCACATGAGGAGCCCTCATTGAATCACTAGAAGCAGATTGCGGCCTGGATGGACTCGGTCCAGACAGAGGCTCTGTGGGGCCAATTTTGAAGTATGTATTTAATCCAAGCCGTTAATCTAGTCTTTTCGGATCGTTTTAAAAATCGAAACTAAAATTGAAGCAGATACAAGACTAAAGTGGACCACACCAAAGGAAGCAGTGGTTGATAATGAGGCACACCATTGAAACCTTCCTAGGGCTCACCGTGATGTTTATTTTCCATCCAACCTGTTCATAAGTCCAGATGGACCTTTATTAAATAAAAAACAAATATCATATGGATCACAACTTCTGCTAGGCCCAAGAAGTTTTTAATGGTGAGCGTTCAATCCACTCCATGTTGTCCAGTTGAGTGTTGGATCTGATTCATTTTTTGGATTATAATATAAAATTATCTGTAAAAATGGATAGACGGTGTGGATAAAACCCATACATCATTTTGGGCCCTACAAATCCCCTACCTGGACCGAGTGATTCCAGGCGGGGGCACGACTAAATCCTCGAGTCCATTTTTTTTTTATTACTTGTCAGTTGTCACACGCATTTTCTGCTTGGTCCTCGGCCTTGTCTTTTCATACAATAGTCGGGTTTTTATTTCTATCAAGTGCTGCCCATGCATCAGTAATCTAAACCATTGGTCTTCCTGGCCCCACTACAGATGGACTATTCCCAAAAAATCATGCACAAGGGAAAATTTTAATACTTCTATTGGTGGATTACAAATAGACGGTTATGAAGACAAACACGGCATACGTCCACATTCACCCGAAAAAAATCCCGTGATTTGTGGCTAGGATCTTCCAATATGTTAGATATATGGGGTATGGTCCATCCACGGTTGGATGTAGCATATACGGAGCTCCGTTAACCATAGCACAGTAGGCCCACTTGTCCAAACTGAAAATCCACGTGGACGGTGTAGCCGACTTCGATGTATGCGTTGTATATCTATGCCGTCCATCCGTTTTTCCAACTTATTTTATGGATTGAGCCCAAAAATGAAGCAGATCAAAATCTCAGGTGGACCACACCACAGGAAAATAGTGGTGATTGAACGCCCACCATTAAAAACTTGATAGGGCCCACTGTAATGTTTATTTTTCATCCAATCTGTTGATAAAGTCATACAGACCTGGATAAATGGAAAACACAAATATCAGCTTGATATAAAACTTATGTGGCCAACAAAATGCTTTTAATACTCATTCACCACTATTTCCTGTGGTGTGGTCCACCTGAGACTATCTGCTTATTTTTTGTCTCATGCTATAAAATGATTTGGAAAAACGAATGGACGGTCTAGATATACGATGCATACATCAAGGTGGCCCCCAGCCAAGTAGCGTTAGTGTAAAATCATGGGTCAAGGATTCTATAATTCCACTCTATTAATTAAATCTTTCTTGTCAGTTGAGTTGGATAGAGTAAGGACTAATTTATAATAAGATAATCGACCCTTTAGCAGTTGGATCGGTATCCCTTTCAACTGATCCAAACCGTTTATATGGTGGGCCCTACTGTCGACGGAGGATACTAAAAAACACACCCAGATTGAATTATTTAAACCGTTTGATTATTCAAAGGTTAACGAGACCGTCCAAATACAAAGAAAAAGAGTCAAATGATCAGTTGAAATACTTCAATCCAAGGTGAATCCCATCATATAAACGGTTCGGATTACTGAAAGATGTCGAAAGGCTTAAGATTTATTCCAGCAAACCTTATCTATAATTGCTGTAGAAACATGAGGTTTGCTAAAGCCCTGACAAGTGTATACACCACATGTGCCAACATGGCAGACAGGTGCAATATCCAAGCCGTTCATCAGGTGTGTCTGACCGTCTAAATATTCATGGACAAAGATGGTGTTGGTCCACTCATCCGATGGGCCACAAATTAGAAACAGATGGGTAGGTTAAAGACTTCAACTAAGTTTTTTCTCAGCCGTACAATTCTGGCCCACCTGATCCATTGATATCTATGGCCTACATAGGTAAGGACATCGTTATGGACGGATCGGATCGTACACCTGTGTGCATGGGTGTGTGCTTAGCAAAGCAATAGAGTCATATAACTTCTTAAACTAATCTTAGTTACACATCAAATCACATATTTATTATTCTAATAACCCATGTTTAGACAGAACACATCATTGTGATTAGTGGTCCCATTTTCTTAATCAAATGGGATTAAAGAAAACACTAGTTGTTCCCAAGATAATGACCTAATTACCTCTGATTGGTCCAACGCATCGAAAGAAATAAAATGTGTTCTCTGATCGGGAAGATCCAACCGTTGATCGTGTCAGGCCGTACAGCATACTTGAATTATTGATGTAGAACGGCTGTGATCATATAATTCTTCAGATCTTATTTTAATATGGTTACTTGCTTCTGTGGACCGGTGTTCATGTGGGTGGGGTCTATTGAGGATAGGGGTGCGGTTAGTGGACGGGGATTGGCTAGTGACCCCAACACTATTCAGCTAGCCGCTGTCAAAGCTCTGTGGACCCCACCATGATTTATTTGTTTTATCCATGCTGTCTATCTATTTTGCCAGCTAATTTTAGGGCATGATTGCGAAAAAAGAGACACATCCAAGTCTCAGGTGGACCACACCAGATGAAAAACAGTGTTGATTGAACGTCCATCATTGAAAACTGGCTAGGGCTCACTGTAATGTATATTTGATATCCAACCAGTTGATAAGGTCACACAGACATGGATGAAGGAAAAACACAAATATCAGCTTGATCCAAAACTTATGTGTCCCATAAAGTTTTCAATAGTAAGCATTCAATCTCCACTCTTTATTGTGATATGGTCCACCTATGATTTGGAACTGCCTCATTTTTTTTAATCATGCCCTAAAATGAGCTGACAAAATGGATGGATGGGATGGATAAAAACACATACATCATGGTGGGGCCATGGAGCTTTTACACCAACTAGCTTGTTGGTGTTGGGTCACTAGCCAAACCTAGGGCTGTAAATGGACGTGTTTGGGATGGGTTTACCCGAAACTAGATCCGCCCATTTACTAAAGAGTCAGGATCCTCTGTTGGCTTCCAAGCAGGTAACCCCTGCTTGGGGCATTTTCATTGATCCACATCATCACATAGGTTTGCAACCCTGTCACATCCTCAATGCAACCTTGTCATACCTCAGTGCAACCTGGTCACATATTTATTATTCTAATAACCCATGTTTAGACAGAACACATCATTTTGATTAGTGGTCCCATTTTCTTAATCAAATGGGATTAAAGAAAACACTGGTTGTTCCCAAGATAATGACCTAATTACCTCTGATTAGGTCCAACGCATCGAAAAAAATAAGATGTGTTCTCTGATCAGGAAGATCCAACCGTTGATCGTGTCAGGCTGTACAGCATACTTGAGTTATTGATGTAGAATGGCTGTGATCATATAATTCGTCAGATCTTATTTTAATAGGGTTACTTGCTTCTCCGGACCGGTGTTCATGTGGGTGGGGTCTATTGAGGATAGGGGTGCGGTTAGTGGACGGGGCTTGGCTAGTGACCCCAACACTATTCAGCTAGCCGCTGTCAAAGCTCTGTGGACCCCACCATGATTTATTTGTTTTATCCATGCTGTCTATCCATTTTGCCAGCTAATTTTAGGGCATGATTGCGAAAAAAGAGACACATCCAAGTCTCAGGTGGACCACACCAAATGAAAATAGTGTTGATTGAACGTCCATCATTAAAAGCTTCCTAGGGCTCACTGAAATGCATATTTGCCATCCAACCAGTTGATAAGGTCACACAGCCTAGGATGAAGGGAAAACACAAATATCAGCTTGATCCAAAACTTATGTGGCCCCATAATGTTTTCAACAGTAAGCATTCAATCCCCACTCTTTATTGTGATATGGTCCACCTATGATTTGGAACTGCCTCATTTTTTTTAATCATGCTCTAAAATGAGCTGAGAAAATGGATGGATGGTATGGACAAAAACACATACATCATGGTCGGGCCATGGAGCTTTTACAACAGCTAGCTTGATGATGTTGGGTCACTAGCCAAACCTAGGGCTGTAAATGGTCAGGTTTGGGATGGGTTTACCCAAAACTAGATTTGCCCATTTACTAAATGGGTCTGGGGTCTAATTTTAAACCCATACCCTTTGACTAAATGAGGAGGTCTAAGTCGGGCATGAGTCGAACCCATCAAACCTAGGCCTGGTAGAAAGAGATCCATCCATACCTATTTATAAATATGTCCAGATCTGATATGTAAACATTTTTACTAGTTTAAAATTAGGTCTAAATGGGTCTAGGTCTAGACGGGTCGCTTGTAACATAGACCAAATCCACCCATTTACTAAATGGGTTCACGTCAGGTCAGGCCTAATAGAAAGGAAACCTAGATCTAGACCCGTTTAGCGGCTGAGTTTATCCTTGCCCCTACCATTTAATAAACAGGTTTAGAGCTGTTTCCATTGGGTCTGCTGACCCATTCACAGCCTTAGCCAAACCGGTCCACAGTTACGGCTGCAGCTTGGGTTTGAGTCAACCTGAGCTTGACTGACCCAATCTTTAAAACCGTTCATCAGTAATTTTTAAAACACGTAGGATGGATCTGATGAGTTGATGAATCGAGCCAGGTCTTCTACAGTGGGGCCCAGCTGATGCATGATTGATGTCCCACATACGTGTCTGTGTGAAGAGTTGCGTGTGGGCCTGTCAAACCTCAATTTCTAAACAACCATCATGGATTTGATGTTTTGAAAAAGAAGGTCATCCTACGATGGGAAATGTTGGCCCACATACCCAAAAAACAAATTGTACTAAATCGAGTTTCTATATTGTACGGTAGAGAGTTTGTACATCGTATAAATGGTATCCATCGTTTGGTGATCTGAAACCATTGGCAAGGTGGGCCTCATTGTATATATCCAATCCACTGAAAATCCTCCGTATCCAATATTTTTGGAGCTAGAGAATATTTGGCATTTTATTGGTTGAATATGAACCATTGCTGCATTCTCCTCTTTTAACCGTCTACTTGGTGGTCTACCTAATCAAGGGCTAGAATTTTCCATCTAAGAAGATTTTAGACATAGGGTCCATCCACAATCAGGCCCATAATATCAACAGCTCAAATCACTTAACTATGTGTCCACTTGTACAAAATTCAAAGAGAAATTCAAATATCTAATTGTTCTGCCCAAGCATGGGATGGCCCAGCCTTCTGTAGACTCCTCAAATTGAGTTCATCACAATCTAGTCAATCACACACCCGGATCCATAGCCCAAGTGGTAAAGAAATAACCCTATTTCAACGCTAAGGTCTTGGCATCGATTCCTCAGTGGGGCGGCTAACATTGTGATGTATGTATTAAAAAATCCAATTAATCATAACTAGTAGTATGACACGTCCAACACACTTAGAAAGAGCAAGAGAGAGAAAAACAAACAATGAGGGTTGAGAAAATGAAGAAAGTTAAATGGATGATGGGCAATCCAAAAGGAGAAATGAAGGGTTTTGAAGGGCTTGAGTCCTAACATAGGTTGGCATAATAAATGCACGGTGTGGATGTTATATAACAATCGCAATAGGCCTCACACAGGCTTTGTTGCATGGCCTGTTATACCGCCCTTCTTGAGATATGCAATCATTATTATTATACCATTTATATCCAAATATATAAATAGTTAGTTAAGATGCTTTGCTTCTTTTGTTATAATGTAAAGGAAATGAGTAATAATTATGCCAATTATATTTAATTGAAGTGATGACATTTTTTTAATATTTGATTTATTTATAAAAAATTATTATAATGGCCTTTCTATATTACTTCAATGCTACATCATGTTTAAAATAAACTAATGTGGTTGCTTGATTAGAGATCTTTAGAGAAAAAAAAAAAAAACCAATGATTATAAATTACTTCTCTTTAATATATTGGAATTTGACCAATCATTTTTTAGATTGATTTGACTATGTTAAAATCATAATAATGACATAATTCCTTTAATATACTGGAAACTACAAATCAAACATGCCCTAAGAGAAAAAGAATCCGAGGTATGCTACTCTTATCAATGAACTAAATGCCCCCTTAGTCCAAGGGCCAGTCACACCCAAAAACTACCTATTAATGCCCCTCCCAAAACTAATAACTATTCATCAACACTCCTCCCCTTTACGTATTAGTGGGGGTAAAATTGACCAACATTACTCAGGTTATATGTATAGTATAGATTATATAATTGAGATCATAATTGTTAGTTATCAAGATTATTCTTAATTCTAATAAAAAGAAATATGACCTCTAATACATAATTACAACTAATTTTAGACATCTACAAAAACATGCCTAAATCTGCAAAGACTACTAGGCTAGGGACTCACCCGAGACTCTCAGGCACTTGTTTAGATAAGCCATATATTAAAAAAAAAAAAAAAAAAAAATCTAAACCGTTCATCAAACTCAGCATCATGGAAAACCCATTTTATTGAAATTTCAAGCTTATTGGACGCATGAGTAGGCGATCTTAGGCTAAAATCCGACCGTCAATATGCTTCTACTAGGGAGAAAAATGAACTAAAACTCATTTTCAGTGACACCCAAACGCCCTTATACTCTTATAATACAAACTACTCAAACAAAGATCCCAAACCATTCTTTACCATACACCATAATAATACACCTTGTCTAACCTCTATAACATAGATTACCCTTTATAGAAACAGCTTATTCTATTCAACTTGTTTAGCTTTATTTGGTGGGTAGTTGTTCTTTCCACATCTTTCCAATTCTAATGACATCTACTATACTTATATCTCTTCTTAAATCAGACACACACATATTTTTTTTTTCTTTAAGACTATGAAGAACCACTCAAATGGCCATGGCCCATTTAGACAAAACAAGGGCTAGACTCCTATGATAGTTCACCATCCTTTTTCAAAATGGTGGTGACTCATCACCATAGACAATCCAAACCATCTAAATTTCTGACCCAATTGTGGATGGTGCATCAGCTAAAGTTAGCTCTGAGAAGATGATAGCAGCCATCTAATCTTGCTAGCTGAATTTCGAGCCGTTGAATAAATATCCACCGATTGGATGGTTAGGATTGCCTGATCATTGCAGCTTCCAAGTTATCATCAATCTACAATGTTCCCCACTATTTGTATGGCATGGATAGCCGTAAATGTGTGCCACGTGTAAGGTGGATGAATCACCATCATTTTGAAGATGGTGGGGGACTACCACAGAGGGTGGTGTCCTTAAAATGATAGAAAAATTTCTTGTACACATTAAAATATGGTTTCTTAATGAAAAAATCACTACCAAAGTGACGTGTGATTGGCCGTAAGCTATTTATATTTATGTGTATGTCTTTCTATGCTGGCCGGCTGTGCATTAAACAAGTAACGGAGTAGAAAATGACCATTTCTCAGGACTCTGAATGAACGGCCTGCAAGGTCTTTAAAAGCCTTTCCCCACCTATGCCTACAACTCCCCCTCTCTCCTTAGTCTTTGATACAACACTTACCAAGTGAAAAAAACCCAAAGACCATGATGAAAGGAGCGTTTGAAGTCCATGGAGCACTGGACTTGATCCAAAACCATGATCAGTGGGAGTTCAACCCCATCGGATTCGCCCCGGCAGCGGGCCACCACAGCCCGGCAAACCCCACCACCCTGATGAGACCCACCGCCGTCGACGCAAGGTATTCCCACGAGCTCTCAGAGTGGATGGAGCAAGTCGTGAAGAACCTATCGGAAGCGTCCCCGGACGGTACTCCCCCGGTGGAGAACGGCGAGTGGCGACCGAGGAAGAGCGCGAGGAGGGAGTATGGAGGTGGGACGTGCGTCGATATCAATATCAACGGTGAGGATGACATCCACTGGGTGGGACACCATCAAGGAAACTGTAGTGAGAATATGAGCAAAGGTTTAAGTAGGTTAGATGAACATGGTTTGGGTCTACTTACACTACTTCTAGAGTGTGCAGTGGCTATTTCTGTGGACAACCTAACTGAGGCTAATAGAATGTTACTTGAGCTAACCCAAATGGCCTCACCATATGGACCATCTTGTGCTGAGAGGGTGGTGGCCTACTTTGCCAAGGCCATGGCTAGTAGGGTCATGAACTCATGGCTAGGCATCTGCTCGCCGTTAATCACCCACAAGGCGGTCCTCGGCGCCTTCCATGTTTTCAACAATATCTCACCCTTCATCAAGTTCGCACACTTCACATCAAACCAGGCAATCCTGGAGGCCTTCCATCAGCAGGACCGCGTCCACATCATCGACCTCGACATCATGCAGGGACTGCAGTGGCCTGCATTGTTCCACATCCTTGCGACCAGGATTGAAGGGCCCCCTTATATCCGGATGACCGGAGTCGGTTCGTCGCTCGACGTGCTGGAGGAGACGGGGCGGCAGCTCTCCAGCTTCGCCAAGCGGCTTGGGATGTCGTTCGAGTTCCACCCAATCGCAAAGAAGTTCGGCGATGTGGACATCTCAATGGTGCAAGTCAGGCGGGGGGAGACTGTGGCTGTCCATTGGCTGCAACACTCACTGTATGATGCAACGGGGCCTGATTGGAAGACAATGAGGCTCATTGAGCAACTGGGGCCCCGGGTGATCACGCTCGTTGAGCAGGATCTGGCCCATGTGGGGACATTCCTGGACCGTTTCGTCGGGTCCCTTCACTACTACTCGACGATCTTCGACTCGCTGGGGGCATCGTTGCCGTGCGATGACCCCAGCCGCCACCGGGTTGAGCACTGCCTCCTGTCGAGGGAGATAAACAACATACTCGCAATCGGTGGGCCGGCTCGAAGCGGTGAGGACAAGTTCGGGAGCTGGCGCATGGAACTGGCACGCCATGGGTTCACACAAGTAGCCATGAGTGGAAATTCCATGGCTCAGGCCCAGCTCATACTCAACATGTTCCCTCCATCACATGGCTACACCATTCATCAGGGAGATGGCACCCTTAGGCTTGGGTGGAAGGAGACCAGCTTGTACACGGCCTCAGCTTGGACATCCAATTCCAACGCCTATCGATAGCCGTTGGATGCTGCACCATGTGGGCCCCACTTAGCTTGAACCATGTGTTGTGTGTCCATATTCAACTCATTGCTTCCTTTTTTTTCCAACTGTTGTCCTTGCCATGTTGAACATAAACATCTTTGGAAATGCTATCGCCCTCTCTCAAAACTTTTATACTCTGGCAGAGTGTGATGGATGATATACGCAGACACTAAGAAATTACTTAAAAAATTTGCATTCATGTCATGTAAGTAATTCAAATGAAACCTTTCCAAATAATGGGTGCCAGTTTATTTGATTATCTGACTATCAGATTGGTGGACATTTATTGGACGGTTAACATGAATGTAGAAATACATAACAAGAGTAGTGGGTTGTTAGATTCTTTTGACATCCCATGCATGCATGCATAGTTTTTTTTGTTTATTATTTTTTATTTTTTTATTTTTTAAGGCATGGGTTTCCCTTCAGGTAGATGGTAGATAACCCAATGCTGGCCTTTTTCTCTAAATTTCGATCTTTTGGGTTATGAATGCATGCATAGATGCCAACATACATGCACCCATATGCATAAACCCATTCACACATTGGAGCACATGTATGGGTGGTGAATGGTGATAGGTAGGGCTTAGGTCGGGCCAACATTAAGACCTAACCCATTCACTAAATTGTCCAAAAATTCTGCCCCAAACTGGACCCCCCAACCCAATCCGAGTTCATGAATACAACATGGAGCTAAAGGTATGCCTAGTCCAGCGAATCGTTGGATTACATGTGCGTAGAAAGAAAAGCGGTGTCCCACATAAGTGAGTAAAATCTATACAATTCATCAATTTGCATTGTCCATCTGATGTGCCTACTTGGGAATTTCATTTATAAAGTGATTGCATCCGATCAAACATTTCTAGCTAGGAGATGTCTGGAATATTAGCTCCAAAACATTTTGGTTGAATCATTTGTATGCGTCCTATATATGTTGACGAATGGCAATTATTGCAACTTGATTAAAGTGGAACTAATTAATTAAGGAACATTATGATGATTTGTATCAATTGTTTTTCCCAATTACCGGCGAAATTGTCTCCCCATCAAGAATGACTAGGGTGGAATGGATGATGTGCCCTTATCCTTCCCCAACATAAACTTTTTAGGTTGTGTATTAAAGCAGTTTTCATTGCATTCCTAAAATCTAGCATCCTAAGCTCTATTATAGTTACATAAAAGATGTATAGTAGATGTAGAAAGAGCTTGGGTCGGACGAACTTAAGTACTCATGGCTTAAAATAAGGCTTTGATACCATGTTAGACGGTGAGAGAAGGGTGGGAATAATTACGTGTGATATTCACTAATCCCATTTGGGGTATATATACAAGAGTTAAGGGCCCGTTTGGTTGGCATCTAGAAACCTGTTTCCAGCTTAAAATCTGGATTCCATCGGAATCCGATTTTAACTGGTGTGTTTGGTGGCAAGTTCTAGCCAAACAGGATTCCATGTGAAAACCTAAATGGGCCGGAACCGGGATTATTGGAAATGGTGTGGGCGACCGTTTCTATGGAAGGGAAAAGAGGCGGAAGTGATGGTCACCGCCTCCATGTATCCGTTGTACATCTATGATGTATGTGTTTTATATCCACACGGTCCATCAGTTTTGAGAGCTCAATTAAGGGCATTGGACAAAAATGAGGCAGATCTGAATCTCAAGTGGGCCACACCACAGGAAAACAGTGTTGATTGCACGTCCACCATTAAAAACTTCCTAGGGCCCACTGTAATGTTTATTTGCCATCCAACCTGGCCATCTGTCTTGCGGGACCACAATAGGCCAGGGGTAAGGTTCTTAAGCTGATCTGAAGCCCAAGTGGTTCATGCTACAAGCAATACTTGGAACAGAATCTGGATTGCACCGTTTTCAACCAAACAGCAAGTTCCGTATGAAACCTGGATTCCACTCTAGTTTCTGCAATTTTGGATTCCAACAGTGGAGTCTAGATTTTCTTTAAAATCTAGATTCTGCAACCAAACAGGCTCTAAAAGGGTTAAGATATGCCACGATGCATTCTAATATCGATGAGATCCTTGTCCTAATAATATAGATCACTCAGGCCGAGCAGGCCGCTGGTCGCTACCACCCCTACTTACATGTGTAGTTTAAGGATAACCATTGGATCTAGAAGTAGGTTTATGTCGGGTTTATTATGGATTGAGGATATATATCTCAAACAAAATTCCTAAATTGGGCTTATTTCAAACCTTTGATCACTTAACTCTTTTCCATGAAAATTTGCTGTGGAAGGCCAATGTTAGGTTTAGGCAACCTTTTAAGCCTGTTTAAGGCCAGGGCTAGGAGATAAGGGCTAGGCAAGGACTAGCTTCAACCCTAGCTGGCCCACCTTTGTCAGCCCCCTTATGGATAGGATAAGGGATTGATACCATTTGGGGATGTTTGGATACCACCAAATAAGTTACTTTTTCTATTTACAACAATAGATAAGTAACTTAATTATTTGGGTTCAAGTCCTTGGGTCGTTGGTAGACTCTTTGGATTTTCAACAAGAGGTCTTGGGTTTGAAATCTATACGCAGGGAAAACCCAGCTAGGGAGTGAGTAGAGTTTGTGTGTGTGGGTGTGCGTGTGGAGTGTGGGGTGTGTGTGTGTTAAAAAAAGTAACTTAATTATTTGAGATAAATAAGTTTGGTTTATGATCAATTATAAGTCGCTTTGTTATTTAAAGTTAATTACTTCAGTTTAATAAGTATAAATCAAGATAAGCTACTTAAGGCATAAGTAGCTTATCTCAAGTTGATAGCTAGGTTCCCTTCATTACTAAGTTATTTCATTGCTAAGTCACTTCATTGTTAAGATACTTCATTACTAAGTTGTATACCTCTACAAATAACTCTTTTGGGACTACATCAATATATAGAAAACTCGAGGAGAATTCTCCCATCATCTATAACATTTTCCTGTTCTATCATGGTATCAAGGCGGTTCGATCACTGAGCCCATTCCTTCGTAAGTCGTCGCTTGCCGTTACGACTCAATCCAAATGAGTTGCGACGGCGGTTCTTGTAGCGGTTCTTGTTGCCGGCACCACACCTTCTAGCATGGTGGTGCAGACGCCGCCTTCTGGCACGAGTGGTGCAGACACCACCTTCTGGTATGGTAGTGCATCCCTCGAATATCGGCGAATCTATTGATGGTCTTGCTTAGGCTCTCCCACTGACTCTCCCCCATATTCATGTTGCTGCAATTTTTGGATCATCTTCATCTGGTGTCAACCCCGAAATCAACAAAACCCAAATCTCAGCAACCCCCTGCAACTCGTGGTGCTTGTCTTCCACACCCATCCACTGTCGCAACCTCTTGCTCTGTGATCCCCATCGTAGCCCCCATTGATGCCCTTGTCGTAGCTGTCTCCGTAGCTACCCCTGTCGCACAGCCTTCAACGCCCCTGTCCACACAACCCTGCAGACGCCTGATCGCTCCATCAGGTTCTAGATCCATAACCAGATCTGCATCTTTGGCCATCATCCAACGCCATCATCTTCCCTAGTCTGCTGCGCACGATATCGCTCCCTTGTTGCCGGATTTCGCCGTTGCAGACTCGCAGCCTCGCTGCCTATCTATTGCTCAGATCTACCATTATTACAGCTTTGGAGAAGATTTCGCACCGACCCTACCTTCCTCATTGTCGATTGACGGTTATCCTCTTCTGATCTTCACTAATCTCTACAAAAGATGCGATCCAAATCTGATGAAATCCATTCCACATCAGCAATCGATTGAGTTAATCTCAAATCTGGTTCAGATGCAGCGCATGATCCAAATCCAACATTGATCTCAGATCTTACTCTAGCATTTGTGTGCCTCTGCACTCCGTCCGCAACTTGCTTTCAGCAATTTTATGAACAACAACATCCGGATGTCTTCCACATTTTTCTCTGCTCCTGTCTCTAGAGCTGGGCACAAACCAAGCCAATTCAAAAGCTCGGCTCGGATTGGTTTCAAAAAGCTCGGCTTGGATTGGTTCTAATGGAAGTTCAAACCAAACCAAGCCTCGGAGTCAAGCTCGTTTGAAAAAAAACAAACCAAGCTCAAACTAGGGCAAGTACTAGATCGATTCGGCTCAAAGCTCGATTTGATTCAGCTCGGTTTGATTTGGCTTGATTCGGCTCGTAGATTGTAAGCACACTGTTTTCTGTGGTGTGATCCACTTGAGCTTTAGATATGTTTCCATTTTGGGATCATGTCCTAAAAGAATATGTAAAATAGATGGACAGCAGTGGATAATACATATACATGATGACATGGATAATACATAATACACATACATGAATGCACACTGTTTCCTTGCACTTGTAAAATTATGCTCATGTACTTTTGTTTGGAAAATGCTCTTAAATATCTATTTTGAAACTACACTCCTTTGGAGGATGTTAAACATCATATAGTAATATATGTTTGTCCTTTTTTCCTAACTTTTCAAATTCTTTTCTATTTAAACAAACAAGCAGAAAAAGAGCCGCCACTTGTTTGAATTAAGCCTGGCCTGGTTCGAAATTTTCAACCAAACTGATCTCGACTCGAATCAGGTTTTTTTGAAGCAAACCAAACTCGGGCCGCATGGTTCGACCCGAAACCCAAACCGAGTCGATCCACAAACTGAGGTGGCACAAAAACAAGCCAAACCAAACTAGGGCTAACTCGGCTCGGCCCCGATCGTTGCCCATGGCTGTCTCAGATCCAGTTTCCCACAACCGTTAGGCAGAAATCTTTGCTCTATTTTCTTCTCCTGTTGACGCGTTTTCAGCTAGCAGCTGTGATTGGAATCTTTGGCAAATATCTACGATCTATCATCTTTGGTGCATTGCATTTCTAATCATCATCTGCAAACAATGCGTCTCCGGTCATCATTTGCGTCTCCATCCATTTCGGTACCACATCTTGAAGACACTGTAGATGTAAAGGGTTTTCTTTCCCTCGGTTTTGAAATCACTCCTCTGAGTCAATAATAGCATCTGTGTTGAGGTTAATTTGATTTCTGTCTATCAAATAGCCCATCATTCTGTACGGTACTGCGAGCATCTTCCTTTACACCATGAAAACGTGACATGTCTTGCGGCCAATGCAATTGGTGTAAAATTTTGGTCATCTCGCAATGACCTACAGTGAGATCATTTGGATTCATGGTCTTCTTTCAAATTTTAGAATTGACCTCTCTACTCTTATGTTTCATGAAAGGACAATAGCCTGACACTCTTTTCTAGTACACAAACTGTTATTGGTTAATCCCCAACATTAGTTTGGGGGGGGGGGGGGGGGGTGGTAGTTAGGTTCTCTTCATTACTAAGTTACTTCATTGCTAAGTCACTTTATTACTAAGTTACTTCATTACTAAATCTAAGTTACTTCATTGCTAAGATATTTCATTACTAAGTTGTATACCTCTATAATAACTCATTTGGGACTATATCAATATATAAAAAAAAAACTCAAGAAGAATTCTCCATCATCTATAACATTTTCATGTTCTATAACAAGTAACTTATGATCCAAACAACCCCCTAGCAATGTATTTTGATACGGATGCACAATGCAAAAGGTCCCCCTACCTATTTTATTGGAAGATTTTTTTTTTAAAAAAAAAAAGAAGAACATTGCATTATATTGCCAACCAAAAGAGGTAAAAACCCAATCACCTAATGCATCCTAAACAATATGTTAGCCATGTCCACTGGTCCAGCCACATGGATGCTTTTAAAAACTTGAAAAGACTCAACCCAGCTTGCACAAGTAATGCAGATTTAAACATATTTCATCAAGACTCTAGAAAGACCCGGATTGGCCAAAACTGTGTTTAGAGAATTAAGACCAAGGAAAAAAAAACTAAACAACACTCAACAAACTCATAAAAAACTTGATAAATTCCAAAAATCTTGATTTGCTCTCCAAAACCTGACAATAATTTCATGTATTGTATTTTAAATATTAAACATAATCAGCAAAATCAGAAGATGATTGCTTCTTAGATTGATTTTTGTTTATGAACAATTATTGAAGATGAATGTAATCGAATAATGTTATCATGGCATGACAATATGATCATTCATGATATCTTTACCTTCGACTTGGGGTTCGGGGCCTTGCCTTGTTGGTAGACTCTGCGGATTTTCAACAGAGGGTCTTGGTTTCGAAACGTAAAAATAAAAAAATAATAATAAATAAATAAATCTTTACCTTTGAGAACTTTATTTTAAATAATTATCTTGTGGTGAATGTTGGTGTGATTGCTATAACTCATGCTCGAGTGACACCCACAACTCGGTGACTGGGTCAAGTGTGTTCGTGTGTAGAAAACTTTGGGAATTATTTAAAAAGTTGCATACATGGCATCTAAGTAATTCAAATGTAACCGTCTAAATAATGGGTGCCAGTTTATTTGATTATCTGACTATCAGGTTGGTGGACATTTAGTTAACGTGAAAGATATCCAATGGTCCAATTGGTGGACTTGCACATGCACATGTGCACGTACACCCCAACATGTATTAGAAATACATAACAATAGTGGGTTGTTAGACATAGATTCTTTTGCTACCCACATGCATGCATAACTTTTTCTTTTCTTTTCTTTTTTGTAAGGCAAGGGTTTCCATCAGGTAGATGGTAGATAACCCAATTAATGCTGAACTCTTTCACAAGTTTTCAATCTTTTAGCTGATTATGCATAAGCGAATCGACACATTGGAATACATGTAAGGGTGGCAATGGGTCGGGCTTGGGTTGGGTCAATTGACTCAAGCCTGACCCATTTACTAAATGGTCTAAAAATTCTGCCCCAAATCGACCCCCCTATGAACCACTATCCAAAGATCCAACCTATCTCAATGAAAATTTGCTGAGCTCGACCGCACCCAACCCAGAACATTGAATTTTAACGCCGGTCAACCCAATCCAAGTTCAGCAATACAACATGGGGCTAAAGGTACGCCTTGCGCATGATATTTATAAATTCTTGTTCCTTCTATTAATTATTGAAAGAACAAGCAACGTAAGATGAGAAATTAAAATCTATGCAATTCATCAATTTCTATTGTCCAACCGATCGATGTCCCTACCTAGAAATATCAATTACTAAGTGATCCACTGATCAAACAATTCTAATTAGGATATGTCTAAAAAATTGTTTACAAAACCTTTTGGTTGCACCATATTGTATGTGCCCTACACGAAACCTAAACTAAGGAATAGCTATTATTGTAATTTGATGATTCACTTAAAGTGGGATTAATTTAAGGAACATTATGATGATTTGTATCAATTATTTTGCTCAACTACCGATGAAATTGTCTCCCCATCAAGAATGACTGGCATGGGAAGGGCAGTCTATCCTTATTCTTCCCCAAACACAAACTTTTTAAGTTGTGAACTAAAGTCATCCAGATGGCTTGTGCTATCAGGACTGGCTCTAAACTTTATCATTTGGGAGCTTTGGTTGGATCAAAATGCTGCCAGATTTGAAGGCAGACCTTATCGGTGGCCTGGTGATTTTCAAGGTCACTTGTTAGCTGAGGGAAGTGTGAAACCGGCTGACAAAAACTGACAGAAACTCTCTGTCCGAAACTTCATTGCTGCAGATTTTAGGTCTAAACCCAAACCTTCTGGAGGTAGACAAAAACTGTCAAATCATCAGCTGGAAAAAAACGAAAAATGTTTGGCCTAAATTGAATGTGGATGGTTCATCTAGGGGAAACCCGGGCAAAGGTGGAGGCCGGGGTGTTTGTAGAGACCACCTAGGTCACATCATATTTGCTTTCCACAAAAATTACGGGTGGGTAATCCAACAGTGTAGCAGAAGCTCAGGCAATACTTGATGGGCTGGAGATTTTTGGAGAGATTGGGTTGTCTAAAATTTTAGTGGAGACCGACTATCGCATTATGGCAGACACGGTGTCGAATCCCCGATCAGCCCCTTGCTTATGGAACATATGGCATAGAGTAGGGATCATCAGAGTAAGAAAGTCTCCCTCAACCTTATCTTTGCCCAGACTTTTAGGGTGAGTAATTGAGGAGCAGATAGCCTAACAAAAATGACTAGTGAGGGTTGTCCCAACAAAATCTATTGATGTTGAATTGAGCTTCCTAGAAACATTAGGGGCCCGTTTCGATACTACCAAATAAGTTACTTTGTTTACTTACAGCAGTAAATAAGTAACTTATTTCAGATAAGTAAGTTTGGTTTAAGATCAGTAATAAGTAACTTTTTTACTTAAAAGTACGTAATCACTTCAGCTAATTTTTTTAACTTTTTAGCTTTTTTGGAGAGATGAAAGAGAGGAAAAGTTGATAAGTGTGTTGTTTACCAAACATACTTATTTTCTTAATAAGGAGAAACTAAGATAAGTTACTTGTGGCATAAATAACTTATCTTAACCAACTTACGATCCAAATGGGCCCTAGGGGAGCCGGGTCTTAGAACATTAAGGGAAAAAAAAAAAGAAGAAGGGAAGTAATTAGGGTGATGGTCTATCTCCAAGATGAATGTGAGCTCAATCGTCCCTCATTTTTTGTTTTGGGTAGGATTTTGTATTAGGGCTTGGACTTGTATTTTTATTTTTATTTTTGGGTTCTTGCCTGAATGTCTTTTCATGTCTGTTGATAGTTTTTCAGCAATAAAATTCTTTTTCCTTCGGAAAAAAAAAAAAAAAAGTTGTGCACTAAAGCAGTTTTCACTACATTTCTAAAATCTGGCATCCTAAACTCTATTAGAGTTACATGAAAGATGTGTTGCAGATTTAGAGTAGATTTAAATAGGACGAACTTAAGGTTTAATGGCCTGGAATAAGGCTCTGATACCATATTAGACTGAGAGAATAGAGGAAACATTTCTATGTATGATATTCACTAATCCCATTCAGGGTAAGTGTATAAGAGTTATGAGGTTGAGATATGTCGGGATAAATTCTAGTCTTGACGAGATCCTAGTCCCAATAATACATATTGCTGAGGTTGGGTGAGGTCGGACCACAGCCTCCCCTACTTACATGTGTAGTTTAAGGATAACCATTGGATCCAGAGGCATGTTTATATAGGATTTATTGTAGATTGAGGATATCCCAAACAAAATTCTTAAATTGAGCTTACTTCAAACCTTTGATCACTTAACTCTTCTTCTTAATGTATAAGTTGCATAAGGCCAATGTTAGGCTTAGGTGACCTCTTGAGCCTGTTTAGGGCAAGGCTCGAAAAACTCAACCCAACTGGCACAAGTAACGTAGACTCAAACATATTTCATAAAGGCTAGAAAAAACCCAAATCGGTCAAAATTTTGTTTGGAGAATTAAGACCATGGAAAAAAGATCTAATGGCCTATTTGGTACAT
This sequence comes from Liriodendron chinense, assembly GCA_003013855.2. Lineage (NCBI taxonomy): Eukaryota > Viridiplantae > Streptophyta > Magnoliopsida > Magnoliales > Magnoliaceae > Liriodendron > Liriodendron chinense. Next base: position 369,992 of record ML058504.1, read on the forward strand.
GAAATTGTGGTATTAAACTGCATTTGGTGGGTTATAAATTCTATTTGACATTTGGAAACTATAAGGATGATTGGATTAATCTAGGTATTATATCATTGAGTCCCGATAAGATATATGGCGGGATTTTTGATAAATTTTGAAATGCACTAGATCTATGGGCTCATGTTGGTGCATGTGTTTTATCCACGCTATCCATCCATATGCACCCTTTACACGTGACAACCAAGTTGCATTTGCATACTGGTGACGGACATCAGTTATGAAATCTAGTTCATTTATTACAATTCTATAGTCCACCAAATGTATTTTTTATTTAATATAATGATTTTCCCGAAGAAAGGCTTTGATCCAAAGCTTGGGATTAAACGATCAAAATACCATATAATTTCTAGATATATAATCACAATCGGGTTAATTCCACCTAATATAATTCAATACCACGTGGGTTCCAAACATGCCCTAAATAAGATTCAACAAACTCACAAAAAACACATTAAACCCCAAAAAAGCCTTGATTGGCTCGCCAAAAACTGCATTAATTTCATGCATTGTATTTTAAACATTAAACATCAGCAAAAAAAAAAACTAACTCGATTGGGTTAATTAATTGACTCAACTCAAATATGTACGTTAAAGTTTTGGGATTTTTAACTACAGCCACAAGTGTAAATTGAATATGGACCTTCTATTAGATCCATCCATCATCTGGATGAACATTGCCCATCCGATGATCGAACTAGCTCATTTTTCGACAGATCTTGAATCCGCATGATGAACGGCCTGGATCTTGTAGATTGAACCGCACCGGCCCGGCATAAGTCTGGCCCACATACATCCATGCATAAATAAACAATCTATATGACAACCCATATGTGTGTCTATGCATAGTGACATGCTTTCATGGATACATGCACAATGAACACATCCATGCATACATTTTTGAACTCATCATGCACATACATATGCATGCATGCATAGCAATTCCTATATATATGCATGGAATGCATGGTAGAGGAAAGGAGGGGCAAAACCCATGTGTGGACTGAGTCTTAAAGATGGACCACCAACCACTCCAAATGGCAATATTTAGTCCATTTCGGTTACCAACCAATTCACAAGTTCATGAATTAATACTCTGTCAGTGTATGATAGTTCATAGGCATGCACTTAAAATTGTAAATCTATCATAGGTTATCAAATCAAACCACCTTATTCATGTACCGCAAGTTACGCTGAATGATGTGCTCTAATTGCGTAATTTTCGATCCATCTAATGAACGGTTGAGATGAAGAAGAACCGACGTACCCAATTCAACAAACAAATGTTCATTGATAATAATTTTGGATCCTTCGATCAATTCCATTTTGGAGTTTAAGATCTATCTAAAGTGGGTCCCACTATCTAGATGGCTAGATTTGAGTTACATGTGTGTTAAGTCTACGGCCTCAAGGACGCACGTACATGAAGCATCTATCTCTGCAGAGTATCAAATAACTCATGATGCAAGCAAACACAGAGAGAGAGAGAGGTTGGTTAGTTTCCACCACCCCTGTTAGAGCCCTGCCCATGCTCACGTAGACATACGTGCTAACAAGAAACACGTGTGAGAGATCAAATCTTTCTATCAGGTTGACCACATAGTTTAGATCGTGTATTGTAAAAATCAGGATATTTTACTTCTTAATTGGGCCACAATATGCAAAACAAACGAATGGCTATTAAAAATGTTTTAACCGTTGGTTTGTTTACTCTATACATTGTGGCCCAATCGACGGTTGAAAATGTGTCATTTTATAACAATAAGATCTAATCGTTAACCTGAACCATATGGAAAGCTCAGATCTTGCACGCGTGCCTACTTGTAGACGGGGACGGCTCCAGAGCATGTGGAATCTGCATAGACAGGGCATGCACGTTTGCATGATACGAGTCGGACGGAAGCGATAATATCCTATCCATCTAGTTGGATAGAAACCATCCATACGATCCATCCTTTATGCACAGTGTAGCTAATCCAACCGTCCAATTGAGGACCCGCTGTGGTTGGTTAACGACTCAGACAAATTAAGTTGATCGTGGTTACCTAACCATCAATTGACAATTTTCTTAACCCTAAACATCAATTGTCCATTCTGCCAAGGGTTGTAAAGTCACCATGATAGGGAAATCCTAACCGTTGATTTGGTCATTTTCTTTTAACCGTCCACTTGCTAGTAGCGAATTGGCTGGATGACGTTGCCTCAGCTGACATCTCTAAGATCTTCAACTTAGAATGATTGACCAGAGGGCCTGATGTGGTGTGCCGTTTACCATATGATTAATGAATTTGAATTGCGTCCTCCCCTTGCTTGAACGATAATCCGTCTAGGCAGGGCTTCTGTGGGCCCATCGTGATGGAGACGGTTTGGACAGTGACACGAAACACCAACCAGCTAGCTGGTGTCAAAGCTTTGGGGGCCCCACAATCATGTATTTGTTTTATCCACGATTGTCTATCATTTTGTCAGCTAATTTTAGGGCATGAGCCCAAAAATGAGGTGAATCAGGGGAACACACCACCGGAAACAGGGCGCGAGTTGGGTGAGAACCCGGAACCAGCGAGGTAGGTGGCACCCTGACTGTAGGAGCCCACCTAGATGTATAAATTGTATATCCATGCCGTCCATCTGCTTTTCCAGATTATTTTAGGCCATAGTACCAAAACTGAAGTAGATGAAAATTTCAAGTGGACCACACCATAAGAAACAGTGGTTAATAGCCATTAAAAACCTTTTGTGGGCCACAAAATTTTCTATCAACCTGATATTTGTTTTCTCCTTTCATCCGGATCTGTGTGATCTTACCAACAAACTGGATGCTCAATAAACATTACCATGGACGCCAAGAGGTTTTTAATGGTAGGTGTTCAACAAGCATTGTTTCCCTGTGGTATGGTCCACCTGAAATTTTCATCTACTTCATTTTTGAGATAGTAGCATAAAATAAACTAGAGAAACAAATGGATGACATGAATATACAACGAATGCATTTAGGTGGGCCCTAGGCTCAGGGTCTCACCCACATCCTTGGTTTTGGGTTGCAATCAAGTTGGCTCAAACAAAGGGGATTGGATGTTTATAGTTGAAAACTTTTTGAAGGCTGTTGAAATTTTGAATCAAGCTAATATTTGTGTGTTCCCTTAGTCTAAGTTTGTGTCAATAGGTTGGACAACAAATAAACACTATAATGGGCCCAAGGAAGTTTTTAATGGTGCACGTTCAATCCCCATTATTTTCCTATAAGGTGGTCCATCCTAGATTTAGATTTGCCTCACAATTTTTTTATTTATGTCCTGAAATGAGCTGGAAAAATGGATGGACAAGCATGGATAAAACACATATATCATGGTGGGGTCCATGGAGCTTTAACACCATCTAGCTAATGGTGTTGGAGTCACTAGCCAAACCCATTCTAATGTGATGTTTATATTTCATCCACCTCGGTGTATGGAATTTATCCAGGTTGTCTATATGTTTTTACAAAATCATTAGAGTATGAGCTAAAAATGAGGCAAAACTAAAGCTAAGGTGAATCAGACAATCACCCGTGAAACCTTCCTAAGGGCTAGCATATGATTATTAGCCATCCAACCTATTTATATCATCATATAAACCTTGATGGTGGAGGAAAAACGCAAATATTAGCTCACTCCAAAACTTTTGGAGCTCCTAATAAGCTTATAATGGTGTGCGTACCCCAGCTAGAAGACGCTTAGGTGTTTCAACAGCAGGTCTCCAATTGGAAATGCCAAGCAAATACACTAACCTCACCGGTTGGTTGGGAGCATCGTGTGACTAATCATGTGGGTAGGTTGTGTAGCTAACAGGTGGGTGCTTTGCATGACTAACCAAAAAGAAAAAAGAAAAAATCCTCAGTGTGGCCCACTTGAGCCTTGGATTTGCCCATTTTCAAGTTCACGTACCCCAATTGCCTATTTTCAAGTTCACATGCCTCAAAATGATTGGGAAAATGGGTGGGTAGATGGATGGCATGGATAAAACCCATACATCACTATGGGCCACTTGGAGCCCTGCATAACTGGATAATCTTTTAATTGGGCCAGGACGCAACCTGCATCCACATAAATGGTTTAAGTGAATCCAACTAGTTTAAGGGCCTCTTTGGATTACCAATTATCACAGTAATGGAAGAAGGGTCATATTCCACTGCCAAAACAAGTACTAGAATCTTAAATGAGAGGTAGATGAAAGAAATTCGTAGTTATTGCCCTTTCTCATGTGAAAATCTCAAATCCAAATGACTAAGTATACATAGATGTGATTATTTGATATTAAAATAATAAAAATTAATATTATTAATTATTTTTATTGCAGTTAAACCAAACACGAAAATGAACGGTCAAATGTAGATTTAATACATCAACGGCAAACATTCAATGGAAATAGGCTAAAATTTCCAGGATTTTTAGGCCAGGCCCCTTGCTCCCATGTGCCCATGCATGAACGGTCTAGATCTCCAACCATAGGCCTCACATGTGTGGAATTCCGCGCCGTACTGAAGGATTGATTCCTGGAAGACCTTGAGCCTGTAATTCCTCTTTACCACTGTTTATTGCACGGACGGCCTACAAAAGCTGCGAAAATGTTCTCATCCAGTGGAAACTGGTGGCCCATTGTAGAATGCTGTTTTGTCGCCCGTTAGGCAGCCGGCACCCACAAACGCAGCCAACTTTACTCAATCCAGACCGTCCAAATCATTGGGTCCCACTGTGGCTGGACGTTGGCAGAAAATCACACCAAGTGAACAATCATACATCCTACATTGATGGCCACCAATTGGAAGGTTACCACTGCTCCATTTGTGTGATTTCTGGGTTTTTCTCTCCATCCACAGGTGGCCCACAGTCTTGAATGGCTAGGATTGACATCATGCTGCAAGGAGGGAATGGCAGGCCCAATATGCACCGTTCCAAAAATAGGGAGTCCACTATTTTACGTGTTACTCTATCTTTTCTATAATCATCAATATTGGATGGCTAGGATTTCTTGACCTGTGTATTTCAGTAAATACGACCCATCCACAACGTGAATCGCGATACCTGGATAGCTGTACATCAGTGCCCCACAGGAGGAAAATGAGTCACCACCATGTTAAAAAAAAAAACGGTGATTAACCAGTACAGAAGCCTTCCCAATGCAGGAGGAGAGTACGGACGGTTTATATCCATATACGACGGACGCAGTACATCCTGATGAGGGTTCTTAATTAAAATGGTCCCCAAGTATGCTTAAAAGAAGGTGCTTACACCATAATTGGAGTCCATTATTTTTAGCCTTTTAGGTACTTTTTGACTTTTCAAAAAACGAAAATGCTCCTCTACCTTCCATGTGCATCCTCTCTACATACAGAGTAACTAATTATAAAAGTCTAGAGGGCCTTTTCAAAAGGGGATTGTGGGCCCCACTAAATTAAGGATTGGAGTAACTCCTTAGTTGATTTGATTTATTCATTTCAATCGAACAGCCATGAACCTTTAGTAAAGTCATTTAATTTTCTTATGAAGTATCTATAACCTATATTGCATTAACGTTGTTAGCTAATTTCGGACTGTTTCCTTCGCTGTGGCCCATCTATTATGAGTTTTTCCCTCAAACTTAGGCCGATGCATGAAATTAAAATCCTGTTTCATGTGGATAGATTTAATCTATTACAAGATAATCCAATGAGCCCCACACAAGATGTGAGATGAGTCTAATAGATGGGTCTCTTGCATGGGAAGATCATTTGGTCTTTTCTTTCTCTTTATTGTTCGTTTTTTCATATGAGGAGACTATTTGGCCGTCAGGACCGTTGTCACCTCCGTGAGACCCACTCCAGCAAGCTTTTGGCGTACATCTGGCATCATTTCCTTCATTTCGTGGGATCAACAATCCGCATTGAGTATCAACGATCCATAGTAACTTTAGGACCACTTTTGGGATATCAAATGGTGTCCGAATGAGGTAATTCCAAAGCCATTTAAAAGTTCATCAAATTACATTTCTAATGAATATAAGATTATCAAAATTGGACATGTAACAAGGGAGTTATTACCATTTTCGTGGGGTTGGCAATCCACAATGAGTATTGGTGATCCACAGTGATCTTGGACCCATTTTTTTTACTATCAAATGGTATCCAAATGTGGTTTTGAAGTCACTTGAAAGTTCATCAAATTACATTTTCAACGAGTATATGATTATCAAAATTAAATATGCAACAAGGGAGTTATGACTATTTTCGTGGGACTGGCGATAGGGGTGTCAATGGGTCGGGCTAGGGCAAAAAAAATCAGAATGTTGAATAGGGCCAGCTCGATGGCTCAGCCCGAAACAATTAAAATCCGAGTCGAGACCTACCCTAGGCTCAACCCATTGACAACCCTAACCGACAATCTACAATGAGTATCGACGATCCACAGTGACTTTGGCCCCACTTTTGGGTTATCAAATGGTGTTCAAATGAGGTGATTCCAAAGTCATTTGAAAGTTCATCAAATTATCTTTTCAATGAATATAAGATCACCCAAATCAGACATGAAATGAAAGAGTTATGAGTATTTTTGTATGATAAAAAATCTTTAAAAAAATTACTTAAAAGCTCACCGAAATAAAGAAAACAACGCCAGATGTGTTGGGATTGGTACGCCTCTACTCTTCATGCATGAAGACCACCAACCTGGTCTATCACGATGGAGCAAGACAACAAGTTTCTGGAACATTTTTTGGGCCATCCGGCCGGTAGGGGGTCCGACCAGTCGGCAATTTCCTTTTTGGTCTGGGTTTCTTGTGCGGTTTTGCACAAGGAGTTTCTAATTTCGGTTTTCCCTATTTAAGGGGATGTAATCCGAGATTAGGGTTGCCGCCAATGGGCCAAGGGATTGAGAGGGTTCTAGGGTGAGATAAAGAGCTAAGAGGAAGCTTGGAGTTCTCTAGGTTGAGGGAAAGGGATGGGTTTGTCCTCCTCATGTGAGAATTAGCTTCGGGCAGCTTGTGATTTCTCTCGTGGGTTGTGATCAAAGGTTTTCTTCTGTAATCTCTTGTAACTTCTGATTCATAGTGGATTGGTGCCGCTTTGTGCCATGGTTTTTTACCCGCGAGGGGTTTTTCCACGTAAAAATTGGATTGCCTTCTTGTGTGTGATGATTTGCTTGTTGATTGCCATTGTGGTGTGTTCCTCGCCTGCTTTGATTGCTTCTACTGCGGGGCTCTTAACTCCAACAAGTGGTATCGAAGTTAAGGTTGGTAAGCGTTACGCTGATACCAACAAGTGGTATCAGAGCTAAAAGTTGAGAAGGAGGCAGAGAGAATATGAGGCGAGACATCAATGGCGTCTTCTAGCATGAGATTCGTTGTGGAGAAGGATTCCGTAAAAGAAAAACATGTAAAGCAATCGGTATCTATGAAAGAAGTAGAATTGAAGAAAGTGGATCGGTACGCCAATATCTCAATCAAGTTTGTCGACTGCGATCGGGTTTGATCGGGAGCACTATTCATGGTGGAGCTGTAGGATCGGCAGCGGGATCCATGGTTGCATGTGTGTGGTGTGCCGCAAGGGCCACATAAGTAAGCGGGTGGTGAATGTGAAAGGATGAAGTCGATAAGGCATAAGAAGTAGTGGAGCTATGATGACGACGAAGTAGAGATGAAGATGGTGCATGGTAAGGTGTTACATGAAGATTAGAGTCGTGGTGGAGTTTGTTGGGATTGGACGCCTCTACTCTTCACATATGAAGACCACCGACCGGTCGGTCACGATGGAGCAAGACAACAAGTTTCTAGAACGTTTTTTAGGCCATCCAGCCGGTGGGGGGGTTCAACCGGTCGGCAGTTTCCTTTTTTGTCTGGGTTTCTTGCCCGGTTTTGCACAAGAAGTATCTAATTTTGGTTTTCCCTATTTAAAGGGATGTTATTCAAAATTAGGGCCGCCAATGGGCCAAGGGATCGAGAGGGTTCTGGGGTAAGATAAAGAGGAGAAAGCTTGGAGTTTTCTAGGTTGAGGGAAATGGATGGGTTTATCCTCCTCATGTGAGATTTAGTTTCGGGTAGCTTAGGATTTCTCTTGTGGGCTGTGATACAAGTTTTCTTCTGTAATCTCTTGTAACTTCTGATTTATAGTGGATTGGTGTCGCTTTGTGCCGTGGTTTTTTACCCGCGATGGGTTTTTCCAGGTAAAAATAGGATTGCCTTCTTGTGTGTGATGATTTGCTTGTTGATTGCCATTGTGGTGTGTTCATCGCCTGCTTTAATTGCTTCTGCTGCGGGGCTCCTAACCTCAACAAGATGCACGCTGAAAGCTTGCCAGAGTGGGTCTTACGTAGGTCACAACGGTCGTAACAGCCAAATGGTCCCTTCTCGTGAAAAAAACAAAGAAGAAAGAGAGAGAAAAGGCCCAATGACCTTCCTGTGCAAGGGACCCGCCTATTGAACCAATCTCATGTCTTATGTGGGGGCCACTGGATCGTCTTATATCATATGCAAGCCCCATCCACATAAAAGGGAATTTAATTTCATGGCATCGGCCTAAGTTTGAGAGCAAAACTCACCACGGATGGACCACATCGATGTAAACAATCGAAAATACCACACAACGCTCATCCAGTTGTGGGCCATAGGCAACTCTATTTTTTAAAATGAACTTACTATGGGTTCATAGTTGTCTGATTAAAGTGAATGGATCAGATCAACAAAGGGATGGCCCAATCGTTGATTTAATGGGGCTCATGCCCCTTTGAAAATGTCTTCTCAACTTCCTCGAAAGCTACCGCTGTATGAGGGGACGACTTCTCGTGCAAGGGACCTACCTATTAAACTTATACTACATCTTATGTGGGCCCGCTAGATTCTCTTGTATTAAACCCATTCATTGGCTCTACTTTGAGGGTAAAATTCATCACAAATAAATCGTATAAAATAAAACAGTATGAAATTAATAAACAATGTTAATGCAATGTGGCTACATATAGCTTTAAAAAAAAAAAGAAAAGAAATGACTCTATTAGAGATTCACGATTGTCCAACTAAAGTGAATGGATCAAATTAATAGAGGTGTAACTCCAATCCTTGATTTAGTAGGGCCCACAATTCTCTTTTGAAAAGTTTATTTCAACTTCCGCTGTAAGGTACCTCTATGCGAGAGGATGGCTAGTAGAGGTCATTTTCACCTATTTGAAAAGCGAAAAAGTTCCCAAAGGATTAAAAAATAATGAATTCCAATTCTGGTGTCAACTACTTTACCGTGTCATACGGGAGGGTTATTTTAATTAAGACCCCCAATAAATAAACAGTTCATTTTCCTAATTAAATAAACACACTCACACCAAAGTGTGTCACGGCTCACTGAACCCACATGCTGAAAATCCGATGATCAGAACCGTCCATTTTGTGGAATTTATTCTACACCTAAAGAAAATTTTCAATGGCTAAAATTCAACTGTAAAGATCGAAAGCTAGGATTCTTTTTGAAGCCTCCATATAGGATAATATCTTATTTCTGGTAATAGCCAGAACAGGAACGGTTAAAATCATCTCCCCACTCAGCATGCGGTCCCTGTTGGCGCGACACATGACTGATTCTGAGTCGCGACAGAGGTAAAACAAAACTCATAAATAAATAAATAATAAAAATTAAAATTCTGCCCCAGCTTTCTGCTCATCATTCCTCCTCCTACTTTCCTTCTTTCTTTCTCTCTCCCTGTATCTCACTCCGAAATATTCTCTCTTTAAAAACCCTTGAATTCTTACGCCATTTCGAGAGATGAGATTTGTCTCTCTTCCGTCTTCATACCCGAAGACAGAGAGAGAGAGGTCGAATTTCTCCTGAAATTCTCGGAATTTGATTGTCATTTTTACGCAAAAAATCGCATTTTCTTCTTTTGTATGGAAGGCTCCTGATCAAAGATTGCATTTTCCGATCCCGCATTTGATTTTCATAGCTGAGTCTGGCTTTCTTTCCGAGAATTAGGGCTCCGATTCCCTCAGCTGGTCGAGACTTTTGGGGTTTTGATTCGATCGGTCATGTTGATTTAGGGTTCCCGATTCGAAGGTAATGTAAGGTCGGATGGTTTATTGATATTTATGGGGTTTGGAAGGTTTTGCTTTTTGGGGAAGGAGATGTGAGGGAATTTTTGGTGGATTGTTAAAGGAATTATATTCGATCTCGTTGGGGGAGATTTCTGGCTGTGATTGGATTGTTTGGCCGATTATTGAAGAAAGCAGCGGTTTTGTGGGGTTTCTGATTGATTGGGATGATCGGATTTTATGAATCTGAGGTACTGTGGCGGTGTTTGATCTGCCGTAAAAGAAATTTGGGGATTTTTTTTAGATAAAAGTTGGTGATGAATTGGTGAGGAGCATCAGGTTCCGAGGAAGAAATTTAGGGATTGTCATCTTCGTGATTTGGTTGGACCGCGTTCTCTTTTTAATTGGGTTTGATCATGGATCATGTCATTGGTGGAAAGTTTAAGCTTGGAAGGAAGATCGGGAGTGGATCTTTTGGCGAGCTTTATCTGGGTATGCTGTCATAATTACGATTTTTTCCTCTGCACTTTTTTTGTTTTGATGTTCTTTTTTTCTTTTTTCTCTTTGGAAGCTTTTCTTATATTTCTGTGCTTTGATTCGATTCAGGTGTTAATATACAAAATGGAGAGGAAGTTGCCATTAAGCTGGTTTGTCTTAAAACGTTCTCTTATGATGAAATTTACAATGTGCATTTGAAGATTTTGAAAATCTGAATTTTCGTGAATCAAGTTTGTTGAAAGTTTAAAAATTGGATGGTTAGGAGAATTGGTTTGTTGTTATTGTTAAAATAATTATGTTGTTCCTTTATTTTCTGCTGATGCTGGTTAGTCCTCGATTTTGCAAGAGCAATATGGAGTGAATTTGAAGAATTGCATCCGTTATATGTTTTTTATATGATCATGAAGTTAAGTGTCATCTTTGTGGATAAATATCTGCCCATTTTCATATCTTCTCTTTTGCATTCTGTATTTCGAACCTCTTCTCTCTCTCATAAAAGTATTTAAAAAAACTTTATCTTGACATGTAGTTTTGTATGCACAAAATCAGTTAATGGCCCGTATGGTGTCTGTTCGTCTAATTTTATAGTTCACAGTATCATTCTATGCATTACACATGAATCCTTTCTACTCCACTCTAGTGACTCAGGTCCTTACATGATTGCATCACAATCTTCTCCGCAATAGTTGTTTTGTCCAGCTCCACAGTTTGACCCTCCACATGCCAGAGATGCTTTCGTTAAAAATTAATCCATAACATTATTGAACGTTGAAATATTCATTTGAATGATTCTTTATCCATCAATTGGCCAGCGCATATTGTGTTTTCTGGCTTTTGATTCTTAGCAGCCATCTTGCATTGGGTGCATTGGGACCTATAAATATTTTGTGCTTTTTGTTTCAGCTTGCAAGATCTCTCAGCATCATCATCATCATGTCAGCCTTATACCATCTAATTGGGTTTGGCTAGCTTGCAAGATCTCTATTGCACTATTAAATTTGCAAAAGGTTTCCCTCCCATGTTCCAGTTTAGATAGGGCCTTCGGGTTTGAATAAGTTCCATCATACTACTAAAATACCTTGATCCATGAATGAAACAGTGAATGTCCCCTTTTGTTTTGTAAAGAAAGCACTCAACGTATATGCACACTTGTGTTTATTATCATTATTTTTCTTTATTTTTTATTTTTTATTTATTTGGCCTCCTCTGGTGGCTGTGCTTCTGTCTGTTTTTCCATGAAGTACATGCCTAGTATGTGTGTGTGTGCATGTGTGTGTGTGTGTGGGTCTGGTCTGGCATTTCTACAGGAATCCTTTTTAATCTTTATCTGAAATACTTGTTTGGTTATAATTCACAGGAACCTGTGAAGACTAAGCATCCTCAGCTTCACTATGAATCGAAATTGTACATGCTTCTCCAAGGAGGGAGTAAGTTTTACCTGCAAACGTATTTGATTTGTTTGATGAGCTGATCTTTGCATTTAATCTGATTTATACTTTTCAAATGAAGCTGGAATTCCCCATTTAAAATGGTTTGGAGTGGAGGGTGAGTACAACGTCATGGTCATTGACCTTCTTGGGCCAAGCTTGGAAGACTTGTTCAACTACTGCAATCGGAAGTTCACATTGAAGACAGTGCTGATGCTTGCAGATCAGTTAGTGAGTAAAGCAGACTCTTTTATTTCTGACAAAGATGAGAATTGCAAATGCTTCTGTTAGGCTGTCACAGAAGTAATAGAACCACATTGATACTTATATTTTTATCATCTTTTGATAGATTAACCGAGTTGAATATATGCACTCGAGGGGTTTTCTTCACCGTGATATAAAGCCGGACAACTTTCTCATGGGTTTAGGGCGTAGAGCCAATCAGGTATGTGTTATCCGTGCAATAATCCTCCTCCTCCATCTATCAATAGATGTTTGCATCATGATTTTTGAATAATGGGCAACTTTTGATTTCTTTGCTTAACTTATATAGCCTTCTAGAGTTTTTTTTTTTTATTTTTATTTTTTATGGTAGTTTTTTAAATTGCGTCGGATCGTCTAACACAACACCCTACGCTATAAGCGGAAGCTTGCTGGAGCTACTAGAATTATCGTTGTCCCTGGGGGGGGATGGGGGATTCAAACCTTTTTAAATCCTTTTCAAAAACTCTTGCCTTATTAAACTAATTAGTAGTTATAAACTGGTTTAAGCAAGAACACTTGGCTTCCAAGCTTAAGTGGGTCCAATCACATAGACTAGCAAATGATTAAGCAAATAAGCTCCTAGTCTAAACACATAGATTACCACAATATGTCTAATAGAGCAACTAATCTATGTGAGCAATATAGACTACAAATGATATAACTATCAAAGAAACTAGTCTATAGAGTGAAATTACAAGATGTGTATGAGAATCTACCTATCATGCATATCATACATTCCACTCAAGCATTTATATAATTAACGATTAAATAATCATGCTAGAATAACAATGTGCTCAAATTAATCCCAAACACAAGCATGTATAGTGGTTCGACTACTTGTCTACTCCACTCTCAGTTGTCATTCCCAACCTATGAGAACACTGAATTTCATTATAACAAAGGTTTTAAATCAGGTTCACCTGTCAACCTTTTATTGGAGGTTTTACACAGGTTGATGCGGACACAAGGTCATTCAAAGTGTACCAGCAAAGAAAGCGCAAACCACAAGTGTCGTCCTTGTGGTTAAGCGATCATTGAGGAGCTAAAGACCCTACGCACGTGATTGGGCACGTAGGATGGAAGACGCGTCCGACCGAAGGTCATTGGGCGCCCGACCTCCAATTACCGGGCGCCCGAAATTGCTGAAAATTTCGTCCAAACTCTTCTGTGGGTCGCCTGACCACCGCGCGAATCCAATTTTTTTCAATTTTATTTTATGAACTTTCAATTGTAGTTTAGTTTTTTATATGTTTCTTATTGCTTATTTAAGTGGGTTAAGTCCTAAACCCGAGGTTAATTGATTATTAATGAAAAGCAAACCTCTTGGGTGGCCTCTCTCCTCTCTCTCATGGTGCTTCTTCTCTTTCCTTAATCTTCTTCTTCTAACTTCTTCTTGTACCCTTCCAAATTCTTCAAGGTAATTATCTTTCTTCTTTCTAGTTCTAGTTTTACTAATCCTTCTTCAATTGAACTTGAGAATCGACCTAAACCTTAAATCTTCAAATTCTCAAATCCCTAATTCGAGAACTTCCTGATTCTTCGGACTAATGATCTTCATTAATCGATTGGGTACAGTCATGCAAGATCGGGAGGTCATATCCCTCGCCGGATCCAACCCTAGCTATACTTGAAACTCAAACTTCATGGTTGTGACGGTTGGCCCGATCCATTGCAAGCTTCTTGTGAATTTACTTAATTTATGATGAGTGATTCTGAATTTTAGATTATTTATTTCTTTTATTTTTTGCTATTTAATTATGTTCATGAGCATGCATCATAATTAGTGCATCCTACGTCAAATTTGGTATCAGAGAATAGGCTTGCATGGTTATGTTTAGATCGAGTTATCAAATTAGGATTTTGATTTTTAGGTCTGTTTTAGGATATTTTCAGATTTAGAAAGTTTCCAATTTTAGAAAGTTTCCTAATTTGGAGAATTTTCAGACTTAGAAAGTTTTCAATTTTAGAAAGTTTCCTAATTTGGAGAATTTCCATATTTAGAAAGTTTCCTAATTTGGAATTTTTTTCAGATTTGAGTCGTATCATTTAGAATTAATTAGTGTCAGTTCATTGTAGTTTAAATTCATCGCATTCATATTGTGAGTCGCCCAGTTCGTAGAGTCTCCCCGTAGTGAATGGAGTATAGGCGTTTGAGATCTTCAGGGCTATTAAGTGTCGTCGTGTGGCTGTTAAGACCCAATGGAAAGCCAAACTTTGATGAGTTGGCCTACTTTAATGGTCACATGGACCCACAAACATTCCTTGATTGGCGTGAAGACTTGGACTATTTTTTTTATTGGTATGATATGTCGAATTACCGTCGAGTGAGGTTTGCCAAGTGGAAATTGGAGGTGCAAGCCAAGTCGTTGTGGACAGATTTGGAGCGACGAATTGATAGAGTTGGGAGAGCCTCGATCTCACAATGGGACGAGATGAAAGAGCGTTTGAAAGAAAAATATATTCCCATCTCTTATCGTCAAAAGCCCCACATTCCTGTCCAAACACAGAACCAATATGGTCCCCTCCTTGTAAAGTGGTCCAACCTATCATTAAGGAAATCCCGACTTATGAACAATTTGAGTGTGTAAACCAATTATATTTCCTTGGAAGCGAGATAATACCTTGGTGAATGGCCAGTTGGAAAAATCCAATCAGGTTATTTATGAAGTGGAAGAGTACGTGCCTAACGTCAGTAGTGAGGAAATGGAAGAAATTGAGGCATCGCTCATCATCGTTGAGGATGGTGAAGTGTGTGCTAGTGATGAAAAGGTCGAAGAAATTAAGACCGCACCACTTCCAGATGTCATGCGTGACTTAAGTAATGTAGAGTCCCAATCTAAGTCTCTTACCATAATGCACACGAATGAATTTGAAAAGGAGACTAGTGAGCATATGATGATAGACACCTACATGACTTGTGATATCCCACCAAATGATTTATGAGATAAATTTTCACCCAAATGGGACATTCAACACACAATCGATCTTGTCACTGGATCAATCCTGTCAAGCGTTCCTCCATACCAGGTGAACCCCACAGAAAATATAGAAATGCAGCGTCAATTTGATAAACTTCTTAGGGAAGAATTCAATAAGGAAAGTTTGAGTTGGAGTTTTGTTTTGTATGCCATGCCTGCCCTTTTCACATTAAAAAACAATGGCATATGTCGCACATGTGGGCATATCCTGGCCGTCCACAGAGCCTCAGTCTAGTGTTACGCCACCTTGCGGCGTATTCACTTCATGGTGGATATGATGGCCAGAATCCTTATTCCGCATCTTGATGACATTTTAGACATAATGGCTGATGCCAAGATCTGTTCAAGGCTTGGTTCTAACAGTGTGTGCTCTCAAGTGTTGGAGTACCTGAACATCATCTTTGTTTATAATACTTATAATAAGGAATTATGTGTCACCCATGAGAAGTGTCCTTTTGTTTCAGTTTTCCAAGTTCTAGGTCATAAGATTGTTTCTTTCCATAAGATTGTTTACTTTTAGTGCATTGATTTTTTAGAGCGTCCTTTAGTGTCACCCATGTCTGTAATCCTAACGGTCTTCAAAGTCGGCCGATGCATTTGCATGACACATTCATGAATTGCATACACATATTAGACAACGGATCAATAAGAGCAATGATAGTTATAAATTTTCAGCTGACTCTTATCGTAGATTACAAGATTTTCAGAAAGGAGACTATGTAATGGTGAGTATAAGGCCTGAGCGGTTCTCACAGGGTTCCGCTAAGAAATTACAAGCGTGTAGTGCTGGACCATTCAAGATATTGCAGAAAATTGGGTCCAACGCGTACCGAATTGACCTTCCACCTGAAATGGGCATTAATCCAACTTTTAATGTGGAAGATCGAGTCCGTTTCCACCTTCCCATCGTTGATCCATCATCTCTCTCATTGCCTTTTTCTGATTTTACTTCACAATTCCTTCCACCCCTTCCTCCACCTATTGTCCATAAAGAAGAAATTGAGGAAATCTTGGATGAGGAGATAATATCTACGAGAGACGGAGGTTTCCAGAGATACTTAGTTAAATGGAAGAATAAACCACCGTTATAGTCTACGTGGTTGACTGAAGACGAGTTGCAGAGCGTTGATCCAGACTTTCTAGAGCGTCACAAGAGCTTTAACTCGTCGAAGTCGAGTTTTTCTCACCCGGGAGGAATTGATGCGGACACAAGGTCATTCAAAGTGTACCAGCGAAGAAAGCGCAAACTACAAGTGTCGTCCTTGTGGTTAAGCGATCATTGAGGAGTTGAAGAACGTAGGATGGAAGACGCGTCCGACTAAAGGTCATCGGGCGCCCGACCTCTAGTTACCGGGAGCCCGAAATTGCTGAAAATTTCGTCCAAACTCTCTGGACGTTTTTGGCTTCTGTCGGGCGCCCGACCACCACGAGAATCCATTTTTTTTTTTTTACGAACTTTGAAGGGTATTTTAGTCTTTTATATGTTTCTTATTGCTTATTTAAGTGGGCTAAGCCCTAAACTCGAGATTAGTTAATTATTAATGAAAAGCAAACTTCTTTGGTGGCCTCTCTCTTCTCTCTCTCATGGTGCTTCTTCTCTTTCCTTGATCTTCTTCTTCTAACTTCTTCTTGTGCCCCTCCAAATTCTTCAAGGTAATTATCTTTCTTCTTTCTAGTTCTAGTTTTACTAATGCTTCTTCAATCGAACTTTGAGAATCGATCTAAATCCTAAATCTTCAAATTCTCAAATCCCTAATCTGAGAACTTCCTGATTCTTCGGACTAGTGATCTTCATTGATCGATTGGGTATGGCCATGCAAGATCGGGAGGTCATATCCCTCGCCGGATCCAACCCTAGCTATAATTTGATTCTCCTATTCAACTACTTCAACCATTTCCAAACACCCTATATCATTCTCAAGACATATGATGGTTCGATCATCTATGGACAATTCCTCGTCCGTTGCCCCTTACAATGGGTTTCAAAGATACAAATCCTTCCTTTTTATTGGGCCACAAACCAACCTAAGTAAATCCATGAATTCGATTTGATTATTCCTTCCTATTCTTTATAACCATCTGTAGAATGTCCAATATTTTTTACATCTTCTATGTGAAAATGTCCAATTCTCATAAGATCTTCCTGACTATTACTCAGAAGGTCCAATAATGTATGTATATTGGACCTTTTGAGACAATTATAGGTCCTGGGAGGCAATTCTGATTGGTCAATAAAAATACATTTCAGTGCAATTCCTTTTTTGTTTTTCAAAAATCAAACTTCGTGGTTGTGATGGTTGGCCCGATCCATTGCAAGCTCCTTGTGAATTTTCTTAATTTATGATGAGTGATTCTGAATTTTAGATTATTTATTTCTTTTATTTTCCGCTGTTTAATTATGTTCATGAGCATGCATCATAATTAGGGCATCCTACGTCACAGGTTCACCTCTCAACCTGAATGGAGATTTTCCAGGTTCATCTCTCAACCTAGGTGTTTAAACCAATTCTACCCAACCGAGGTGTTTAACGGGTTCCACCTAACCCAGGAGTTTGAAGGTTCCTCCCAACTCTTCGGTTCCAATCCAAGAACTTGCAATGGTTTCTCAGGATAACCAATAACTTACACGTACACACTCGTGTCAGTGGCTCCCCTTGGAGACTTGGTCGAGTTTGATTCCAAACTCTTACACTCGATCCTCTATAAGGAAAGAGTGCAAGCCCGACCCTTACAATTGAGACTTGTCGGATTGAGCCCATTTCGTAGCGTCGCTTGGGTTGCTTGATCTCCACTATCACGTGCTTCAATTAACTCCCCTTTGCTCCCCTGATCTTATTGCCGATGCTCTGCCAAGGCCTCAACTCCAACGATCAGCTACCTTGCATTTGATGCTTCAAAGACATGCCCAAGGTGCTAGGAGATAGGTTGAATCCTTTACAAATGGTTGTGTGTTGCAAGCCTAGAAGTATTCACCTATTTGGATCCCTAGAGAGGTTTGGACAAAGGATATACTTATGGTGTAGGTGTTTAAAATATCTAGAGATCAAGAGAGAGCAAGTTCATTTTCATTTAAGCTATTGAATGCTTCAACTTGTAATAAACCGCAAGGAAGATGACTTAGGTATGGATAGGATTAGAGCCTAATGATACGGGCAATGAGTGTGGCTTCTAATGCACTAAATTCTCTCTTGAGCCCTCAAACCGCACCCCGTCTTTATATAGAAAAAGCTCCAATGGTTGAAAAAAGACAACCACCGGCTAACCGTCGACTAGTCGCATTCGACGGGCGCTCGGTCGCAAATGAGCAACGACTGGTCAATTTGAACCAGGGACTGAGGTTTCATTGTTGTCCCATTTTTGGCTCTTGTGACCGGTCTCACCAAGGCTGGCGACCAATCGCACGATCCAGTCGACCAGTCGCAATAGACCAGCCATCGACCGAATTTAGGCCTGGTATCCTGCATGTTGCTGACCCATTTTGGCCTCTAGCGACTGGTCACACGACATTGTCGACCGGTCTCTAACTAGTCGCCAGACACATGAAATCTGTTGTTTGGTCTGTATTTTTACAGCAGTTCATAGACCTCTTAGGCTTTCATTTGGGTGATCTTTTAGGACACCTAAGGTGATTCTAAGATGACTAAAAGTATACTTATTGGGTCAAGTCATCTAGAGGTTTGTGTTTGGTTTAGGTTCAAGGGTTTTGGCTCACCAAGGTATCTCTGATTTACCTGTTTCTTTTTCCTTGATACAGTTGTCGTCTTGTATCTTTGGTCTTCATCTTATTTGGGCTCAACCAACACCTAGACACATGGACCTACGTAATCAACAAATAAGGTGCACTAGTATGCCGCAGAAAAGTGCACTAATTGTTTTCATGAGTTGTTACACGCTTTTTCTACCAATTGTTGGAGATAAAGTGCATGAAAATGATAATGTTTAGGTTTTGTAGAGTAGTCTACATATGGATTGGCTTCCATGGGACCTTGTTTTCTGTAGATTTTCTTAAATAGAGTAGGAGCCAATTATGTGTTTTGAAGTCCACTTGTCGATCAAAGAGTTATTGGAATTCATATCTTCCCATAATCATATTAATGATTTCATTATTGTATGGTCCAGGGTGTGTGTAATGCCTCCTTTTAGCTGTTGGAATTTGGACATTGTAGGATCTATTAGGGCCTGTTTAGTTACCTGTAAATGCATGTAACCGGTGGTAAAGAAGTAATTTGTAATCATGACTTGCTTTGGTATTTTCTATGAGTAAAGACATTGACAGATAATGTTCTTAAAAAGAGAGCTTGACTGCCTCACCTAAACTCTATGGACCCCACCATGATGTGTGTGTTTCATCCATGCCATCAAGGCATGAACCAAAAAATGAGGCAGATCCAAAATTGCTGTAGCCCCCAAGAAGTTTTCAATGTTAGACGTTCAATCTCCATTGTTTTCTGTGGTGTGGTCCGCTTGAGCTTTGGATCTGCCTCATCTTTGGGTTCATGCCCTAAAATGATCTGAAAAAAATAAAAGGACGGCGTGGATGAAACACACACATTATGGTGGGGCCCATCCGTTAAAGGTTGAGATTTGCTCGATTTCTGAGGTGAAATTCAGACTTTAAAGCTAACAGCGGACGATATAATTACTAATTTACCACTGTTTGGCATGCATTTACAGCTAACCAAACAGGCCCTTAATATCTTTTAATAAAACTAAGGTGGGATGGGATAGTAATCCAAATATTGTGCATAGATACTTAAATGTAGAATTATAATTTTTTTGAATGGACAGATTAACCTGCATTGGGTGGATTGTTGAGATTATACTCATCTTTGGCCTTGGGAATGGTGGCACTAGGCATGTTTGTGTTTATGCTAAAGGCATTCAATGGTTGATCATTTCATAAATGTAGCAGCTCTCAGACTGGCTTAAGGCAAGTAGTGCAGATATTTAAGTCTCAAGATGCCACAACACAAATCTAGCACCCTTTGGAATATTCTATTTTTACATTCTTTTAGTTGTTCATTTTAATGATTATTTTTATTAAATATTTAGAGGCATGTTTTGCACACCTCTGTTGGTCTTTTAGGCTTATGCCTTGCCTCACAGGGCCCACTGTCCACTCCCCTTAACTCGGGCTTTTGAATTTTTACCATTACTTAAACATTGATACCATTGCTATTAAAAGAAATTATTTTTGTTTTGAATAATGCTACAACCTGTGGAGTTCCAATGCATTGAAATGCATATCAACGACCATAGCTCATTGTTCTATAGGAAAAGCTAGCAGGTGTCATTGTCTTTTAAGCCATTCAGTCTGTGTACTAAACAAATTTTTTTTAAGGTAATAAGTCTATTTTATTGAAAGGTTTCTGGACAAATATCAATGCAACAAATAATACAAAAGATTGCATCCTAAATGGTAACCCAAAATCACAGCCCAAATCTGGATGAAACATCAAAGACATTGACGTGCTTAACCCCAAATACCCATTTTATGAGGTCCCCCCCCCCCCCCCCCCCCCCACCAATTTCAAAATATGCATCGTGGCTTAATATCATCCAAGCTTCTTTGTTTTTTTAAAAGGTCCAACCGGTTGGGGACTATAAGTTGTGGTCCACCAGTGGACAAGTTCCAACATTTTATATGTGTGAAAATTCCACTCCATCCAATAGGTTTGTCTCATCACAAGGATCACTTTTTGCACAATTCAGGCATATCCACTTATCAAGTGGACCACACTTGTATTATTGTTATTTATCAATGGGTAAATTTTTTTGTCCATGGGATGGCCCACCTAATGAGTAGATATGAATTATTTTTGCACCAGGGGCCCTCATTTTGGGGCCAATCTATTTGAAAGGTTGGATTTGACTTGCACTTAATTAGTTGGAAGTTATTTGTTAGGTGAATCATACCTTGTGGTCCAATTGATTTTACTTAACACACACTTGATACACTTGCACTAAAAAAATTGTACATGTGGCATGTATTAACTTGGAATTAACCAAATAAATTATGGGACCTGTTGCTGCTTATTCACAATCCTAAAATCAAATTGTTTGAACAATTTTACCTGCTGATTTGTGGACAATTGTTTTTTAAATAGGACCATTGGACCATTGGATATTTCTCATTCTTCACCGTTTTATAAATGTCCACCAAGCTGGGGCCAATTACGTTAGTGGGATGAGTGCTAATAGATTGCATAAATTTGAGTGCAATTTGGGGCATCAAGTGGTCTGCCAAATCAAAATGGCCACATTATTCATCTGAATTTAATTTCATTTTTTCTTAAAATTTGTTGGGACAAATAATGTCAAATGATTAGGGATATGTATTAGTGGGATTCATATCATAGCTTGCATGAATTTGGGACCGATTTGGGGGCATTTAAATGGCCCACCAAATTGGCAACACTATTCAACTGAATTTTATTTTATTTTATTTTATAATTACTTGAGAAGACTGATGCCAAATGCTTGGGGACATGCCTTAGTGGGATGAATGTCATACATTAAATGAATTTCAGGAGTATTTGGGGGCATTTGAATAGCCCCCTAAATCGTTGACATTATTTATCCAAATTTAGTTTCAATTTTTTTCTTTAAATTTCTTTAGGCTAATGATGTCAAATGCTTAGGGATGTGCATTAATGGGATGAGTACTACAACTTGCATGAATTTTGGGCCAATTTGAAATCAAAGCCTGTCAGGTTAATAAAATCATCAAATAGGCCTAGACAACATTCTCACTAAAGAATGGACCATTACACTATCATAAACATGGTCAAAACAAAATGTTGGAATCCTCTTAAAGATTTTCCCACATTTTCCAGAATTTTTTTAGCTTTTTTTTTCCCCCCATTACGAGGGATGTATCGGCTGTTACGCCTCCATATCAACCGTTACAACCAATATATCAACCGTTAAACCAATATATGTATCGATTTCAGTGGGCTTTGATACACCCACCGAAACTGATACGGCACACCTTGCTTTCACTCGACCGACCAAACCTTAGGGGGAGCACCATACGATCAAAGGCATGGAAAAAAAAAATCACTTCTTGTATTCAATGAATCCTGAAGAATCATGTAGAAAGATTTAACCATGAATTTCCAAAGGGTGAAGCGTTCCATACCAAGGATCCTTTGGAGCTTAACATAGCCTGCCGCCTCCTTGTTGGATAAGTCCCTATGGCATAAAGGGCACCACACCCGCTCCTGCTGGTGGAGGAGAAACAACTAACCACTGACATATTCTTCATAGGAGCTAGTCTTGCTAAAGATAGAAATTCCACCTCGGAAGATCTATCACCACACCACAAATCCTACCAAAAACGGATTTTGTTCCCATCTCCAAGAGAAAAATATCAAACTAGGTTTAACCTGAATGATGGCCTTCTAAATCCCCAAAGCTCGATAATGCAAAGATTTCTTAACCTTCCATCCCCTGCTTGAATGCCATACTTGGATGCAATAACTTTCCACAGCTTAACCTCTTCGGACCCAAATCTCTCCTGGCACTTTCCTTGGTAGTGCCACATTTATTGATTCCAACACTCTACGCCTGCACCTCCATCGGATAATGGTTTGCACACTTCTTTCTTCTGAAGCAAATGGAATTTATGCTTTTCTTCAGCCCCTCACCATAAGAAATCCGGACGCAACAGAACTCACTTCGGACAGTTATATAAAGATATGAAATAGAGAGGAATATTAGAGAAGGCCGCATTGATAATAGTGATGCATCCCACCATCAACAGATGTCAACTCTTCTGGCTTGATAACTTCCTCTCGAACTTTTCAATCACCCTACTCCACAAATGCCTGCTTACTTAACAAGGTAGGAGATAATGGAGAAAGAGATGTGGTGCATTTCCTCGGTTGCATCAGCCAGCAGATGGATAGGCTGAAAAGGAAGCCAGACAATCTGGTCTCCAAACTTTTGGAGAGTGTTGTTGGACAGGAAATCGGGGAATTTGTTCCCTCTTGGATGCCTTACTAGTCAATTCCAATCGAAGGGAGAGGTATGTGCAGAGTTGGGATCTAAAAAGAAATGGGAATTTCCGTCAATCGTTGTATCTATGTGAGCTAGGGATTTGGACAGAAATATGGCAGATCCTACAGTATGCATTTCGAAGATTTTGGGTTGTCCGAAGGTTGTATTGTTCAGTTGGATTGTGGGAAGGGATAAAGCCCTAGCAATCAATCATTTGAGAAGCAGAAATTTTATCATTCCCAATGTTTATATCCTTTGTCTTCATAATGAGGAGAATGTGAATCTTCTTTTCTCACATTGTAGATTCACTTCAAAGATCTAATGGAGATTTCTTAGCCTCTTTGAGACAGATTGTGTGATGCAATGGTGTATTCATAGCGTCCTCCATGCTTTACTGGGGGCTCACATGAGCAAAAGAAGAGTTTATGGCATCTATGACTTCTGGCTGGATTATGGTCGCGAAGGTGGCGCCTAAAATCTTCGAGGGGATTGGGTTCTCCATTGGTGATGGGTTAAGGATTAGATTCTTGGAGATGTTTGGGTTGGGGAAGTTCCGCTTTGGTTAAGAGTTTCCTATATTGTGAGGCGATGCCTTGTAGTGGAAATCTTGGCGGCCCGGTGTTTTTCTGATGGGGTGTGGCTTCCCCCTTGTGGGCACAATCTGCTAGTTTCCGAAGTGGATGAAATGGCTTGGCTTCTTCTTGTCTTGCTTGTCTGTGCCCCTCTCCGAGGGTAAATGATTCGCTGACTTGGATAAGAGGACCGATCAAGAGGCTTCTCTGTTCGCTCCTTGTTAGGTGCAGTATCTCACTTTGAATTGGATATTAGTGGATGCCGCACAGCTTACGTTTGGCGTCATGGAGCTCCTCCCAAGGTGGCCGCATTTGCGTGGCTGGCTGGCTGGAATAGGGACTATCAACAATCTGGTGCAAGAGGGTGATGGTGTTGTCGAACATCTCTCTTATGCATGAAAGGCGGAATCAGTGGAGCATATCTTAGTCCATTGTCCTTTTGTGAGGGTGGTGTGGGATGGCATCCTTTCTATCTTCTAGGTCCCATGGGTTATGCCTAAGTCTATGGAGGGGCTTTTCCGTGCAGGATGAGGGAGAGCCCTGCTCTAAAGGGAGGTCGAAGTGGCGTCTTGCTCTGCATGGAGAAATAATCGCTATTTCAGAAATCACAGCGCTTCCTTAGTCGAAAATGTTAGGAAGGTTCTCTTGCTGCTAAAGGAGTGGGAACCCTGAGTTTTCAGGTGCTGGTTGGTCCAGCTTTTGGATGTTCTTTTTTCTTATTGTTTCTGGTCTTTTTGCCATCTTAATAAAGTTTATTACTTCTCAAAAAAAAAAAAAAAAGGTCAATTTGGAAAGAGAGAAAAGGGAGAACATTCTTAGTGAAGCTTTATCAATTGGGTCGTGGGTCTTAAGGTCTTTCATGGTTGTAGCAGGAGTCTGTTGATGTATCTCGGTGGCTGAATTCAGCCTTGGTCTATCTCGATGCTGCCACATCATCTCATCCTCCTGTTTTGTTTTTGTGGGCCTCTCTCTCTCTCTCATATAAATTTACCATTTACATTAAAAAGCTCAATCCTTTACCATCCAGTGGTTTTAAAACTAGGTCAAACTTGCTTGCATTGGACAGTTCTGCTGTTCTAAAGTCAAACTTGAATATATGAGGTAGATTTGACATGTGGTTTAATATTTATAACTTACTAAAGGACAAGACCATTAGTTGTGCAGTATTTCAATAAAACTATTCATCATATTCCCATAAAAGAAAAAAAAAAAAGAAAGAAAACAGACCATTGCAGATAGATATTTGAGGGATTTCCTGATTTGAAATGTCAATATCTGAGAGATTTTCCTGCATGTTCTTTTTACCTTATATTTTATGTTGCCAATGTGCTCTTTACTGCAGGTATATATCATTGATTATGGCCTTGGAAAAAAATATAGGGATCTTCAAACTCATAAGCACATACCATACAGGTACGTATAGTAACCTGGTAAATACAAGAGCACATCTCCTGTGTAGCTATTCCACTTTTCTGCATGTTTTGTCTATTTGAGTCTGCCTTCTAAATGCAGCCTATTTTAATGTGCAAGAGTCAGTTGTAGTCTAATGTAACCTACCGTGCAAGTGCATTTGTCAAGTGCTTTTGCTCATGCAGAGAGGTATCACTTCCTTCAGCAACACAGAAACCGAAAAGCACTTGTCCCACCTGTCTTTTAATCCCAGGTGACTGCCTATTCCCCTTGAGCTCCAATAGCATCTGTTGAAACCCGGTCACAGCTCCTAGTTCCCCAGATAGAAAGAGTAATCCCCCTATCGATGCTTTGATTCTTCATCTCCTATTATGGTACAATTTGGCTTTCTGGCTTCTACAAACACTCCTCACCTGCTCTTTTTAGGTGCTCTTCCTGGCCCTCTTATGTTCCAAGTTCCAAGAGCCCCCCCCAACCATAATTTACACTTGTCCTGCATGCTCTCTCGCTCTTCCATGTCATCTGCCGCCACCCCTCGATCGAACTTTAGCGATGTATTTTTTTCCTCTTGACTAGGTCTTCCATGTCATGTTGTCTTTGTTATCCCCTAACAGTTTCAAGATTCTTTAATTCCATTAGCATGCCTGATGCCTCATGATCATATCAGTGTAAATATCTCCTCCGAGCCTCGCTAAACTAGAAGACAGGGCTCTAAGAATTCATCCCTATGCTAAAACTTTGCAAAAGGCAGGATAAAGGTTCACCATTTGTTGATAAGCATATAAAATCTATAGCGCATTGGGCCTCTCTTCGTATAAGTTGAAAAGTATCTGGTTGCTCCAAGCTACTCGTTGGTTTTCCCAGTGATTGATGCTTGATTCTGCTTTTGGCCATTTGTTTGTTTCTTGACAAGCGGAGAAATCTATTCAGCATTGGGCCTCTCATTTTATGTGTTGGTCAAAGATTGCTCCAAGCTATTCATTTGTTTGCCAAGTGATTGATGTTTGATTCTGCTGTGGGCATTTGTTTGTTTCTTAAGTTTCATTGTGCACAACTGTAGATGCATTGGTTCAGAATTTCCGCTTAAGAGTTTTACAATTACCACTGCTGACAAAGAACCCATTGGTTGTTGGTTTTCTAGATTATGTGTCTTAGCTTGCATACTAAAATTTAATCTTAATATCACACAGTGCCTTTTATTGATTATGGCTTGGGATGGTATATAACTTTTACCAAGCTTGCCCTCTTGCAGCTTTGCTTTCTGGTCTTGATCAAAAGCCTTGTGTTTTTTTGAGTTTTTGCTGCAAAGACTTACCAACTCTTTCTTTCAGGGAAAACAAGAATCTCACTGGAACAGCTCGATATGCAAGTGTCAATACTCACCTGGGAGTTGGTGAGTGGAATGCAGTGGCGGTTTTGCCTTGCTAGCTACTGATTGGAAAGTGGTCTTTTTCTTTCCTGCTGAAACATATTACGGCTTCTTTTGCTCCTTTGTTATGTCTGATTGACATACATATTTTTCATTGCAGAACAAAGCAGAAGAGATGATCTGGAGTCTCTTGGTTATGTGCTTATGTATTTCTTAAGAGGAAGGTCAAATTAATAATAACATTCCGTCTTTACTTTTCATGTTCATGTGTGGTCCTTCCCGATGATGTTGGATCTGTCAGTTTGTAGGGTTTTATTTCTTTCCTCTCTAACTCAATCTTTATGATTACTGTGTATCAGCCTTCCCTGGCAGGGTTTGAAGGCTGGAACTAAAAAGCAGAAATATGATAAAATCAGTGAAAAAAAGATGCTAACTCCCATTGAGGTATTGTCACTTTCTGCATAAATTCCCTCCCCTTATGTTTTTTAGTCAGAGCAGTGGCATTGTAAAAACTGTGACAGCCTTATAAAAAATTGTAACTGTGATAAAATTTGTACAGTTTAAGATCCAACCACTAGCACATTTTCTGATTCTTGATATATGTATATACATGTAGCATTTTGGTAGTTTTTCTGGGTATCAGATTAAAGTTATAAAATGCTAATACTGTTTAACAGGTGCTCTGCAAATCTTATCCATCAGAATTTATATCGTACTTCCACTATTGCCGATCTTTGCGGTTTGATGACAAGCCGGATTACTCATATTTGAAGAGGCTTTTCCGTGATCTCTTTATACGAGAAGGTAAGTGCTCAAGCTATCATCCTTTCTTCTGTTCTGTTCCTTTTCCCCCTTTGGCATTTTTGGTCAGTTAGGATTGAACTGCAAATCAAGGCTGTGATTATTATGACTTAAGCCCATGATATGCTGCTTGTTATCGATTGAAATTATGTGTTTGATGGAATTCATCTTGGGAGGAGTGTCTCCATTTTTTGCTCTGAAGCTGAAATAAAATTTCCCAGATGGATCTTGACGCTATAAAAATGCAGGTTATTCATTCGACTATGTATTCGACTGGACCATATTGAAGTATCCCCAGATCAGCGCCAATTCTAGAGCACGGGTAAGATTTTTAACTGTGTAACAGAGTCGCTTCATTTTTTCAAGTTCACTGTCTGAGATATGTTTCCATCGGTTAGACATTAGTTGACACAGCTATCTGTAAAAAAAACGTTGATATCCTTTTATGAACAAAAGTCACATAGTGATTAATGATATATTTAATAATATCATTATGCATGTGTGAGTGCTAGCATGTCGGATTCTCTGTGGTCCTTGGTGTTCAACCGAAACTGTGTTTATGTTGCAATTTAATAGGTCTGATGTGATTTTGTTCGCATTGTGCTTTATTTATTCATGCATGTAATACAAGTATTTATACTATATTACTTGGAGAAAGGTTGGTGACTGCCTTCACTTGGCTAGTGGGGAGGAAGAAGATGTTGTCTATTGATAACCTGCAGAAGCATGGTTTGATCATCCCTAATATGTGCTATGTAAGCAAGACACCAAGTCCATTGATTATTTATTCATGCTCTGCCCATTAACGACCAACATTTGGTTGCACATTCTATCCTTATTCGGTATGAGTTGGTTGATGCCGGGTTCAGTCTCCGATCTCTTGTGGGTGTGGCATGGGGGAGGCATGCCAAAGAGAACGAGGGCTCTATGGCAGCTGTCTTTGTTGGGTGTGTGGGGTGAGTGGAACAGATATTGCTTTCGAAATTCCTCAAGTTCAAGTGAAGCCATGCTGCTCTCCATCAAAGTGTCAATATCTGAGTGGGCTGCTCTCTTGAACGTGAAGAATGATTGTATTAATGCAATGTTAGGGCTGTAATTTTTGGGTCCCCTTTTTTTCTTCTTTCTGTTGGTGGTTTGTTAATAAAATTTCTTTTACTCTTCAAAAAGGAAAGAAAGAGAAGTATTGGTGTTAGACGCCTGGACATGGTGTTGGGCATGATGCCCTAGAAATCACGATACACTAATACATCTGTAAAGTAGTACAATAATATTAGAATGACTATTTATGCGTGTGTGTGTAGGTAGGTAGGGACATGAGAAATGATCCACTGCTCCAAGAACACTAAGATATAGTACTCTCAGTTGTATCAGGACACAGGCGGGGAAATCAGTCAATCTGGACTGTCCATTGTGTCCAGTAGACATTTTATGGGTTATCATGCAAAAATCACACAAATCAACCATCCTAACATCCAATTAGTAGCCCATAAAAATGAACTTCAAGGTCATTTATGGAGAAATAGATCCAATCAATAATTTGAACCATTTATTTGTTGCACCCCATAATACACTGTTATTTTTATGGCCTATAGAATGACATGAGGATCCTCGTTGTCTCAGCTCCTCGGCTGGTTTCTTCCTTGATTCTCTTGTTTTTGCCTTGTTAGCTGATTAATTGGTGGTTATGTTTATTGTGACAAGAAAAACAAAGAAGCAGATTTTCTTTCCATTGGTGCTGCATCCATGTCCAACATGTGCCTGACAGATTTTTTTTTTAGGCCTTTTTTTTTTTGGGGAAGTGGACTGTCCATGTTACATATGTAATATGTTTTTAATACGACATTTTTGGCAGTACACATGCATTCTCATTTCTTTTCTCTCTTTTCAGCAGCCGAGTGGAAGAACCGGTGCACCTGCTGGTCCATCTGCGGAAAGAACCTCAGGTTGATTCTCCAGGGCAGTTGGGGGATTTTTTTTTCTTTTTCTTTTTTCTTTTTTCTTTTTTTCCCTTGTATTGGCTGGATGATCTCTCCTCTTTATTCTCTTTTCATTTTTTCTTCTTAATAAAATTTGAGTTACCCTTCAAAAGTGATCCTCCCTCTGCAAAATTTGTGGGTTGGAACTTGGAAGCAGGCATTCTTTTATTTCCAATGAGTTCTTCAGTGCTTGACACCTTGATTTACTTGTATTGTATAGTGGGACAAGAGATCCGTGATAGATTCTCAGGTGCTGTCGAAGCATTCACTAGAAGAAACACTTCAGGTTCCGGTCATCATGGTGATCACTCCAGGAACAAGGCTTCGGAGGAAGCGGCTGCATCTTTCAAGGATGTGGTAAGGGAAATTTCAATGCAAATGAGTTCCAAATGAACACCCACTTTTGAGAAATAATGGATGCTTTTCCAAACAAATTTCAAACCACATCGATTTTTTCTTCTTCTTTTTTTATCGTTTTTTCCCTTCTTCTTCTTCTTCTTCTGTGAAATTCACAATTTTATGAGAATTTTGCTACTTGCTATTGCTGTTACATGCTGCATGCCTTTTTCAGGGCCCTGATTCAGGCCGTGGTTCCTCTCGGAATGGAAGCGTGTCGAAACGAGCTGTTGCCTCGAGCAGCCGGCCGAGTTCCTCTAGTGAGCCCAATGAGCATATCAGCCGTACAAGCCGTCTGATTTCAGGCAGCGGCCGCCTATCCACTGCCCAAAGGATCCAACCTGGGTTAGAGTCCAGGTCCTCCCTCACCCGTACTGCAGCTACAAAAGTGGGCCGTGACGACCACCCCCTTAGAAGCTTCGAGCTCCTCTCGCTCGGCGCAGATAAGAGGAAGTGAGAGAGAGAGAGAGAGAGAGAGAGAGAGAGAGGACTCAGTAAGAGCTAACCGTCCCGTTGCTGTGAATGGCCTTGTGGTGGGCCATATTTGTATATGATGCACAAATCCTATTCTCTGGTATTGTTCTCCCCACGGCTGAAGTTCTGAGTATTACACTCCTGACAGGAGGAAGGTGTCAGGTGTTTTAAGAGCATTTCCAGTCTCCTTTTCTTCGAGAGGCCTTCTGGCCAATTATTAGGTGCTTCTGCCTATATGACTCATTCAAGGAAGAAAAAGATTTGGGAAAAAAAAAATTCACTTGGGTGAGTTCTTAAAATGTATGGGACCTTTCCTATTAATAAAATACAACGTTCCAACTATTCTAATGTTTTGGGGTTTGTCTAATTAGTAGATCTAAATGATCCAAGGAAGCTGGGCGGGAATCCTATGCACATCTGGTATGGGATTTTTCAAAAAAGACTAGTAGGTGCTGTTTTGCGTGTAGCATAGCATCCGGACTGTCGCATGTTTCTTCTCTGATTAAATGTGAATTCCATGTGACCATAATTTGCTTAATTGCTTGATTGGTGTCTTTTCTTCTCTGACCATTTGATGTGAAGAAACTTGTTATTGAAAACCCAAACGTTGAATTCACTGATCAGCTTAGGCTTGTTCCCCGGGATCGACGGTTGATATAGACATAAAAGCAGGGAAAATTGGGGCCCAGACCAGAAAAGAAATCACGCCCAACCCATGTTTGCGTGCTACCAATGTTTCAAATCCAGACTGGTGCCGACCCATTTTTTGGGCGCGAATGTCCATGTGACCTGAGCAGTTCCAATCGGAAAATGAAAGGCCCCGGACTGGTGCCGACCTGCTTTTTGTGCATTAACCCATGTGACCTGTGTGGTTCCACTCGGAGAATGAAACGCCCCGTTCTGGTCCAGACCGGGTCCAGTTTTCAAATCGATGCTTGCTCCCCACCAATTGAAGTTTACTCGGTCTTCCTTTTTACTGCGACTTGGGAGAATTTTGGTACACGAGCTAATCCCAAGTTGAGGACCAATCATATCAGCCGTTTGGACATGTCCTATTTGTGGAAAGCGTAAAGTCAGGCTCAGATGGTCCCGTTCCATCTCCAGGCGAGTCACAACTTGCCTGAGTTAGGGGTGAATCTGCCTGACTTCAACCAGGTTGGGTTCAACCAACTCAGATTGCGACTCGGCCGAATCTTAAAACCATGTCTCGAGCTGAGCATTATACAGTGTAGCTACTTAGCTAGCTCGGGTCAATTACAATCATTTGGGGTCAAGGTTTTAAGCATTGATAGTTGAAGCATTGTATTTATGACCATAAAGAAAAAGAGCTAATCTTTTACATTTGTTAGATGAAATTCAAACACGCAACAATAAATGATCGAGAGTTATTTCATACTCAGGCGGCCGAGCGCATGACGCTTGACCATTGAATTTTTTCCCTCATTATTAATGCTTCAATAGATGCCCACCAAATCTGATATTCATATAATTAAATAAGGATAACTTTGGGCTCATCATTCATCTAAGCTGGTACATGTAATTGGAAATTACTTGCATGACACGTGTACAATGTAATTTTTAAGTGCCTGCGTATCATCCATCACACAATGCCAGAGTATTAAAGCTTTTCTCATAAACAATTTGGTTTGGAAGTATTTTGTCTCCAGCTTTTGTGGCTAAAAGCTGTTCTAACCATACCACGTGTACTCGCATACAGCCATTGTTTAGGGGGGAGCCTTTTGAATATTGATACTCTGGTAGGAGCGTGATGGTTGATACACTGGCACTGAGAAATTTGATACCTGTTAGACATTAAATCAATTTAAACCGTTCAAATTACCGGAGCTACCCTTCTTTAATTTTTAAACCCAAACTTTAATTAGCTAGAGTATCCTAACCATTGGATCATAGAAAATCCTTTCCTAAAATAAGGATCATTGGATAAATTCCCACCAATCGGCTGTTTGGATAACCACATCTGGTGTGATGATTATTGATTTATGATTCATGTTTGGACTTAGAATTTGATGATTTAATTTTAAGCACATAGAATGCCACGTGTACAAGTAATTGGTGACTGAGTATCAAGCATCACACTTAGCCAGAGTATATTTGTTTTATCAGACGGCGTGTGTGTCTGTATTATAAAAGTTCAAAAAAAACACACAACTTGTGTGCCTTTTTCAGTTCTTGACTTCTTGGCTTCATGATTTCTTACTAGCCGACATAATGACTCACCTTTTGGATAAGATGCACGTGTTGCAAATCAAGCCTTACAAAATTGTAGGGTCCGGATGTATCAGGATGTGAATAGCGTCCGTTCATGTACAATCGACAATGACCTAGTTAGAGACAGACGATCCTATCAGGGGATCTGTGGGGCCCACCATGATGTATATATATTTTATCAACCCTGTCCATCCATTTTGAAATATCATTTTAGGGCACGATACAAGAAGTTAGGTAGATTGAAGGCTCAAGTGAACCACACCACAGGAATTAGTGGGGATTGAAATCCTACCGTTGAAAACTTTTTGGGAGCTACAGAGGTTTTGGATCAGGCTGATATTTATATTTTAGTTTCATGCAGGTCTATGTGACCTTATGAGTAGGTTACATGGCAAATAAACATCTGGGCCACAGGAAGTTTTCAATGGTAGGAGCTCAATCCCCACTGCCTCCTGTGGTGTGGTCCACTTGAGCCTTAGATCTGGCTTATTTTTGGGCTCATGCCCTAAAATAGTCTTTCAAAATAGATAAACGGCCTGGATAAAACATATACATCATAGGTGGGCGCTACAGAGCCCTGACTTGACCGTCCATCTCTGGCTAGGTCCTGCTAAGGGTAGTACCCAATCACAGTGTACAGGTGGACATGTGTCAATTCAGACCATTCAGATAGTGGACCGCACATTGTGGATGCAGCACATTTAAAAATCACAGGGACAAAAGAATCAGATTAAAACTTACGTGTAGGATCAATAGCTGTTAACCCATCTTTGTTCCAACCGTTCATCTGATGTCCAAATTGATCAAACGGCTAGCATTTTTCCAATCATTGTGATTTTTTGGCTATTCTCCATCAACACAAGGACACTGCTTTTGGATGATCTAGATTGCCATCAACGGCACGCGTACGCTCCGCGTGTGCACACGTTTTATGTACGGTCTCCTCCCACTAAATTTTTATATAAAGAGTTCCTTAAAAGAGGTCTCAAGTCCAACTAGTTGTACCACAAGCTACAGTGCACCCAGTAGATAACTTTCATCCTGTTAAGTGCATGAAAAATCCAACCTTCCAATCTATTGACCCAACTGCAAGGATGAATTGGTGAAGAAAATCAGCCTTCTACATACCAGATACCAGGTGGGCGACTCCATGAAATATTATCAATCCATAGGTAAATAGAAAAATACTTATGATCTATTCAATGTGGATGTGGCTGATTTTGTGCATAAGGTAATCTTCAAGATGGGTTCGCCTATTGGACAGGTTCGATATTTCATGAACACAAAGGGTTGGAAATTATTCGCTGTGTGGACCGTTAATTTGTGGTCCAACCAGATGAACTTGAAACCTTCTCATCTCCCCTCTGAAAAGGGCGGGTATATTTTAAAAATAAAAAGACGAGAAGAAAAAAGGGAAAAGGGCCATGTAGTGGGCTGCCATTTAAAAATGGTGGTGACTCTTCAAACGTGCACATGGCATAGTTTTACAGAAATCCAGACCGTTCAAATCGTTGATCCTGTGGATGGTGTTTAACCCAAAAAAATAATTAGAGAATATGATAGTGACCATATGATTATGCTCTTGGAATTCAGATCACTCATTATTTTAGCCTTAATCGCTTATTTTATAGCCATCAATTAGATTGCTAGGACTAGTTGATTGGGATGGTTTGGATAGCCGTACATGAGTTCCACAAGGTGGGTCCCACACGGTAGGGGTAACACTCACTAAGCTGTTACCCGTGGGTGTTAACCCTGCTGTGGGGCCCACCTTGATGATTTTATGTATATCCACGCCGTCTATATGTTTCTCCGTACCATTTTAGGATGGGGTGCAAAAAATTATGGAGATCCAAATCTCAGGTGGACCATGCCACAGGAAACAGTGGTGATTAAGCACCTCACCATTAAAAATTCCAAACGGCCCATTGTAATGTTTTCTTAATGTTTATTTGCAATCCAACCTGTTGATAATATTGATAAGATCTGGTTGAAGGGAAATTAGAAATATCAGATTGATCCAAAACTTTTGTGACCCTCAAATTTTTTTTAATGGTTATTAATCATTATTTCTGTTGGTAAGGTCCACCTAAGATTTGGATGATCTTATTATTTGGTATCTCGTCTTAAAACGAGATGAAAAAACAGATGGACGGCGTGGATATGAAACAAACGCATCAAGGTGGGCCCCACACACGGTAGGGGTAGCACTCACTAAGCTGTTACCGGGTAACAGCTAATTCGCTCCCCATGTAAGAAGGAAGAGTCACCATCATCTGAAAATGGTGGTAAACTATCATAACAGTTCTCCGGAGAGGGTAGTAAAAAAAACCAGACAAAAATATGATACTCTGGCGGAGGGTGATAGATGATACACAGTCACTTCAAACTTACTTAAAACTGCACACGTGGAATGCAAGTAAGTCAATTGGAAATGCCCACTTTATGTTTCTAAATGCTCAAATATGGTGCTGAGACTCAAACCTGATACTCTTAGGTGGTCCCTATGTAGGGCTGTCAACGGCACGGATCATGATCTGTATCCGATCTAGATCCGCTCCGATTTAATTGGATTCAGATCAATAATCGGATCATCAGGTCGGATACGAATACCCAAATACGATCCGTTTAATATTCGGGTCGATTCGGATCAACCTTGATCCGGCCCGTTAACGACCCGATTAAAAAAAAAAGCCGTCTCCTTCGTCTCTACTCTCAATGCACGCAACCGTGCCTCGTGAAGAGAGTCTCTCTCTCTCTCTCTCTCTCTCTCTCTCTCTCTCTTTGATATCGGGTCGGATCATAATCGAATCGAAAACGGATTTCAAAATATTTAAATGGGTCGGGTTTGGATCATATACTTGTGATCCGAATCGAATTCAGGTCGAATTCAGGTCGGATATATCCTTAATCGGATCGGATACGGATCATCACTGATCCGGCCCGTATCCGACCCGTTGACAGCCCTATCCCTATGTTAGGCATGTCATGTAATTATAATTTATATATTATGTTGTATGGAGCGTTATGTGCAGAAAATAGCGTGTTTGACCGGTCAACTACTTTGGTAGACGAATCAAACATGCCTAAAATTATACAAATAGATATCTAGATAATTCTGGAAGAGTTCGACCGATCAAACTCTGGGTTCAACAGATCAAAGATATTTGGATTTTGGTGAAAACTCCCTAGACTATTTTTGGACTGTTTGACCGATCGAACGTCTATGGTCGACCGATCAACCCGATCGATCAACGTCACTCGATCGGTCGACCGACCGATCAACAGTGCGAGCAATTTTGCGTGTTTTTGCAGTTTTGTTTCTAATTTCAATTTTATTGAGATATAAGCGGGTGTAATCGGGATTACGGGTAATACTAAGATGCATTTAAGGGTTGAAAAGGTTTTGGAGAGAGGAAAAGTTAGAGTTTTCTCTTGGGACTTTGATCTAGTAAGGTTCATCTCTTGTAACTTCGTTTTCATAGTGCATTATCGCTTTGTACCGTTGTTTTTTCCACAAAGGTTTTTTCACGAAAATTGTGTGCCTTCTCTTGTTGAATTTGCTTGTGTGATTGGAGTGCTTTGTTTGATTCTTCTCTGCGTTGCTTCTGCGAGTCCCAACACGTGGTATCAGAGATAATCTTAGGAAGTATATTGAATCCGAATATAAGATATCAATGGCATCTAGCATGAAGTTCAATGTAAAGAAAGTTCTCCGACAAAAATAACTTTGAATTATGGAAGGTGAAGATAATGGTCTTCTAGTTCAGTAAGAATTTGAAGATCACTTATTGGAAAGCGACCAAAATCTCTGAAAGAAGAATAGTGGAATAAGTTGGACCAAAAGGCTAACACCTTAATCCAATTGTGTCTGACGAATGAGGTTCTCTATAATTTTATGAGAGAGAAGACTGCGACTGATACATAGACGAAGTTAGAGAACATATATGCGACGAAGTCTCTTGAGAATCGCTTGTATCTGAAGCTACAGTTGTTCGATCCGAAAATGACAAAGGGGGCTGACGTTGAGACCCACAGCAACGGTTTCAATAGGCTAGTTTGTAAATTGTTGGAGCTGAATGAGGTAATGAAGGATGAAGATCAAGCATGCATTCTGTTGAATTCTCTTCCAGGATTATATGAGTCATTTAAAGACTCTTTGTGCACTGGTAGGATGATCATTAACATTGATATCGTTATCTCGGCTCTTCAGTCGAAGACAATGAGAAACAAAAGTACTGACGTGGACACTTTTACAGATGCACTGGTTACGAGGGAAAGGAATTCTTAGTGAGATAGAGATCTTCGCGACTTAGATCCAAATCTAATGGCAAGGGCAAAGGAAAATTAAAGTGCCGAAATTATGGCATGACAGGGCATATGAAGAATGATTGTAAGAATTCTAAGTCCAAGAAGAAGAAATCAGAGGGATCCTCTAGAAAGGCCAACACTGCGGAATCTAGTGAGGAGGTAAGTGGTGGTGACGTGTTGACCATATCAAAATTTGGGTATCTCAGGGATGAGTGGATTTTGGATACGGGAGCTTCGTATCACATGACCTCTTATAGGAGTTGGTTCACTAGTTACAATGAGTGCGATGGTGGCTAGGTATTTATGGGCAATGATAATGCCTGTAACGTTGTAGGTGTTGGATCGGTGTGCATCAAGATGTTTGATGGCATGAAGCATATCTTGACTAATGTGAGACACATTCTTAATATGAGAAAGAGCCTGATATCTCTAAGAGCACTCGAAGCAATTGGGTGCAAGTTCACTAAATTCTTAATATATGGAGATCACAAGCACTGGAACAAATCACTGATGTTAGATCATTGCCAGTCATGTCTCTATGCGAGATATGTTGGTTGACCCATTGACTAGCCACTTTCACCTTCACTTGACTCATTCATGACTTGTGTTATAACCATATGATTGTAAATGCTGAAAAGTGGAAGATAGCAATGCAAGACGAGATGGACTTCTTGTACAAGAATAAGACTTAGGAGCTTATGGAGCTTCCAGTGGACCGAAAAGCAATAGGGTGTAAGTAGATTTTTCGAAAGAAACAGGATATATACAAAGCAAGGTTGGTAGCAAAGGGTTATGCTCAGCGTGAAGGCGTGGACTTTAGTGAGATTTTTGCACCAGTTGTCAAGCAAGTATCTATCAGGTTCGTGTTGGCGTTGGTTGCCCAATGCGACCTCAAGCTGGAACAGATGGATGTGAAGACTGCTTTCCTGGATGGAAAATTGGAAGAGCAGATATACATGAAGCAACCAAAGGGTCATACAGTGCAAGGGGCCAAGAACAAGGTTTGCAGGTTGAGGAGATTGTTGTACGGCCTCAAATAGTCACCTAGGCAGTGGTATAAGAAATTTGATTCATTCATGATGAGTTAGGGCTTTACCAGGAGTGAGTACAATCATTATGTCCATTTCAAGATACTGAATGATGAGAAGTTTCTCATACTGGTGTTGTACGTCGATGATATGCTTATTGCTAGTCATAGCATGTTTGACATCGATGTTGTGAAGACTCAGCTTTCAGGGACATTCGAGATAAAGGATCTGGGGGCTTGCGAAGAGGGTTCTTGGCATAGATATTCATAGAGACAGGAAGAGGAATAGGTTGTGGTTATCTCGGGAAGAATACCTTGAGAAGGTATTGAAAAAGTACGAGATGGACAAGTCTAAACCAGTCAGCATTTCCCACGCGGCTCACTTCAAGCTTTCTTCTGAACATTGTCCTAAAACGGATGAAGAAAAGCATGTTATATCTCATGTGCCCTATTCAAGTGCTGTGGGTAATTTAATGTATATCATAGTTTGTAAAAGACCAGATATTTCACAGGCTATGGGTATTGTTAGCCGATTCATGTCTAATCCGGGCAAACAACATTGGGAAGCTGTGAAATGGCTACTTCGATATATTCGGAGTACATAGGACTACGTCTTGATGTTTGAAGAGTCCAAGGACAAGTTGGTTGATTACGTCGATTCTGAGTACGCAGGTAGTATGAACAGTAGGAGATCAACTTCAGGGTACTCGTTTGTATTAGCGGGTGGAGCAATTAATTGGATGTCTAAGCTTCAGTCTGTAATGGCTCTTTCCACTACTGAAGTTGAGTACATGGCGGTGACAGAAGCTTTCAAGGAAGCTGTTTGGTTGAAAGGAATGATAAATTAATTGGGGCTTCAACAGGAAGCCGTGCCGGTTAATTGTGATAGCTCAAGTGCTACAAACTTGGCTAAAAATTTTATTTATCACTCAAGTACTAAATACATTGATGTGCGTCACCATTTTATTTGATAGATGCTTGAGGAAGGAGATGTAACTCTGGATAAGATTCACACTAGCGTGAATTCGACGAATATGTTGACCAAGGTAGTCCCTACAAAGAAGTTCAAGTTCTGCGTAACTTATCTGGGATTGACGAAGGCTTAACGAAGACGCAGTGAAGCATGAGAAACAGCGACTATAATTGATGATAAGTTAGTTCTTTGAAGAGTAGAAGAGATGGTTCGATATTTAATGATGCCTTGGTGAAGTTTGTTGTGAATGCCTCATTATTGTGCATAAACAAAGCCCACCGACCAGTCACCTGACCGGTCGGCCAGTGGACAGATTGGTGCATTTTGAGGTCCAAACTCTGTGGACATTTTTCGGCATTTTGAGACCGGTCGCCAGACCGGTTGCTGGTAGCTTAGACCGGTCGCCCGATCGGTCGCAGAGTGCTCAGACCGGTTTGGGAACAGGTCTGAGTTGAGGCAACGGGCATGCAAACTCTCTGGACTATTTGCGACCGGTCGTCCGACCGGTCTGCAATCTGTGTGATTTGATAACGTTATGCAGTTTTCGCGCTACTTGTTTTTAATTTCAAGTTTCCTCTTATAAATAGATTTCCTAATCGTGTTTGGAGTTATTCTAAGTAATACCTAGGTGATCTAAATGAGATTAGGGTTATTGGGAGAGATGATTGAGAGTTTTGTGTGCCTTGTTCATCTTTGAGATCTACTCGGATAGTCCTAGCTCTGTAATCATCTGAATTCATAGTGGAAGGTGTCGCTTTGTGCCGTTGTTTTTTTCTGCAAGGGTTTTCCACGTAAAATTTGTGTGCTTTTGCGTTGATTGCGTGTGTGGTTGTGTGGTGATTGTTTGATCTTCTTCAGTGCTTCCCTAACCAGATTTCCAATAGTTTCTATGGTGTGGTCCACTTGAGCATTATATGTGCTTCATTTTTTGGATTATGTTATAGATTAATCTGAAAAGGTTGATGGATGGTGTAGATTTAACACATAAATCATGGTGGGGCCAGAGAAGCAACACATGTTAAAAGTTGGTTGTGTATTATGCATGTAGAGAGAAAATCTTTGTAGCAATTGGGAGGAGGGGTAATTTTGGAAGGAATTTTATTTTTTATAGAAAATTTACGGAGCGCATTCTGTATTTACCATTAAGTTAGACCTCTGTCGTCGAAAAAAATCATTGGAAAATCAATTACCGCTTTCTGAATTCGGTGTTAACAAACAACTCTTACCATGAGCATTTTTTCAATTCCGCATTATGTAATTATTTTAAGTGTTAACAAACAAGCTCATAGTCTCATTAGTGACTTGCTTGTCCTTATTAGTCTAGGCTACGTGATAAAGTTGTGATAAGGTGACACAACTTTTGTGTACATTATAAAGGTTGTGTGCATGGATTCAACTAGATAAAGCATGCTGAAAAAGTACTAAAATCAAAATTAGATCATATAAAATAAACTAACAAGATTGTAAATGATCACATATTATATTGCAAGATACAAAAAATTCATCTAGGGCATCTGATCGAATAAATAGTTAGATTTTATTATAAATAAATTTGAATTTTTTTAATATTTTATTACAAATAAATTTGAAAATTTGTATATATATTATTTGTTTTATCAAAGGGCGTGTGATATTTTTAAAAAGCACAACACGTGTACCTTTTCTAGTTCTTAACTTGTGGGCCCCATAATTTCTCACTCACCGACATAATGACTCCTCTTTTAGATAAGATGCATTTGACTCTACACATGACACTGAAACATTTTATTAGTCAAGCCTTTGCAAAAATAAAAGGTACTAATGTATTAAGACGTGGATAGTGTCCATTCATGCACAATCTGTAGTCTAAAGGTGAACAGTGGGGCCTTTTTTCGATCCAGACTTATGATCTAGTGAACCCCATGGGCGATTGATGAGTTGTTTTTGGATCATCCACTATCCACCATAGGGGCCCATCAGATCAATGGCTTATATCACTTATTCATGAACCCATGTGTATAAACGAGCTTAATTAAGATGTTTCAGATCTAAAGATTATTTTCCAGCCATTAGTGTTCTTAATTTTCATTTTAATCGTCCATCTTGCAAACTCTTAATCTTAAGGATAAGATTAACTGATCAAAGTAGTTTAGGCCATGGTTTAAGCCCACCTCTAAAGACCTAAATCGTCGAACTTGGACTTAGTTATTCAACATCGACATACTTTATTATATTGGGGTACATGTGCCAATCCAGATCATTCAGATAGTAGGCCGCACATCGTGGATATGGCACATAAAAAAATAACAAGGCCAAAAGAATCAAAACAAAACTTAAATGTTTGATTAATGGATGTAAACCACAATGTTTATTTGTCATCCAACCTATTGTTAAGGTCATAGAGACTTGGATGAAGGGAAAACACAAATATCATCTTGATCCAAAACTTCCGTCGCCCACAAGAAGTTTTTAATAGTTAATTACCATTGTTTCCTATAGTGTGGTCCACTTGAGATTTAGATATGCTTCATTTTTTTGTCTTATGCCCTAAAATGATATGGAAAAATGAATGGCCAGCATAAATATACTACACAAAAATCAAGGTGGGCCCAGCCCCCAGAAATGATTGAGATAATGACTACTCTATCCACGCTCTTCCGTAGGTCAAGAAAGCGCCACGTCCATAGGTAGAGAAAGCTGCCCTAGGTAGTGGTTATCTCCGGTAGGTAGTAGTTTATCCAATAGTATTAGGGTTGTACCGTTTTGGGTGAAGCCTAAGCCACACCTAATCCGCTCCCATCAAAACCATCCATAAATGTAAGTCTAATTATGGGATCAAGCATGCTTCTAAAAGCACTTTCATCAAGTAATCATGATCATTTAAATGAATGGCTATGAAATTGATAGTTAAAAGTGAAAAAAGAGTGATTGGTCCAAATTTGGATTAAAAAATCATATGATTAAAATTAGCTTTCCGACACTACTTTCCAATTATGCTTCATACTTAGATCAGCAGTTTGGATTTTCTAAATTGTCATATTCTGCGTCGTGTGTACAGCTAAAGAGCCACCACCATTCTTTAAATTGTACTGCAAAACTAATAGAGGATCCAATGCACTTTTAAAATGTTGTTATTTCAAAAACACTCATTTCTAAAGTTCCTATGTTATTAAAGAGAATGTCTCAAGTCCAACTAATTGG
Source organism: Liriodendron chinense (assembly GCA_003013855.2). Classification (NCBI taxonomy): domain Eukaryota; kingdom Viridiplantae; phylum Streptophyta; class Magnoliopsida; order Magnoliales; family Magnoliaceae; genus Liriodendron; species Liriodendron chinense. Next base: position 411,937 of record ML058504.1, read on the forward strand.
ACCACAAAGTATAATCCAACCAACAGATAAAATCCAACCTATTAAGTGCATGTAACATGTAATCATTCCAATAAGTTAGTCTCATAATGAGAATCATGTAATGTATAAATCATCCCTATCTACTTATAATGTGGGCCACACGAAATAAAATAATTGTTAGCCATTAATAAATAACAAAAAAGAAGTGTGGTGCACTCGATGAGTAATTTTTTTTTCAAGATGAACCTCATGATAAGGCCAATATATTTGATGGGTTGGATGTCACACATACATGAAAGGTTGGAATTTATTAGCTGGGCGGACTATGGACCTGAGACCTTCTCTTTATTAAAAAAATACAACATTTTTTTTTTGAAATTCTATACCAGAACAAATGCTTAATGCAAGCTTCAAATCGTCCATTTGTTTTTCGACAAATTTCAATTTTAAAACTCATGCACTTTAATACTTTTTTAGATGCAATACAAAATAATATTCAAAACAGACATAATAACACTATAATATAAGTTTTTTTAATTTAGATAGAGACTGTTCATCTTGTCTATCCTTGTAAATGAAACGAAGATGTTAAATTTTTTTAAAATGAAAAATAAATACATTGAAAACTTCATTTTTTTTCCACATTAAGTCTTCCTTAGCTTAACATCGGGTCCACCTAAGAGTATTGGGTTAAAGTCTACGCACCTTATTTAAGTGCTTAAACCCTGATCCGATTAGGTTCATAAATTCAACAAGTCTTTTGTCCCTTACTATGAGATTAAGCCTAATAGGATGAGGATATTTACCCGTGGGTGATGCAATTTATGTATTGGGAGTTGAAAAAAAAAATTAAGAGATTTTTTGTTATTCAATAAATTTATGCAAAAAGTATTTTCAATAATTTTAAAATGTTAAGTTGGAAATTTATGACTTTCTTACCTAATAAGAATATAATTTTAAGTCAGAGTATATGCCTTAAAAATAATTTAAAAATATAAAAAGCATAAAATAATTTATGCGAATGTAATTGGTGGTGCCATATATGCTACGCCATATAATTATCCTAATATTCGTCATGTCATCGATTCTATCAATTGCTTTTAGCTGAACCTATATTTCATCATTGATATGTCATTAAGAGAATTTTTCATCAGTAACAAGGTATGTAGATTTTATGTTGCGTTATCATAGAGGTTATTTAAGAGTATATGATTAAATGACATTGATTGTGAAAGAGATGATGGGAAAAGTAGGTCTTGTTAGTGCACTTTTCTGTGGCATACTAGTGTACCTTGTTTGTTAATTACTTAGGTCAGTAAGTCTAGTGTCGGTTGAGCTTAATGAAGACGAAGATCGAAGACTCAAGACGGACCTGCTGCATCAAGAAAGAAGAAACAGGTAAATGTAATGCCTTCGTGAGCCTTAACCTAGTACCTACCTAAAACCATTAACCTCTAGATGACCATGACCCAATAGGCACACCCTTAGTCATCTTAGATTGGCTTTAGGTGTCCCAAAAGTCTACCAAAAGAATGACCAAAGAGGTTACATGTTCTGCTGAAAAACAGAAACAAAAGGTAGAAAAACATGCATGACAAGGCGCCTGACCCAGTGTCCACCGGGCGCCCGACCAGAGGTGAATCCGTCCAAGTGAATGGCCTGCAAACCAAAAGGACATCGGGCACCCGACCATACCCAATCCGAGCGCCCGACCAGTGCACAAAATGTCCAGCAGCACAGACCAAAATTTCGGACTGAATTCCGGGCGCCTGATCAAGTAAACCACTGGGCGCCCGACAGTGAAAAGAATGGCCATCATGCGCCCGACCACAAAATGTTCTAGCGCCCGACTATCACCAAAACTGTCTAGCGGCTAAAATCATTTTATGGACTGGATTCCGAGCACCCGACCCTGCGCGAATCTGCCCGTTATTTGACCGTTTGGAGAAACTTTATAAAAGTGGGGGATTCGATTTTAGGGCCAAGTTAGGGGGATTTTGAGGAGATAAAAGCCACCATTGCTAAAGACCATCAGAGGCTCTATCACAAACCTATAGCAAGTCATTTTTCTTGTGTTTTCATCACAAGCTTGGGCCATTCAATGGCATCTTGAGAATGAACTTGTTCCCTCTTATTCCTAGGGTTTAAACACCTTGATCATAGTTAAACCCCTTGTCTAAACACTACCTAGGAGTCCGAATAGGTGTATTCCTCTAGGAAACTCATTTCCTACTATTTGTAGAGGTTTCACCATTCCCTAGCACATTGGGCATCTCCAATGGAGCATCACATGCAAGGTGCTGATCTTGGAGCTGAAGCCTTGGCAAAACAGCGGCATCAAAGATTGGAGGAGCACAAGGGGAGCTAATTCAAGCACGGGAGAGTAAGAAGAAGCAACCCAAAGCGGCGCTACAAAGGGGCTCAATCCAACAAGTAAGGTTGTCTTTGTTAGGATTTCATCCACTTGAGTGTAAAGTTTGTTTGACAAACTCGAACTAGGGTCGTTTGCCGATCCTTGGCCTGTTAGTCGGCCTAAAATCTAGGGACGTTAGCTGTTCATTGGCCTGTTTGTCGACCTAAATCCTTGGCTTAAAGACTAGGGGTTGCTCAGCACTCCTTCGCTCGTTTGTCGGGCCTAAATTCAGGAATGTTATCCGTTCCTTGGCTCGTTAGTCGGCCTAAACAAAGTCTCCAAGGGGGAGCCACCAACACGAGTGTGAACGTGTAGGTTGGGAAGAACCTGTAAACTCTCCGGTTGGGTGGATCCGAGTTAAAACACCTTGGTTGGGAGGAACCAGATTTAAACTCCCTAGTGAATGTCGGTGTGTTCAAAGGGGTTGAGTACTTGAACCGGGAGTGGAGTAGATAAGTAGTCGAACCACTATACATACTTGTGTTTGTAATTGTACTTGAGCACATTTCTCTTTATGCATTGTGTTTAATCGGTTAATTATGAATGCTTAGTTAGGAATGTATGATAGGCACTTGATAGGCACCTCCACACACACAAGATGTACTTTCACTCCTCATGTAGACTTGAGCTATTGTTGATCCATCCTCTATAGTCTATTTGAGTTGCTTAGATTAGGTTCTTAATTACATTTATCATTTGCTAGTCTTTTGATTGGACCCACTTAGGCTTGGAAGCCGAAGTGTTAATCGCTTACTTAGTTTAATTTACTAATACTGTTTAGTAGGCGAAAAGATTTTAAAAAGGTCCTAATCACACCCCCCCCCCTCTAGGACTTAGCCATAATTCTAGTTGCTCCTTAAGCTTTCGCACGTGTATGCATAAAGTGTCGTGTTAAACTACCCGACGCAATTTCAGGTCTACACTTATATATATTTTTATTTAATAGAAAATGTATTTTTTTTATTTTGGCTAGAAATATACCTTATTATACTCTTATTAAAATTGCGGATTTAATCGAAGAGAATCCGAAAGAAACAAAATATGTTTTCGATTCTTCGCATTTAGGTTTACATTTCTCTTTTTAGGGAATAAAAAAATTCATAAGCATTCACAAATAGCATAAATGAGACATGACACAAGAATAATATTTTATTCCAAAGATTTTAGGTTCTGTGCATTTAGGCCGTGATCTGGCATGAGCCTGAAATTACATCATACAGATAACCCTTAATTAAAAGAAAAAAAGATTGTGTCAACAGGGGATTATGTCTTTCAAAGGATAAGCCGCTCAAGCCATAGTGAAGGTGACTTGGACTGCATCAAACTAATTGTATGGACTGCACCATCTCTGTGAGTTTAGTGTCTATGTTCCATCATTTCAGTTCCGGGCAAGATAATTGATTAGCCTCTGATCTCGCAGTCCAACTCTATGGTCCATATCTGGGAGAGATGACCTTAGGAAGACTGGCTATGACTCTGGACATCTCATGTCATGTCCATAGATATCGTTTTGAATGGGTAGGGCATTGTACGACTCCGAATAGTGAAGGTCCTTAGCATTAACTTATTTTCTCTCAAGGGTAAGTAATTTGATATTTTATACTTTATATTTAGTAGTTTGATGTAGGGTGGTCCCCTATGAGCATAGTATTGGCTGCTATCTGGGTTTCACATTTAGCGATTATGTGAACGAAGTCTTTTAAGCTGATCAGGCTTTAAAAGCCATTACACCAGCTTTAGGGAGCCTGGAGGCGAGTGTCATGTGTGAATGGGGCAATTTGGGATCACTCTAGGTCATGGGGACATCCAGTAGGCTCTAGGACAATCTTGGGGAGATTTAGGACTCTGAAATGACCTTGAAAGTTTCTTTTTTTGGAGAGCATTGATGTCTAGGGTGACCTACCGCTAGAGTTGTACATGAGCCGAGCTTTGCCTTGTTCAAGATAGGTTCGACCAATGACCAACCTAGCTCGTGTTCGACTCGGCTTGACCTTCGAGCTAGATTAACATGATTGAACTAGCTTGACCGAGCTTTTGAGCCAAGTACGAGCTCAAGCTTTCCGAGTTGAATTCGAGGTAAGGGTCGACTTGGAAAAAATGTACTGTTTTTACAAACTTATATTATATATTTATATTAAATATATATATGTATATTTAATCTAGTCGAGCTAAACTTTGAGCTGAGCCGAATTGAGCTTGGAAAAATGGCTCGGCTTGATTCGAAACCAACTGAGCTAGCTGAGTCAAGCAAGCTAATTGAGTGGGTGGTTGAAAAGTCCGGTGTGCTGGCGCTGGCGCAACCCAAAATGTCGCGGTGTGATGGTGGTGAGCATGGTAGCAATGTGGGCGTGGTTGTGCTGTCATCCAGCATGAGCATGAACAATGCTGTGCGGCTGGCTAGCACTGTCAGTGCCCACTGACTTGTCTTCTATTCTCTCGATTTGTGAATGACTGTTGAGACACTAAAGTTTCACCTGACATTCCTCACTCGTTGATGATTGGAAAGCGATTCCGGTAGTCAGAAAAAGAATTCGGTGCTAAGGGAAGGGATTTTGAAGATAAAAAAAGGATTTCGGTAGGCAAAAAAGGATTCTTGCGGTTTAAAAAAGGGATTCTGATAGAGTACTTGGGTATTATCTTTTGACCAACAGTTAATAACTAAAGGTCTCTCCATTGAAATGGAAGGAATCGGGGTATTTATAACCGAGAAATGCGAAAGATGGGCCAATCAGGTGCCACCATGTGGATTGCCACGGGCGTCCTGATTTCGGTGTGGCACAGAGATCGCGCTGGTGATTTTGGATCAGCGTGAAGGCCGCGTTAGTAGGATTTGATAGGCGCGGAGCCAATGTGTCCCAATTTTTATGGCACTTTACGCAGGAGCTCCGCGCGAGTGGAGTTGACTCTATGCGTTGAGTTTTTTCATCTCCCATCTTATGTTTTTTTTCTCCATGTGATTGCCACACAAGCACTCTGCGCGGCGGCATTTCTATCCGCGCAGGGAGACTTACGTATTTTTTTATGCCTCAATAACTCTCATCTATAGATTGCTTGCCTTATTGCAATGCAAAAGGCCACATGGTAAGGAAATTCTTTACTGGCCTTAGAATTGTAATGTGTATTAGTAAACTACGTATTATATATTATAATAATACCTCAATAATAGTACTATATAGAGATTCCAAGTTTTCCCAGAAGTCTGAGTACATTAATATAAGGTATCATTTTGTTAGTGAGTGGGTCATTAAGGTTGGATCTTTATTCGTTATATCTCTATGCAGAAGATGTTTGTTGACTCGATGGCTAACCACTTTTACATGACTTGTTCATGACTAATGTTAGAGCCATGTGATTACGGATGATGAGTCTTTATTATTTGTATTAGGTGGGAGATTGTCAGACTATATATAGCCTGTCAAAGACATTTAAACACAACATGTTCATATGTGTGGACATAATTATCTTATACATGTAATAATGATGTATAAGTATTCATGTCAACAATATATAATGAGGCACCGTCAACGATCGTTGAAGCATCGAAGTGTGGATGATAACCTTTTATAGGCTTTACCTATTTTTTATGATGTACCTTTTATGTTGGTGTGATTAATAGGAATAATGTATGACGAAAAGCACGTACATGAGAGAATGTACATCCGCTTTGATCTATAAGACAATTAGGATGAGATTTTGTTAAGATTAACACGACTGACTTTATATTTATTATATCCAACCAAATTGTGTAAGCCTACAACTTGAAAAGGGGATAAATCATTAATTGATCATGCAAATCTAACTTGGCGATTGCATACAGAAGTGATATTTTATTAGTAATGATGTGTAAATTGAGTCACACATGTTAAATGACCATTTATGTATAGTAGGGCTAAAAGTTGGGCGGGTTCAACCTGACCGACTCGTGACCGACCCGACATTGGGTTGGGCTTGGGCAGGAAGTATCAAACCCGATCTCAAGCTTAGGCTATGAAAACTCCAACCTGATGAAGTTTGAGTCAGGCTTGGGTTGAGGTCTTGGGTTGCCCAACCCAATCCAAACCCGATATATATATATATGGGAAATGGTACTATGAGGTCGACCTCATGGGAAGTTACCATGAGGTCGAGCTGTGTGGGCCCCACTGTGATGTTGATCGGACATCTACTCCATCGGTCAGATGCACCATTACGTGATGGGCGAAGGTCTTAAAAATCAGGTCAATCCATGACTTAGGTAGGCCACACCACATATAACAGTTGACAGAGGTGATCCGCCCATTAAAACCTTCATGATCGTTTATTGGGCCCACCAACATGTTGTTCACAAATCCAGACCATCCATTGTGTGTGCTCCACTTAGACGAGGGGTCATACCAACTTTCAGCTGCATCCAAAACTCAGGTGGGCCCCACCAGATGCTTTTAGATGTTTTAGGTATGTCTTTACATGGTTTTAGATGTTATGGCCCACCTGAGTTCCATGTACGGATGATTTTTGGTATATCCCATGAACTAAAGGGTACCCATCAAATGTACGGTGTTGATGTCCGATCAAAATCACGGTGGGGCCCACACAGCTCGACCTCATGGTAACTTCCCATGAGGTCGACCTCATAGTACCATTTCCCATATATATATATATATATATATATATATATATATATATATATATATAAGTTATTTATAATTTTGTTATACTTTAGTTAAGTAAACTTATAATGTTGAAATTTGATGTGTTTGAATTTGAAATGCTTGAATGTTGAAAGAGTAGTTATCCTATATTTTAGCTTATTTGTTTATAAAAAGTGAAGTTCTTTACAATATATAACTACATTACATACATAATTAATAAAGCTACAAGTACAAAAAATAAGATGTCTGTTGAAACATAATAAACTAACGTAACAATGAAAATATTAGTATGTATCAACTCGACTAACCCGATCAACCCGACCGAGCCTGCTTGGGTTGGGCTTGGGTTGAGAATTCCCAACCCGAGGTTGGGTTGGGTTGGGTAAGGGTTGAGGTATAAGAACCTTAGGTTGGGTTGGGGTTGAGCACCAACCCGACCCAACCCGCCCGACTTTCAGCCCTAACCTACAGGAGGCAAATTAATTTTAATCATGTTATTGTGCGAGTCTACTAGTCTTGTATGTGACTTGTGTATCCTTATTACTTTAGGCCACACAATAAATCACGACGAGGCGATGCTATTTCTATGTACATTCTTAATATTATGTGCATAGATTCAACTAGGACAAGCATATTGAAAAAAAATGGACAAATCAAGATCAGATTACACGGATGAGTTAAAGCAAGATTTTAAATGATTGCCTAATGATCATGGTATACAATAAACTTATCCATGGTGTCCAATCGAATGATAATCAGATTTTTATTAGAAATAAGTTTAAAATATTATTTATATATTATATGTATGTTGATAGCTCACCACACCCGGATCCATAGCTCAAGTGGTAGACCAAGTGAAGATAGCCTCGTCTCAACACTAAGCTTATGGTATCAATTCCCATAGTGGGGGTGGCTAGCGTTGCGGTGTGACTTACCAGGGTGGGTGGGTGTACTAACAGTGGGGTGTGTGTACTAACAAAAAATAAAATAAAAATCTAAGAGATCAAAATCCTTAGGAAAACCTATCCAACTAACCACAACCAAATCCATAATAAGGCACAGGGACCCTTATGATCATTAGAAGTCATAAAAAAAATCAAAGTAAAGAACTTTATATGTTGATAATCCAATTGCCACCCACACTTGTTTCACACAGTCAGGCCCATTGGGGATCATTAGGTTGCAGATTCAATTGAGTCTGAAGGTTTGATAAGGGCTGCAAATTCGATTGCCCTCTATTGTCAATATCATTTAGTACATTGCGCGTGGATCCCTAGGACCTCTGAGACAATTGTGAGGGAGATTTGGCGGCTTGGCAACAATCAGATTGCCACCCTAGAGTTTAAATGGTCATTTTCTTTTCCAAGTGGTAAAATTATAAAGAATACCACTTAATGAGCATACAAAAAGTTCCACGTGTTTCCTAATTACAACTCTTTGCATGGCATCCTTGCCCTTAAAGTTTACACTCATTACTAAAAATATATGCATTTCTCTATAAATAGGCCACCCCTTCTCATTTATGCACAAGACAATACAATTCTCTACCTAAGAGTGTGGGAGTAAGAGAGTGAGAGTAGTAACAAGAGAAAAGAGAGAAGGAGATCGAAATCAAGAGAGAGAGATCAACCATCCAAGCATCCATACAAGTCATCTAGCTCATTCAAGCCTTCAAACCTAGCCTCTTCTAACATCCAAGCCATTTTAAATAATTTAAGTTGATCATAATTTGAGATATACGACTATCGCCTTTTAGGAGGAGTGTTGTAGCTTTCTTTTCCTCCTCCAGTATCTCCACGTGCACAAGTGGTGATCCAACTGTCAATTTTTTTATTTCTTTACATTGCACGTCTCTCTTCTCATGTAGTCATCTGTTTTAATTTTCCGTTGCTCTTTAGTGTATGCTCTACACTCTGTTAAATCTTCAAATCCTGGTATATAAGAAATCAAGTGTCACTTGATTTTGTGCTTTATTTTCTTATTATCATGCTCTCTCTCTATCTATACATACATACAGACGTAAACACACACACACACACACACACACACACACACACACACATGTGGATATCGGATCGCGCTCGTGTGCGCGGGCCCACTCTGCTTTTGACTTGGTTTGGTTTTGTCTATTTGTGGGGCGCACCATTGCAATGATTGGCTTCCTTAGCTTTGCTTGCTTTGGTTGTGCAAAACCTTTCCGAGGTCGGCAGAATAACGTTCTCTGATTTGGTATATTTGATGGAGTCGCCACTAGTCAAAAAGAGGCTCCTGAATCCATGATCGGCGAGAGGTCGTAAAATCGCCTTGGGGATAGGGGATACCTGAGGGGAACCCTAGTCTTTAGATGACTCCTAGTTTGGATAGGCTTGGTCTATGCCGTGAATTCTGAGTAAAGGCTGCAGTTATGAAAGGGGAAGGTATTTGGTACCCCCTTATCGCCTGTGCAACGCACGGTCTCTACTTTATGGGGCTTGATGATTTATGAGGGGATTTTGAAGAGTGTCCAAACCTATAGGGTTGGACCATACTTCGCAGGCTTTTTAGGTCCCGGGTAGGCAAAATAATAAACACAATAATAATGACAAAATAACGAGGTTAGGCCAAACTTTGCAAGTTTTTTAGGGCCCGGGTTGGCAAAAGCGTAAAAAGACAGACGTGAAATAAACAATGAGTGGGTGCGAGTATTGTGGGTGTGTAGGGAATGTGTGGAATGAAATATAGATTGTTTATTGAGATGTGAGAAGAAGACGGAGAAACGAAACACTCTTTTTTAGGACAAGAGATGGTTGGATGTCCTTGACTTCAACTCTACTCGTGGATTCTGACGCTTTGACATTGGCTTTTGACTTATCGGTTGACAGAGACGAAATCTGACAGGGGATGGAAGAGATGGAGGCAGACAACAGGGGATCAAAGTGTTGCGATTTTGGTCTCTGTCGGGTTGCCTGAAATTAAAAAATATCACAGATAACGCGGGCTTTCAATTCCCAACGTTTGGATGTCTAGTTGTGATGTTGGAGTGTGAACCATTGAATGGGGAGAGTTTCTTCGCAACTCTCTCTCTCCAATCACTCCAAGAAAACGATGATCGCTATCCCCCCCCCCCTTGTCTATGCCATCCGTCCTCCCCTTCTGATCGCAGCTGTTTAAATAGAGATTTAGTCTTTGATATTTTACGTTTGATGCGAAATGGGCCATACATTGCAAGTATGTGTCACGCTGCGATTGGATAAGCAGTTGGTGGGATGACAGGTGGTGGGCTCTAGTTTTTTTGTTTAAATCGGATGCGGTTACTGAGAATACGCATCCGTGAATGCAGTTTTCTCACTAACCGCATCTGGATATCAAAATTTCATAAATCGCGGGTGTATTGCTGTTGTGTTCACTCAAGGCTCCATTTTTTACATTTATGCCTCACAAGTGTTTCGAAAGCCATGTTCCACCATATCAGCCCTCACTACTACATCCATGTTTTGATCAATCTGTATCGATAGCCATTTTCAGAGAACTATCTTAGCCGTACAACCGCCATCGCTGTGATCCACTTGGAGTGACAAAGTACGTTTGAGGTGGGGTGTCTACATGTCACCTGTATGACCGCACCCATGGGTGCAGTTTGCATATCACGGCATCTGTGGATGCGGTACCCAAGTGGGGTGTTTACAATATATATTTGTTTTTCATTTCATTTTCTTTTTACAACTAATATTTTTTCAAACTTTTACCTAGGTTGAAACACTATAAGCTATATGTGGTAGCAATTTGAGTCGAGCAGCGGTTCTTTAGTCAATTTATAACATTATTGCAAACTATCTAATTAGTTAGATAAGAATACTCAGGACTCTGAAAATCCCTAGAAATCCCTTATAATAGAAGACCGCATGAAAGTGTGGGCAGAGAAGGGTGCTTAATCCCTTCCTTCTTTGTCACCGAGGTCTTTATCCAAAATTGGTAGTTGTGAACTATAGCCTATGAGTTATCTTAGTTGTGAAATCTTTAATCCCCCAACCCAAGGTGATTCTATGGTGTGTAACAAACCTTAGATTATGGGCTTTGATTGGCTAGTGGTAACTGTAAGCCTTTCAAACGTACTCTTTCAAGTCAATATCACACCATTCTAAATTCAAGGGCAACACAAAAATGCCCATGCCAACCTCAACAATGCACACGCTCTCCCCATGCTGAGAACGTAAAAAAATGCGTTAGATATATTTAATGAGCTTTAATCAATCAAGTTTATAAGTGTAAAATTTATGCAATCTAAAGAATAGATATAAGTAACACATAACAGAAAAAAAAATTAGCCCTGTCTCGATCGTTTAGAGCTCATATCGGTCCATTTTAGAACTGGCATTTCACCTTTAATGGCCCTAACTCAACTGTTTTTAAACATCATGAATGGTCCACTTTTAAATTTGTAGGATGACATCTCCTATGCAGGATTATAGTTCAATTAGATCGGAAGGTGTAAATTGCAATTTCCTCTATTGGGGTAGTATGTCAATTCAACACACCTCAACTAACAAGGAAGCACAAAGGAGCTCCAGCAGAATAACGTGTAAGCGTTGGCCTTTGCTACTTTAGTTAAGAGGCTTTCTTTGGACTTTTTGGTTGATGTTATACCTAATTTTGGACGGTGATGTAGACACTGTGGAGCTCAGGCCTTTACTTTTTGGGCTGCAAAAAGAACCTTTGACGACTTTTTTAACCGTCCATTTATTCAAATAAGTACTGGCCTACCTGAAGATGGAACAGAACCTGCTTTTACGCCAAGGAATGGTCACTTAGTCCTGTACCTGATGGACGGTCCAGATCTTGTACAGCCGCTGTCAATTTCCCCGTCCATCTCCCGTGACCGTGTACGCCTCTATCTGTGCACGTGACCGTAGTTTTATACTTCCACCGTATTTTCGTACGTATAATGTATCGGCTGGTTTGGAGTCGGCCTTGAGGCAGTTTCAGTTGTTATAAAGAGTTCGGGCGTTGTCTGTTAAGACTCTCTCTCTCTCTGTCTCTCTCTCTCTGTCTCCGAGGGTTTGTTGCTCTCGATCCTCTATGATAATGGCGAAATACGCCTGAAATTGTATCCGATCTGTGAGAAAACGCCTTTTGATTCCTCTCCGATCGTCTCTGATCTTGAAGCTGTTCATTTCAAGCTCGATTTCAATCTATGGAGCCTTGGGGCAGAAGAAAAATAGACGATTTTTACAATTCATGAGCATTTTTTTGTCGTTTGAGTCCAAGAGCTGAAAATACAGGGTTTCATGGGAATTGGAGAGGTGAATGTTTGTATCTTAATGTATGAGAAGAGAAAGGGATTGAATTGCAGGAACGGATGGGAAAATCTAGGGTTTGTTGGGATTAGGATTTCTTTTAACTAGGTGAAGAGGCGTTGAGATCTAGGGGTTTTTTTTTTTTTCCTGGTATTTATCTGTTTTGGGTTGTATGAGGAATTCGTATCCATTGTGATGGACATGGAGCTCGTGGGAGACGTGGCATCTCTTGACCCAGAGTTGTTGCAGCTTGCGGAGGTTTCTCCGTTGGCGCTCAAGTCAAACCCAAACATTGCCGATGGGCTATTCTCACAGTGGCTTTCGCTTCCAGACACCAGTCGCTTGGTATTTATTAATCTTCTTCTTCTTTCTATTTCTGTATTTTTTAATTTGTTATTTTTGGTTTTGGACTTACCTAGGTTTGTCTTTTTTGCATGCTTGATTTCTGTTTCTTGGGATGGTCATCCATGCAATTTTTTGGCTTAGGTGCTTCACTGCATTTTTGTGAGTGCATTTGTGGACAGGTCAATGATTTTTGTAGAGATTACAGTGACTAACAAGGATTGCGCCTGTATTATCTAAATTGACGTGAAATTTTCCTAGGAGATTTTCTTTTCAAATTGAGGTAGCAATCTGAATTGCCACCCAAATTAGCCTGCATGTGCACATAGAAAGCTAAGAAAATTTGTACACGGAAAGCTAGGAAAACACTGCATTATGGAGACAGCTTGGCAGAGCTTTTTCTGTCAGGAAGGAGTATGAATGAGTTCACTGTCTATACGGTTCCATTTAGCAGCATCGAGATTTATTCCCCAATTGTTGATGACAAAGCCTATTAATTGTATCTCGACAATCTATGATTTCGATCATGAATGGATTCCTGTTTAGTCCATCCTTGAAGCACTTCCCTAGATAACATCTAACTTCAAACAATGTCCATTGTTGGAAATCTTCTGTATGGTTTATCTATATAAATGCAGGAAATCATATGAAATTTAAATATTACTAGCTGAACATTTAACCTGCAAACAGGAATGAAGTCCATTGAGTAATACACAGATGATATAATGAAAGTTCTCATACTGCAGGGGTGTTCACGAAGGAGGAGGACACTATTTGCATTTCAGATTTTAAAACTGTTGAAATGGCGTCTGTAGGAGCATTCATGGAGGTTGTGTTATATTTGGCCACAACATCACTGGGCCTTTTCAGGCTTTTGCTATCTTCTGTACCAATATGATCTACTATGTGCTATGAGGCTGCTTATTCCTTGGAATAAATGGCAGATGTTTTGATTTTGCCAACTGGGTTTTGGACTAAGCCTTACCTTACTAATTGGGTCGGCTACAGGAATCCCGTTCCAGCCATTCGACTCTATCAAGGACTATATCCTTATTTAAACCATAAGTCATCAAATATTTTGTTAATACCTCCAACTACATCTTTATGGGCCTCCTGTTACCGTTTTTATAGTCTCCAATTTGAACAAACTAACTCATAATCGATGCAGTTCTTGGTTGCATATGCATATGGCTAAACCATCTAAGTCTATTTTCATCATCTTATTACCTATTGGGGTACTTGTAAGTTCCTCCGAATACATTCATTTTTAATTATGTTGTTCCTTATCTTCCCATCCATCCATCCCAACATCCTCATTCTATGAATATGTTGTCCGTTGACTGCCCAACATTTTGTCCCATAAAGCATGGTTGGTCTTATGGCTGTCCTATAAAACCTCCCCTTCATTTTGATTGGTGTGGGGTGATAAAATAAAACTCTAGAGGCACATCATCACTTCATTCTATGAGCAACATCCTTTGCAATCTCTTTGTTCTCATGCACTTCTGAAGATGTTGGAAATGGTTATTTTGGGGTACTTCTTAGCCATCAATCTTAACCAATTCCTTGTTTCCACATCTATTGGTACAAGAATTTGCATTCCATATGCTATGCTTTTGTCGGACTAATTTTAAAACCTTTAGATCTTAAAGCATCTCTCCATGGTTCTAGCTTTCTGTTTGTCCCTTCCCTTGTCTTGTCAATCAAAACTATCTTAATTGCAAACAACATACTCCATGGGACCTCGTCCTGTAAATGCCTAGTAACTTGTACATAACCAATGCAAAAAGATATGGGCTCAACATTGATCCCTGGTGTAGGCCTACTGTAAGTGAAAACTTACTTATATCTCCACTAGTAGTCCCCAACTCAATTACTATAATCATATCAATATATCCTTGTGAGAGTTGAGACTCCTTTCTTTCCTATCACTCACCAGATGATCTATCTTGGGACAATGTCGCATGCATTTTCTAAGTCAATAAAAACGATTTGGAGATCCTTTCTTCTCTCTCCAAACTTCTCCATTAACTAACAAAGAAACTAGCCTTAATGGATGATCTTCTTGACATAAATCTGATTTTTTTATGCATTTGTCTCACGTGCTAATCTTTGATGAATCTTCTCTCTCTCTCTCTCTCTCTCTCTCTCTTAGCAAGAAGCTAATGGGATTTCACTTTCATGAATCATTTCTCCCCAAGTTTAATAGTATGACTCCTAAATTTAATTCTGTGGCTCTGTCTCCTTTATTCTTGTAAATAGGCACCATGGTACTTTTGTTGTCATTCTTCAGGCAATTTTTTTTTGTTCTTGCATTCTTGTTTAACAACATGGTCAACCAACATAAGCCAATCTCTCTCGTGCACTTCCAAACCTCTATTGTTGTTCCATATGTCCCTTGATCTTTCCTGTCTTTATCTTTCTCAAAGCCTCTTTCACTTCAAATATCCTAATCCTATGAAGGCATTTGTAATATTTGGCCTTCAGTTAATGATTCCTTCTATCCCTAAGATTTTAGAGTGTCATCATTAAACAAGTTTGGATATAACTTCCCCACCTTTCATTGATCTTGTCATCATTAACCACTAACCTTTGGTCATTACTCTTGATGCATCTAACATGATATTGCTCCTTACTCCTTACACTTCCTCTCCCTCATCTTTGCAAGTGTGAGGACATCTTTTTCACTATGTATTGTTCAAATCTTCACATGCCTTAAGTTTAGGCTTGCTACTTTCGTAGTGTTCTTTTTGATGTTCTATATTCTTCTCAAACTTTTTTGTTTCTAGTTCTTTGCCAGCCTTGTAATATCATTTTTTTCCTTGCTAATAATCTTTTGGTAAAATGCTTGAAATTTTTTTAATGGTAACTTGAAAGATTTTATTAGCACAATCTTCAAAAAAAAAAAAAAAAAAAGAAAAAAGAAAAAAAAGAAAAGGAAAAAGAAGAAGAAGAAGAAGATTTTATTAGCACCAAACAAAATAGCAGAAATAAATAACAAAGAAAAAAGAGAATTGAAAAGGGATGATGGGAAATCATCCCAGGACCTCCGATTCAAGAGGAGAGAGTGTTTCTCTAAAGACCTAAAATGCAATCCAAGTTACAACCCTTATAATGGGTAGGTCCCTGAGGCCCAAGAAATAATCACGTGTAATGATGATTAAAATGATGAGAATGCCCTAAAAATAAACAATAAAGATTAAATTGGGCCAATGAAGCATAAATATGTGTAAGGATCAAATTTCCAATAAGTGGCATGGAGAGTCGCATTTCCATTTCTTTCTTTTATCATCATCATAGCCTTACCATTAAAAGAAAAGATCATCATCAGAGCGTTGTTTGGCTGTCCTAGTTATTTGGGGATCCCACTCATTATATGTTTTAATAATATAATTGTCGAATGTTTGCTCCTTTTGTGTGTTAAATCTATAACCTCATTCTGATAGCAGAAACAAATTCTATCTTCTATAGACAATCATCATTCATTAGTTTTGTGGCTTTGGAAAGACTGTTAATTTTCTGTTTCTTTTATTTCCACTGGTTATTATATTTCTCAATCACATAACTTATAAGCAAATCTGATGCCTCGCTGAAACTTCAGAACGTCTGTCATCTGCTTCCCTTTTAGGCACCTAAGTATTCAATACAGCTTTTGTACTATACAGTCTACACCATTTTTAAACTAAATTTTCTGCCTTTTCTCTTGATACTTTTAGGCTCTTGTAAATTCATGTCTATAATCTTCTTTCTCATTTTTCAATTTACATGCAGGTAAAAACCTTGCTTGATGATGCCAAGTCAGGTGTACCCTTGAATGTTCTTGGGAACTCTCCTACTTCAAATGCTGCTACAAGCAATTCGTTGCCTTCCATGTTTCCTGCTGGGGGTACACCTCCACTTTCTCCGAGAAGTACTTCTGGTTCCCCTCGTGTTGTGAAACGTCCAGGGCCCGGGCCTTCTAATTTAGGTTCTCCACTAAAGTTAGTCAGTGAGCCATTGAGAGAAGTCATACCTCAGGTACTGAATGTCTTTCTATATTAAAGTCCAGAGTCTCCAGACAATAAATATTCACTCAACATCCTCATCATCGTTGTTGTCAATTTGTCATAGCTTTATACCAGCTATTTGTGGCTGGGAATAACATTTCTTTTAATAAATAATAGAATCGTATTAACTTTGAATACTAGTTTGTTTATGCTTTTCCCCACAATATCACATCTTAGGGCTGTCAATGACATTGGGTAAGGAAATGGGCATTGATAGAGTGCCTGTATATCTTGCAGTTCTATTTCCAGAATGGTTGTCCACCTTCAAATGAATTGAAAGAGCAATGTTTGTCTAGAATTGATCAGCTTTTCTTTGGTCACTTGGATGGTCTGCAAGTTAAAGGTGAGAAACTTGTGTCTGTCTATCCTGTTTTATTTAAACCAATGTTCCCATACTACATTGTATCTGCATTTTCAGATACAATGCATATGAGTTCTCGTCTTCTTGCTGATGTCACTTGCTTATAACATCCAAGCCATGAGAAAGGTTGGTTGCATCATCAAGATCACTTGGGGTGAAAACCAAGATGGTCCATTTATCAGGTGAGCTACACCATTGAAATCAGTGGATAGCCGGTGGTCTGATTCAGTGTACAGTGTGCGGACCACATGATGAGTGGATTGTTCGAATTTTTCTTCGGATGTTCTTCATGGCACATGCCACCTTTTCATGTGTTAGATGTTCCCCCAGAGGATGCATCAACTTAAAATAAAACACTATGTGTGAAAGTTAACGTACAATGGTTGCATGTGAACAATCTCTTTATTTTTATATGTTATTATAAGTCGAGCTGGTGATTTTTTTCTCCTTTTGTAATATCAGAATTTAAATCTGTCACAAGGGAAATTTGCAAGCTGCCGTCGTTTTTCTCCACCACCCTTTTCAGAAAGATTGATGCTAGTTGTGTTGGGATGGTGACAAGGTACGCATATTTTGTTATTATTGACTTCTATTTAAAAATGTAGGATAAATGATCTAACACTTCTCTTTGCATCGAATTGTTCAAGAATTAACTATTGGTTTAGTTTTATGTTTTGAAAGTCTATATCTTCCAAAACTGGTTCTTTAGTTGTTCCCCTTTGTTGTTATTTGTACCTATATCTTTCTTTCTTTTGTTAACAATGTTGTTTTGAATTCATGATGAGCATCATGAAGAAGTTTGTTATACTTCACATAGCTTCTTTTGTGCATATTTTGGAAACTGATTACTTGCCTGCCTATATTATTTTTAGGATGTTCCATTTTTTTTTTTTTGGGTTATCGGTAGGTTCAATGTCACTTTGTTATGTACTTTGTTAGAGGCATCCTTTTCCTATAGTTTCACAAACCGTTTAGGGAGGTGGCAACTGGCAACTGGTTTGGGTGTGAGAGTGAGCATCTTTTTCAGCATGTTAACAAGTAAAAAAGGCTAGGGAGAGGGAATGGCACTTTGGTAGAAGGTTCCTGTAACTAAGGTTCGTATGCATGCTTATCGCTTCTAACATTAGAATCTTTTCCCTTTGCCCTAGTGTTGATGACTGCAAGTTTGTAACGTTGAACAGTTGAAGAGGGGTTCAAAGTTCAAACACCTTTTTTTCCCCTTTATTTCTTTCTTTTTTTTAACCTATCAAAACTAATAAAGAATATAAAAGGCAATAAACACTAGGATCAATTTTCAATCTATGAATGATTACATGCATAACTATGTCATGACAATGCATGCTAAGTTATGAGAATGCACCATGGAGCATTGCAGGATTCCAAGACCTATTCCTTATTTGAAAAATGTTGGACCTACTTACTGTGCGAGATTTAGGGAGGATAAAATTAAATGGTGGTAGCGCTCTCGAGCTGCCTGGCTAAAGGAAGGTGATCATAATACGAAATTCTTTTATGGTTACTGCTAGTGCTAGAGATCGTGCAAATTCTCTCTCTTACCTGATCATAGATGATGAATTTTCTTCTGAAACACAGATTTATCATTCAGACATTGATAGGGTTAGTTTCTTGCTAACTAGGTAAAAAGCATATCACCCTGTATTAGCATAGTCACACAGGTGCTTGTATAGATTATCAAACCCAAGAAGTTCAAGGAGGTTGTGCATAAAGACTTAAAAAGTCCATTCAACTATTCATATGAAGAGTCTTTTACATGTATGTATACTTTTTTCCAAAGCAAAAGAAACTGCTAATCTAAGCCTATCCATCTAGTTATTAAGGTAAGGACTAAAACATGCCTAAAGCCATCACAATCATACAAACATTTCCATAAATTGGCCATGACTTTCACCATTCATGCGAGTATTACAAGATCGTAGGTTCTTTCGAAAACTAATACAATAGGCTTCCAAACGGGCTCAATTTCAAGTCATTTGGACATTGTTTGATCCCTGAAAAGTGGCCTACAAAATAAGTGATGAAAACAACTAACTTAAGCCCCGAGTAACTAATTTGGGTAGAACTAGGGTTGCTACTTCATAATTTAGACCAACTTACTAATCAACTGCTAAGTTATGAAATCAAATGTGTGGACCGGTGGATCCATAAAACAATTGGTCAGATCGTGCACCCCACAAACAATTGAACAGTCTGATCATGGTGTCCCCTCTTTAAAAGGACAGATCCTGGAACGACATGGTCCATTGAATGGACATGTGTGAGGACCTTCTCATTGACCTGATGGACTGCAGACTGTAATATTGAATGATCAAACAAAACATGTAGAAGTAGTATGGTGCGTATCATTATTTTATTCTTTATGCATTTCCAGAAAGAAAGTAGAACAGAGTCACAGACAACTATTTATTTTCTGTAAGCCTGCTATTATTCTATTCTTTGTGCATTGCCCAAAAAGAAAGTGGAACAGATAACTATTTATTTTCTGTAGCCTGTTATTTCCTTTATGTTATTTCACCAATTGCTGTGGCTTGTTGCTACTAATAAATGCAACTACTTTGTTGACAGTTTCCCGAGCCTGATATTTTTTTCTTTTCTGGTTCTGCTTATAAGCTGTTTGACTCCCTAGTCATGTTATAGATACTCCCCCCCTCCTCTTTTCCTCCAGCATTTGTTCTGGTTGCACCTTATCAGAGGCATTATGTAGAGTTGGATTGCCATTAACGAAACATAATAAGGTGCAGAAGACACTATAGCTAGTCTCAACAATTGAATCTCTTTGAAGAGGTTTGACTGCTGAGAGGTAAAATTTCTTAAAGTATTTCTAGTGCTGTTTATGAGTAATTGGCCCTTATGGTATTTTTGTAGGGATGCGTTTATTGATTATTGGCCTAATAGCAATATGATGACGATGGATATAGCCACCCAAATATTTACAATATTAAAGCAACCAGATCAGAAATACCTTACACAGGTCTGTCTTCTTCTCCAGATGCTCTGATCATCATACTCCAACGTTCCTCTATACATATGATCAGCATGCCTCCTAAATCTGGGTCAGTGGTGAAGTCACTATGAGACATTGAGCTGCTGTGTTTGTAAAATTAGATTCTTGTTGTGTGAGTCTGTCATTTATTCTTCGATCTTTTCAATTAAATTCAACTTGAATACAGGAAGACTTTAAACCTGTTCTTCGAGAACTTTTGGCAACTCATCCAGGGTTGGAGTTCTTGCAAAGCACGCCTGAGTTTCAGGAAAGATATGGTACGCTCTTAGTAGGCTATCAATGATATCTTGCTTAGTGATTCATTAACTGCATTTTTGGTTTACAGAAGTGTGTTATTGGAAATTCCTACTTCATTATAATTTGCTCTATTTACTTTTTTTTTAATAGAAATTTAAGCTCTATCTATTTGTGGAATCCAGCTAACCTCTTTGTCCAATGACTCTGATGTTTCACACTGTGTTTTATGGATGAACCCAAAGAGTACAATCTGTAGGGCCTAGTTGGCTCTCATGATTAGTAGAAAAATTATAGCAAAGTTGTCTCTCGTAAAGCGTAATCATCATCATCAGTCTAAGCTTTATCCCAATTACTTGGGGTCGTCTACATGAATCCTGTTCCGCTATTCCACTCTATCAAGGGCCAGATCTTCAGTTAGACCATAGGTCCATCAAGTCTTTTTTTACCACCTCCATCCACGTCCTTTTGGGCCTTCCCCTTGCCCCTTTAGAGCCTTCAACTTCCACCAACTCACTCATAACCGGCGTGGTTCTTGGTCTCCATTGCACATGACGAAACCATCTAACACCTTCCCTCATATTATTATTATTACCTATTGGTACTACTCTTCTACTCCCAAGTTCTCTCGAATGTGTTATTTCTAATTTTGTCCTTCCTCTTCTTGCCACTTATCCATTTCAACATCCTGATTTTTGTTATACTCATCTGATGAGCGTGTTGTTTTTTAACTGCCCAACATTCTATCCCATAAAGCATGGCTGGTCTTATAGTTATCCTATAAAATTTCCCTTTTGAGTTTGAGGACAATCACATAAAATTCCAGATGCACATCTCCATTTCTTCCACCCAGCTTGAATTCTATGGGCAACATCTTTTTTAGTCTCTCCACTTCATGAATTATTGATCCAAGGTATCAAAAGCGGTCATTCTGGAAAATTTCTTAGTCAACGATCTTAACTAATTCCTCGATTTCACTCCTATTATTACTAAAACTATACTCCATATATTCTATTTTAGTCTGTCTTCATCATTGGTTCTATGGGGCCCCTCCTAGGGTTGTTGCTTTCGTTTGGTTGGTGCGGTAGAAACAAAATCTTACTATTGATAATCTCCAAAGAAGAGCAATGATTCTATGGGGCCCCTCCTAGGGTTGTTGCTTTCGTTTGGTTGGTGGGGTAGAAACAAAATCTTACTATTGATAATCTCCAAAGAAGAGCAATGATCCTCCCAAATGTCTGTCTTATGTGCATGAGGAATGAGGAGACGATCGATCATCTCCTCAATTCATTGCCCCTTCGCGAAGATCGTTTGGTACTTCTTCCTCTCCTCTTTTCAGATGGCTGGGGTCATGCTGAGGGGCTTTCGTGGACGGAAGGCGGATTATTGATTGTTCTCTTTTGGCGAATGAATGCGTAGCTTTAGAAAGGGAGAGAAATGTATAGTTTGCAAGCTTGATATTGAAAAGGCATACAACCATGTAGATTGGACGTGTTTCTAGACTACATGCTGAAAAGGTTGGGGTGTGGTCCAAAGTGGCGCTTTTGGATACAAAAATGTGTGAGGTCGGCGAAATTTTCGGTTCTAGTGAACGGCTCGCCGAAAGGGTATTTTGCCCTTTCAGCTTCTCGAGGGCTTCATCAGGGCGATCCTCTTTCACCATTTCTTTTTGTTATAGTTATGGAGGCTCTTAGCAAAATGATCGATAGAGGTGTTCAGATTGGTTTGGTTAAAGGTTTTGGGGTGGATTCTTCAAAATTTTTGATATCTCATATTCAGTATGTGGATGATACGCTTTTACTTTGTGAGGCGGAGGATTTCTTTATACAAAATCTTCATTATATTATTATCATCTTTGAGGTCGTTTCCAGTTTGAAGGTGAATATCATCAAAAGCGAGCTTCTGGAGGTTGGGATATCCAACGATTAGGTGCGGGCTTTTTGGGAACAGTTCGGTTGTCGGGAAGCTTCTTTTCTGACAACTTACCTTGGTTTACCGTTATGTATCGGAAAACTAGCAAAACACGTGGGACAAAGTGATTGAACGCTGTTATAGGAAGATGTCCAAATGGAAAGCTAGGTATCTATCAATGGGTGGGAAAATGACTATGATCGAATCTTCCAGTCTACTTCATGTCTATTTTTAAGTGCCCGAAGTCTGTTCTTAATATGCTGGAAAAGAGGAGGGGTTTTCTTTAGAAAGGGTTGGGTGACAGACAAAAGTTCCATCTGTTGAAATGGGAGGACGTTTGCAAACCGACAGAACCGAGGGGGGGGGGGGGGGGGGGGGGGGGGGGGGATCTAACTTTGTTGGGAAAATGGGTTTGGAGGTTTGGGGAGGAAAGGGGAGCCAAATGGAGAGTGGTCGTAGCTAGGAAATATGGGGTAGAGGAATGGGGTTGGTGGATAAAAGGGTCCTCTTTGTATCGATCCTCTTGTCTTTGGAAATTAGTGGCGTCTTTGAAAGATAAGAGTTTGGGAAGGTATAGGCTTCTATTTGGGGGATGGTAAAACTATCAACTTTTGGAAGGATAGGTGGGTGGGTGAGGATAGGTTGTGTGAGAGGTTCCCATTATTAGTGGGGTTAGCTTCGGAAGAGAGGATGAAGGTTAATAGCTGTTTTTTGGTGAGGGATGGAGTAGTCACTTGGTTTCCGTGCTGTAGAAGGAATCTACGCGATGAAGAGGTCAAAGAACTCCTGTAGCTTCTTCCCTTATTACAAAAGGTTTCTCCAAGGCTATCGGAACATGACTCCATAATATGGCTAAAGGAAAAGTCAGGTTTGTTTTTAGTTAGATTGCTTTATTGGTCTATGTGTGAAAGGGAAGGCTTTATCAGGGAAGCCCTTAGCCATGGCGATATGGCGCTCCATCAAAGGTGGCGGTGTTTGGTTGGCTTCTTGGGAGGAATAGAGTGCTAACAATTGATAATTTGTGTAAGAGGAACATGATTCTGCCCAATGTTTGTCTCTTGTGCTACAAAGATGCGGAATCAGTAGATCATCTCTTCATCCATTGTTCTTTTGCAAGGGAGGTGTGGAATCATTTGTTGCGGCCTTTTGGGGTTGATTGGGTGCTACTGAGATCGATAGAGGATTTTCTCCTATCTTGGCATGGTGGGGGAATAGGGATCGTGGGGAAAAGAGTGGAGGTTAAGTATGTTAGCGGTCCTTTGGGCTCTATGGTGGGAAAGGAATGATCGGTGTTTTCGAAACAAAAGGGTAGCGTTAAAAATGTTATCAGGAAGGTGATTCTCAATGTAAAGGAGTGGGCGAGAAACTCTTAAGTGGGGAGTTTAATTGGGTTTCGATTGTTCTCTCTCTCTCTCTCTCTCTCTCTCTCTCTCTCTCTGAATAGTAATGGAGAACTTTATTGAAGGCTCGTTGCAAAGGAAATGAGAAAAGAACTTTCCTTTTGTCCTTCTGTTTGGTTGTACATTTGTATTTTTTTTCTCTCTCTATATGGTCTTTGGTATGGTCTTTTTTTTTTTGTGAAATATCATCGTTGTTTAAAAAAAAAAACAACTTTCTAAGCCAATCACTTTAATTAATAATATCTAATTGAAACTACAAGTCACAACTCACAGGTATGAAAAATAAATAAAAATGCCACAGGTTAAGAGTATTAAGTACAATACAAATGTCATCAATGCAAAGAGGGGTTTTTCGAAAACCTTATTTCGAAACCCTTTTTTGTTTCAAGTTTAGTTTTATAGGTTTTTTATTGTGTGGGTTTCATACTAACTTTAACAAAGGATCACCATCATTTTAAGTGAAGGTAAACAAAGGAAGGTTTGATTTTAACTTTACATAAGTTTTTCATGATGTGAGTTCTACACTATTTTTTTTTTTTTAACAAACAGAGCTAAAAAAAAAAACAACAAAAGGAAAAAAAAAAAACACAAAAAAATTGGAAAAGAAAAACATTGAAGCGTACACTGCAAAAGCTATACGCTCTGCAGCTGTAGCGTATGTTACGACCCCTGTAGCGCGACCCATAAAGTAGTTCTGCTGCATCTATGTTTCCAAACCTCAAATACATGCAAATGAGTGACGTAATTACTGAAATATCAGCAACTAGACCCGTCTTAACAGCATACGAATGGGTTGAATCCAGAGGGGCATTTGCTGACAAAAGGCTAACGATTGTAACTGAATTGGGTACCACATTTTCTGATAGCATTTGATTGAAAACAGCTAATGCCTCTTCCCAACTACCGTTTTGGCCATATGCTGCTATCATGGTGTTCCATGAAATCACACTTTTCTCAACCATGCTTCCCAACTACCGTTTTGTCCATATGCTGCTACATGGGATTTACGCTATTTAGCTACGCTACAGTATGTAGCGTATGCTACCGCTATGCTACGAGCGCTATTTGAAACACTGATTGAAACATATGTTGTACGTGGATGTAAAAAAGGGAAACATTTCCTATGGTTGGAGCACTTTGTTAATCTTCTATAAGAATTTCCATTGCATTCAAAGCGTTGAAGACAATAGACTATGGAATTTTTTTCTTTGGTGTTTTTAGTACAGGGTACATATGCTGATGAAAGAATATCAAATCATTAATCTTATGGGGTTTTGAAACACTGATTGAACAATGTGTATGTGGATGTAAAAAAGGGAAACGTTTCCTATTGTTGGAGTACTCTGTTAGTCTTCTATAAGAATTTCCATTGCATTCAAAGTGTTGAAGACAACAGACTATGGAATTTTTCTCTTTGTCGTTTTTAGTATAGGGTACATATGCTGATGAAAGAATATCAAATCATTAATCTTATGGTGATTATTTGAACTCCAGACTCGAGTTGGTAAAGGAATTTTTGCAGGTCCTATCACAGAAAAGCCTTTCTGATGTAGGCCCGTGGTCCACCCATGGATCTGATAACGGTATCGGCCCCGTGGAAAAATGATACGATACAGCATCACATATCGGAATTGGGGCCGTGTCGGTTTGTATTGGCCCTTATCGGTTAGATTATTTTTGAAGCAAAAAAATATGAAACATAGGAAAAAAATGAGATATTCACGAATCTATCATTTTTTTTTGGGTGTGTTTTGACCATGTATTCAATCCTTATCGGATCATTTTTTTGATGAGAATGTTGTCTGTCGATTTGACTTGTTTAAGGTCAACTACATGGGCCCTAAATGAACACAAATCAAACATGATTTGGTGAACAATGACCGATTATATTGGAAATACAACAAAAGGAAGATGAAAATATAACAAAGAAAGTGAAGGTTTACCATTCTTTTCGATTTTTCCCATAATGGTCCACTTCGCTTCGATTAGTTGAAGCCCATTCAAATAATTTGTTTTGATCCCAAAATAGGTTTAGATCTAGCCTAAAATGAGTTTTTAATATTCTTTCATGGTTTAAATGAAAAGAAGAAAAGGAAATATGAGTGAATTTTTGAAATAAATAAATAAATTCAAATTTAGGGTTTTTTGGGCGTATCGGTCCGTATCGGCCTTGTATCACCCGATATGGACCGATACGGTCCAACCGATTCCGATATGGCCGATACAACTCCGTATTGCGTGTCGTATCGGGTCGATACTGATATGATACAGCCGTATCGGCCAATACGATATCGATATTCATATCTATGGGTCCACCTAGGTCTACTTAGGCCCACTATATGGCCCAACAATGGCGTAGGCTCACAATCCACTGTAGGGAACATGTACTGATTTTTGGACTGAATATTTATAGATTTGGGGGCCTAAATCAATTATTGGAATTTACTATTTTTGGGACATAAGGGGGTTAATTTGAAGATGTGATTGAAAATATGAGGGGGATGTGATTAAATATATGGGGCTGATTTAGAGATGTAATTAGGATTTTTTTTAATTTTTATTTTTATATATATTTGCTTTTACTATTATTAGGCTTTTACCTTTGTAGGTAGATTAGATTGATTTGAAGTCAACTATGATGTTGTTGAAATTAATCTTTTAGTTGGGGGGATTTTCTCCCTTTGTACTCGAATATTCTTGTGATTGTAACTCTTGTCTACTTCTTTGTGCTTTGGTGCCAAATTGCCAATATCATTCATTCGATAATTGGGTTGCACCACTTTCACTCCCCATAATCAAAGGTTCCTCTTTCTCAATTCCTTTCTACTTCTATGTATGGGGTGGCAATGGGCTGGGCAGTCTGTCCTGGCTTGGCCCATCTGATGAAATGCCCGGCCCGCCTTGCTTGGGCTAGCTTGTTCCCTTAGTGTATACTATACCGTACATAGATATTAGTAATGTAGACTATAGAGTCTGTTTGCTAGTATATATAGCAATATGAAGAAATTTGATACTCTGGTAGAGTTTGATGGATGATAGCAAGCACTTATGATGCAGGACAGCCCTAAATATGATGCATGCTCATGATTACAATTATCCAACGGAAGTAAAAGCAATAATAATAATGAAATCTAGCATTAATCATCATAAACTAAGAAAACCAGAAAGAAAACATGCAATGGAACGGGCCATCATCACAACCATGGAGTATAGGATTCAATTAGTGCCTAGGTTGGATCCGGCGAGGGATGAAACCTCCCGATCTTGCATGGCGTTACCCAATCGATCAATGATGATCACTAGTCCGAAGAACCAGGAGGTTTCTCGGATTAGGGATTTGAGAATTTGGGGTTTAGGTTTTGGATCGATTCTCAAGGTTTAGATCGTGGGGAATAGCATAACAGAAGTTTAGAAGGATAACAATAGGAGATAAAATACCTGGAAGAATTTGGAGGGGCACCAGAAGAAATCAGAAGAAGAAGATCAAGGAGAGAGAAGAAGCACTATGAGAGAGAGAGAGAGAAGAGAGAAGCCACCAAAGAGGTTTGTCTTTTCATTAATAATCAACTAATCACGTCATTAGGGCTTGGCCCACTTAAATAAGCAAGAAGAAAACATAAGAGTACCAAAATACCCCTGAAATATAAAAAAAAAACAACTTAAAAAAAAACAGTTTGTACGTTGGCCGGGCGCCCCGTGACCAATTTGGCCGGGCGCCCGGCTAAGACAGAAACTGTTCAGCAAGGAAAACTGAAAATTTGCTGAATTTCGGGCGCTCGACCACCTTCAGAAAAGCATTTTTCTATTCTTTCAGTCGGGTCTTCTTCGATCCTACACACGTGTCTTCTATGTGCCAAATCACATGCGTAGGGTCTTCAATGCTCCTCAATCATCGCCTAACCACAAGGATGGTACTTGTGGGTGGCGCTTTCTTCGTTGGTACACTTGAATGCTTTTGTTCCGCATCATACTCCTCGTCTGAGAAGAACTCGACTCCGACGAGTTAAAACTCTTGTGGCGCTCTAGTAAATCTGGATTAACGCTCTGTAACTCCACTTCTATCAACCATGTAGATTCTGACGGTGGCTTGTTCTTCCATTTGACCAAGTATCTTTGGAAACCTCCGCCTCTCATAAAAATGATCTCTTCACCCAATATCTCCTCAATTTCTTCTTCATGGGTAATGGGTGGGGGAAGGGGTGGAAGGGGTTGTATAGCAAAATCAGAACAAGGCCATGAAAGGGACGATGGATCAACGATGGGATGATGGGAACGGACTAGATCTTCCACATTAAGAGTTGGGTTAATGCCCATTTCAGATGGAAGGTCGATCCGATATACGCTAGACCCAACCTTTTGCAATATTTTGAATGGTCCAGCACTACGCGTTTGTAATTTCTTAGCGGAACCTTGTGAGAACCGCTCTGGCCTTATCCTCACCATTACAGTCTCCTTTTTGAAATTCTTGCAATTTACAATGAGGATCAGCTGAGATTTTAGAATCATCATTGCTCTTATTTATCCGCTGTCTAATATGTGTATGCAAATCATGAATATGGCGTGCGAATGCATTGGTTGACTCTGAAGACCTTTGGATGATAGACATGGGTGACACTAAAAGACACTCTGAAAAATCCACGAACTTGGAATAAACAATCCTATGACCTAGAACTTGGAAAACTGAAACAAAAGGACACTTCTCATGGGTGACACATAATTTCTCATTATAAGTATTATAAACAAGGATGATTTTCAAGTATCCCAACACTTGAGAACATACACTATTAATACCAAGTCTTAAGCAGATCTGGGCATCAGCCATTATGTCCAAGATGTCACCAAGATACGGGATAAGGACTATGGTCATCATATCCACCATGACGTGAATACGTCGCATGATGGCTTGACAATTGATTGAAGCTTTGTGGGCGGTTAGGATATGCCCACATGTGTGCCATATGCCATTGTTCTTGGAAGTGAAAAGAGCAGGCATGACACGCAAAGCAAAACTCCAACTCAAACTTTCCTTATTGAATTCTTCCCCAAGAAGTTTATCAAATTGATGCTGCATTTCTGTATTTTCTACGGGGTTCACCTGGTATGGAGGAAAGCTTGACAAGACCAACCTAGGGACAAGATCGATTGTGTGTTGAATGTCCCATATGGGTGAAAATTTATCCCATAAATCATCTGGTGGGATATCACAAGTCCTGTGGGCGTCTACCATCATATCCTCACTAGTCTCTTTTTCAAATTCATTCGTGTGCATTATGGTAAGAGACTTAGATTGAGACTCTACATCACTTAAGTCACACATGACATCTGGAAGTGGTGCGGTCTCAATTTCTTCGACCTTGTCATCACTAGCACACACTTCGTCATCCTCAATGATGATGAGCGATGCCTCAATTTGTTCCATTTCCTCACTACTAACATTAGGCACGTACTCTTCCACTTCATAAACAACCTGATTAGATTCTTCCAACTGGCCATTCATCAAGGTATTATCTCGCTTCCAAGGAAAAATAATTGGTGTTAAACACTCAAATTGTTCATAAGCCGAGATTTCCTTAATAATGGGTTGGACCACTTTACAAGGAGGGGACCATATTGGTTCTATGTTTGGACGGGAAGGTGAGGCAACTCTCTTTTGAACTAAGGGCTTTTGACGATAAGAGATGGGAAGATATTTTTCCTTTTAAACGCTCTTTCATCTCGTCCCATTGTGAGATCGGGGCTCTCCCATCTTTATCAAGTCGTCGCTCCAAATCTGTCCAAAATGACTTGGCTTGGCCCTCCAATTTCCACTTGGCAAATCTAACTCGACGATAATTCGACATATCATACCAATGAAAAAGATAGTCCAAGTCTTCAAGCCAATCAAGGAATGTTTGTGGGTCCATGTGACCATTAAAGTAGGCCAATTCATCGGAGTTCGGCTTTCCATTGGGTCTCGACGGCCACACGACAACACTTAACGGCCCTGAACGTCTATACTCCATTCATTACAGGGAGACTCTACGGACTGGGTGACTCACAATATGAATGCGATGAATTTAAACTATAATGAACTGACACTAATTAATTAAAACAGAAAACGATTCAAATCTGGGAATTTTCCAAATTAGGAAACTTTCTAAAATTGGAAAGTTTCTAAAATTGAAAACTTTCTAAATCTGGATTTTCCTAAATTAAACCTAAAAATCAAAACCCTAATTTGATAACTCGATCTAGACACAAACCATGCAAGCCTATTCTCTGATACCAAATTTGATGCAGGACAGCCCTAAATATGATGCATGCTCATGATCACAATTATCTAACGGAAGTAAAAGCAATAATAATAATGAAATCTATCATTAATCATCATAAACTAAGAAAACCAGAAAGAAAACATGCAATGGAACGGGCCATCATCACAACCATGGAGTATAGGATTCAATTAGTGCCTAGGTTGGATCCGGCGAGGGATAGAACCTCCCGATCTTGCATGGCGTTACCCAATTGATCAATGATGATCACTAGTCCGAAGAACCAGGAGGTTTCTCGGATTAGGGATTTGAGAATTTGGGGTTTAGGTTTTGGATCGATTCTCAAGGTTTAGATCGTGGGGAATAGCAAAACAGAAGTTTAGAAGGATAACAATAGGAGATAAAATACTTGGAAGAATTTGGAGGGGCACCAGAAGAAATCAGAAGAAGAAGATCAAGGAGAGAGAAGAAGCACTATGAGAGAGAGAGAGAGAGAAGAGAGAGAAGCCACCAAAGAGGTTTGTCTTTTCATTAATAATCAACTAATCACGTCATTAGGGCTTGGCCCACTTAAATAAGCAAGAAGAAAACATAAGAGTACCAAAATACCCCTGAAATATAAAAAAAAAACAACTTAAAAAAAAACAGTTTGTACGTTGGCCGGGCGCCCCGTGACCAATTTGGCCGGGCGCCCGGCTAAGACAGAAACTGTTCAGCAAGGAAAACTGAAAATTTGCTGAATTTCGGGCGCCCGGTGCCAAATTTGGCCGGGCGCCCGACCACCTTCAGAAAAGCATTTTTCTATTCTTTCAGTCGGGTCTTCTTCCATCCTACA
The DNA here is from genome assembly GCA_003013855.2 of Liriodendron chinense. NCBI lineage: Eukaryota > Viridiplantae > Streptophyta > Magnoliopsida > Magnoliales > Magnoliaceae > Liriodendron > Liriodendron chinense. Next base: position 442,635 of record ML058504.1, read on the forward strand.
CACGTGTCTTCTATGTGCCAAATCACATGCGTAGGGTCTTCAATGCTCCTCAATCATCGCCTAACCACAAGGATGGTACTTGTGGGTGGCGCTTTCTTCGTTGGTACACTTGAATGCTTTTGTTCCGCATCAACTTATAAACTATTCAAGGTATTACGCCACTTTAGATGGGGAATAATACATTGATGCACTCATCCATGCTTACGGTGGATAATTGGGAGGCATACGCTTGGTTGATGAATAATCTTATTTGAAACGAGAGTTCACGAAAAAAACTTCGATAATTTGGAAGAGCTTGATGGTTCGTAAACATATATTCACTAGTTGTATACATAACATACATGTAACTTATTTTTAACTTATAAGGCCGGCCCTAGCTCGACCTTGATCCCTCCGGGACCTTGGCCTAGCCTAAGGTAGGTCTGGCCTTCAAGTGCCAGAGCCTCTTTAGCCCATTAGGGCAGGGCCTGGGCCAACCTTTTCTTGATCCTAGCCTGGCCCATTGCCACCCCTACTTCTATTGCTTGGGTTTTAACTTTAATGTCTCATGGGGCCACGAAGGAATTTATTCTGAGGTCAGTGGCAAGTAAAACAGTGGAAGTCACAAGTACTGATGTTTTTGTAATACGCAAATCAATTTATGTTTTTTGGTGAAGTTTTTGTGGACCAAGCTATATATTTAATACTCATTTCCACTCTTATTGAGCTAAGCTACATATTCCTAGCTAGGAACATGTTGTGTTGGCATGAACCTTGACGATCATCATTTTCAGAAGCTATTGTAGTTGGGCTCTTAGTAGATAAGGCACTGGGAACCCTTTTGAAAAATAGCGGTATTAGCTCCTAAGGCTGGATCCATGGTTAGATGAATCATAAGGTTTGTTTTGTGGTAGGATGCTATTTTTCTTGGTGGAGTGCTCTGGTTAAGCTGCCAAGGCAATGTTGCCTTCTTTCCTTTTCCATGATTGGCTGGAAAGGAATTGAAGACTTCATTTAAAATGTTGTAGAGGATTTAGATGGGCCTCCCTTTCTGAAAGTCACTGCTTGTTGCTTATGGCTGGTGGCTTCTCTACTCGAGGGGTTGATTTGCTAGCTTGATAGAGGTGCGCAAGTGTAAGCGAGGAGTTCAATTGGGCATTGTTAAGGTCTTGGTGGAAGAGTGCCATTTTTGTTACTCTGATATGCTATTTCAAAGCTGTAATCTTAAAAATAAGTCTTCGTTGTAGGGCTAGCTTTTGGAAAGAGCAAAGACATTTTTCTTAGCCTAGAGAGAGCTTGTGAGTTCACGATGGCTAACAAGTTTTTTTTTTTTATTATTGATTGTATGTGATGGTCTTGGTTATTTGGTTCTATGATAAGCATGTTGCTATCAATTTTTTTGGACCATTGGGCTCCAATTTCCCAAATAGGTCAGATTTGTTGGCCATCAAGTTGGTGTGGGAGGTTTTACTAATTGGGAGGGCAGATCTTTGATGGTGGAGGGGGTATTTGGCAATTTGATTGCATGGCTCCGGGGAGTTATGCCCCCTATGGAATTCGTCTTTTGTCCTTACCAGATTTGTGAATTTGTTCTTGGCCATGGATATGTTCAGCTCCATGAGAGGTTATTTGTATCATGGTCTCCCTTACTAGGGAATGGATCCTTTGTGCTTGTCTTTGATGTGTATATATAGTGAAATGCTCATCTGGGAACTGGTTCTCATGAAAACTCGTGAGCACTTTTTGATACGTGTCATGGGCACAAAATCCGATTAGTCCACATGATGCTATATATAGTGAAATGCTCATCTGGGAACCGGTTCTCATGAAAACTCGTGAGCACTTTTTGATACGTGTCATGGGCACAAAATTCGATCAGTCCACGTGATGCGGCACCCCATGAAACCCCTAGGGCCCAACTTTCAGCCCGATCCAAAACTCTGGTGGGGCAAGGAAAAAGAAACAGTTTCCTCCCTTGATTTGCTTCTTCTCTCTTTGCTATGGCCCACTAGAGTTTTGGATCGGGCTGAAAGTTGGTCCCCGGGGGTTTCATGGGGTGCTGCATCACATGGATCATTTGGATTTTGTGCCCACGACAAGTGTGCATAAGTGCGTAGGCGAGCATGACTCTCTCTCTCTCTATATCTCTCTCTCTCTCTCTCTATATATATATATATATAGAGAGAGAGAGAGAGAGAGAGAGAGAGAGAGAGAGAGAGAGAGAGAGAGAGAGAGAGAGAGAGAGATGCTCACACAACTAGTTGGACAAATGCATTTTGGTCCAACTAGCTGGGCATTTAATGGGAAAAATTCCTCTTGAATACAATATACAAACTTATATTGAGAGAATTTGGAGTACATGTTATGGTTAAGTAAAGTGGCACCATGTCAAAGATCCAAGCCATTCATCAATTGAGGCCCATGATGGAGAAGTTATGTGAAACTAATAAATTACACTTATGAGGTAAGTGCACATGCATGTTGAATCCAAATCATTGTATTGTTTTATTAACTACCCACTCTTTTTGTAAGTGTTTGACATGCTTGATCATAGGACCATTTTTTTTTGTCCCTAACATTTTGACAGTGTACTCTATCTAATGAATGGATCTAATCTAATATATGAGTTGTGTGTGGCCACAAATGACAAGTAGGACGTCCAACAACCTACCGTGATTTAAGGATTATTTAATTTACTATAAATGCTCTTGCAAAAGTCGCTCACATCTAGGCCCCACAATGGTGTTGATGTGAAATCTACATTGACCATCAGGGGTGTCATCTCATATTAGACCCAGGGCTAAAAAGTTATCTCCATTTGTGGTTCAGGTGGACCACCCAATTGGAAATTGTATAGGGAAAAGTTCACCTTCCAAAATGTTTCTCTTAGTGTAGCCCACTTGAATCACACATGGGACTGATTTTTCGAATCCATGCCTACATTTTGGTGTGGCATCTCTAATGGTTGGAGTGGATTTCACATATTCATCACGGTGGGCACTGTAGAAATCAAGGGTGGATATATCTCTCAATTGTTTCCGTTAGTGTGGCCTGCCTAAATCACAAGTCAACCTGATTTTTTGGTTCTAGGTGCAACATGGTATTATACATCTACTATTGGTCGTAGTGGATCTCACATACACATCACATCACATCATGGTGGGCCCATAAAAAATCAACGGTGGCCGTCCGTCTCCCACCTTAGCTACTCGTAATTCAAGGGTGTAATTGATGCCATTAAATGTTGGCAGAGAAGAGAAATCTTATTTAAAGTAACTTGGGAAAAGGGGTAGTAGCTTGGGTGGGCCTCACCATGGTGTTAATGTTAAATCCACCCGAACCGTCAGGTGTGTAATCCCATGTTACACCAAGGGCCTGAAATTAGTCCCATCTATGATTCAGGTAGACCGCACTATTGAAAATAGTGTCAGTGAAAAGCTCACCCTCTAAACTTTTTCCCTTCGTATGGCCCACTTGAATCACGGAGGAACCTCAATTTTGGGCCCTAAGCCTACATTACTATGTGGCATCTAATGGTTGGAATGGATTTCGTATAATCATCACGGCGGGCCCTGTAAAAATCAAGGGTGGACGTCTCTTCACACTGTTTCCCTTGGAGTGGCCCACCAGAATCATAGGCCAACTTGTGCTTCTGACTATAGGCCCGAAATGGGATTACACATCTAATGGTCAAAGTGGATCTCACATACACATCATAGTTGGCCATGCAAAAAATTATGGGAGTGTTTCCGTTAAAATTTCTTTTCTTCAATGGATCTCACATACACATCATATGCTGGACTACGTTTAATGTTCAATTAGTAGACAACGTCCAAAACTCGTGTGTATGATATCCAACCCGTCTAATAGGTTGGCCCATCATGAATATCAATTTCTACAAAATACCTCGATAACCATCATGAGTCTACACATCAGTGGACGTCACACAATTTGGATGACTTTAATGGTGGGACTTACCATCTTTAACTATTTTCCATGGTGTAGCCCACCTAAGCGTTGATTCAGCTTGATTTTTTAACCCGATCCAAACACAAGGTGGCGCACATGATGGATCTATTTTACATGAAATCTTTCTTTCCAAGTTAGTAGATGTAATGCCACTTATCTATATAGGAAAGCCATGCAACTATTATCCGGGGATATTTGTTAAGGGAGACATACCAATAGAGAGTAAATTTTAGATGGGCTATGCACCTGTTAATGATTTTGGCCATACAACTCATCCATTAGAGATCAGATTCGTTTATCAAATAGAGTATATTGTCAACATGTTAGGGACAAAAAAAAGGGGGTCCTCTGATCAAGCATGTCAAACACTTACAAAAGAGTGGGTACTTAATAAAACAATTCAATGATCCAGATTCTACATGCATGCACGCTTACCTCATAAGTGTAATTTATTAGTTTTTGTTACATAACTTCTCCTTGGTGGGCCTCAATCAATGAATGGCTTGGATCTTTGACACATGTGCCACTTTACATAACTATGAGCAGGGGTGGAGCCATGATTTTCTTCCATGGGGAGCCCTAAAATGATCTCTCCGAATGGTTGGATGGTGTGCATGCAACACATACATCATTGTGGGGCCCATAGAACATGGTGACGTCACTTCAGTAGCGATCTCTTGTAAGTAGCTAATCTGCGTTCGAGATTTCCTGTGGACCGACGCGGATTTCTTGCTAAAGCCATTCACATTCTTGCATTGGGAAGTTATGTGGGGCCAGGGGTGGAGCCACGTAAGGGGGGGCAACCCTGAGTTTTCAGACGTAAGAGTTCAATCCCGATTGGTTCATGTGGTGTGATCTAGTTGAGCCTTCGATCTGCCTCCTTTTTGGGATCAAACCCTAAAATGATGTGTCAAAATAGATGGATGGTGTGGATAAAACATGTAGATCACAGTGGGCCCCACAGAGCCCTTGATAGGATTGTCTGTCTTTAGCTAGGTCTCGGTGGGACGCAAATTTCCCTTAGAGGAAGTTCTTGCGGAGGGAAGTTATGTGGGGCCCATCTTGATGCTTTTGATCAATCCACCCCGTCCATCCGTTTTGTCTGCTTATTTTTGGACATGAGACCAAAAATGAAGCAGATCCAAAACTCAAGTGGGCCAAATGAGAGGAAATAGTGGGGATTGAGCGAGCACCATTGAAACATTCGTATGGCTGCAAAAGTTTAGTATTAGGCTAAGTTTTTGTTTTTTATGTTCATCCTAGTAGAAATGAACTTATAAACGGTTTGGTTGGCATATAAACATCAAGGTAGACCCCAGGAAGGTTTCAACGGTGGGAATTTCTTTTCCCACTTTTCCCACTAGTGTGAGTTTTGGATCTGCCTCATTTTTGGTATCTTGTCCTAAAATAAGCAGGCAAAACAGATGGATGGTGTGGATTGATCAAAATCTTTACGGTGGGCCCCACATAACTTCCCAACGCAGGAATGTGAATAGCTTTAGCAGGAAATCCGCGTTGGTCCGTAGGAAATCTCGGACGTGGATTAACTACTTACGGGAGATCACTACTGAAGTGATGTAACCAAGTTCTATGGACCCCACCATGATGTATGTGTTGTATCCACACCGTCCAACCACTCGGAGAGATCATTTTATGGCCCCCCTAGAAGAAAATCCTGGCTCTGCCCTGCGTGGGGCCCACCATGAAGTTTGCGATCAATCCACACCGTCCATCCGTTTTGCCTTCTTATTTTAGGACAAAATACAAAAAATGAGGCAAATCCAAAGCTCACACTAGTGGGAAAAGAAATTCCCACCGTTGAAACCTTCCTGGGGTCCAACTTGATGTTTATATGCCATCCAAACTGTTTATAAGGTCATTTCTACTGGGATGAACTTAAAAAACAATAACTTAGCCTAATACTAAACTTTTGTAGCCATGCAAATGTTTTAATGGCGCTCGCTCAATCGCCACTGTTTCCTCTCGTTTGGCCCACTCGAGTTTTGGATCTGCTTCATTTTTGTTCTCATGTCTAGAAACAAGTAGACAAAACGGATGGACGGGGTGGATTGATAAAAAACATCACGGTGGGCCCCACGTAACTTCCCTCCGCAGGAAATCCGTGTCCCACTAGGACCCAGCTAGAGACGGACAGTCCTGTCAACGACTTCATGGGGCCCATCGTGATCTATATGTTTTATCCACATCGTCCATCGATTTTGACAGATCATTTTAGGGCTTGAGCTAAGAAAGGAGGCAGATTGAAGGCTTAACTAGACGACGCCACATGAACCAGTAAGGATTGAACTCTTAAGGTTGAAAACTCAAAAGGGGCATTTGCCCCCCCCCCCCTCCCTATGGGGCTCTACCCCTGACTATGACATGTATTCCAAAATCTCTCAATGTATGTGTCTATGTTGTATTCAAGAGGGAACTTTTTCTCATTAAATGCGCAGCTAGTTGGACCAAAATGCAGTGTCCGACTAGTGTGTGTCTGTGTTAGTTGGACCAAAATGCGCGCGCGCACACGCGTGTGTGACTTGCACGGGGTTTGGGCGAATGGTACCCATCGTGGGTGTGCTCGCCATAGACGTGAGTTCGATTCCCTTCCACATGAGGATTTTGGGATCCCACATGTGGTTCATTGACTTGTAGCGAAGATCACATTTTATTAACGCAATTGGATTTGCTACTTCACCATTGTGTGGCTTGGGAGAAGTGCGAATATCTCTAAATATGCCATCATTTTTTCTTGGAAACATGTATCAATGAGCTTCCTACTTGTCTTTGCAGCGTAGAACTTCAGCATGCTCTTTTGCTTTTGGTCTGATGGTTGTACATGCGTGTACCTCATTGTGTCTGTGTTTATTATTTTTTCTTTTAAAGAATATATCATTAAAAAAGAAAATGTAAGGTTATAAAAGAGTGAGTCTCCAATCAACAGACTGGAGATCAGGACCCTCTGCTGATTCATCGGCTACATTGTTAATTGCTCCATTTACATAAGCAAAGGAAACCGAGATAAGCCCTTTCATTTCCATATTCTCCATCCATTGAGAAAAGCACCAAGGATAAGCAACCTAGGAAGAATCCGATCTGATCACATTAATTGAATATCCTTGAATAGTTGGAGAACAACATGCATACCCAGCCATAGGGCCCTAACCGTCCACCTCATCAGAACAGGACTGGAGAAGGTGCAACGGTGTGACGGACTTCACATCGGTCATCTCTTACAACCCTCCATTCCCAGCTGGACCTGGAGTATCTCTAGAGCAGCCATCAAAGTTAAGCTTCCACTTTCTACCGGGTAGCCATCACCAAATGCAACGAGATACAACCAGACTGCTTCCGTCTTCCGTGGCTTCCTCCCATCCTCTTCTTAGACTATCCCTTGAAACTCCTTTAAATTCATTTTGAACCATGTGGCCCAAGATCTCTCTCTCTCTCTCTCTCTCTCTCTCTCTCTCTCTCTCTCTCTCTCTCTCACACACACACACACACACACACACACACACACACACACACAACTAAACTTGGAAGATATTTTGACCCGAATTTCTGAATGCTCAATTATCACTCGAAGTGGACCACCGTACTGCTAGAATAGATAAATACCATACACCCACACAAAAATAATAATAATAAAAAAACCCCTCATTTAGATTCAAAACTGCAATTCCATGTATGATGTATCCAATAATGTATGCACAAAATCAAACTCATTTACAAATCTGTCTATCACTACTCTCATCTGGAATGAACACCTCTTCCATCAGGGAAATAATTGCTAAGTATGTGGTAGTTACGTTCACTTGATCCCAAACATGTCTGTTATTGTTTATAACATGTCATGTAGGCCTTCATTGTTATTTTCGTTGACTAATCTATGCATTTCTTCTTCTCAACTTCTTGATGCCTAGTTCAACATGCTAGCTCTGAAGCCCTTATATAATTGAGTTGACTAATACCTTAATAACCATGTAATTTGCTGTCACTGATACATTGTTATATGGACCAGCTGAAACTGTCATATACAGAATATTTTACTATGTGAATAGAGCGGCAAATGGCCGCCTTACCCTCAGGGAGCTGAAACGTGGAAATCTAATTGCTGCAATGCAACATGCAGATGAAGAGGAGGATATTAACAAAGTCTTGAGGTGGGTTGAAAAGTTTGCAAATTATTTAGTTTTAAAAAAGGAGATCTCTTTTTAAGGTGTGTACTATGTATCTAATATTTATTCCTAAATGCGAAGTGCTCATGAGAGAAACCTCAACTCACGAAGCAATTGAGATTTATTATCTCTCACATAGGGGAGAACATCTTTATATTGTGCCTGCCACTTGAATCTCTACGATTAGATTTTTGTTCCTTAATGTGAGCGGATTTCTAAACACTGTTACATGGAAACCCATTTTTCCTTTCCAAGGCTGTTTGCTTGAATTATATTGTGGGAAACCATTTGTATTATATTTCATAGGTTTTTTTTTTTTTTTTTAAAGACTGCCTCATTATTTTGGAATTTACATCCTGGTACAAAAGGGTGGCGTGTAATTGTTGCTCACAGATTGTTGGGTCAGATGGTATCTAATTACATGAAAGTGATCCACACCTCTGCTAGAGAAGAATTTCAGGGTCCTGCCACAGCAAATGTGCAGTGCAGATGCTGATGTGCGGGATTTCGTACATTTGGGGCCCATAGTTTGGACATTCAAAATTAGATCTGCCAGGACCAACGCTGGATGTGTAGGTCTTAGCAAATCTTCTAAATAGAAAGATGTTAAATCTTTGGTATGTTGACCCAAAAATGGATGGTGGCGTGAGAAAATACAGCAATGGTCCACATCTGATGGACAAAGGTTAAACAATGAATGGTTTAGATCATTGAATGTCAAAAGTTTAGTGGGCACCTCTTACATAATCATGTGCATCAACTAGTGGCTCATGTTTTGCTGATCTGAGCCAGTCATCTGATGGGCCACATTGTTATAGGTGAGGCACCGCATTGCACCAGTAAATCACCTCTGATTTGTGATCACTTATTTGTTGGAATGGGACCATTTGATTTTTTTTAACTGTCCAAAAAACTGGGGGGTATTTTTTCATTTGCAAAAAAATAAGTACTTTAACTGCAGTTAGAGAAATCTAACGGGATGATACAGAATGAAAAACGCCTAAAATAAGGTATCTTAATGAAAAAGCTTCTTAGAAAGAGTAGCTGGATGTAAAATCCAAAATAATGAGAGTCTTTTCTAAAGGTTTCCTTTTCATATATTTGGGAAGACATGGAAAATGGTTGAAGAACTATTTCCCTACTTCGGGAAGCATGTGAGAATCAGTTCTCAAATCTTTAATGCCATGGTGGCTAAATGTGATGCTAGCAAATGCAAGTTTGGTCTTATGCATTCATCCATGGAAAATGCTGCCTATTGTAAGATTTAGTATTGCAAGAGTCTAATTCTTCTGTTCATTCCTTTTGTTTCGTTGTTCTTTCTGCAGGTACTTCTCTTATGAACACTTTTACGTGATATACTGCAAGTTTTGGGAGCTGGATACAGATCACGACTTCTTGATTGATAAGGAGAACCTTATTAGATATGGTAACCACTCTCTTACTTACAGGATCGTCGAGAGAATATTTTCACAGGTTTGTACTTATTCCATGCAGACTGCGTCAATCAATTTCTGTGTTCACCAAAAGAAAAAGCTTCGCAGCATAATTTTTTTCCTTCTTATATTGTTGATGTCTTAAACTTCTCCTAGAATCTTTTGTACATACTCCCATTTTCATATTCCTCTGATATTGTGATGTTTTAATCTTATCACAGGTCCCAAGAAAGTTCACTAGCAGGGTTGAAGGGAAGATGGGTTACGAAGATTTTGTTTACTTCATGCTGTCTGAGGAGGATAAATCATCAGAGCCCAGTCTTGAGTATTGGTATCTTTCACACTCCTTATTTTGTGAATATAAAGATTTAGCTGCAATATTTTGATTGACTTTAATTTGTCACCCTTCAAAAAAAGAAAAAAGAAAAAAAGAAAAGGGCATCAATCTGTCTCCGCAATTGTTTTGCATGATTCCACCCTTCATCTTGTATTTTTTTCTTTTAAGGTCAGACCTTTTGTCTGGTATTCAATTGCCAATATATTTGGGATACTGTTTCTTAGAATGAGTTCTTAGGAAAAAAATGTTAGCTACAGTTTTTTCCTAGCTAGAAGAAAGAGTTGCTTGTAGGACTATGTTGATTATTATTGTTGTTGTTGATGTCTAGGAGGAATGCCATTAATGCCATTTGAAGTATTTTGCGAGCTTATGTAATGTTTCTTGGATCTTCACTTGACTGTGTTCACTAATTGCGATGATTTGAAATTGAAGTGTGCTTCATTAGTAGCCAGAGGAATTTTCATGCTAGAAGAAACTATGTCAAAGATTAACCCACTGAAGAACAGTATCTGAAAATTCTCCTTCATTGGGACCATTAAAAAAAAAGAAGGAACCTTCTTCATCGGGGAAGAATACAATTGACCTTTGTGAGCTTAAGTTTTTTCGGTTGCAACTTGAATTTGCTTACTGTGCTGTATGACCTTTGAGCAGACTGTCTGTTAGAAACTTAGAATCAATGGCCTTAAAAGGCCCAAAGTTTGCTAAGTCCATACACATGTAAAAGGGAGCCCATCTACACATCACTATATACTAATAGGGCATGTGTTTGAAATCTGGACCATTTCAGGTCTTTCACACTGTTTAGATTCCCCTTCTCATGTATCAGACCAATCCTCTCCTCAAATAGTCATAATCCATCCTGCGGACGATTTGACCGACCCCGCTCCTGCTACGACCATGTTGGATAATGAAGGATGGCTCACAAAAACTTGCCTTTTTTTTTTCCTGACCATCCATTTGTTTCGTAAACTGTAGCTCAACTGACGAGCGAACAGGACCAGTTTTTGGTCATCTGCATGGTGGGGCCCATCTGTTTGATGGTGTGGATCTTGCAAGTGAGTCCCACCTTGGCACCTAGGGTGGCATACGTGTAGAATATGGAAAAAAATTATTTGGATGTAATCTGTGATTCATGAAAGTGTTTAGATGATTCATGTTACTCTATATGATTAGGGTTTCACTAAAAAATCATAATCGATAACTTCATGGTAAATTTGCAGTTGGCAAATTGAGCTTCTCGCCCTTCCATGAAATGAGTTAATACAGGTGATCATTTAGCCGTACATTAAGTATGGCGTGATTAGAAAGTAGTGAAATTATCATCATAAACAAACAAGCATAGTTTGGAAATGGGAATAGCTCGAGAGTGCCAATCACTATGTCAGGTTGACCTAGGACTTTGTGGCCAACGAAGTTGGTTACGAAATGTTTTCTGTACAAATCAGTCTTTTAAATGGCGAATGGCATGTAGCGTAGCATTCATTCCTCTAATGCGTAAGGTGTAAGCTACATAGCATGTAGTGTAAGCTACATGCTATTTCTAGATTTTTAATTAAGGTTGCGCATAGTTGCACCAAATTTAATGACATTTCTTGATATTTTGGCACCAAATTAGACTGGTTACTAATGAAATTTCATGATATTTGGTGCAACAAACACAACATAAAATAATAGGAAACATAGGGCAAAGAGTAGGTATAAAATGAAGAAAGAGCAACTAAACTGATTTAATATTGTTACTTATATTATTTTTACTAAAATCATTAAGAAGATCTAATTTTTATTGAAAATAGAAAGTATTACAAGTCATTAAAAACATTAATTGATTTTAATATTTTAGTAAAAAAATAACTTTTAAAGTAAGCTATGTAGCATGTAGAGTAGGCTATGTAGCTTGTAGACTATGCAAATCAGTGTGTGGCATAGGCTATTCGTGACTTGAGCTATTTTCATGAGCTACATAGTGTTAAGGCTAAGCTATGCTATGTAGCGTAACCTATGCACTACAGTGTAAACTACACACTACACAGCGTAAGTTTTTTTTTTTTTTTTGAGGAGCTCATACCGTAAGCTATTTAAAACACTGAATTATAAACTTATATAATAAAAATACATAATACAAAATCCACAAAATTATTTTTTATGATATGTAACAAAAAAAAAAAAAAAACCATAAAAATGGCTTCTGATAGGAACCGAATCCTTACCATCGAAAAGAGGAATCATCCTCCCTAACGTCTGCCTTCTTTGCTTCAATAGCGAGGAGACTGTAGACCACCTGTTCATCCATTGCTAGTTTGCTCTTGATATTAGGTGGAGTGTCCTAAGATTGGCGGGAATCTCATGGATGATGCCCAATTCTGTTGACCACCTTCTCTGTTTGTGGCATGGGGATTCTGGAGGAGTCATTGGAAAGAGGAAATGGAGAGCCATTTTGATGGCTGTTGTCTAGGCTATATGGGTTGAGCGAAACAACCGATGTTTTAGGAATAGAAGTGTTTCTTCAGTGGGCATCTTCTCTAGAGTCCTGATGCTATTCAGGGATTGGGGTCTATAAATTCTTCTCCTTTTGGGTCTCTTAGGGGTTTTTGGTTTGGGGCAATTCCAGACTTGGGCCTGGTTGTCGTGTTGCTTTCTTTCCTCTTGTAATTTTCTTTTGAGTCTTTATAGGTGGTCTTTTTTTTTTTTTTTTTGTGAGTCTCTCTCTGTATAGTTTCTGTTAGGTTTTGTCTTCTTTTTCCTTTTTTTCTTGTTCTCTGCTTTTTTTTTTCCAATTTCAATATAGTTCCCCATCTTTCAAAAAAAAAAACCATAAAAATACCTCTAATGCTGCTGCAATTATGACCACTACTAGTACTACAATCACCACTACTATAGTACCACTACCCGGCCCATGGTGTGTCGTAAAGGCCATTACGTAAAGGTAATGGTGGCAACTGTTACACTGTTACGTGGTCATAATGGTTGTAACAGCCGTTATGCAAAAAATGACCCATAACTGCCATTAATGGCCCATTACACCCCTTGTAAAGGCCATAACAGCCCCGTAACGGTCTGTTATGGGGTAGATACAGGTTTTTCAATTTTTTTTCAACGTTACGGGGTAGATATAGGTTTCTTGGGTTTTTTCTTTTAATAAAAAAAGAGACCGTAATGGCCATTACAGGGGCCTGTAACAGCTGTTACGACTCATATTGTAAAGGTAATGGTGGTGGCTGTTACGGCCACCATTTCCGTTACGATACCTTGCTACCCGCACCACCTCCACTATTGCTTTCACTATGATTACCTCCAACACTACTGCCACCACTACCGCGACTGCTACTGCCAGTACCGCCACCTGCTGCTGCCACGAACACTACTACTACCTTGACTGCTACCACCACCACCACCACTGTGACCACTATTGTGACCACTACTACGACCACCATTGTGACCATTACCATTACTTCTTCAACCACTGCTACTACCACTACCGCTGCCACCGCCACGATGACGACATCATGTCTTCGGAGTATTGGCATTTTACTATGTGTTGCACCTTTGGGGTACAAAAACATTGTGGGAAACATAGGGAAATATCACATGCGATGTATCGCTCAACTTGTCGCATTCTGAGCCATCCCTCTTACTCATGATGCAACACTTCTTCCCAATTTTGTAATAGCGTAGCCTTGAAAAAATGACCTTATCTTCTGATTAACCCTAGCCCAGTCCAATAACATAGTACTTATTGGCATTGCACTGTGTGGCATCTTTGGGGTACAAAAACATTGTGGGAAACATAGGGAAATATCACATGCGATGTATCGCTCAACTTGTTGCATTCTGAGCCATCCCTCTTACTCATGATGCAACACTTCCTCCCAATTTTGTAATAGTGTAGCCCTGAAAAAATGCCCTCATATTCTGATTAACCCTAGCCCAGTCCAATAACATAGTACTTATTGGCATTGCACTATTTGTTGCACCTTTGGGGTACAAAAACATTCTGGGAAACATAGGGAAATATCAAATGCGATGTATCGCTCAACTTGTCGCATTCTGAGCCATCCCTCTTACTCATGATGCAACGCTTCCTCTCAATTTTGTAATAGCGTAGCCCTGAAAAAATGCCCTCATCTTTTGATTAACCCTAGCCCAGTCCAATAACATAGTACTTATTTTTTCTGAGAGTACTCTTACCAGATGAAGTTCTCCCTTGGAATATGTGCTTGTTCCTTTCCAACCAAACAACCCAACAACTGCAAATAACCCCTTGCTGTGGCACTGCCCAACCTTGCCCCATGCCATAGCTGACCAACTTGCATAAAGATGAGAAACAGTTTCCAGGAATAATCATAACATTCCAAATTTAGCCAACACAGCCGACCAAATCTCCCACACTATCTCACAGTGGATAAAAAGAAGATTCACCAATTCTTCAGCCTTGCAACACATCAAACATCTATTGGGCAAGGAGATTACATTGAAATCGATCTACCATCAAATTTTCCCTAGGCGATCTAACCATAGATTGCCCACAAGAGAGGGAACAATGCAGGTATTATCAGACATGAGATTAGAAAGAGACTTCACCAGGAATTTGCCATCAGCTTGCAGGCACCAAATACACATATCCCTCCCAATGCCGGGAATAAAAATACTGTCCTACAACTTCATTACCTTAGTGAAACTGTCAATTCTGAACCTTCGAGATGCCACCTAAAGATTGGAAACCAGCATATCTTGTTTCCTATCTTCTGGATCATCTGGGCCATTGTTCCGTCCTAATGCATAGCTGCGGTGAACAGATCCTCAAAAACTTCGCAAAGAGGAGATGGCAAACACCAGCCATCTTTCCAAAATCTTACTCTAGCACCATCCCCCACTTTGATATGAGTAATATTGCACTTGAATCTCTGTGCCCAAGAGATTGCATGCCAAACGAATGAACCTTTCCTTCCTGGCACAGGACTTATGTCCCATCCATTCCTACCCAGCCTATATTTCGCTTCCAGAAGTCTTTTAACCTTCGCAGCTTCTGCACATCCAATTTCTCCACCACCATTTGCACAGGAGAGCAATATTTAACCGTTCTGATGGACTTTATGCCCAAACCACCTGATTGTATTGGCATGCATATGGAGTCCCACGAAACCAGATTCATCCTTCGAGCATCCCCCTCGCTGCTTCACACAAACTTCTTTTGGATCGCTTCAATTTTTCATCGTTACTGTCGTAAGGAATCTCTACATCTGCCAGGAATCTCCCCTTCTTCTGCCAGGAATATCTACATCTTCTTGATAATTGAGTCCCAACATTGCCACTGGAGGTTTCCCCGAGCATATCAGGACCCCTAAATGCTTTATAGGCAACCACTCCACAGCCCACCTCTGCAGTTATCTGATCCACCGAAATTGTTCTCAAAGCCTAAAGGACGTGGGTGGAGGTCGTAGGAAAAGACTTGGTGACCTATGGTCTAATTGAAGTTATGGCCCTTGATAGAGTGGAATGGTCGGAAAGGATTCATGTGGCCAACACCAGTTAGTTGGGATAAGGCTTAGATGATGATGATGATGATGATGATGATGTTTATGCCTGTAATACTTCATTTTAAGGTCGGAGACCACTTCATACTGAGTAAAATGTCCCTGAACCTTCAAGCTTCCTCAGTCGAGTCATTACCAAACTATAAAATATCATCCGTATATAACTCATGAGTGACAGCCATCTCCCCATTATTTGAGCAGATACCTTGGATAAAACCCATGTTTTTGGATCTGTTTATCATCTGCGACAAAGCTTCTCCAACTATCGCGAACAGAAGAGACTGGATCACCCTACTACAACTGTGAGCACCTTTGAAGAATCCTTATGGGGAGACATTAATAATAACAGAGAACCATGCGGATGTAATACATGCTCTCATCGATCTTTGCCATCTGCCCAAGCCCCATGCATTTAATTAGTAGGAGAGAGAATTCCCAATTAACGCAATCATATGCTCTTTCCAAATCTATCTGGAATAGGAATCTTGGATGGCCATTTCTCCTGAGAATATCAATTAACTCATTTACATCTTCTTGGAAAAAAAAAGCACTCTGATGAGAAGAAACTACCATCCTAATAACCTTCTTTAGTCTGCCTACCAAGGCTAGCACAATGATCCTATAAATACTGGCTGTCAGACTGGTAGGTTAGAAGTAGAGAGGGCCTCTGCTCCATCTTTCTTAGGAGTGAGGGTGATAATGACACCCTAAAAGACTTGTTGATAAATACTCCTGATAAAATTCCTTAAAAACCACCATAACATCTCTTGATATGACTTCAAGCATCGTTGAAAGAGAAGGAAAGGAAAGCTATACAGGCCTCGAGCTCTATCCCCTGCCGCCTCAAATATGACTGCTTTAACTTTTTCAATCAAAAAATGGTTTCTCAATATCTGCAGCTTAATTGATAGGGATAGAGCTAAGTGTAGCCCAGAAAGACATGACTGAATAGGAAAACTCTCCCCAAAGAAGGACCGAAAAGAAAATTACAAAGCTAGAACACACGTCACCATAGTATTGATAATAAAATCCCACACCTTGATTAGTTTTATGCAGTTGGTTCTTCTTCGGGCACTGGCCACTTTATGAAAGAAAGCTGTGTTGCTGTTTCCCACAATGATCCATTGCTTTGTAGCCCTTTGCTTCTAGGACATCTCCTCTTCGGAGTAGATCTGAAGAGAGGACTCCAAATGCTTCGACTGTTCTGCCCCATCAGGGCTTCCAGCTTCCTCGTCAATGATGTCCAGCTCCGCTAACTTGTCAATCAGTGCCTGATTTTTCCGAAAGACATTCCCGTAGACCTCTGCTTTCTTTTTTTACTTCAACACTTTTGAGTTCAAGGCTGAAGCAGCAACCTGCATTACCCACTGCCTCTGATGCATGTCCCTAACTATGTGGATTGGGGTTGGTTTGTGAATTGGATATTGAAAAGGCACATAATTATGTGGACTGGGGTTTTCTTCATTATATATTAGGTCAATTTGGCTGTGGTAAGAAATGGAGAAGTTGGATGCAGAGTTGTTTAATATCAGCTAAGTTTTTGATTTTGGTAAATAGATCTTTGGAGGGTTATTTCTTGGCATTGAGAGGTTTAAGACAAGGGGATTCATTATCTCATTATTTATTTGTTGTAGTGATGGAGGTTCTAAGTCGTATCCTACAAAAAGGAGTGCATACAAAACTTACAGAATGTTTTAAGGTGGATAAATCAGAATTTCAGGTATCTCATCTACAATATGCAGATGATATGATTTTATTTTGCGATGCGGATGCATAAAAGGTGGATAATTTGAGGAAAAAGTTGTTTTTGGGCACTTTCGGGTTTTACAGTGAACACGAGTAAAAGCGAATTCTTGGGGATTTAGATGTCCAAGGAAGAGGTTGGTGAGTATGCTAGAATCTTTGGATGTTGATTGGGATCATTTACTGTTATGCATAGGTAAATCAGCTAAATACTTGTGGGACAAGGTAGTTGAAAGGTTCGAAAGAAAGCTATCAAGTTCGGGAAAGAAGACATTTATCTTTAGAAGGAAAATTGACTTTGATAAAGGCAGCAATGTCTAATCTTCAGTTCTACTTTATAGTCTCTATTTAGGTGTCCAAGCTCGGTGTTAATCCGTTTGGACAAAATTAGGAGAGATTTTCTTTGGAGAGGGCACAAATTCGATTTATTGAAGTGGGAGGTATGTTAGCCATTTCTAGAAGGGGGAGATGGTATAAGAAGTTTTGAATTGATTATGGCATTATTGGGGAAGTTGTTGTAGTGTCTTGGTGGGGAGGAAGGGAAGTTATGGTGATAGGTTATAATAAAGAAATATAGAGTAGAGGAACGAGGAAGATGGATATAAAGCGTCGGGAGCTTGGAAAGCAATAACAAGTCTTCGGGGGAAATTTAAGGAGGGGGTTGGCTTTTCTTTGAGAGGCAGTAGTAGCATTAGGTTTGGGAAAGATGTTTGGATTAGTGATCAATCTCTTCAAGAAGTTTTTTTCATGGTAGGCTAGTGTATCTTTGTATCCGAATATTTTACTTGCTAGTTTCTTGTCCTGTGAAAAAAATGAGGTGATATGGATGCCTTTATGTAGAAGGAATTTGCTCGAAAATGAAGTAAAAGATATGATTAAGTTGCTGAAATTGCTTCAAAAAGTCATGTCAGTGCCGAGCGAGAGGTATTCTATGGTGTGGATTAAAGCAAAATCTGGGAAATTCTCAATTAAATCTAGTTTCATTTCTGGTTTGGGTCTACATTATAAGGCTCCCCCCCTCCCATTTCAGAATTTCTTGGGCTATGTCATTGCCAGGGTCTATTGAAATGTCCTTCTGGGCATGGCATGGGGGAGGCATTTAAAAGGAAGGGAAGGAATTATGGAAGGTATCACTGATGGCTGGTATTTGGGCTGTATGGGAAGAGAGAAGCAATAGGTGTAGTCTAGTATCGGATGTCTTCAAGAGGGCTAAAGTGAATGTATTGGAATGGGTAATTGCTTGTAAGGCAATAGGCTAGTTTCAATCTTTTCCTTGTTGTTTTAGCCTTTTTTGTTTTTCTTCTTTTTTCTCTCTGTATTTGTATTCTTTTGGCTTCGGCCTTGCAATAATGATCTTCGCCTTTCAAATAAAAAAATAAAAAAATCCCTGAGTACATTCAAGAACTCTAGATGATCGAGCCACATGGCGAAATGACTTTGGGCCCCACAACTCCAGCACTGAAGATGAACAAATTGGCTTGTGATCCGAGACTGATTTACGAAGAGCATGCACACTCGGGTCAGGGGAAAACAATCTCCACTCCGTTAAAAAGGAATTTGTCCAACCTACTCATCACCATGGTGTCTTGATTATTTGACCACGAGAATCTAATGCCCAATATCGGGACATCAAGAAGCTCCCATCTCTTCACAAAATCATTGAATCCTAACATGTTTGCCATGATCTGATAAAGCTAAATTTGATCACACCTAAACACCACGATGTTCCAAGCTGAGCTCCTAAAAAAATCATGCCTTTTTCCCAGAGGGTTTGCACCATATTTTGCTACGAATGTCCACTCTGAGCCTTAACTAATTGGTTTGAATTGTGTCGACAACGACCGTTGCCCTTTGATCACCTCTTACTTATCTAGCTCCAATGCATTCCAAATGACAACAATGCCCCTTGATCGCCTTACTACGTTTATGCACTCCCGAGTAGTCATATTTCCCCAAATCAATCTTACTAGCTCCCTCTCCACAACCTCGCACGTAATTGCATGAGTGGCTATTGCCTTAGCCTTTGGTGAGTAGATTACATTTTTCATCGCCAACCTTTTAGAATCACCCCCGACATCTAGTGTTACATGATAAGATATTCATTGGTAATCAATGAGAAGAATATCCCTGACCCCCTGCATACCTACCCTTGCCTTTTTGCCCTTGTATTTGATGGAGAATATGAGGTCCAATTACCCTTTTCTTCCTTAGATTTGTTCATGCATGAGCTAGATGGCGATTGCTTCCACAACTTCTACCTTTCATCCATAGCTTGGAGAATATCCTTGAACGCCTCTTCATCCTTTGGATCAGCCCCGACTGCTTTCCCTAACCCACAAAGATCCCAAGTGTTACCTCCACCAACTGAATCAAGCTCACCTCCTTGCATAGAAATCAGAGCTTCAGATGCTTCCTCCCCCACCCAATCCCACACACCCAAGGCATCCCACTGGATATTTTTTGTCACCATGATCCTATCCTCTATCTTTGCCCCCACATTACCTTGACCCTCACCCTCTGAACTCCTACTCACTCTCTCCCCTTCCAACACCACTCCAATTCTCTCCTTCGTCTCCTCCATCTCACTCGTGATGAACTTAGGCATGCCTACCAAAGCTACATTGGGAGAGAGAGCCTGAGCCCTCCCCACTCTCTACAACGCTCGAGGAAGCTTGCAAAGCCCTATCACCATGGATAAACCCCTTATGCCAAGGCCCTAATTTAACGTTAACATACACTGCCTTTTTGAGCGATTTGGGCATCTTGCACCATGCATCCCCCCTCAAGATCAAAGTCAGTGCTTCACTAGGACCACGGTGAATGAGAACAATCCTCTCTAACATGTTCATGTGCCACCACAACCAACTCAACAGGAGAGGAAGCCACATGTCCTAACCCACCCATTGTCATCCCGATCATCAGCTGATTGCCATACATCTGTCCCTGAAGAGGACCCAATGAGGTAGAGCCGTAGAGGCTTGCCTCAGCTGGCCGTCACTGTTGACCAGACTTAGAACTTGATGAGTTTTGCAACTGTGCTCGAAAGAAACTAGGCCCGAAGATGGATCAAGGGCCAGGCCCAAAGGTTTATAGGTAGATTCCAAGGGAGGCCCAAAAGCGCGAGAATTCGATGTTCTTACAAATTGAAATTTGAAACATTGGCCGTTTTTATTGATCGAACGTTGTCCTTCTGTAGACCCTCCCAACATACCAGACTAAGGACACCTGTCCCACCCTTATGTTGTTTCGCGAGGCACCAAACTCCAAGCACCTGCATATTTCTTTTGATCTCAAATTCCTTTGAAACCTCTTCTTCCCTGGAGTCCATGGATGTTGGTCCTCCCTCTCTATCAAGGACTTTGGCTTGAGCTTCAACTGAGGGTTCAAGAACAAGCCTTACCACTAGCTTTGACTCTGCCACTTCAATCTTCAAACTGCCTGGAATCTGTCCAGTTTCTTCATCTTAATTTTGATTCTAGTCTTCTGAACCTCCGATCCTAGTTTCTTTGCATCCATCTGTTCTTGGTTCCATTTCCACCAACTCTCTCATACAAGCTACGATCGCAGAGAATATGTTTACGATCCAAAGCTCCAGTGGAAGGTCCATCACCTAGATCCAGATCTCCTCTACTCCAAAAATAGACCAATGCTACCATCTTGTTAACAATACAATGAAGCCATCTCCAAAGTCAATGGCAACAATAATCAGACGGTCCAAATCCTCCCTTTGACGCAAGGAGATCCACATGAGGCCAGAGATTTGATAATGAAGTCCTTCAAAATCGAGCCACTATTCTTGAACCACTCCCCTATCTCTGCTTCTGAGGATCTTAGGCAGATCTTTGCAACTAAGCTCCACTCCAGAGCTACCCACGAGCTCTTAATGACCTTTGGGTCCTCCTTGACCATTGACCCACGTAGATTCTTTTTTCCACGATCAACTTGTGATCCCTGTTTCTAGGGAGGGGCCTGCTTCCCATCTCCATATCATTTATACATAGAATTCTCCCAAAACTGCATCCTTGAAGGATTTTGGAGGGTGTTCCGCCCTGTATACTATGAGCCGTAAAGACATCCAATTGAATATTATTTCCAACTTCTATATTAACCTGTAAAGACATCTGATTGAACCTGTGGTCCCATTGGTCATTTGTTCCATTAGATGATCTATCCGATCGGATATGTGGATTCCACTGTCCAATTGGAGCACTGATCTGGTCCATAACATCTATCAGGACCATTGATTGGAGATCCTGGTCTTTTCCTATCTTAATTTGTACTCCCTACGGTCTAGATCTTCAATCGGGATGGTTGGATGGTCCGTTTGATGACGGTTGGATATGCCAAATTTCTAATCAGGACCTTCGGATGGGTCTTATCTTCAATCAACCAGCAAAGAGATGACTCTTGGTCTTCCATTGGATAATTGAGCGGTCCTGCATAGTGTTTATTGGAAATGATAATACTAAGTTAGAACTTCTTATGACTTTTTATCTCTTCCCTTTCAAATTTCTGTGAGATGAATGTCATCATGAGTACCGTAGAGATTCTATTTTAATATTTGTTCAGTTTGTTCTCAACTTAAATTATAATTTTATTCATCATACATGGGTTGTACATGGTATTCATCTTACTGATTTTTGTTTTCCAGGTTCAAATGTATAGATTTGGATGGAAATGGAGTACTCACGCACAACGAAATGCAGTTCTTCTATGAGGAG
Source organism: Liriodendron chinense (assembly GCA_003013855.2). Lineage (NCBI taxonomy): Eukaryota > Viridiplantae > Streptophyta > Magnoliopsida > Magnoliales > Magnoliaceae > Liriodendron > Liriodendron chinense. The sequence continues at coordinate 464,526 of ML058504.1, forward strand.
CAGTTGCATCGTATGGAATGCATGGCCCAGGAACCTGTGCTCTTTGAGGATATTTTATGCCAGATGGTTGACATGATTGGACCAGAGGTTATCTTGTTTTTACTAATTGTCTTGTGGATGGTTGTTTCTTGTATGCCAACTAAAGATCACTAGCCAGTGACACCTTCAAGTTTGCTTTGCAGAAAGAGTCCCATTTTACTCTACGTGACCTAAAAGGCTGCAAACTTTCAGGAAATGTTTTCAATATCCTTTTCAATCTGAATAAGTTCATGGCTTTTGAAACTCGCGATCCATTTCTCATTCGCCAGGTAACTGCAACACTTTGCATTTTGCATGTGCCTTCGAACTTGGTCACTAACGTGAGAGGCTGGTAGTGTTGGCCTAGAGAGTTGCTGATAACCTTATATGTGCTTTCAATTGGCTGAGCAGGAAAGGGAGGATCCTACTTTGACAGAGTGGGACCGGTTTGCTCATAGAGAATATATTAGACTTTCCATGGAAGAAGATGGTGAAGATGCCTCCAATGGAAGTGCGGAAGTTTGGGATGAGTCACTTGAGGCTCCCTTTTGAATTTCAACATCCAGGTGAGTCTTTTGTCATCATTGTTTTGTCTCTACCTTTCTTTTTCTTGTTCACAGTTGCATTGTTGAACCATTCATGCAGTCCCCTAACTTCTAGAAGCAATTTTGATGGTTAAGGCAACCAAAGTTGCAGAAGCTAGCATACCAACATTGTCACTGCCCAATGCAGTGGAAATATGAATCGATCATGTTCTCAGTCTGTCATGTTCTCGTCTTTTCCATGCCTTTGTAGAGCTTATCTTTTTTTTGTTTTTTGTTTTGCTGTTTTTGTGTTTGTTTAATAAAATTAACCATTCATCAGAAAAGAAAAAAAGTGGAACCGTCCAATAAGTTGTGCAGAAGAAGAGCAATAAAAGAAGGTTCTCTTGTTAGATGAGCTGGTGGAGACAGTGTAGTGTGTGTGAGCGATCCAGGGTTCAATCCCTGGTAGTGTCACCTTTCAAAAAAAAAAAAAAAAAAACAAAAAAGAAGAAGAACAAGAAGAAGAAGGAATCAGTACCCCTCACTATAACCAAATAAAACTTTTTTGCTAAGGTTTGTGCCATGACTAATCTCAACCAGATCAGAACCGTCCCCCAAAATTGAGATAAATGCTCAAAATACCACAAATTACTTATATTCCCTGAGAAGCCAATACAAAAAACTTAGAACTACATCATTGACCTCATCACTCAGTTTTGGGCCATATAATTTGTTCCCTTAAATGTTGAAATCTGTCAAATCAGTATAAATCTGTCCAAGATCTTGAAAAGATTTTTGAAATAAGCAATGAGAATGGTATGATTGGAAAGTTGTGTGCTGACTCATTTCATACTCACTGCATCATTCACATTTGTTAGCAAAGAAATGTCATACACATTGCGTCATTCTCCGTTTTTTTGCAAGGAAATGAGGTTCCAATGGGTCCATGATTCGGTTCCTTGTTGTGTCATTCCAGTGAGGTGATGAAAGCTTCGTGTGTGATGGTCCAACAGAGCCGCTTCCCATGGCTGGTCTCTTCTCAGTGATTCATACATTAGCTATTGCTCATTTATGTATGTGTAAAATTTTCTAACAGCATAGTTGATTTTCCCAGGAAATTCATCTGGTTTCTCTTTTGTTTTTGTTTTTGTGTTTTTGGTTTTTTTTATCATCAGGTGCTTAAAGAAAGCTAGGATGCTTAAAGCCAGGCATTAAAAGCAACAACGGGCATCATGCGTATATGCTCCTAGATGAACTTTGCAGCATCTTGTGACCTCATCCATGATAAGTTCCTTGCTTCTCCATGCAAAACAATCTCTGGCATGTCTATTTCTCTGGCAGGCAGGAATCTGGCCATTGTGCAAGTGAAGGCGAGCTGTGTTCCTGATTACTGCATTGAAATTCTTTTAAACAATGCTGGATGCCTCAGCAAGGAGGGCAGTCCCTGACCTGTGTTTAAATCATCAACCAAAACCAGGTAACATAGTTTCAGAATATTTGCCAATTCTTTTTATAAAGAAAATCAGTTCCATGTTTGGTCGCTATCTTCTCTTGTTCGTGCTGCATGGCAACTCATGGAGGTATGGGAAGCATGTTTGTCTTTATCTGTGAGCCTCAGCCATGGTTGGTTGCTTTCTTCTCCTGCTTGTGGTCCACAGCTAGGATGCTATGTTTGTTTATCGGATTTTGTCAGGAAGGGGAAAAGCAAATTTAGGTAGCATATGGTTTCTTCTTGTTTCCTGATAAATACTGTGACATGTTGTTGATAATTGGGCTTATTCAAGGTGGGCCCCTTCAATACCGGATGAGCCAATCCTGTTGTGTACATTACTTTTTTGTGTGCCCTAAACAGACTCAGATTCACCTGTTGTCATGTTATTATAAATACTAAGGATGCGTTTGGATGCACAACCATTTTTGTTTTTGTTTTTTGTTTTTTGTTTTTTTTTTGTAGAAGTTGATGCGCAACCAAATTGAATTACAATTATTAATAAAATATTCTGGAAATAACCAAATTGTAATTTTCTTGTCTGCTTTTACTCAGGGTCTGGGCTACAAATTGCAATCGCATTGCTTTCAAGTCGGACTTGACAGCATTGTAACTGTGATCTGTGGGCTTTTTCCCATCATGTATACCAGGCAGTGACATCGAGTGTTGTGATCCACAGTTCACTTTCTGCATACAAATGAATCCTATCATTTTGAAATTTTGCTATTGAATAGCGTGTTGGTGTCCTCCTGATTTGAATTGCATTGGCCAAATCATTTATAACTGCAAGAGGTGAATTGCATTATTATGATTATTACTATTATTATTTTTCATGTAGAGCTTTTAACAGGATCAAAAGCCACTGTTGTAAATATCACATCACTGGGATGGCTATCCATCTTAATATGTTCCCCCTTCTTGTCGAGGTTGGTGTGGGCAAGTCTAGCTGAGACTCCGTGTACTTGAATAGTCTCTAAACTTTGATAAAGAGAATTTTTCACATAAAATTTAGTAGGTTAACTTGCAATATTTCTAGATCACATAAAACTTTATGTTAACTTAACATGCAACCTCTTCAGGTTTGCTAGAATCAGTGTTTGAAGTATCAGTATCACCACAAGTGGCCAGGGATATGAAAACAATATTGATATCGCCTAATATCACCATAACCAGAAATGCTTTAGGAGATGCTAAAATACACATATTTATATATTTAGGTATTAAAAATATTACAAAAAGAAAGTTTCCATTTAATGGGGCCCTATAAAAGCACACGCGCGCTATTTTGTTGAAATAGGATTAGAATCCAATAAATATTGACCAAATAAGTGTAATCTTCGGTTCATGATACATCTAAACTAGGGACTATAATTTGGATAGTTTAATTTGACTTACAGTCTGCTGGAGTATCGAAGTTTTCCTCTGCTAGAGATTGCTTGGGTCATTGAAAAGGACTGAGTCTCCAACATTTTTTATTTTCCACCCGCATCCTAGAAATCCTCAACCTCCAAACAGGCTAACACCTTTATTTTTACAACATCCCAGCCGTGCAAAATGATGGGTGCATGATAAAGATCACCTGGGACAAAAACTCATCAGGTGAGCTACATCATCGACATCAATTTGCATGTCAATGATGACTGTGGCCCTGCCTGATGAATGGCTTGCGATATAGACCACTTGGGTCATTGAAAAAGGACTCATCTCTAACATTTTTATTTTCCGCCCGCATATCCTAGAAAACCTCACCCTCCAACGCCTCTATCATGTTTACAACATTCAAGCCGTGCATAAGGATGGGTGCATCATAAATATCATCCTGAGTCAAAAAACTCGTCAGGCCAGCTACACCATTGAAATCAATGTACAGCCGATGGTCTGACTCACCATCAATGAATGACTGTGGTCCACCTGATGAATGGCTTGTTTGGATTTTTGCTCCAGGTGAACTTCAGGTATCGTCATCCCCTTTTCAGCGCGCTTGGATGCTCAATAGAACTCACACAAGCATAAAATGTGAGGTTGTATGTTATAATTTCTGATCTATATATGGTAGTGGGAATCTTCTATATTTCGAGTTTTGGATAATCTCTTCTTCTTCTTTTATGGCTATCTATTTTTTGAGCCGTAGATCAGATTGTTGGTACCGTCCTACGAATCTGATCCTTTAGAACCATAAGCGATCCAATGTAGGTGGTCGTCAAATGGATGTTGGGAGGTTTATGATTGTACCTGCAATGAATGATCTTGTCGGTTCATTTTTCTGTTATGTAGATTGCGTGGTTAGGATCATCCAGTTGGCATCCAAGGGTGATTGAGACTTATGATTGGACCTATTCTTTTTAGCTATCATTTCGTCGATTTATGCCTGCACTATTGTTCTGATGGTGAGGATCGTCTGGTCAGGATGGTATTTTCAATGCGGCCCCCAAAGAGTGGCAGTTGAACTAAATGGGTGGTCCCTAATTTTATAGGGATTGTTCAAGTGCCAAATGCCACGAGAGACGGTCCCATGCATTAGCCTTCCAGCCAGCTCCGATCTGCCGTACAAGGGGAGTTATATGGGAGCGGATGTACCAGCTTAGTGGGTGTTAACCTAACCGTGTGGGGCCCACATTGATGTATATGTTGTATATCCACGCCGTCCATCTGTTTTTGCATCTCATTTTAGTACGTGATCCCAAATCATAAGAAGATCCAAATCTCAAGTGCACCATACGAATATCCATTAAAAGCCCTTTGTGGGCCACAAAAGTTTTAGATCAATCTTATCTTTCTAATATTCCCTTCATCCCGATCTTCTTGACATTATCAACAGGTTGGATTGCAAATAAATATTCCGAAAACCTTACTATGGGCGCTTTGGAATTTTTAATGGTGAGGCACTCAATCGCCACTGTTTCCTGTGGTGTGGTCTACCTGAGATTTGGATCTACATAATGTTTTGTATCCAGTCCTAAAATGGGCTATAGAAACGGATAGACGGCGTGGATATACAATATATCATCGAGGTGGGCCCTATGGTAGGGTTAACACCTAATCCACTCCCAGTTAGTATACTCTGTCGGAGTGTGAATTTCTGAATACGCAGGTCCTTATTTTGCACGTCACCGGGCCCACTGCAGATGGGCCATCGCATCATCGGAAAATCAGATTCGTTGAGCTATCATATCCTTTGATTCATGAATACTTGTTTACTGAACTTGCAGGGCTGGCTAGTTTTCATCTCAACCGTCCACTTTTTTTGTCTGCCAATCAGGCAATCGAAGTTAGTGGAAGTTTGGGTTTTTGGTCTTACCTAATTTGAGGACCATCTTTTGGATGGTTCAAATTGACTTACAGTTTCATTAGTGCATGCATATCAACCGTCGGACCCTGCCAGAGTATCAAGGCCTTTTTCATTTTGCAATGCTAGTATATGGATTGGATATTTTGGGTTTTACAAGTGGAGTCATGATCCAGTGAGTCGAACCGTTGATATGATGGGCTTACGCTGGATGATATTGGAAGATACGAGAGGTTGAATATAGGGCCATCTATGGTTGAATGGTTGCTGCTCTACTTTATTTCTTAGCCGTCTATTTACTTGGCTGCCTATTGAATGGTTAGGATTTTACCATCTTGGATGTCTTTGGATCGTGGATCATCCACAGTGAGTCCTATCCTATCAGTTTAGATCACCAAACCATCCTATCAATTTTCGCAATGATCTAGTCCGTTCGCAGGGTGGCCCAACCATGGAATGGAATCCCAGTCATCTGATCATTGTGCCCATGGATTGTTGATTGGTTATTTTGACAGGGTGATTCTAGCTTTCTTTTTGTTTTGACTGATCTTTCTTGACTGTGGAAGGATGGGATGGCAACGAGCCAATGGTTAGGAAATCAAGACGGTTGGTTTTGTTGAAGTTCCAGCATGTATAGAGAATTCCCCAAAGTTCATCCCTGGTTGGAAGATCCTGGCTACCAGCATTAGGAGTTTAGGCCCCTGTGTGGGGTTCATGTAGTTCTCTTCTCGTTGCCTATCTTTAGGCTACTAATAGGAAAGGTTGAGATTGTCCTAACAAGGATGTTTTTAAGGCAAATCGACCCATGACAGGATGCGACAAACCAATTAATGATGGCTGTTCGTATGGTCTACTACACCTATGACATTTGCAATAGCGAATGATACTGTTACGGCATATTATGTGCATCAGCTTAACATTGTAGAAAATAAAATATGAAAAAAAGCGTTATTATACAAAATGACGAGAGATGCTTGAAACACCGTAGCATTCGTAATGTATACCTCTTGAAGATAGTTGAACACTTCTAATTGTGTAAGGATTTCACATACTCCCCATTGATACTCACAAAAAGTTTTTTTTTTTACAAAGGTAATTAACACATCCTCATCCCTTTCACTGACTCCCATCATTATTACCCACCAATAAAAAAAAGAAAAAAGAAGCCATTCTTGCCTTAACCTAAACCAACCTTTGGCCGTCATAATTTCTATGTTGGAGATTGTAATTGAAAATCTTCAAAAATTAAAAAAAAAAAAAAAAAAACTCAAAAGCTCATTGAAATAGGGAGAATGACGCTGGATGCATGTCGTAAGCTTGTCTGACTGGGTCCCATGGCGGTGGTTGTTGGAGAGCCTTCGAACATATGCACGGATTGGGTGCTCAGATCGGTCGAGTGACCGGTCTGTGCGTTGCAGCCCAGATGCATGAAGGACGCTGGACAGTTTTGTGTGGCCCTAGACCGGTCGTGCGACCGGTTTGAGGGGGGCTCCGACCGGTTGGCTGTGAGGCAGGAACGGAGTGAATTTCTCCCTGGACTCTCTGTGCAAGGTGCGACCGATCGGCTGTGCGCACGGATTCCTTGCGCAGCCTGCAGTACTGCGCTAGGTGTTTCTATTTTCGGATTTCTGCTCATTTAAGGAGTTGTAATCCGTCTTAGATTAGTATCCTAAGGTGTCCAAGGTTTCCTATTCGTACTAGGAAGAGGGAGAGACTTGAGAGAGAGAGAGAGAGAGAGAGAGAGAGAGAGCTTGGGTTTTCTCTGTTTTCCTTGCTTGTAGGCTGTCATATTTGTAATCTTCTGTTTAATTCATAGTGGATCGTTTTGTGCTGTGGTTTTTTACCCGTTGAGGGGTTTTTTCACGTAAATTCGAAGTCTCTTGTGGTGAATGCTTGTGTGTGATTAATTTCATCTTGTTTACTTGTTTGATTTCGCATTGCTTCACGCGTTCGGCGTTCCGCTTCCACTGTCGGCTTTCCCAACAAGTGGTATCAGAGCTAAAGTTGGGGTGGAGTAGATTCGAATCTAAGACGAGAAGATGGGATCGGGCGCAAGGTTCGAGGTAGAGAAGTTCTCTGGAAAAAATAATTTTGAGCTATGGAAGGTGAATGTTGAATCCTTTCTAGTTCAGTAAGGGCTTGATGATGCTCTTGGAAAGCAACCCGAGGCTATGAAAGACGATGAGTGGATGAGGCTCGACAAGAAGGCTAGAACCTCAATCCTGTTAAGCCTTACGGATGATGTTCTTTATCATGTCATGAAGGAGAAGACTGCGACTGAAACGATGGCGAAGCTAGAGACGGTTTATGCCAAGAAATCTCCAGAGAATCGCATGTACCTGTTGATGCAGTTGTTCACCTTGAGAATGGCTGAGGGAACTGAGGTGGAGGACCACCTGAGCATGTTCAATAGGCTGGTTTGCAAGTTGGTGAAGATTGATGAACCGATGAAGGATGAGTATCAAGCATGCATCCTGTTAAATTTTCTTCCAGATTTATATGAGTCGTTCAGAGACTCTGTGTGCGTAGGGAGGGAAATCATAAGCGTCGAGACCGTTATCTCAGCCCTCTAGTCGAAGGCGATAAGAAAGAAAAGCGATGACGTGGCTTCCCGTTATTCCTCAGAGGCACTGGTTATGAGGGGAAGAAGTTCTGAGTATGGAGGATACTCGAAATCAGGATCTAAAGACAAGGGAAAAGGTAAGGCTAAGGTCAAGTGCTGGAATTGTGGCCAGGAGGACCACATGAGAGGAGATTGTCAGAATCCCAGGATGAAGCAAGAGAGGTTTGGAAATTCTTCTAGAGAGGGAACCAATACCGTAGAGGACGGTGGCGATCTGTGTGAAGTTTTGACTGTTTCTAGCAAGAGATCTCACGGTAGTGAGTGAATCCTTGATTCAGGGGCTTCATGTTACGTTTGTCCTGACCGGAGTTCATTCATGACATACAGGGAGTATGGTGGAGAATCGGTGTTTGTGGGCGATGGAGTCGCTCATAAGGTTGTGGGTATTGGTACCGTGCACATCAGGATGTTCGATGGGTATTGGTACCGTGCACATAAGGTACGGCTAAGGTCAAGTCCTGGAAGATGTGAAGCACGTTCCCAAGATGAAGATGAATGTGATTTCTCTTGGTGCACTCGAGGCGAAATGGTGTGTGTTTATCGGCCGCAATCGTTGTTGTGAAGTGATGAAGGGGGCACTCGTGTGTATGAAGGCACGGAGGTGTGGCCATCTTTACATGTTGATCGGGAGCACAATTCACGGTGGAGTTGCGGGAGAGGCAGCGAGATCCACGGTTGCTCGTATGTGGCAAGTGCCCAAGGGCCACATGAGAAGGGCGGTAAAGGGTATGAATTTGCAAGGATAGGGTCGATGGTGGCACGAGAAGCGGTGGGGTTATGATTGAAGATGAGATGACGTTGCAAGGATGTGTTGATTCGACGTTCGAAGCCTTGGTGGAGGTTGTTGGAGAGCCTTCGAACATATGCACGGATTGGGTGCTCAGACCGGTCGGGCGACCGGTCTGTGCGTTGCAGCCCAGACGCATGAAGGACGCTGGAAAGTTTTGTGTGGCCTTAGACCGGTCGTGCGACCGGTTTGAGGGGGGCTCCGACCGGTTGACCGGTAGGCTGTGAGGCAGGAACAAAGTGGATTTCCCCTTGAACTCTCTGTGCAAGGTGCGACCGGTCGGCTGTGCGCGCGGATTCCTTTCGCAGTCCGCAGTACTGCGCAAGGTGTTTCTATTTTCGTATTTCTGCTTATTTAAGGAGTTGTAATCCATCCTAGATTAGTATCCTAAGGTGTCCAAGGTTTCCTATTCGTACTAGGAAGAGGGGAGAGAGTTGTGAGAGAGAGAGAGCTTGCGTTTTCTCTGTTTTCCTTGCTTGTGGGCTGTCATCTTTGTAATTTTCTGTTTAATTCATAGTGGATTGTTTTGTGCCGAGGTTTTTTACCCGTTGAGGGGTTTTTCCACATAAATTCGGAGTCTCTTGTGGTAAATGCTTATGTGTGATTGATTTCATCTTGTTTACTTGTTTGATTTCGCATTGCTTCACGCGTTTGGCATTTCACTTCCACTGCTGGCTTTCTCAACAGTGGTAATCGTCCTAATGGCCAAATAGTCTTTCGTGCACAAGGAACTCATCTTGCGTCTTACGCAAGACCCACTGGATAATCTTAGAGCAGATCCAAGCCGTCCACATGAAATGGGTTTTAATTATATGTTATTTATTTAAGTTTGAGGACAAAAATTATCAAGGATGGATTACACCAGAGGAAACAATTCAAAATTAACTCATATTGTTAACGTGTGTATAGGCCATCAAAAGCTTTACGTTTTTTATTATTATTAATTTTTTTAAATGACTTCCTGATAGCTTCATGAATGTCCGATGAAAGTGAGCATTTTATATCGGGTAAGGATGGCCCAATTCTCAAGAGGCCTCTCAACTTTATGAAAAAAGTTGGATAGTACACATCCAGGTTTAGAAGGCTCAAATCGATGTCACAAATGTACGTTATAAATCAGCCACGCATCAGGGCTTTTTCAACTATTATCCCCCCACCATGACCAAGCCAGAGAGGGATTCTGTGGGGCCACCCTGATGCATGTGTTTTATCCCCGTCCATCTATTTTAAAAAATCATTGTAGGCGGAGAACCTAGAAAAACAAGGTAGATCCAATGCTCAAGTGAACCACACGACAAGGAATAGTGGAGATTGAATGCATACCGTTGAAAACTTCGTGGGGGCCAAGAAATTTTGGATCGAGCTGATACTTAATTTCCCTTCATCCAGGCCTATGTGACCTTATGGACAGGTTGGATGGCAAATAAACATCACGGTGGGCGCTAGGAAGATTTCAACGGTAGGGTCATTGTCACTACTGCTTCCTGTGGTGTTGTCCATTCGAACCTTCTAACTTACTCCTTTTTGGGATCATGCCCTAAAATGATATTCCAAAATTTATGAACGGATTGGATTAAACAAATATATCAAGATAGGCCCCACAGACCCCCTGATAGGACCGTCTGTAGGTCCTGGTGGGGGTATAACCCAATCCGCGGCCTGCATTGTGGCGTCACCACAGACCGTAGACAACTAAGACAAGTCCCGCGAAATCCCGGGGATTTCCCTTCTGGAAATGACCAAAATACCCCTGCTGCAAACTGCCGAAGATGTCAGAGATTCCGTTCGGGAAAATCGGCCCTATCGTTGCGAAATCGGACACATGGGTTCTCTGGAATCCTCAATCAATTGCAGTTTTCCAACAAAAAATTCAGGAATCCGTGCAGAAAGATGGAAAAAATCAGCACCCACATGTCCAAAAATCCCCACTTTTCTGCTATTTCAGTACAAAAAGAGTCAATATCAGAGGAAAATACGCCAAAAAATTCCAACTTTTTCCGCCGATCTGCCATTTTCTATGATATGACCTTTGAATTATTCCACCCTTGGATTCCTGATCGAAAATTAAGGCTGCCCATTAAAATCCTTTGGTTTTTCTAGAGAATAGAGTTGCCGTTTTCTCAGATCAGGCTCTTGTTTGGTTCATGGGTTTTGAGGGAATTTTGTACTTTTGATCGGTTTTGGGAAGTGGGTTTTGATCATTTTGTGGAGGTTTTGAATTTTGGGTCTTGGTTTTTGTTGGGGTTTGAGAAATCTGGGGTTTTGAATATCGGTTTTTTGTAGTGTTATTTGATAGAATTTGATATATTTTTTTCTTCTGTTTGGAGAAATAGGTTTTGATCAGTTGATGGAGATATCGAGTTTTGGGGAGCTTGTTTTCGTTTTGGTATGAGAAAATCAGTATTTTGAATTTTTTTGAAAAATCTGTTTGGGGATATGGGTCTTGTTTTTGTTAACGTCTGACTACGGAAATTACCTTTTTAACAAAAAAAATAAAATAAGATAAAATTAGGGATTTGGATTTTAGTTGTTGATTGCTTAGGGTTTTTGGGTCTAATCAGGCATGGGGATTTGATTTGAACTTATAAGAAGAAACTTTCGGTTTGTTCTTTATTAGACAAAAAATAAAAAAATTTAAAAAAAAACTCCAGAAAAGGAAATCTCTCAAAATTTCTGATAAAATGGTGATTTGGATTGGTTGAAATCTTATTTTGAGAAATCAGAACATAACAGTTTAATAATTGAAAATAGAAGGTTGTGTTTTTTTATTAGGTTGTGGTTTTTCACATCTTTTTTTCCTGGGTCACGTAATTTTTGATATTTTCTTGGGGTAGAATAGGAAATAGAAGTTTTCGAAATTTGAGGAATGGGAACTATGTTTTTAAGTGAGATTAAGAAGCAAGCATCCTCCTTCATTCATGACAAGTACAAAAGTGCTAGGCTTGTTTTAAGTGATGTTACTCAAGCAGAACTGTAAGCTATTGGGTTATTTGATCTTGTTGAAACAAAAAATTATATCAGGATTTTCCCTTCTTGTTTTCAAGGATTTTGATTATTTCACCTGACAATGGGTCCACTCGACCATGGGTCAAGTGGCCCAACCTGCTTCTGAGGGGGGATTGGGCAAGCCAAATGGGTAGTGGGTTGGGGTCGGGTTAGAAAATGCGGCCCTTTTTTAAGTAAATGGATTAGGCTCAAATTGAGCCCTTACCCAACCTGACCTGCCCATCTAGCTTATCGGTGGGGTGAGTCCAGATGACTCGACCCAACCCAACCCAACCCAACCCAACCCAAAACCCAAAACAAATTAGTAGATGATACATAATGTGAAAATGTTCGTATGTATGCATTCATTGGGCATTGGGCAGGGCTGGGCATAACTTGATCCCCATATTTCTTTAACCGAGTGGGTTTATACCAGGTTGATCAAGCCCATCCCATTTAAGTTAAATGGATTGGATCGGGCCACATGGTTATGGGTTGGGGGTCTAGGTTTGGGGCCAGAATTCCTGGTCTGTTTACTGGCAAATGGGTGGAGCTCGGGCTAACTCCGACCTGAACCTGAACCATTGCGACCCCGTAAGGTGACAAAGGCTAATCTTCATAGAGACCCGAATGACTAATTTGCGACTAGAATGGCTGAGGATAGTGATTTTCAGTTGCATTACCGGGGCCAATGGTTCACTGATCCAGACCATTGATGGATGGACAATGCACAAAAAATCTCTTTAGTAGGACAATCCTAGCCTTTCAATCTGCAACCTGCAAAAAGGCCAGTGAAGAAGAGAAAATAGAGGAATGGAACACCTGCAGCTGAAAAGGACATTGATTAGGGGATAGGATCCTCCAATCTGGTAGATTCTTCAGGCACATTCCATTTACAGTGGGGCCCTACAAACCAATGGTCTGCATCATTTGAGGATCATATAATTCCTTTGCATGGTCCTTGATTCCATACAAAGCCATTGTCAACTAAACCTAGCAAGATCCATTCTATAATTAACAGTTTTCTAGCCTTGAATTACTCATTTATACTGTTTATTTTGATAACTATGTCAACTTTCCTTTTTCTTTCTTAAAGATTGACTGAGGAAGCCACAAACAATGACCCATCCGGTCCTGATGCCAGAACAATGACTAGAATATCAGAGGCTGCCTTTGACATAGATGATTATTGGAGAATTGTCGATGTATTGCACCAGAGGTAATATCGATTAGTTAATTAACTGAATAGTTTGATGTTTTGTGGTGTTTTCTGTTTTATTTTGGTGAAGATGCATGTGCCCAGTGTGCGCACGGGGAGTCTATAAACAATCTTTCACCCTCCCATTATGATGGATGGGAATCTTACCACACATTTCAGAACAGGCATTTGAAAATTCGCAAGTTTGAAATTCTTAGTATTTTATAGATTCCCGCCAAGCGTCTTTAAATGGTGAGAGATAATGTGTGCGTGCGTCCAACTCTCTGCACGGAGACCATCAAAGCTGTTCTCATTTTTATTTGTCATTGCTAAATAGTTTTAGTATGGAAGTGAGGCTTTCAACTGAAAACTATCATAAAAATCATTATTCTTTAATAAAAGAGGAACAATCCAGTCTAACCACTTACAGACATACTTCAAAGGAAGTGAATTAAACAGACAATGCAGGTTGGACTGGTAGTTACATGCGTGGCCCACCATTTAAAAACAATAAGATTCAGGGCCAACCAACCTCAACTTTATCAACGATCAAATGGTTTCTAAGAATCGCTTACATGGGACATTCTGTTCAAGTGATTAAACAGGATGGTCCTCCTTTCAAGAGTAGCTACTATTTTCAAGTGCATTCCATGCAAGGGTTATACCTGCATTGCCAAAAGTAGAATGGGTGGGTTTGAACTTGTAATTTTTTTTATGTTTTGGGAATGCAGGTTGTATACTATTGACTGGAAGCAATGGAGGCAGCAATACAAAGCCTTAGTGCTACTGGATTTCTTACTGACTCATGGGCCTGAAAGTGTTGCTGAAGAATTCCAATGTGATATGGATGTCATTCAGGAGTTGGGAAATTTTAAGCACGTCGACGAACAAGGGTAAGTTGTTTGTGAGGAATCTAAGGCCAGTTGTGCTGCCGATAGGAAAATCTTTCCTATGATGGGAAAGTTCAGAGGTGCCTAAGCATAAGATGGATTTTCCCATGCATTTGACTGGTCATCGCATTCCTCTTCCTTTCATGTATTTTCTTTTACAAAGCTAAGATTGGGTCAGGCAATCTTCTATTTCCAATTGAATTGAAAACACGAGAGAATTTGTTCATCCAAGTGATATAGAGAATCCAAAATTTGGACATGGAAAACCCCCGTAGAGTCCTCAGGAAATGGAAAACTGCAAAATCCAATGATGTTTGGTTATGAATCATGTTAAAAGGTCAATGGGGTTCTTATTCTTACCTCGGTGGTAGACTGCCTAGAGTTTCAACACAGGTCTAGGGTTTGAGTCCCATAGCTGGTGAAATCCCACTACAGGCGTGAGTGTTGGGGTGTGTGCGTGGGGGGTTGTGTGTAAAAAAAAATGTTAAAAGGTCAATGGTTAAACCGTGAGAACTGTCTCTCAAAACATTGGAAATCTACGTCTATTTTTTTTTTTCTTGGATATGGTTTAACTCATTTTTTTTTTTTAGGAAAAGCATGGGAAAGGAAATCAATTTCTCCCTCTTTTTTGGTTTCTCAAACAAAGTAGACTATCACATTAGGGGAATTTGCATTCTTTGTGTTAGCAAATGAATGTTTCCTTGTCTTATTTTTCTTGTGGATGCATTGATGTTGAGCCAATGGCCTCATCATCGAGACCTTTACGGCTGACTGCTAGAATGTGGCATAGAGCCAATGGCCCTGCTAGAGGCCCATCAAAATCTTTTTTGATTCAACATAGGGCTTTATGGGGCTTGGCTCTAAGAAATGGTTCCATTTTCTAGTGGGTAAGTAGACTCCGACCCTTGTATCCTAGCCACTGGGCTAGCACAAGGCTTGACCCTAATAAAGGCCGCTCCATTTTGTGGTGGGTAAAAAAGTTTGATTTTCTTATGCATCAGACATCGATATGCATGGATCATACCTTTCGTTCCACTTCCAGTTACTATGTTAGTAGGATTGGGCGTAATGCTTGCTTGTTTCGACTGCAACAAAAACTCTTCATCGTATGTGGGTTTTTCCTAGTGTTTGATTCTTTTTGTTGAAACAGTGATATCAGGATACAAGGTCCATCGATCATGGGCCCTTTGCCATTGGGTGGGTAGTATTGAATCCAACATGCGACCTAACATTGTTAGATTCTAAGTATGGAGC
The DNA here is from genome assembly GCA_003013855.2 of Liriodendron chinense. Taxonomy (NCBI): domain Eukaryota; kingdom Viridiplantae; phylum Streptophyta; class Magnoliopsida; order Magnoliales; family Magnoliaceae; genus Liriodendron; species Liriodendron chinense. The sequence goes on from ML058504.1 coordinate 479,580, forward strand.
GTCGATTCTGTCTAATGAGTAAGATGACTCAAAGGTCATGATACCAATGTCATGATCCTTGGATTTTTGCCTTAGGGTCCCTTATATTTGGTGGGCGATGGCAGAACCTTACTGGGTCCTGATTGGCAAGGGACAATGCTCGACAATCCTAGGATTTTCTCTTCCCATTGGCAGCCCATGCTGCGCTGAATGCTTCTTGTGAGCTCTGCGCGCCACTGGTTGAATGTTAGCAAGAGGTTTGCTAATTGCATATGCTTGTGTAGCCTAGTTCATTTCATCTATGTACAGGCACATTTGCCAACCTGGCATATGCTGGCGAGATCCTACCCGCCCATCAGGTGGGACCCACATGTGGACTCTCGTGCCCAATATCAGGTCAGTAGGCTCATCAGGCAGGGTGCATTGTACAGAAACAAATGGATGGCTAAAAACAACTGGTTTTAAATGTATATTTATTTCATGAGTTAGATGGCCCAATTTTTTACCCACGGCATGTTCACAGGGGGACTCACCTGATGGAGAGCTTGGATGTTTACAGTAAATGCCAAAATGGCACTCCTATTCAGATTAAGGAAAGAAAGAGCTTTAATTTACATAACCAAATCAGTTCATGCTTTTCCTTCTCTTTCAGCTTCAACTGGGGTGCTTCCATGCAAAAGAAGTCAGCCAGAATACTTCAACTCCTAGATAAAGAAGAACTGCTCAAAGACGAACGTTCAAAAGCTCTCAAAGTTTCTAAAGAGATCAAAGGCTTTGGGAATCTAATGATATCTCCATCATCGTCTTCCTCTCGAACTCCAAGAACTTGGTCTTTTGGATCTCATTGCAGTAGCTCTAGTCCTACATGCAATGAACCAGATGAAGTTCATAGGCATGAACTACAACCAGTACCCAACAAGGAATTCCATGATAACTTCCAAGAGTCCCCCGAGAAGTCGACTTCTCCCTCAACACATCTTTGGGATACTCCTATTGACGAGATAGGCTCTCTCCTCGATCCTGAAGAGGAAGAAAAGACAAAAGAAGAAGGTTTTGCTAATGGGATTAGCTCAAAACCAGCTGTAGTTACTAGCCTAGGATGGCGGGATGGCGGAAAAGTTGTGTTTCGGAGCTTTTCAAATGTTGGGAAGGTTATGAAGAAGAAGTTCGACCGCCAATTTTCGATGGGAGTTTAATGAGCTTTGATGAAGATATTGAGATGCTTAATGCTTTTGTTTGAGCTCAGTTAGTGTAAACATGTTTTAGATGCGTGCATTCATGATGTGTGTATATATATTATGTGGACACCGACTTGTAACATACTGGTCTAGTGAAATCGTGCGGCTGACAATGTCTGTCAGTTGGTGAAGGACCGCAAGGGCGGATTTTTAAATAATTGAATATATTTCAAGAAATTGTAGTATGATTAGCTAGAAATTGATTATGGTGCCCTTTTTTCTGAATTTCCACCGACTTGATGTTACAACACTATGGTGTTGGTCGTGGACCCTATTAGGTGGGGCCCATTGGAGCGCCTACATGCAGTGGTGAGTCTAAAAATAGCTTGCATGTTTTGGGCTAGTCTAAAATCAGCTTGCACGTCTTGGGTCTTTGGGCTCTAAATATACGACACATAAGAGACTAGCTAGCACAAGATTCTTGTCTGATTAGTGGGCAAAATTTCATATATATATATTGCTAGTGAATCTCGTCGATGAAGCTATATTCAGAACAAGATGCTAAATGTTGTAAGATATGTTTCCAAAACCATCCCTCTCTTAGGCTTTTCTTTTTGAATAGGGTATTGTTGGGACAAGCCGACAGCGGAAGCGGAACGCCGAAATCGTGAAGCAATGCAAAATCAAACAAGTAACAAGATGCAATCAATCACACAAAAGCATTCACCACAAGAGACTCCGAATTTTACGTGGAAAAACTCCAAAACGAGTAAAAAACCACGACACAAACAATCCACTATGAATATCAGAAGATTACAGAGATTGACAGCCCACAAAGCAAGGAAAAACAGAAAAACTCCACGTTTTCTCTCACACACACCTCTCCCCTCTTCCTAATACCGAATAGGAAACCTTGGACACCTTAGGATACCTATCTAAGTCGGATTATAACACCTTAAATAGGAAGAAATCTGAAAATAGAAACACCTTGCGCAGTACTGCGAACTGCGCAAAAACTCCGCATTCTCAGCCGGTCAGTCGGCCTTCACAAAAACAGTCCAGGGAGATTTCAGCCGACACTGCCTCACATCCGACCGGTCGCCCGACCGGTCGAAGCCACCTTCAGACCGGTCGCCCGACCGGTCTGGGCAACATGAAAAACGTCTAGAAGGGAGGGGTCTTCACAGCATCTGGGTTACGCTGTCCGACCGGTCGAAGCACCCATTCGAGCCAAGTTTGAAGACTCAACCCAACAGGTATGGCAACCTTCATGCCACCATTAACAAAAGTCGGCCGACTTCTGGTCATCGTTGCGTAGATCTCCATAGAGGTGAATTCTTTCACTGTTCTCTTGTAGAATGCATACATTGGGATTTTGTTTGGATCATCACCATAAAGGGCAACGTGATATGTCACCTAGTTCGAGTTCGCTTCTATTATAGTGGTGTTCACGCGATTGAACATCGTATCTGGTTCAAGTTTGCTTCAACTATAGTGGTGTTAACGCATTTGAACATCAGATACGCCACTATTGACATATGGAATAAAGGATGAGAAATTAGGAGTCGATTCGCAACATGGAATTTGTAAGCTAGCCTCTCCTAAGGAATAGAGAAGAGGATCTCTACTAAGGAATCTAATTTCAAAAGCCTCAAATTCCAGGTTGCCAGAGGGCCCCTTAGGTCCCGTTTGGTAGACACCTAAAAATGAGTTCATCTCATTCAAGATTAACTAAAATGAGATGAACTCATTTTTAGGCATCTTCCAAGAGGCTGAGTTTCTTATTCGTTTTGCACATGAATTCGCGAAACTTAGTTTGTATGGTTGGGACCTGTAGTTGGTCTTTCCAAGCCATTGATCTGATGGTTCCCAAATTGAAAGATCCTAGTCATTGAATCGTTGGTCTTTCCTCTGGGGAACAGTCCACTCATGATGGGGCCCATCAAATCAATGGCTTGAATAGACCAACAATGTCCTCCAACAAACTGAGTTTCATACAATGGAACTTCCCTATTCCAAACGAATGGGAAACTCGACCTTGTCTTCCAAACATGAGAGTGTGGGGCCCACCTATGATGTGTATGTGGAATCCAAATCGTGCATCTGGTGCACCTCCTCTTGTTCACTGTTCTTTCGAAGGTTGGTCCGAATCCAAAACTCAGGTTGGACACACTACAGAGCAGAATGTACAATCATGCCCAAACCTACATATTCACTTGTTGTAGCCCACCAAGGAATGGCCTGAGTTTCACCACCTGAAGGGGCTCACCTGATGACTGGGATTGGATGACATGTATAAAACACGATGGACCCCACATTCCATCTCAAAGTTTCTATGGTGGGTGCCTCCCACCCTGTGTGGCCCACCTGAGTTATGGATCAGGATGGCACATGAAGGTGGGCCCCACACAGCTCAAACATATTGGAATTACTGTATGTTGGAATGCATTAGATCATTCCCCATTATAAAGTTACATGGAATTACAAGATCCTCATACTGAAGGGTAGGCATAATCAGGTTTTCATTTTCTACAAGTGGGGCCCATGGTTAACAGATCCGGACCATTGGTTCGAAAGAGGAAATATAAGATCGTCGATATACTCAGGTATCAGTTTGTACAAGCAGGTCCATGGGGTCAGTGATCCAGACCATTGACTTATTGAGGAATTATAGGTGAGGTCTAGAATACATCCCCATTTATGCCAATAGGATATGTTGGCTTATTAGCCGTTGGATCGGGACCCTTTTCAATGATCCAAATTGCTCGTGGTGATGATGCTCTCCGTGGACGGGAGATATTTAAAAGAAATTTATAAATTATAAATCAAAGATTGAAATATTCCAACCCTTTGATTACTCAGAGGTTAAGATGACCTTTCATGTTCAAAGGAAATGAGCCAAATGATTAAAGGGTTGAGATATTTCCAATCTAAGATATTTTATTTATTGAATATTTACCATGCAAGGCCAAGCCGGTCATATAAACGGTTTAGATCATTAAAATATGACCCCGAATCCAAAGGCTAACGGGCCAATTTAGCACTATCAATGGGCTGGGCCTAGGCCTAATTTCAAGTGATCCATACCATTTGTTTGTTGGACTCCTCAATGAATAGACCATGAAAAAAAATCCCCTCTAGGATAATCTTGACCGTTGAATTTGTGGCCCTCAAGTATATGTTTAAGAAGAGAAATGCGAAGACTATCCACATTCAATTGAAAAGAGGCCCAAGATTCACGGTCAGGATCTTCGGATTCAGGCAACTTTTGGGTCATGGCTCATCCATGGTGGGGCCCATAGACCAATCATTTGTATCACTCCACATTGGTGCACTTGCACAAGCTAAATACAGGAGGGCATGATGATGACAAGGATCATATGATTTCCCTATAATATTGTCTTGAGCAAACACTCTTTTCCCTACTAATCCCTGCAATGCAAGATTCCTCGTTCGAAACAAAGAATAGGAATGATGAAAGTACTTTCTCCATCTCCTTTTATGATTTGGCATTATATCCAAAGAGAATATAAGAGAGCCCTAAAATCCAAAACCTATCTTCCAAACTATATATGTTTGTCTCTTAAATTACTTTCCTTGAGAAATTAAGAGTATACATGTTTTTTAATTTTTAATCATAATTTTGTTTAAATAAGAGTAATATGTGAGACGATAAAATATGTTTTCTTGATTTGTTGTTTGTTATAAATTTTACAAAATAATCATTAATCTTATTCACAATTGCAGTTCTTTACTAATATATATATATATATATATATATATATATATATATATATATATATATATATAAGGTGATCGTTATGTAATGAATATGAAATTTTAACTTATGAAACGAATATATTTTTAATTTATTTTTTAATAGTACCAATGAAAATAATTATTAAATGTTCATTCAAAATTATTTATATCCAGATTGTGAAATTTTTATAATCAAACAAGCGTATAGTGGAGCATGTTCATGATCGCATTTGGATGTTACTTTATTTGCAATGGGTAGAGTGGGCCTTTGGTTGAAACAACAGCGGGGTTAAACACTACTCTTTTGCAATTTTGATGGAACGCATTAAGCTAGGTCCTTAAATCATTGAAATCATAATATGTCGCCATATGCTCCATAGTCGACATCTTCCAGGCGATTAATCTGGCGTATGTTCAAGTGATGTATTTCACCTTGTGGTGGCACTCACTGTAGTGCAAGTTGTCCTTTCCACGGATAACTCTCTACACAATTTAGAACATTAAACAGAACACTGACTCTGATATCAAATGTCGACTCATCAATGGATTAAAAGTTGTAGGAATGATGAAACAAATCAAGTTAAGCCCTTAAACTACTACAAATAAAAACATTTCCCAACAATCAGGCTTGGAAATGGAATTCTGCACTTCATCAAAAGAAATTGTATTTGTGTTAGGACAAAGCCGCATTTTCGGGAGTGTTGAAGCTACAGCATCTAAGCCTTACCACCATTTCAGATGGTGTTGGCAAATTTTAGTCGTTGCAATTAATTTACTTAGGCTGTGTTTGGTTTTTTAATTTCCTATGTAATACAAAGTAAATAAGCCATTATTATCATTTCAAATTGTTTGTTTAAACAAGATTCGTAGCTCGTAAATCACTACTCAAATACATTTGTAAAAGAAACCTAGTAAAAGAAATTATACTCATTAAAATTCATATTATAAAACTACCATTTTTGTATGAGTGAAACAAACAATGGTGATAAACTCACGATGGCGGTCAAACATGGGCAATGCAACCACAGAATTACAAGAGTGAGTAATCATTACTCATTTCCAGCCATTTGCGGTTGTAACTGGGAAAACCAAATATCCCCTTAGTGAAAAGTGAATATGTAGGATGCGTTTGGATGCACTATTTAATCAGATTACAGATTTCAAAAAGTTGAGTTACCTCAATACTCATAATGAGAAAGCAGCCCTCAAATCACAATCATTTTCCTTTCAAGTCCAACTTAATACTAATATAATTTCATTTTTTGGAGCCCATTCAACTCCATATGACTAGTAAAATGTGTAATGGCAATTTAGTCATTTCCACTATGTAGAACTAATGATTGCAATTCCATTGAATTGTGCATCCAAACGCAGCCTTACTTTTTAATAGCTAGCTTAACTGGTGAAGAAAGTGGGTAGCCTAGCACATATTTCCATCTTATGTTGTCTCTTGCTACTCTATTTTTGGTTGATGGTTGTCTCTTTCTCCACATATAAGAGTCAAAGTCCTCTTTCAATCTCATCCACTCATTTAGGAGGGAGATTTCATGTTGGAGTTGGTATTTAGTGCTCTGGATGAGTACGACAGTTCATACACATGCACTCAGCAATTCTACTTTGTGGCATACATGCAAATCAAATTAGACCATCCACATCTAGTGTCGCACTGTAGAAAATCTCAACCACAAAACCAGATTGATCAGACGATCCTAACCTTTGCTAATTGGATTGTTTGTTTAATTTGGACCGTTGACTACTATAGACTTAACCATCCATTATACATATACGGATTGGCTAGTTATGGCATCAACTCAAAGTGCATTTTTTGGTTTATGATCCATCTAAAGTGGGGCCCATGATTTGGACGGTTTAATTTGAGAAAAATATGTTGCATGTTTACAATTTTGAGGGCATGTGTATGAACCATTACACCAGCCAGAGTATAAGATTTTCTCCGCCTTTTTTTGGTCCTAAAGCAAGGGGAGAATGGCCTCCATTGTCTTCTATAGAATCATGGGTGTCTTTTAATATATTGCAACATGCAAAAACTTTGATACTCTGGCAGCGCACCGTATATGATATGCAGGCACTTGGAGATACTTAGAAATTGCATATGTGGCATTTAATAAATTCAAATTAAACTGTCCAAATTATGGGTCCCACTTCACATGAATCATGACCCAAAATTCAAATATTATTTTATCATCTGATTATCAGATTGTTGCACATTTATTTAAAGGTTACAGGTGAAAGGTGAAAATATCCAACGGTCTTATTTCAAGAAACAAGTGTCCACAAATTGGGGTCTGAGATGGTTCAAAATTTAGTCGGTTGAATTTGAATTAACCCATGCCACGTGTGCAATTCTTAGTGCCTATGTATGAAGTGTCGTGCTCTGCCAGAGTATCAAATAACTTCCCATTGCAAGTTTGCAACCTATTTACCACCATAGTTATCGCAAGCTCACCGTGCTATACTATCTTTCCTCCCAAGTGTCATGTTATTAGAACATCTGAACCGTCCAAATAACGGTCCAGATCATGAAGTTCACTTGATATGAATATCAGATCAATCTAAATATCAGGTGGGTCACACCTGTGTACTGGGTCAGGTCGTCATCCGTCCAATGATTTCAACAGTATGGTCCACCTGATGAGCAGATCGGTCTAATTTTCTAACCACATGATCTTCATGATGGACTAACGTTTTTCACAGGTTGGGATTTCCAACATACAGGACACGTTGGCAGTTAGAAGGCGTTCTTTGTTCTAAACAAAGGCAAGGGACAGATGATACAGATATACATATAAAAGTGCATTCCCTTTGCTTTTATTTCAACTTTCGCAAAATGTCTAAAGACAATATAATGGGACAGCCGTTGATTCCATGTGGGGCCCATATTCCATAAAAAATGTCTGATTTTTTCAATTAATCACTTTGAAAAGCTAGACTTATTCAAGACTTTTTGTGGCCTCTTGAAAATCCAACCGTTTGATTTGTAGGCAGTCCAATCTGACCTGGTAAAAACTTATATATTTAGGGCTGTGAAGGGGTCAAGTTCGGGTCCTGGAATTAGTTACATGGTCAAATGACTCGGGGACTTGGGTCGACTCGTCCGAGTTGGGGGTGAATAGGCCTGACTCATCCAAGTCAGGTGATCAGGTCTAATGGAGTCCGAGTCCACTCAGTCGAGTTGGACCCGTCCTGAGTCTTAAAACCATGATTTGTGACCAATATTTGGAACCGCTGAAAGGGTCGGGCGCGGCTTCGGTGGATCCTTGACTGTGGGGCCCACCATGATGTATCTGCCTTACATCCATGCCGTTCATCCATTTTGATAGCTCATTTTAGTGTGTGACCCAGAAAAATAAGCAGATCCAAATCTTAGGTGGACCACACCACAGGAAACAATGGTGATTGAATATCCACCATTAAAAACTTCTTGTGTGCCACTAGAATGTTTATTTTCCATCCAACCTGTTGATAAGGTCACAAAGACATAGATGAAGGTACCACACAAATATCAGCTTGATCCAAAAATTTTGTGGCCCACAAGCAGTTTTAATCGTCAATCGCCACTGTTTCCCGTGGTGTGGTCCACCTGAGATTTTGATCTGCTTCATTTTTCGGATCATGCCCTAAAATGAGCTGTTAAACCGGATGGACAACATGAATTTAAGAAACATACATCAAAGTGGACCTTACCGTCAGGGATTCACCCACCTCGGTGGATCCGGAATCAACCCAAGCTGCACCGAAGGGGTCGGATTATGGTCCCATCAGATCCATCAGGTTCAGTTAACCATCAGAGTCAACCCGTACAGAGAGATGAACCTGAAGAGAGAGAGATATACACTAATATATTTATTGGTATTAATTAGATATAAAATATCAACATTGAAGTGTGACTAGTGGGAGGTGTGTACTAACCTATATATATATATATATATATATATATATATATATATATATATATATATATATATAATGTCAATTGAGTACCTGATACCTAATTAGACAGCCCACCTGGCCCAATTTTTGGACGGTTCAAAAACAGTAACCCATGTTGCCATCTTTCTAATCGAATGGGAGTATTATAAAGAAAGATATTTATTTTCCAATCCCACATTAAATTATCTTACCTAGTAGATTTTTTCTATCATAAATATTGGACACCCAAAAAAGCATATTAATTCATGTGGTTCACACCCACCCAAAAGCCTCTAAAGCTGAAGGGGTTAGATGACTTACGTTCACTATGGTAGGCTCCTGCGTCTCCACTAGCAACCGGGCTAGCACACCAAACTGGGGGAATCTGATGAATTGGTAAACAAATGGGGAAATGCTTGAAATAATCCAAACTAAAGGGTGTTATTTACAATTATCAAAAATCAAACGGGGAGGTGTTTGCTGTTATTCCTTATTTCTATTATATATTAGATGTTGGACGCGGCTTGTGGAGTGTATTTGTGGGCAACCATTAGCGGGTGGGTAATCCAAATTAAAGGGAATTATTTACAATTATCAAAAATCAAAGGGGAGGTGTTTGTTATTATTCCTTATTTCTATTATACATTAGATGTTGGACATGGCCCATAGAGTGTATTTGTGGGCAACCACTAATGGGTGGGTCCCACTTAAGCTTCCCTCTATATATCATTTTTTTCATTTATCTCTGTTTAAGTTGAATTCTAAATTTTAAATTTATAAATAAATTAAAAATTGAAATCAATTGTAGATAAAATTGAAATGAAGTGAGGTTGGATGAAACCGGATAACTTTTCGCCGAAGAAATGCTAGCCCATCGATTATACGTCTAAGTCATTTATTATAATCTATGATCATCTTAATCGTAGAATCAAAAGAGTAATCAAATTTCTCTGCTCCTATAGTGATTAAGAGGAGCATAAGGCACCTACTTTCCATCTTTAGCTTTTGCGAAGATCCTAGGATCTTATAGATTGGCAGATCTTGTGGGCCCACCCATCAAGCCGTCTTTTATTAAGTGACTATGTCTTGAACTTTTTTCCTTGTAATTAGTTTTCCTTGATGGAAAGCCTTGAATGTTTTTATAGTCATATCAAATTATAGTTTAATGATGTTTTTGGAACTTAAAATTGCGGATGTTGTCCATTTGACAGTTCAGATTTCTATCTTAAAAATCAACAAGCCACTTGCATTGTATTTGCAAAAAAACAGTACACTACTACCCTTCTTTCCTCTAAAATTCTTGCGCAATTTTCTCTCCGTCTCTCCCAAATTCCTCTCTTCAGGTCGTTGCTTGCACATACCACACCTCCTATTTTTATTTAATGCCACCTGTTAAGGGCCTACATAGTTTAAAAAAAAAAAATTAATCCAATTGGTTTTAGGTCAGTTGGTAATACAGTAGATGTCACTGTCTGTTGGTTAACTAGCAAATGGTCAAGATTCTCTTCTTAAAGTATGGCCCACCTAAATCTAGGATGGGCCTTCCCGCACAGTGTGACCTACATAAATTTAGGAGGGACCTCATATTTTTTTTTCTTTTCAGCATCATACTAAATTCATTTTACACAGTGTGGCCCCCTATATTTAGGATGGACCTTATATTTTGAGCATGGTACCTTCATGTCATGCAATGATAAATGATCGGTTTGGATCCTACACAACCATACCAATCAGCACGAGCTGCAGGACTCATATCTAAAATTACGCACTCTTTTCTCCAACAATGCAGAAATTTTTAATACAAATCATTTTAAGGTGGCAGCCAAACAGGCCCAACAGCATGTTGCAGGCACTAGCGAAGAAGTCTTTGATTAAAAAAATAGATTATTTTATAAAAAAAAAAAAATCATCCAATGGACAGTATCCTAAACTTAGAAGACAAGCAAACATGTTCATTTTCCATCCATTATTTTACTAAAGTAAGTGTATTATGTCTTTGTATGATTAGGAGGTATCAATGAATGGTCTTGTCATGGGGCTTTTGAATTTCAGTGGGCCCACATGTAATCTCTTTCATACCATCTTAACCTAATGCAACCTAACCTAACATGCACTCCCAGTATAATAATGAGAAATTCTTAAAGTGCTCTGAGAGAGTACTTTAAGTTATAGTGCTCCTAGTGCATTGGGACACTTAGGCAATCCAATCCATTGTTCTAGATTGTCTACTAGGTTCAAATCTCATCTCATGGGCTACCAAGAAAGCATCACATTCATCTGACAATCTTAACCATCTGATGAATAGCATTTAATATGGATGGTCAAGATTGCTTACACAAAAATAGGCCCAATCAACAATCTGATCGATGTACTTGTTAGGACCCATCATGGATTACTTATGATTGTAAAGGATCACTTTTGTCAGGCAATCCTAACCATCCCATCCATGGTTTAGGAAAAAGGAGGGCTATGAAAAATAAGAACAAATCAAGGATGTTTTGGATCATCTGATCAATCCAATTTACAATATAGGCCATGAAATGTACTGTAGATGTAATGGACCATTCAGATCGATCAATTGAACTGTCCAAATAACCTATGCTTAGATAGTCCAACCCATTGATCTATACTGTTCATCAGATCCAGCGGCATTTCATGGGTTAACATGCAAACATCACACTCATCTGACAAATGTTGACCGTTTGATTAATGGCCTTTAATATGGACGATTGAGAGCATTTACATAAAAATAGGTCCAATCAACAATTTGATCCGTCTATTTATTAGGTCCCATCATTGATTGCTTATAATCCTAAAGAATCACTTTTGTTAGGCAATCATAACCATCCCATCCATGGATTTGAAAAAGGACGGCCACTGTAAAAGGGCCAAATCAAGGATTCAGTGAAAAAATTTGAAGGTAGCCCATGAAATGTGCTTTGGACTTAATGGACGGTTCAGATCCATTCGATTGGAGTGTCCAATTAAAGCAATGCAACTAGGAGCATTATAACTTGCTGAGAGAGCATTGGATCACCTCTCATTATCTCTATACCAATAAAATAATCTAGTCCAATTCTCTTTTGTCATCATTTCTATGTTTTGCTTCCAAAACCAACTAATTAGAAACCAATTGAGGTAGATTAAAGGAACTATATAGGATTTAAATACCAAAAATCAAATCCCTGTAGGTGGACCGCTATACGTTGCGTGGCTCAGATCAACGTGGTTTCTCATACGACAAAATTGAGATTTAAAAAAGAAGAAGAAGAAGAAGAAAAGAAATGACGGAAATCAACACGGTATTCTCAACATATCGTATGTTGGTGTTCTTATCTTTAATATATTTTCAGAACGATGATTCTTGATGTGATTTGTTTTTCGGCGGTCATTATTTTCATGTTGGTGGGCCTTACCATAATTGTGAGATTAATAAATTATTTTAGACATCTCCAATTGCATGGAATATGGGTTAATCAGTCATGTGATCAAAATATGCATTTGAGAAAACAAGAAGTAAAAAAATGGTCTAATGGAACATTGAGAAATGCTCACATAAGTGTTGTAGGTGAATTTTCATTGAATAACGCCTTCTTTCCTGCTCATGTTTCACTTGTGTAGAACATCTAAGCCGTCAAAAAGGTGGGGTGCACCATGAAGATCGCATGGGGAAAAAGTCGGTCCAAGTTGATCGTATGGCGATGTCAGATTGCCTGTGGCTCCCTGACTATAGGAAGTTCATTTAGTCATAAGCTAGGGGGAGTCCACCATAGTGTTTGTTAGGAAGTTCATTTAGTCATAAGCTAGGGGGAGTCCACCATAGTGTTTGTGAGTAATATATTCCGTTCATCTGTTTTGTCAGCTCATGTTAGGACATGTGCCCATAAAATGAGGCACATCCAAAACTTGAATTAAGCCACAACATAGAAAATAGTGTAGAGGGAATGCCACAACAATTTTTGTATGCTATCCAAACTGTTCATAAGGTCATTCCCACTGGGTTGAGCTGAAATCACAAAAATATTAGCCTGATCCAAAACTTCCGTGGCCCCATGATTATTCCAACAGTGGGCGCTCTGTCCCCACTGTTTCCTGTGGTGTAGCCTACTTGAGTTTTAGATTTGCCTCATATCTTTTTCGCTCATGTCCTAACTTGAGTTGACAAGACAGATGAACATAGTCGATTTCTCACAAATGTTATGGTGGGCCCCACCTAGCTTCCGACCACATGGTCTGGTCACAACAAATCTGAAATCGGCATTGCTCATTTGGTTATCCACACTCATAAATTGGGTCAGACCATCCAACCCACACAACTCAGAGAACTATAACTTACAGTGCTCTCCAGCATTTCTCTATAGTTTTAATTATTTATTTATTTATTTTTATTTCAAAGGTACTGCACAAAACCAAACATACCATTGAATACACTATGTAAATAGACTGAATTAGACACATATATGGGTAGTGCAAAACATGATAAGCTGTCTATCCATCTAGCCTACTCTTCAAGGCCCACCATTGATCCACTTAGTCAATCCTCCTCGATGCAAGTTAACAATTTTATTGACAAAACTATACTTTAATTCACTATTAAAAAAATGCTCCTTTCCTCCTACGCGGAAAGGTTTTCCCAGGAACTTCCTGTGCTGGGATACTAAATGAGGTGAATACGATGTTTTTGGGAAATCCACCCCATCCATCTGGTTTGTGAGCCCATTTTAGGACATGCGATAAAAAATGAGCTGGATCCAAAACTTAAGTGGGCCACATGAGAGGAAACAATGGGGATTCAATGACCACCATTGAAACATTTGTATGGCCACAAAAAATTTGTATCAGGCTAAACTTTTTGTGTTCTCACTTCATCCATGCGGGAATGACCTTATAAAGGTTTTGGATGGCATATAAACATCAAGGTGGAGCCCAAGAAGATTTCAACGGTGGGCATTGCTTTCCCCAATTTTTCCTTTCACAAGTCCTCCTTGAGTTTTGGATCCACCTAATTTTTGGTCTCACGTCTTAAAATGATTTGAGAAAATGGAAGGACAGGGTGGATTTCTTACAAACATCATGGTAGGCCCCACATAGCTTCCCAACAAAGGAACTTCTTGCAAAAGCCTATGGTAGGAATTTTGGACCATACTCCCTTCCACGAGTTCATGAGAGTGGAATTATTCATCAAATAGCCTAACCATGCATTCTCGTGGCTATCTTGTTGTGTATATGCTATGAATTTTACTTTGAACCCAACTTTCCATATAGTGCCCCACTATTTAAATTTACTCAATCTTAACTTTTAAAGCAATGGTCCATTAAACAATATGAATGCGGATTGCATCTTGCCGCTGCCGTCTGGGCAGATCTATGGAGGTGCCCACCTCGATGTATCTATTTATCCACTCCATCCATCCCTTTTATAAGATCATTTTAAGGCATGATCCCAAGAATAAGGAAGAGCTAATGCTCAAGTGGACCACACCAAATAGCAAGCTCGGGTTGCACTAAATGCAAGAGTAATATGTGGTGTGATCCACTTGAGCGTTGGCTCTACCTCATTCTTAGGCTCATGCCTTACAATGATCTTAGAAACAAGATGGCAGAGCGTAGTGGGCTCCTCCACAATTTGCCCGGATTAGGCGGGGCAAGATGCAATCCTCGCCCATACAATACATAAATGTTCATTAATTGCAGATAACCTCTCTCTCAATCACCAATCACCCTCTTGAACCTCATTCTAATGTAAAACCTTGACAAAATCTAGTTGGACCATTGTTTGTCTTTGCACCTATAGTATAGACCGATTAAGACCTCTACCTGATGGGTCATTGGATTTGACCCAACGATAATTGGGTATGAGTCTAGAAGTTTGACTTAAATTACTAAATGAGCTAGGTTTGGAACCTTTTTGAGTTGCCCTAGGCTTACCTAACTCGAGCCTAGTTTTTAAATGGGTCCAATTTGAGCTATCCTAAGCTAAATCTAGCCTAGGGTCATACTCAAACTAAGAATGATTAGTCCATTTGGATGAGATTCATTGCTAATGCTAATGCATCTTGGGTTGAAAATTCAAACAGACATTTGACGTTTTAGAAGAAATTACATTAGAAACTTCCTTTTGCAGAGTATCAATTGCAAATATCCGCTCCTTCAAAACTATCTATGCCAAGCACACTCTTCAATGTCATTTGCTTTAAACCTTAGACAACTAATATATTTAAGAAGAGGTTTTGCTAACATTTAATGTCCCCAATGCTTATAAGTGAAACTTGGAATATCCAATCATTGATCCAAGTTGTTCATTCATTCATACAATTGGCAGCAAACCATGGTGAAGATATTAAGTAGATCGGATGATTGTAAACTCATTATCGAATAGCATGGAAAAGGGTCAAGTAAGATTCGCCTGCTAGCCCAGCTGGATGACGCCTAGGCATTTCAGTAGAAGGTCTCAGGTTTGAATGCTAAGGAGACACACTAACCCCACCGATGGGTGGGTGCATTGTGTGACTAACCATATGGGTGTGTTGCGCAACTAATAAGGTGGGTGCGTTGTATGACTACCAAAAAAAAGTTCAGTAGAGAAACAAACCATGTCCAAATATCATTTTGGGACTTTTATTCAGTAGATCTAACTTTGTAATACTTATGATTCGAAAGTAACACTTTGGTTTTGATGATTTTAACCATGTGATTTATGACTCATAAAAAATAGATAGTTGTAACAAGTTGGCCCCGTTTAGAAGGTTATAATAATTTCATCTGCGTGATTTTTTTTACCATGGCTTCCCCCCAACTATACGAATGAATGGATGATCGAGATCATTGATTGGACACTTCATGTATCACTTAAAAGCATTGGGGATCCATAGCAAAACCTTTAAAAAAAAAATTAGTTTGTGAAATACTACTCATAACTTTTATCCTTCATTTAGCTTGACCAGACTTGATTCATGAGATAAATGGATCAGATTTGGATCCTCTTATTCTATGACGTAGGAAAGGACATTGTTTATGTCGGATTTTGTAACAGAGTCCTCCAGACGTTCACCTTCCTTCCATACAATTTCCTCCTGATCCTGAAAAGGCACAAAGGAAAACTACGAGTGGCCGACGTCCAGCCGTTGGCCCTCCGAAGCTTAAGTTAAATGGGACGTGATGACAAAGGAAACGAAGGGATTTGAAGCTTAGAGATTGCATATTGTGTACCTTTCTTATCGATGAAGTCGTCCATTTATATAAATCCAAATGACCTAATCTGTTACGCAAGAAATCAAGATTACCCTTGATTTCTGGGGATAAGAGGTTTATCCTATTGATCCCGAGATAATAGAATGGTTCAATCCATTTAGACCTCTAGTAAATTACGTTCCCTGAGGAGGATCCCCTGAGGTTCGGAACCATGAATCAAGATGAGCCCAACATTGGTCTATATGGCAGAGGATGCTCGGGCTCGAAGATTATCTCCTCGCTGATTTGAGACGCAAACTCTTTCGACGACCACTATTGAGAGGCTCGTATACCCAGAAGGTATTTCGTACTTTCCTAATATTCGAGCCTCGACCACAAGGGCTTGGTGATTCGGTGGTTGTGCGTTGTACTTGTCCAATATGAGAGCCTCGACCAGGTGGGCTCGCAAGTTGAATACTGTCATAAGGGTGCTCGCACGTCTCGAGTCCTCGCGAGATTCTCCGACCACCGCAATTTGACTATAACAGATGCCCCCCAAGTCCTTGCCGCCGAGAAGTCTAAGGGAAGGATTTACTTACTGGCTTGCATAACCGCTTAAAACCTTTATCGGAGATGAAGCCGTACATGATTGGGCTGGCATTAATGAGCGCCAGCCTTCCGCAGCTTTTCGGCAGGGAGGAAATGAAGAGACGTCCGCCACGTGTCTATGGAGTTAATAGCCATGCCTGTTCGACTGCTGCGCCAAACAGGCGATCGCCACGTGTCGCCAAATCCTAAGGGATGATTGCTTATAAATATATGGAGTCTACCAAATCTTCGAATTTTCATAGAAGCTTTCGAAAACCCTTCCTCTTTCCTTACTCTCTCCTGGTGTATCCATCTTCCTCCGGTGTAATTCTCTTTCTCCGGTGTTTCTGGTATAACTCCGCTTCCTCATTCTTCTTCTTTTCCAGAGTATTCTTTTCCTCTCTTCTTTTTATCTTAAAAACTTCCATGGCTGGAGATTCTGATGAGGAGACCATCCCCCTGGCGGATGCTACCCCGGAATCTTCTTCCTCCAACAATGCGGGGTTCCGGCGGGTAGGTACTCCGCGTCCGGGTACCCATCCATCCTATCGGAGGATTGGCTGAGTGAGTTGCGAGAGAGATATCAGGTCCTTGACTCAGTCGTTCTCCGATTACCCGAAGAGGGAGAAACCCCAGATTCTCCTCCCCCCGGTTGCGTTGCCCTGTATGAATACTTCATTCTTGGGGTGCGCCTTCCCCTCCACCCCTTCATTCGTGGTGTGCTCCGGAGTTATAAGATTGCCCCGGGTAACTTATTGTAAATGGATGGAGGGTATTCTTGAGTTCCTTCGCTCTCTGGGCGCAAGCCGGTAATGGAAAGTTAACCGCCGAAGAGTTTCTCCGGATGTACCAACTCAAGAAGGCACCCTCCAGCAAAGGCTCGTATTACCTCTGTTACTAGCACCGGGATAATTTTGTCTTGGGGAAACCCACTTCAAATTACCCTGGGTGGAGAAAACGATGGTTCTATGCTTCCGGGAGTTGGGAGTCTGAGACAAGATCGACTTCTGGGGGCCCTGGCGTGAGCCGTTTTTTCTGTGAAGGTGGGCATAGTTTCACACTTCGCAGAGTTTCGCGAGCCAATTTAGGGTTTTCTGCTTTTTGCTTTTCTGACCTATGCTAGTATTTGCAGGTGTCCTAACTTTGGCAAAGCCGAACCTGAAGGGAGGAATTCACGAGAAGATCGTGAAGGTCTACAAGTTGCCTGCTTGCGACAGGCATATCGAGGCTTGTCTGTCGGCCTCTCGACTCGCAATGGCGGGACTGATATCTCGCGAGGAGGTCGCGATGACAAATGCAGGGGAGACGAGAGGGTTACTGCCTCGCCTCAAGGGCACCAACTCAAAGAGGCAGAAGAAGACGTCTGCCGGTCCCTCTCACCCGTCTAACCGGATGGACAGAGTTGCTCAAACCCCTCTTCCTGAGGCCGTGGTAACTACACCTACGGCTCCTTCACAGGTGGTTCCTCCTGAACTACCAGTTATTAATATCGTCGATAACTCCCCGAGGAACGACGGGGCGGGGTCAGGCTGCCCCCCAGTTGAAGAATCTCGCTAGCCTGAAGGTACTCGCGAGTTGGCTCCCGCTCGTGAGCCGACTACTACTCAAGATGCGAGCCCAGCTGGACTAGTCGTAGCCCAGCCCTCTGGAAGCGGAGCATTCACCGTCCCCCGTCATCTCCACCCAATTTGCAAGTTCCTATTTGACATCATCTCCCCCCAGACTTTTGGTGCCCTTCCCGAGCCAAGTCTTGAAAACCTCTTCCTCGATGTGGGAGTGAGGATGGTACATGTAATATGTGTTTTAATTTGACCCTGTTGTTTTGCTCCATTTGTTTGTTCCCGAGTACTTATCTCATAACATTCCTTCTGTTCTGTAGGGTTTGGACCTCATTCTACGAACGAGGCGTGATATCCTCGCCGCCCGTCGTGTGATAGATGAGGCTGAGGGGAAGAGGGTTGCTCTGGAGAAGGCGGTCCACGGAAGGGACCAAGTTACCAAGTCTCGCGAGACCTTGATCGCGAAGATGACTGAGGAGAAAAAGATCCTCATCGAGAAGGTCCAAGTCCTGACTGATAGATATTAGGCTTTGGACTCCAACTTCGCCAAGCTCGCGGAGATGAAGGAGAAGGCAGAGAGAGAAAGAGAGATCTTCCGTTAAGACAAGATCTCGTTGGAGGAGCAGCTCGCAGAGACCAAGTCGCAGCTCAAGGAAGTTAGCGACACTCTGGACAAAGAGCGCTCTACTCTCGTGCAGCTCAAGGACGACTCGATCCACTGGGATGAGGAGAGAGTAGCCCTTATCAAGATGCTCTCTGAAGAAAGAGCCCGAGCCATCACGGAGTTCCGAACTTCGCAGCTGTACGACGATGAGAGATATGAGTCGTACGATGCTGGTCGCGACTTCGCACTACGAGTAGTGCAGCGGATGTCCCTATCTTTTGAAATGGGTGAATTCGATAAGGTCGCGGCCATCATAGCTGCAGAGGAAAGAGCAGCTGCTGAGAACGAAGTGACCAAGGTCACTCAAGCTGGAGGGGTCTCCGAAGTGGGCCCTGAAGTCGAGAGTGCCGCTCCTCCAACCGATGCGCGAGAATGATTATCTTTCTTTTCTTTGCTTAACTCATGTATTAATTTTACATTTGTAAACAACTTGACTTTATAATCAATTGAGATGAGTGAAAAAACACATTTTGATGATGTTGTTAGCATCTTATTTCTCCTTTCTTTCGTTCTTCCTTTCTTGTATACTGAATGCCTTCATACTTAACTCATGTAGTAATGAGTTAGGCTCAATCCAGGGGTCTTGGTGACCATGTCCACGTGGAGATAGACTGATCTATCGATTGAGACTTCGATTCTATCAAGGGTAAACAATTGGCCAAGAGAATGTGTGTATTCTCTTCGGGGCTATTCAAGTCCAATCAAATGGAGTAGCGACCAAAAGACTGACTTTGATTCTACCAAGGGTAGATAATTGGCCAAGAGAATGTGTGTATTCTCTTCGGGGCTATTCGGGTCTAATCAAATAGAGTAGCGACCAAAAGACTGACTTAGATTCATCTTTATTCGAATGTCGTTCAAAATTACATCGAATTAAGGGAAATACCGTAGCAATTGTTCCACATGCCAAGGGCGACGTACGGGTCTTCCCTGCATATCTTCAAGATAATAAGTACCGGGTCGCACAATTTTGATGACTCGATACGGGCCCTCCCAATTTGGATCCAGTGAACGAGTAGGAGCTCCGAGGTTCTGTCTAAGAACCAAATCACCGAGCTGGAAAGCTCTAGGCCGGACTTTAGCATTACGATAGCGAGCAATGCGCTACTGATATGCTGCTGCTAGCAGCTGGGAGGCATCCCTCCGCTCTTCCAAGAGGTCGAGATGAAGTCGGAGACCTTCCTGATTTCAAGTGGGATCATACTGCTCGACTCGATACGAAGCTACTTGAACTTCAACCGGTATTACTGCGTCGGTGCTGAATGCCAAGGAGAAAGGAGTTTTGCCTGTTGATGTGCGAGTCGTAGTCCTATATGCCCATAAGACTTCTGGCAGGAGTTCTGGCCACATGCTTTTACACTCACCGAGCTTGGTCTTTAAATGATGCTTGATGATTTTATTCACCGCTTCAACTTGCCCATTTGCTTGAGGATGATATGGAGAGGTGCGGACATTGCATATCTTCCATTTTTCACAAAATTTGTTAGTGCACTTTTCTGTGGCATACTAGTGCACCTTGTTTGTCAATTACTTAGGTCAGTGGGTCTAGTGTCGGTTGAGCTTAATGAAGACGAAGAACGAAGACTCAAGACGGACCGGCTGCATCAAGGAAGAAGAAACAGGTAAAAGTGATGCCTTGGTGTGCCTTGCCTTGACCAAAACCTAACCCATAACCTCTTAGATGACTTACACCACCTAGGTATACCTTTAGTCATCATCATTAGTCTTAGAACTCCATGAAAAACATGATAAATTAGACTAATTAAAGAGGTGGAAGCTGCTGCAATAAAAAAAGGCTCAAACAGCAGTTTCCGATAGGACTCCGATCGATCGGACAGGTTTTCAGATAGGAATCCGATCGATCGGACAGAAATTTCGATCAATCGGAAATTGTCCCAGAAAAAATTGAAAACTCACTGGACATTTCCGATCAATCGGACAGTCTTCCGATCCATCGGAAGGGGCCGTCCGATCAATCGGACAGTGTTCCGATCAATCGGAATTTCTTCCAGAGACTTCTCTGGATAGATTTCCGATCAATCGGACTTGTCTCCGATCAATCAGACTGGGCTCCGATCAATCGGACACTTTTTCCGATCAATCGGAGATGCACGAATCTGCCCGTTTTTTTACCGTTGGAAGAAAATCTATTTAAGAGGGGGATTCGATTTTTGAGCTAAGAGAGGGGATTTTGAGGAGATAGAAGCCACCATTGCTAGAGATCATTAGAGGCTCTATCCCAAACCTAAAGCAAGTCATTCTCCTTGTGTTTTCATCACAAGCTTGGGCCATTCAATGGCATCTTGAGAATGGACTTATTTCCTCTTGATTCCCAGGGTTTAGACACCTTGATGATAGTTAAATCCTTTGTCTAAACACTACCTAGGAGTCCATTTAGGTGCATTCCTCTAGGAAACCCATTTCCTACCATTTGTAGAGGTTTCACCATTCCCTAGCACCTTGGGCATCTCCAATGGAGCATCACATGCAAGGTAGCTGATCTTGGAGCTGAAGCCTTGGCAAAGCAACGGCGTCAAAGATCGGGGGAGCACAAGGGGAGCTGATTCAAGCACGGGAGAGCGAGAAGAAGCAACCCGAAGCGGCGCTGAACAAGGGGCTCAATCTGACAAGTAGGTTGTCTTGTTAAGAGTCCATCCACTCAATTCCCTGTGGGAGTTGAGTGTAGAGTTTGTTTGATAAACTCGCCCTGGGGTCGTTAGCCGATCCTTGGCCTATTAGTTGGGCCTAAAATCTAGGGACGTCAGCCGTTCCTTGGCACGTTAGTCGGGCCTAAAACAAAGTCTCCAAGGGGGAGCCACCAACACGGGTGCAAACGTGTAGGTTGGGAGGAACCTGTAAACTCCCCGGTTAGGTAGATCCGAGTTAAAACACCTTGGTTGGGAGGAACCAGATTTAAACTCCCCAGTGAATGCCGGTGTGCTCAAAGGGGTTGAGTACTTGAACCGGGAGTGGAGTAGACAAGTAGTCGAATCACTATACATCCTTGTGTTTGTGATTGTTCTTGAGCACATTTCTCTTTATGCATTGTGTTTAAATTGGTTAATTATGAATGCTTAGTTAGGAATGCATGCTAGGCACTTGATTAGCACATCCATACTCACAAGATGTACTTTCACTACCTCATGTTGACTTGAGCATTTCTTGATCCATCCTCTTTAGTCCACATGAGTAGTTTAGACTAGGTTGCTGATTGCACTTATCATTTGCTAGTCTTTTGATTGGACCCACTTAGGCTTGGAAGCCGAAGTGTTTATCGCTTACGTTGTTTTATTTGCTGAATTGTTTAAGTAGGCGAAAAGATTTTAAAAAAAAAAGGTCCTTATACCCCCCTCCTATTGGTTAGCCATAATTCTAGTTGCTCTCAAGCTTCCGCACGCGTATGCGTAGGGTGTCGTGTTAGGCTACCCGACGTAATTTCACAATTCATCGAAAGCGACGTTGTCGAATTGCTTTCCATTATCGGTGATTATAGTGTGGGGGAGCCCGTAACGTCATACGATATTTCTCTATACGAACTTAGTGGTCTGTTTCTCAGTAATTCTGGCTAATGGTTCTGCCTCGACTTATTTGGTGAAGTAATCAACATCCACGATTGTGAACCTGTTTTGACCTTTCCCGATAGGTAAGGGCCCGATGATATCGACTCCCCATTGGGCGAAGGGCCAGGGGCTATCCATTGACGTCATTTGCTCGGACGGTATGAGGTATAGGAGAATATCGCTGGCACTTATCACATTTTTTAGAGAATTCGATCGCATCTGCCTTCATGGTGGGCCGAGTAATATCCTTGCCTCATCGCCTTATATGCTAGAGATTGTCTCCTTAGGTGGTTACCAAATGTCCCCTGGTGTATTTCATCCAAAACACGATATGCTTCTTCTTGGTGAAGACACCTTAAGTAGGGCAAAGAGAAACTCTTACGTAATAACGTTCCATTTTGTAAAGTATACCTGGCAGCTCGATGACAAATTAGTCGTGCGGATTTCTTGTCGTCTGGAAGATGTCCATCCCTGAGATAGAGGACAATTGGATCCATCCAACATGGAGAGGGATGGACCGCGATCACTTGCCCAGGAGTTGCTTGGTCGATACTCGGAGTGCGAAGTTGCTCGATGGGAGTTGATTGTGACAACTCAAATTCTGGTGCGGAGGTGAGTTTTGCCAAAGAATCTGCAAGTTTGTTCTTCTCGCGAGGGATGAGCACTCGTGATTTATATAAGGCCATCCTTTCTTCTTTTGCCTCAAATTCGCCGAGTACCTGATTGACTATGAGCTGAGAGTCACTATGAATGAGTAAACTCTGAATCGAGAGGACGTTTGCTAGTTCGAGGCCGACGATCAGAGCCTCATATTTTGCTTCATTATTTGAGATGCGATAATCAAATCGTAAAGCGTTTTGGAAGCGCAACCCGTCTGGAGCAACTAGAATTAGGCTCGCTTCGCTACCAGTGGCCCGTGAAGACCCATCCACGAAGAGTGACCAGGGTGGCTGGTCGCTGGTAGCGGAATTATCATTGGGAGAGGAGTATGTGAATTCGGCGATGAAGTCGGCCACGGCCTGACCCTTGATAGTGGTCCTAGGGCAGAACGAAATGTCGTGCTCACTGATCTCAATCGCCCATTTAGTTAGTCGCCCTGAGACCTCAGGCTTCTGGAGGACCTGCCTTAACGGATGGTTTGTTGGCACCAATATAGCGTGGGCTTGGAAGTAGGGTCGCAGTTTTCGAGCAGCTGTGACCAAGGCAAGGGCCAGCTTTTCCATATTAAAATTCTGAGTTTCGGCATCTACCATCGCTCGACTAATATAATAAATGGGCCTTTGTACCCCAGAATCTTCTCTTATTAAAGCGGCACTAACGGCCGTAGAAGACACAGACAAACAAAGAAGAAGTTGCTCATGCGCCACAGGTTTTGATAAGACGGGGGGTTGTGCTTATATATTGCTTCAGTTGCTGGAACGCTTCTTCGCATTGCGGTGTCCACTCCCAATCAGATTTGGCGGTGGCTCGGAGGAGCTTAAAGAAGGGTAAACACTTATCAAAGGCCCGCGAAATGAACCTGTTCAACGATGCAATGCGACCAGCCAAACGTTGGACATCTTTGAGAGTGGTCGGAGACTTCATCTCGATCAATGCTTTTATTTTTTCAGGATTTGCCTCGATTCCTCGTTGGCCAACCATAAAATCGAGAAATTTTCCAGCGGACACACTGAACGCATATTTCTCTGGATTTAGCTTTATCTAATACTTCCTCATTAAGTCAAAGGCTTCTCGAAGATCTGCAAGGTAGTCGTTTTCTATGACGCTTTTCACGAGCATGTCGTCGACATAAACCTCCATATTCCTGTCGATTTGTGTGGCGAATATTTTATTAACGAGGCGCTGATAAGTGGCTCCTGCATTTTTAAGACCAAAGCATTACCTGGTAGCAATACAGGCCTCGGTCAGTGATGAAGGAGGTGTGCTAGCTATCAGGCGGATACATCATAATCTGATTATAACCAAAATAAGCGTCCATGAAACTTAGCAAGGCATGCCCTGCCGTCGAATCAACTAGCTGATCGATTCGCGGTGTCAGGAAGCTGTCTTTGGGACACACTTTGTTCAAATCAGAATAGTCAATGCACATCCTCCACTTGCCATTAGCTTTTTGAACGAGAGCCACGTTTGTGACCCATTCTGGGTAGTCGACTTGTTTTATAAAATTAACTGTGAGCAACTTTTCGACCTCGGCTTTGATTACCATTTGCCTTCCTACAGTGAAGGCACGTCGGCGCTGGTGAACCGGTTTATACTTTGAATCAACGTTCAGACGATGTGCTATGACGCTGGGGTCGATGCCTGACATATCTTTGTGAGACCAAGCAAACACATCTTGGTATTCGGTGAGAAAACGGACCAGATCTTCTCGAAAGACGTTGGTTAAAGATGACCCAACGTATACGATTTTGGACGAATCGTCTTCAGTTAAGTGGATTGCTACTGTCTCTTCCCTGGGAGTTCCTGATTGGAGAGCATTCTCTCTTGGGTCCAACGAGGTAGCTGTCGGAGGACTTGATGAGTCTTGTGCCACCATCATAACTGGTGTTGTCTGGGCCTTTTTTCGGTCTTGTACGGCTATCTCGTAACACGCTCGGGCTTCCTTTTGATTTCCTCGTACAACCTCGACTCCATTTGTGGTAGGGAATTTTATGCACAAGTATAGTGAATGTAATGCTGCCCCCACCTTGTTAAGCGAAGGTCGACCCAAAATGACGTTATATGCTGATCTCCGATCTACCATGAGGAAATTTACGAAGATAGTCGTTTTCGCTGGGTTTTCACCGAAGGTAACTGGAAGGTCAATGCTTCCTTCAGGTGTTACCACTTCGCCCCCGAAGCCGACGAGAGGGGTTGAGATTAGTTTGAGCAGGCTTCGGGCAAGTGCCATTTTGTTAAAAGCCTCCAGGTAGAGAATATCAGCAGAGCTACCTGTATCCACCATAATACAATGAGTCAGATAATTTGATACCTTTAGCGCGACCACGATGGAGTCTTCGTGAGAGAAGTGAATCCCCTCTGTATCCTTGAGGGAGAAGGAGATTGGAGGATGGCCGGATTCTGACGTGTTGGGCGTCTGTTCCAACCAGTAGATATGTTGGGGCTTCTTAGACACCTTATGAGTGTGTGCTTTTCTTGAAGCTTGATAATCTCCCCCACAAGCCGGTCCTCCGACGATGGTCCGGATCTCCCCGGTAGGTTCAATGTCTTCTTGTGAAGTATGATGGTAAGGCGACTTCTTCTGGTATGGTGGGGCTTCTCCCATTTTAGGTGATCGACCTTATCAGACAACATAATCTTGAAGATGACCTTTTCGAATGAGAGCTTCGATGTGATCTCGTAGAGATATGCAATCTTGGGTATTGTGCCCGTGGTCTTTGTAGAAATAACAAAACTTGCTCTTATCTCTCTTTTCAGGATCAGACTTGATCTTTGCAGGCCATTTCACATTTGGTTTATGCTTGATCTCCATTTGCACCTTTTCAGGGGATCGATTGAGCGGAGTGTAGTTATGATATTTGCCAGAATAAAGCTTCTTAGGAGAGCGGTCCCGCCGATTACACCTGATATTTCTTATCTAGGGGAGAGATTTCCTCTGGCTTGCGTTTCTTGCCCTATATACCATGACGTGCCAAAGCAACTTCTTCTGCATTGATATATTTCTGAGCTTTTGCTTGGAATTCTGTCATGGTTTTAGGAGGGTTCTTATCTAGGGCGAATCTAAATTTCTCGCTTGTAATTCCGGCTATGAGGGCGGTGAGGCCTTTTTCTTCAGTATAACCTTCAGTTTGGACGGCTTCTACAGTGAACCGTACTGTAAAATCCTTTATTGTTTCCCCATGCTGCTATTTCAAATCCATTAGGTGAGATGCCGGCTTTTAGTATGGATGCTTCCCATGAATTGAGAGAGGAATAACTCCGATAGCTGTGCGAAGGACCCGATGGATCGGGGCTTTAGCCCCCAGAACCATGTACGAGTTGCCTCTTTTAAGGTTACGGAAAAAGCCCTACACATGATTTCTGACCCATGTCCCTCCAGCTCCATAAGAGACCTATACATTTCCAGGTGTTCGAGAGGATCGCCAGTACCTGTATATGGGGTGATGACAGGCGTGCGGTACTTCTTAGATAAAGGTGTTTCCATGACCTCGCAGGTGAAAGGAGACTCGGATCGATGTATCGATGCCACAGCAGCAGATGGTCGATTTGCCTGATATCGTTGTTCCATATCATCAAAACGATCATGGATTCTCTTGAGGTCTCCTTCCCATGGTAAGGTATAACCTGACGTTTCGACGGTGGACCCCTGAGATTGCTGTTGCCGGGAAGTACTGGAGTGTATGGAATGCGGGGGTAGTACAGGGGCTTGGTTGCCGAGTGGCATTCGATTTGAGGGAGGATGATTTGGTTGGACTTGTGGTTCGTCCACGGAATGTTTGGAAGCCACTGGTATAGGTTGTGCCGGCAAACCTTCGGAAGGTTGTCGCTGGGGCTCCAGGAAATGCTGATCAAGCCGATTAGACAAGGCTTGAAATCCGGCGTTGAGGGTTAGGAGTGTGTTTCCGAGGAAACGCATGACATCTTCTTGATTTTCGGGAGCATCAAATAACGGGTTTTGCGATGGCACGTTGGGATCTCCCTGGGGGATGCCCGTTGAAGCAGTCTGAGGGATGGGCGCTGGTTCGGTAATGTCAAGCGGAGGTAGCGTCTGCCTTGAAGTGGAATGATGAACTGTCTTTTTGGGAGGCATGGTGGGAGGACTTCGATCAGTGGTGAGAGCGGCTAATCTTGACGATCAAAGAGTTCCCACAGATGGCGTCAATCTGTTTACGTCGGATTTTGTAATAGGGTCCTCCAGACGTTCACCTTCCTTCCAGGCAGTTTTCCTCCTGATCCTGAAAAGGCACAAAGAAAAACTACGAGTGGCCGGCGTCCAGCCGTTGGCCCTCCGAAGCTTAAGTTAGATGGGACGTGGTTACAAAGGAAACGAAGGGATTTGAAGCTCAGAGATTGCGTATTGTGTACCTTTCTTATCGATGAAGTCGTCCATTTATATAGATCCAAATGACCTAATCTGTTACGCAAGAAATCAAGATTACCCCTGATTTCTGGGGATAAGAGGTTTATCCTATTGATCCCGAGATAATAGAATGGTTCAATCCATTTAGACCTCTAGTAAATTACGTTCCCTGACGAGGATCCCCTGAGGTTCGGAACCATGAATCAAGATGAGCCCAACATTGGTCTATATGGGCTGCTGGTACTAAAAAAGCGGAGGACGTTCGGACTCGAAGATTATCTCCTCGTTGATTTGAGATGCAAACTCTTTCGACGACCACTATTGAGAGGCTCGTATACCCAGAAGGTATTTCGTACTTTCCTAATATTCGAGCATCGACCACAAGGGCTCGGTGACTTGGTGGTTGTGCATTGTACTTGTCCAATATGCGAGCCTCGACTAGGTGGGCTCGCAAGTTGAATACTGTCATAAGGGTGCTCGCACGTCTCAAGTCCTCGCGAGATTCTCCGACCATCGCAATTTGACTATAACAGACATGATGAGGTCGATCACTGTCTTCCTCAAAGGATAATTACTTTGAATTCATAAGGCGCTCTTGAATCCATAAAAGAATTCTCAAATCTACAAGAAGAAAAGTAGTAAGAACTAGAATTTTATTAAATAATATGAAGATTAATTATGAAAAATGAATTTAACAACATTATATAACCTTAAACAAACCCTACTTCGGACTTATTAAAAATAATAAAATTTTCAAAATAGAAAGCTACTAAAAATAGTAAAATCGTAAGTAAAGATTATTACTAATTAGAGTTTTTAAAAAACTCATTATTAAGTAAAAGTAGAAACTTCTAAATAAATAAAACTTTAAAATAGGAAAATACTACAAAAATCAAAATTACTAAAAATAATGAAAAAAATTCTAAAATTTCATTTTCCAGCTGTAACCACACATTTTCTTGAAAAACAAACTGATGCGACCTACTTTGTGGGTCAGTTGGACCCAGATAGTTTGTTCTAGCACAAATTCATAAAGTTATTATTGATTTATGGTTTGCATTCTTTTAGTTAATCCATGTGAAGAATGCATCTATGTGTCTTACATCATTCTTATACCCAACTTATTAAGTAAATGGATAGACCCTTTTTTCATACTTGAGTTAGGTGTGGAGCTAAAATTCTGACCTAATTAGTGAACAGGTGATCTCTGGCACCTTCCACCCAAACTCAACCCATACTGCAATGCATAACCATAGCATGGCAGGCACACTGATGAATCCATATTAATCATTTAGCCATATGGTGTGTGAGACAGTATACATTGCTCATTGTTTATGCCAGCCCGTGTTCAGAAGTGACCTAAAAAATTGTTAATCTAGAATTCAAGTGTGCCACACCACTAGTGAGAATTGGGATGGGAATGCTTTCCATTGAAGCCTTTCTAGGGGCCATCATGATGTTTGCATGCCATCCAACCCTTCCCATCCCACCAAGATGGAGGGAAAAGCCAAATATCCATCCTAAGCTATGGTGGGTCCAGAAAGGTTTCAATTGCGTGGATCCCACCTTCACTTTATTTTATTTTCTTCTACTTCTTGTATAGGCTAACTTCAATTTCAGACTGAACATATTATATACAGCCCCACCTTGTAATACGAGCTGGCACAAATGATAAACCGAGCGATGTCATACACATATAAAAGGCGGGCCCCACACAGTTTTTTATTGCTCATGCTCCCTACCGCCGCGGATTGTGTAGTGAGGTGCTTACTAGTTACTACCCTTTTTATGTACATATTTTATGCCAGTTGTCCATCCATTTTTCTAGCTCTTTTTAGGCCATGAATCCAAAATTGAAGTATATTCAAATTCAGGTGAACCACACCACACTCAGTGTTGAAAACTTCTCAAGGGGCCATGGAAGTTTTAGATCAAGTTGA
The DNA here is from genome assembly GCA_003013855.2 of Liriodendron chinense. Taxonomy (NCBI): domain Eukaryota; kingdom Viridiplantae; phylum Streptophyta; class Magnoliopsida; order Magnoliales; family Magnoliaceae; genus Liriodendron; species Liriodendron chinense. Next base: position 508,927 of record ML058504.1, read on the forward strand.
TATTCATGTCTTATAAACAGGTTGGATAACAAATAAACATCAATGTGGGCCCCTGGAAGGTTTCAACGGTGGACATCATTATCGCCGCTCTTTTATGCTGGCGTGGTCCACTTGAGCTTTGTACGCACTTCAATGTTGGGTTCATGCCCTAAAATGAGCTGGAAAAACAGATGAGTGGTGTGGGATGAAACACATACACAAAGATGGGCCCCATAGAGTCTTCACACCACGTGAAGGGTGGAGCGCGTGGGGAGAGCTTCACTGCGAGGTCAGCTACTGCAGTCACAGGAAACTGCACGTTACTTCAGCCGAAAATTGGAATCTTTCTGTATACGATGATTTAGACAAAAATAAATTACGACCGTGAATTTCCTGTGAGAGCCCTTTGCAGGAAGTTTTGGGGCCCACTATGATGTTTAGTAAAAAATGGGAAAAGAAATGCTTATCGTTAAAACTTTCCTAGGGTCTACCTTGATATTTATATGTCATCCTAAACCATTTGTAAAGTCATTTCTATTGGGATGAAGTAAAAAACAAAAAACTTAGCCTGATAGTAAACTTCCATGATCATATGAATGTTCCAATGGTGCTTGCTCAATTCCCTATTGTTTCCTCTCGTCTGGCCTACTTGAGTTTTGGATCTACCTCATTTTTATTCTACTACCTTAAAATAAGCGGGCAAAATGGATAGGACGAGGTGAATTTATCACAAACATTACGGTGGGCTCCATGTAACTTCCCATTGCAGGAACTTTATGCGAAAGCTGCATTCCAAAAATACGATGAATTGATGAGTGAAAGTAGCACGATTTTGGTTGTATTAATGCAGCAGAGTAACGGAAATTTCGGCCAGTAGAGGACGGGGACATGGTCGTTTTCATAATAAAGAGGCGTTATACGATACTCTGGTTGTGTATGATGCTTCATACACATGCACTTAAAGATGTACACGTGGCATACATTAACTCAAAATATACAGACCAAGCTGTGGAAGCCATCGTGCTTGAATTACAGTCCAAAACTCAAATTGAAGGAAAAATCCTAACCTTTGATTCATGGGCACTTTTTTTTATTGACCTTTGGATATTTTCATGTCAAATAAGTGTCTACAAATTTGTTAATCAAATAATTAAAATGTGTATTTTTTGGGTCACGATTCATCTAAACGGGTACTCATATTTTTTATGGTTTATTTTGAAGTCCTTGTGTGGAACATGTTCAATTTTTAAGTATTTCTAAGTGCCTGTGTATCATCCATCACACTCTTCAGAGTATCGAAGTTTTTCTCCTTAATAAAATACCTGGCATTTTTTGGTAATTTTTTCGAAACGTCTCAGCATCTTCGATGCAGCTAGCGGTCGCTCCTCGTGTACGGTGTAGATGCTTGCCAAGTCCATGCGAGTGCACCATTACATTGCCAACAAGTTTACGAGATCTAAACCGTCTGTGAGGTGGACCCTACCACTTAGATGCCACTTCATGAAAATCATGTCCGTTGACTCAATACGTGGGTTGCAGTAATATTCAAAATAAATGGACGGTTAAGGAAAGCTTGATCAAGTTTTCCTATAAGCCACCCTCACCCGCCTCATTAGTGAACTGGCCTGATGATATGGGCATGAAATATAAAAGGCGGGGCCCACCTGATGGACATCTTAGATCTAGCACGCTTTGGCACACGTGGCTGCGTGTGGAAGATCCGCGCAGGTACAAGCATATTCAGAGAAAACGTTGATACTCTGGCAGGACGGCAGGTGTGCTCCACCACAAGCAGGCAGTACGTGGCATCCACGCGCGTCTAAATTACACCGTCCGAATGTGGGGCCCACTATGATTGACTAAAAACGAACCGAAAATGTAATCTAATGACATTCTGCCACATGGCTAGAATCCTATGTTAGTTTGGCACCGTATAAAAATGGTGATGATTTTTCAACCGTACACCTGGCTTGGATGTACAATCCAGACTGTCCAAATCGCTGGCCCAACTCCGGATAAAGCATGCCCAAAAACATAAACGGAAAAGATAACATTAACCATCTGATCTGTGATCATAAATTTAACGGTGAAAAAAAAAAAAAAAAAAACAGTTAGCGGCCAAAATTCAGTGAGATAAACTGTAGCAAAAACAACGACATAAACCATCCATGATAGGGCCATGCGTATGGGTGGCCTTGATTTGCATATAACCCTACCACTAGGGATGCCGGGTCTGTGGAGATTGTGGGCCTCACCGTGATGTATTTGCCTTACATCCACGCAGTCCATCGGTTTTGACAGCTCATTTTAAGGCATGATACAAAAAAAAATTGAAGCAACCCAAATCTTAAGTGGACCACACCACAGGAAACAGTGGTGATTGGCCATTGAAAACTTATTTTGGGCCACAAAAGTTTTGGATCAAGCTGATATTTGTCTGGTCTCTTCATCAAGGTAACATTATCAACCAGTTGGATGGTAAATAAACATTCCGGTGTTCGCAAGAAGTTTTTAACGGTGGGCATTCAATAACCATTGATTCCCGTGGTGTGGTCCAAATGAGATATGAATCTGCTTCATTTTTTGGATCACACCCTAACATGAGCTGTCAAAACGGATGGACTGCATGGATGTAAGGCACATACATCAGGTCGGGTTCCATAGTCAGAGATCCACCGTGAAGAGATGACTGTCCTGTACTACGGTTATTCCAGCTACATCACCCTTACGGGATTTTTACTGTAATAGTCCCAGTTCTGCCCAATTCAACAAAAAGTTTAATTTCTCGTGAAGGTTTATCTTTTTTAGCCCCACACTAGAAATTGCAAACTTTATAGTAAAAATTGGCCCTTTGACCCTTATTGTACCATGGATCCCTCTTCAGCACTATGAGTTTTCCTTCAGCATATCGATCTCTCCTAAGCCATGTGGATCCCGCTTACAAGTCTTAGGTGTGATCTATGGTGCAGCAGGTGGTTAGAGGGGCATTGCTGATTAAAAAGTTTACAATTTCTTATGTGGGGGCAAAAAACGATGAGCTTCATAAGAAATTAGACTTTTAGTTGAATTGGATAAACCTGAGGGCTATTACAGTAAATTCCCACCCTTACTACATTACGGTTATTCCGCCTCCATCGCAGGGTGATTGGTAAATCATACATGTCATCATGGGACCATTTTTTATACTCGAGAAGTGTGTGACAGTTGATACGCTGGCTAGTACTTAGAAATTACTTGGAAGTTGCATACCCGCCTGTAAGAAATTCAAATTAAACTTTTAGAGACTTTTATTTCGATGGTTCAATGATATCTGAAGCACTTTGCCTTAGTACGCCACACGAAGCCTTCTCCCTTATGTGGAAGAAGTCAAGGAGAAATGCCTATAAAGCCAATATAGATGTTTTTTTTTGGGTGAAATTCTCTTTGTTCATCATTTGGGATACATCATTATGAGAGCTGATCCCAAAAAGTCAGGCCTATAAAAAATTCAGGTAGGCTACACAACATAGAATGGTGGGTGGGATAGGACACATGGCTCAAATCTTCCTTAGACTTATGGAAGTTTTGGATAAAGTAGATATTTGATTTTTATTTTTTTAATTTAACCTCCATGTACTCACTTATGAGTGTGTTGAATGTCATGTAAATATCATAATGTGCCTTTAAAAGATCCAACGGTGGACGTCTCTTATCCCATACTTCCCTCTAGTGTGGCCCACTCGAGTTTTGGTTTGGCATAATTTTTTTTTTTATTTACGTTGACAAATAGGATCTCACATATACACTATGGTGAGCTTATATAAATTTATTTTGTTGGCTATAGGGGATTAGGTGCAGCCTACCTTACTCAAGACGGTGCAGCCCTTACTGTGGGGCCCACCTTGATATATGTATTTTATATTTATGTTGTCCATCTATTTTGCTTAGATCATTTTTTTTCAAGGCATGAACCCACAATTCAAGCCGATTGGAGGGCCATATCAAGGAAACAATGGTGATTGACCATTAAAATTTATTGTGGGCTACAAAATTTTGCATCAAGTTGATATTTGTTTTTTCCCTTCATTTGTGTGACTTTATCAACAAGCTAGGTAAAAAATAATCATTTAGGAAACATTCTAGTGGGCCCTAGGCAGTTTTCAATGGTGGAGTGTTCAATCACCACTACTTTCTATAGTATATGGTCCGCCTGAGGTGCTTCATTTTTTTGGCTCATGCCTTAACATGATATGAAAAAATAGATGGGCAACGTGGATATAGAATAGGTACATCAAGGTGGGCCCCACAGTAATGGCCACACCATCTTGGGTGAGGTGCGGGGTGCACCTCATTTGCTCCTGCTAGGGAGAGGATATGTGTCACCGTAACAGGGCAAATCACTTGCGTAGCATTTCCCATTACTTGTTTCTCTTTGGGCTACGACCATCGTTGATGGGTTCTGAAGTTTCATTGGTTTAATTCCAATCAATCATGCTACATGTGTACATGCTCAGAATGCCTGCGTATCAAGCATCCCACTCTAACAGAGTACCAGAGCACAACCCCACTAATGAAAGAAAATTGTGAAATGATCCTCATTTTAGTCATATTTTACTGAAATGACTATACTTACATTAATGTGTCACTTATCTTAGAATTAATAACATTTTTATACAATGACTTTGATCATTAATTTAATAGGCTTTCTAAAAGGCAATGACAAAATTACCATTTTCTTTTACTCCTAATATATCCACCGACTAAAATGACATGAGAGGTGTCTCACTTACTAACCCAGTTAGAAGATGCATAGGCATTTCAACAGTAAGTCTCAGCTTCAAGTGCTAAGGAGACACACTAACCTCACCGGTGGGTGGGTGCATCATGTGACTAACCGTGTGAGTGTGTTGCCCAACTAATAGGGTGGGTGCATTGCATGATTGACGAAAAAGAAAATGACATGACTAACAAAAAAGAAAATGACACAAAAGATCAGGCCCACCCGCATATTGGCATGGGCTTAATGGCTTACATTTCAAAAATAAAACCATGAGAAATCCTATCCATTAATTTTTCTACAATTTATCCCACTACTCACTTATGCCTCTCGCTTTCTAATTTTTCAATAAATTATTTTAATAGATTGACTTTTCAAATATAAACTATTCATGCTAGGAAACCACATGTGCAGATCGCATTTGTATATCACCCTACCATGTTTATTTTAGAGAGAGGGCCCCACAAGGTTTATATTCTTCAGGGCCCACTTTACATTGATCTTAGCCTAAAGGTGGAGAAAGGTAAGGATTGGATTCCTCTGCAACGTGTATTTTTGGCATGTAAAACATCTCAGGCTGAAAATCCACTCTGCTCATTAGGTTCTATTTTCGATCTTAGGTCATTGGGATGAGAAATAAGCTAAATACACAACTTAGGTGGGCCATACAAACCGGAACAACATGGGATAGATCTCACCAGTAGGTTTGTTTTTGGGGTTACCATGTTGTGTATCTTTCATTTCATCAAATCCATTAATCATGTGTAGCTCACTAGAATACAATGAAGATACAAAATCAGCTTGATTAAAAATTTAGGTGGTGTGGAGGTTTTGGTAGCAATTTTACATTGTTTTCATTGGTGTGGTCCATTTAATTTTTTATTAGATTGATTTTTAGCATCTACTGTTCAAACAAGGGTTCAGCAGCAGGTCTCAGGCTCAAGTGCTAAGGAGACAAACTAACCCCACCAATGGGTGGGTGCATTGTGTGACTAACCATGTGGGTGCACTGTGCAGCTAATAGGGTAGACGCGTTGCATTACTAACAAAAAAAAAAAAAAAAAAAAAAAAAAGGTTCCCATCCAATGGGTGGAGTGGGTTGACATATACAATATAGTGGGCGACACAAAGCTTGGTTGCTTTAGGTGACTGAGTGAAACAAGTGCCCCAAAGATTCCAGTCCAAAAAAGGTTTGGCTGCCCCTTTTTCATCGGATGGATAATACACAAGCACTTAGACATTTCATACTTTGAATACAATTTATTCAAATTAAACTGTCCAATTTGTGGGTCCCATTTCGATGTGTCATTTCCAAAATTTAAAGGTTATTATTTTAACTATCATCAGATTGGTGAACTTTTATTAAACAGTTAACATAAAGAATATCCAAAGGTCTCACATCAACAAAAAAAAGGCAGACAAAAATCAGAGAACAAGATTGTCCAAACAATCTGATTTTGGGACTGCGATTTAGGGACGTTGATTTCGACAATTTCATTCGTTAATTAGTCTTAATGTAAGCCAGATGCAATTTCCAAGTAACTGTGTATCAAGCATCATACTTGGACAGAGTATTAAATAACTCTATTTCAAACCCTGCAATGAATAAAGAGAGATTTAAGTTACCAAAAATAGAATATGGAGAAAGTAAGTACTATCCTTTTTTGGGTAACCTAATAAATACTGCCTCTTCACAGAAGGAGACGAAAAGCAAGCCCCTGCCACATAAAGCTGGGTGGAACCCACGTGTCCGTGACATCCACCCAGTCTATCCTTTGCAACAGATGAAAGCGGAATGGGTACTAAAAACGCGTACTGAGTAAACACTAAGAGGTCTACTGTAGTGTTTGTCTTATCCACGCTGTCCATCCATTTTACAGGCTCATTTTAATGCATGAGTCCGCAATTGAAGCATATCGAAAGCTCAAGTGGACCATACAATAGAAAACAGTGTGAATTTAACACCCATTGATAAAAACTTTTGGGAGGTCATGAAAGTTTTGGATCAAGCTGATGTTTGTGTTTTACCTTCATCCATGTTTGCCTGGCCTTATAAACAGGTTAGACGATAAATACACATCATTGTGAGCATTAGGAAAGTTTCAATGGTGAATATTGTTATCCCCACTATTAATTGTTGTGTGGTCCAATTGAGATTTAGATATGCTTCAATTTTAAGTTTAAGCCCTAAAATGGGCGAGTAAAACAAATGAACAGAGTGGATATGAAACCTACATCACAATAAGCCTTAGGGAGTGGCCTATTGGGTAATGTTTTGACTGATCCATGTCAATTGTGGTAGGATTTGATTGGATAGCAGGTTTACGGCAATGAAAAACTCGTACAAATATATTTGAAAGTTGTTCAATAACCTTAATTAGCACTCTTTCTTCCGTTCAATCAAATCCCTTTGTGTTAGCAGTAGCTAATCTGTGTCAAAACCGTAGGCTGGATAAGTTTTGGACCGTATTTATGTTTTCAGTATCTCATGGTGAGACTCACCTTGTGCACGGGTTGAACCGTACATAAACATCATGGTGTGGTGGGCGTCCCATCTCCACCGGTTTCAGCAGTGTGGCCCACCTGGAGTCATGGATCTGCTGATTTTCGGACTGATATGTTAATATTAGTTGGAGCAACTGTGGAAGGCGTGAGGACAGACGGTGGGCCCTACAAAGTAGCTAATCGTTACACGTACCATGTGGGACCCACCTTGATGAACTTGTTTCATATCCACGGGGCCCATCCATTTTTTCAGATCATTTAAGGACTTTATCCCAAACATTAAGAAGATCCAAATCTCTGGTGGCCCACACCACTGGGAAAAGTGGTAAAACCATTAAAAGCTTTTTGTAAGCCATAAAAGTTTTGGTTGATCTTATCAATGGGTTGGTGTGGTCCACCTGAGATTTGGTTCTTCTAAATGTTTAGTAACACGTCCTAAAATGGTCTGAAAAAACGGATGGATGGAGTGGATATACAACATATCATCAAGGCTGATCGGTTGTCTACCTGATTGACGCTATCCGTCCATTTTTCCAATGGACATGAGCTCAAAAATGAGGCAGATCCAAACCATAGAGAGTGCGCTTGATCGAACGCCCACCAATTAATAAGGTCACACAGACATCGATCAAGGTAAAACACAAATATCAGCTTCATCCAAAACTTTTGGGGCCCCCAGAAGTTCTCAGTGTGCATTCAATCACTACTGTTTCCTATCATAGGGTCGACCTGGGATTTGGTTATATCTCATTTTTTATCGTCTCATGCCCTGAAATGAGCTGAGAAATGGATGGACGGCGTTGATAACACACACGCATCATGGTGGCCGCACGAAGCACCAATGGACCAGTGTCGACCTCGTTACCCGAGGGGTCGGAATCGAATCCCAGTCCCTCGAGAATTACCCTTTAAGGGTATTTTTGTCATTTAGTTAGAAAAGATTTTTTTGACTATATAGACAAAGAACATTTTAATAAACAAAAACAAATGAAAAGAAGGAGACAAATGCCTTATTAACATATTTCTGTGATTTTGTTTTTCCTCTGCGATTCCATGGTCGCTGGTCGGAATCCAAAGCTCAACGCTTCTCTCTCTATTTATATGTTGTTTGTTTTTTTCCGCCATTAAAGCACCTCTCCGAGCTTCTCTTCTATCATTTCATTACTCTCTCTCTCTCTCTCTCTCTCTCCTATTTATAGATTTGTATTGTTTTTGCTTCCATTAAAGAACCTTTCCCAGCTTTTCTTCTTACATTTCATCAGCTTTCTTTTATAAATTCCTTCGCCTTTTTCTCCTTAAAGTCCTGCAGATTCTCTCCTTCCCTCCCTCCCTCTCTCTCTCTCTCACCAAAAACGAGTTTTCCTTTTTTACCTGCTTGTGTTTGGCGATGCCTGATCTGCCTTTCAGCTTCTCTCTTCCTCTGCGAATCATAAACCCTAGTGATTGAGAGAATCGGAGCGATTTCGATCGGTTTCAGCTGCAATGAGGTCGGAGACTCTGCTCGAGTCCGCTGTTTTTCAGCTCACTCCTACGCGAACCAGGTTCTCTCTCTCTCTCTCTCTCTCTCTCCCTCTCTGTGTGTGCGCGTGCGCGTGCGCGCGCGCCTGCGATTGCTGCAGTTTTTTTTTTTTTTTTTTTTTTTTTTAATCTTTTACCGATTTTCTCATTAGTCTTTGATGGTTCGATTGGTCTTTGAAGATGGCTATGATCTGATTTTGAAAGGTTTTTAGGGTTTAAATGGATTTTTTTTTTCTCTTTCAGTCTAGAGTTTTCACTTGATTCGAGCGACACTTGCGTTGCTTGTTAGGCAGAAAAATGGTTTTCGTTTTCCAGAATCTGTTAGTTTCTAGTTTGAGCAAAGCATCGGCGTCGAGTTGCAATGTAGTTTCTATCAACTTGATGTTTTTCTTACACAAATTGGTATGCTGTTGGATTTGTTGAAATTGTCGTTTAGATATTTTGAGAAGTAGAGATTGGTTTGATGCTCAGCTGTGTGTTTATTTTCGCCTGGCAACTGTGAAGTGTGATCTGGACAGCTCATCTGGTGGACCCTGTTATGGATTTGCCATGTCCTAAAAAAGTTATCCATCCATCATCCTATCTGTCTAGTTGGTGATATTCAGTCTGTGGTTTAGCAAATAGATCCCATCCAACAGGAAAAGATATTAGGTTATCTGGTTTAACTTTCCAATAAGGGACATCTCTTGGGGCATGACCCATTCCATATGGTAACACCAAATGAACGGCCTGAATCATGGGTGGCCCACTTGTATGTCTGTTGGACAAACAAAAAATGATGTTCGGTTCTGTCAACCATTGTCTATTCATCCAAGAAGAAATGAGTGGCTTCAATCCTTGTTGCATGTTGAATTGTTGATTTGATTAAGTATGAGCCTGGATTATGTTTGATGATCTAAGCTTGGATTGAATCTCAACAGCAATACTGCTACATTCTGCTGCTGAGTAGATTAAAAACGCTTTCAATTTTCCCTAACAGGGAATAGGGTGTGGCAATGCTGTCCGTCTGCTCTCCTAATAGGATTTGAGTGCATGCAAATGTGTAGGAACCTCCTTCCTCACCTAGATGTTCTTTGATTGATGACTGAGATTTTGAAAAATCAGGATTCTAGTTACAAATGATGGATATTTTAACAGGAGTTAGGTGGACTTTAGTCAGCATGTGAATTTTATTACTCTTTGAGTCACTCGCTCTAAGAGATAATGGCTCAGGTAGATCTTCAAAATGGTGTTGAATCTTTCCCATAGAAGAAACCTTAGTAGGACTTCTATTTTAGGGTTCTCTAATACGAAGTTCACAATTTTATAATTTCGAATCTCTCTCTCTCTTTTAATGGGAGGGTTTTGACTGTGTATGTTTTTTTGGGTCTGCCATATGGATTTCCCTATGCATTGCGTAATTCTTTCTACTCTTCTAGAGCTGGTGTGTGAATTTGCTGATAAGTTTGGCCCTTTTCTGATGGAAGTCCTCTGTTTCTTTTTCTATCAGGTGTGATTTGGTTATCATAGCAAATGGCAAGACAGAGAAGATTGCATCTGGGTTGTTGGACCCTTTTCTTGCCCACTTGAAGACAGCCCAAGATCAAATTGCCAAGGGGGGTTATTCAATTACACTCAAACCGGATCCTGGAAGAGATGTGACATGGTTTACAAGAGGAACTGTCGAGAGGTCTGTAAGTTTGTTGGTCTCTCTTACACAATACGCTTCACCTTTTTTTTTTTCCTTAATTGTAAATTGTTGAAACCAAGATTTTAGAACTCGATTGGGTGGTTGAGAAACTTGATAAGTCAACTTGATTTGATCAGGCCTTGGGCTGAGTTAAGGATTAATTCAGTTTTTATGAAACTTGAGAGCTATCAAATATTTGAAGAACTTGATTCGGACTTGTAAAACTGATGAGCACCCAATAAACTCAATGTGCATTTGAAGTCTCAAGAGACCACACTACAATCTGCACCTTTTAAACTCAAGAAACTCAATGATTTTTGAGACAACTACACTGCACATGATAAATGCTTATAACACTGGGACATGCAATTCTTTACTGATATGAAACCTGTTTGTTTTTTATCCTTTAATTGCTTTGTTGCTGTCAGCAAAATGCTTGGTGGTCCTAAGTATTTGTAATGAGTAATGAAATTCAAAATATGTGTGTTAGGTTTGTCCGATTTGTAAGCACGCCTGAGGTCCTAGAACGAGTGAATACAATAGAATCCGAGATCTTACAGATTGATGATGCAATTGCCATTCAGAGCAATGACAATCTAGGATTCAGCACTGTAAGTTATAGTCTCAATCAGCCTCACATGAACTTTTTGTTTGGGAAAAAAAAAATCTGTACTGATTTTCCTTGTAGCAGGTAGAAGATCATCAGATGAAGTCCATGGGAAGCACTGAAGGTACTGTAATAAATCAATTATTTGGGCCCTTCTTTTTTTTTTTGAATTTTTATGCACATTTACATGATAAGTTCACGTATTTAATCTCTCTCTCTCTCTCTCTCTCTCTCTCCTCTTCCTTCTTTAATTCCTTTTGTATCAATTGTATTTATTTGATGCCTCTTTGGGAGATCATCAGACAAAATTCTATCCTTCTCCATATAATTGTCTATTAGGGGCATGATGTGAATTCCAACAGCATAACTGATTTTCTTGTGAATTTTTTTTTTTAATTTTTATTTCCAGAATTGTGGCATGCAAAAGAATGTATTTAAGAAATAACTTTTGATAAGATATTCTCCAAATGACGCTGCATCATTTTGGACAGGTAGCAAGCGCGTGCTTGATGCTGATGCAGATAAAGCGATTGTGCTTTTCAAGGTAATGATTCAGCACATGAGCTTGTCATACAGAGACTTCTTTAGCGACTTCTGATACGATTTCTGTTGATTTATGGCAGCCTGGGGCACATCCACCTGAATCAAATGGGTCCACCACCCACGAGGAGAATTCGAAGTACGTACAAGGACATTCTGATTCTAACTTTATCATGCTTACCCCAGTTGGTTGAGTATGTAGTTGTAGATTACTGATTTCTTTTTTCTTTTTCTTTTTTCACATCAACAACTTGACCCAGAAATTGGACACTATGCAATATCCCAGGAATGCAGAATTGTAAAGACGAAATGGGATGTCATTAAGATGGACTAAACACTATAGCATGTGAATCATGTTCCTAAGACCAAATACCCTTAATCATATTTTGTAGATGAAAGAGGATACTAGCATCTAACCTTACATTATATTTTTATGCATGCATAGACATGAATGTGCATGCATGTTCTTGTGCTTGTGGGTGGGCGTCAATTCTTTCAGAGATATGCAGATAATTCTGCCATCGTTCTTAACATACTTCTCATCTATTATGGCTGTTCAGCCTATTTTACATAGGATATGATGCATATTTCATGATTTCTTATTATTGGATGTTTTATCTTAATCATATTTCATTGATCAGAGTTCAGCTTTTGAAAGTGCTCGAGACGCGGAAAACTGTGTTGCAGAAAGAACAGGGTATGGCCTTTGCACGTGCCGTAGCTGCAGGCTTTGACATGGATCACATGTCACATTTGTTATCGTTTGCTGAATGCTTTGGGGCCTCACGTTTGATGTAAGATGTAATACTTTCTTATTCATCAGCTTAGTGTTTTTATTTATTTTATTTGAAAAGATCCATTTATTTACTTTTTTCTGAATGCAAGTTGTAGCTTCCTGTTTAACACTAATACCTGATGGTTTCTGCTTCTTCTTGCAACAGGGATGCGTGCTTAAGGTTTATGGAATTATGGAAGAGAAAGCATGAAACTGGTCAATGGCTTGAAGTTGAGGCAGCTGATGCAATGTCTAGCCGATCAGGTTTCTCTTCCATGAATCCGTCAGGGATTGTGCTCACTGGTGAAGCCAGGAAGCAGAATGAATTGAGGGAAGCATCTCCTGAATCCCATGGTGTGTTCGGAACCGAAAGCAATGGAAAAACAAGCAACGATGCAGGTCCAGATATGAGTTCTCAGTTATTTAACTCGGATCACAACAGAGGTAAGTTAGGTATAGGTACAAATATGACCTGTTCTCTAATAGATCAGATTCTCCTTTATCCAGTTGACCAGAAGATGATCTACATTTTTATAAGTAATTGATGGGTGGTAATTTGATCGAAATTCCTTTTTTTTTTTTTTGTTGAAAGGTAATAGAAACTTTATTGGAAAAAAAAAGGGAAAGGAATGCATCAAACAGGGGGCTACTGAGGAGCTGATTCTGAGTGACCCTTTTGTCACTTCCTCTTTGGCAAGAGACTCAGCTGCCCCATTCACCATCCTCAGAATGGTTGAAAATACAACCCTCTTATTGGCCAAAATGCATATTTCGGAAATACAAAAATTCAAAGGACATTATTATTGTTAGAGGCCCCATAATATGGCATTACATGAGTCACCTTCTATGACTAAATTCCCTTGAGAAGAGACCTCAACAATATCTAAGCCTTCTCTTAGGAGTTAGGGCCATGTTTTCTGCCCCATTAGTCATTATATACTACCCTGCCACAAGGTCTTGAGTGTGCCATTAAGATGCAGTCCATATCTTTTCTCAAACACCTCCTACTCTTGAAGGGCAAAGGTTCCAAAGAGCAGAATTGTTGAAATTGAGCTTGGATACCTATGTGAGGTGATTTGCATGTGATTTTACTGATCGAGTGTTTCTATCAGTTCCTTTGTAGGGGAGACTTGAGTAGCATTTCGGAACTGTTGAGTTTTATTTGTAGTTATTTGGTTCTTCCAAGGGTAATTGCATTTGGGTGGTTAGTGGCTGTGATCATCTGCACAACAGGGATATGATGATTACGGATTTTGTATAATGTGCCTCTAAACTGTGGGAGAGGTTCTTGGCACCTTTTGGCCTTTGCTGGGTCATGCCGGGGGCCCGGGATAGATAGGTGACATGATCTATTCTTGGAGAGGGAAAGCTCAGGGAAAAGGAAGATATCTTCAGAAGCTCTCCCTGTTGTTAGTTTCATGGAAGATGTGGCAAGAACAAAATAACCTTACCTTTAACAACTGTCATAATTCCACTGAAGTGATGTTCCAAAAGCAAAAAAAAATGTAGTAATTTCGCAGGCTTTGGGGAATGGGTTAGTGTGATGTAATTTTGGGTAATTGGGATCGCAGGATGATCTCTTACCAATCACCATCCTTTGGTCCTAGATTTTTCCGTTTGTTCTCTCTTTTGCTCATTTTTAATAAAGTTGTACCATTAAGGGGGGAAAAACGCATTGTCGCCTTCCAACCATGGCTGAAACCTGCTCTAGGTATTCCCTGAAACTCAGGCCTTACTATCCCTAATGCAACCCGGAGAGGTGCAAAGGGATCAAAGATTGAAGAAAAGAAAAATTGTGAGATAACCCCAATAATCCACCAGCCAAGTGCGAATGATGACGAAAGCCTCCTCTCAAGAAAAAAAAAAAAAAAAAAAAAAAAAAAAACCAAAAAGAAATTTTATTCCCAATGCATCGTAATGCTTTACACATCCAAGCATAGCCTTATATAGGCTCAAAACAAAAGAAAGAAAGTCCTAATTTATGAAAAAACTAAAAGGTAGTATGAATTTGAGAGCCATCCGATTGATCCCCAGTCCAACAATGTACACTGACCGTTGATCTCATCATATTTATTATCTGACTGCTGGATTCTTCAGATCTTTCATCAGTTGGCTGTGTTGCTGTTCAGTTGCATCTATTCCCTTTTATAACTAGCAAGCCAGTTCTTCTTTTAATAGTTTCTGCCTAGCTGTCTTTTCGTTGAGTATTCTGTTGTTCCATAAACCTCAAAAAATTGCATATGAAACCATTCTCCACTGAAATTTGCCTCACGGGATACTGTTTGTCAACCAACCTTTTGTAAGATTCCCCTCCAAACTGTTAAGCACCCATGCGATCCCAAATAAGTTAAGTTATTCCACACAGCTTGTGCCTGCTCACAATGTATGAGAATATAATAATCGTCTTGTTACTCTTCCATTATAGAAAGCACATGCTGATAAGGGCTATTGAGTGCTTTATAAATTATTCATTGTCAGGGTTGTTTGCTACTGTGCCCGAATGAATCCTCTCCACTCTCGGTGGACTATGCTTCCTCCAAACTTTTGATCAGGCATCCCTCTCAGTGCTCAAAGATAACATCGAACAAAAAGATTTGGAAGAGAAGCTACCACTAGTGTGCCATTTCTAGATTTCCGGTCTGGAGATGAACGTCAATGAAAACATCTTTTGTAACCTTCAACAATGCCATGAAACTTTTGATTTCATCCTTTTTCATATATTGCCAAAACGATGTTCCAGACAACTACTCTCCCAAGAAACTCATAACAATCTTTCTCCATTGAGCCTTTGCAAGATGTTATGGTGTACAAAGAAGGGAATGATTGGGCTTAGATTCTCATTTCCAAGCCCGAGTATCTTCCCACTGAAAGTTCAGCTGTTCTTTATGATGCAACCCACTTTATTCGGATTGTGTAACGACCCGAGATTTTCGACTCTCGTGTATAACACGACGGCCGAATTTCCAAGTAAGAATAACTAATTTGTCAAATAATGAAATATAGCATTCAAACACAATAGTGGAAATAATTATCATCTTATTCTATCAAACTTATTACGTCATTATCAATGTTTAAATAAGGGAACCAACTAATATCCATACTAATTAATCAAAATACTAAACCATGTCTTCTCTGGAAGATTTGTTATAATTCCATAAATGTATCAACTACTCAAAAGAAACATTTAATAAATGAAAACATCAACTAAGTTTCTCCAACATCGTCATCCGCCATGTGATCATACGAACCATTGAACTCTTCTCTTGAAAATCGGGTTCAATACCTGGATCTTCACCTACATCATTTAAATTGTGTTTGGGATAGCATTAAACGCTATCATAGTGGGGAATATTCCCTTCAAGACAATCAAGAATAATAATAATGATACAGAGTAAACGCAAGCAGGATATTATCATTTAATCAAATCAAAACAACCAAGTAAAAATCTTTGTTAATGCGATGCATGGAATGCATGCTCTGGCTAAGGCGCTCTGGCTAAGGCACTCTGGCTAGAATCACAATACATGAAGCGAGAGACTCCCTGTTATGACTTCACGCTAGCCACCAGTCATTAGAGGTTCCTGGGATGCACAAGCCCATAATTTTGCCCGACCACGTGAGAAACGGGACGCTCATAGCCCAAATTTACACGTGACAGTGTACGGGAGAAGTAGGACGCTCTAGCCTATTCTCAATTCCGTACACCCACATGGAGCCAAGTGAATGCATGACTTTAGTTTCACATTTATTTAAGTCATTTTACATCTAGCCATATTGAAAGAACTTAATGGTCATTATGGGGGAGTTGTAAACAACCCAGAATAGGCCGACAGCTCGAGCTTAGTGTCCATGGCACCAACCCCTGGCTCATGAGTATTTACATATCATTAGTGTCCACTTATTGTCCCGTTTTATGATTCCATCATGTTCCAAGAAGCCAATGTTGTACGTTATAGCCAAAGTCATTAAAACACTCATGTAATGTATATAGATCCAACCAAGTAACATGTAGATGTAAGGATCTCTTGGCAAACAATTATTATATTCTCATAGTTAAGTCAAGACATATCTTTTCATCATGGACACCCCTCACGGGTTCCATCTCTCTACATCAAATGATTTTACCAACTTAGGGACACGAGTGCACATTAATGAAATATCCACATAATGATTTTACACACATATTGCATATAACAACATGAAAGCCAATATCGCTTGTAGAACATAAATCAAGATAATTAATACATAGCTTTTACAAAAATAAATGACAAAAATGCACATGCTTTTTAGTAAAAAATCCAAACACGGAATCACATCATTATTTAATGATAATCATTATAAATCCTATGTTAATCTTCATGTTATATGGATCAACCATTCAAAACAAAATAACGTTATATGTCACAAAAGGAACTTAGGATAATCGTATCATTATTAATGAAATGCTTGAAGGAAAATCCTCACCTGAAAGATCGATTGATTTGGAAGCCGTAAATACTAAGAACATTGCTGGAAAAACAGAGACACTCAACCGAGAAACTCTCTCTCTCTCTCTCTCTCTCTCTCTCTCTCTCTCTCCCCTCCTCTCTCTTTCCTCTCTTTCTCTCTCTAAATTCATGCATTAGGGATCCCTTGCTAGAGAAGGCTTTAATTAGGTTAGGAGGGTCAGATTCTAAGGTTAGAAGCGGGTATGCACGGCTATATGTGCGCGGTTTTGATAGAAAGTGGTTTAAAGCGAGATTTCAAGTCGGATTTGGAAAGCGTATACACAACGAATGGAAATGAGGTTTTGGACATGAGCTATGATGGGTATGGGACACAAAATGAACTTGATGGATTTTAAAATGGGGTCCACACGCAATCGAACGGTTGCCGTGGAGTTTTAAGGAAAGAGAGGGGATGAAAACAGAAATTTACAAACGAACGATTTATCTGTCAATCTGACACCTAGGATGGGTTTAGACTAGTTCTTTTAAGTAGGTAGGGTCCACAAATCTAAGCTCCACAGCCATTTGATAGGTCTCTTACCCATGTGAAAGATTTGGAGGATAATTCCTCAAGAGGATGGAAATTTCCATTCTCAACGTGATTTGAGACGTTGGTTAGCTAAGAGGGATTCTTTGGATCCTATAGATGGATTCCTAACTCCTCATGCGAAAGAAATTACCGGATTAGAAGATCTTGTAACACAAGGCTTAGTTTGGGCGTTGAGATCGGGTTGGATTTACAATGAAATGGGAAGATATTACATATGGGGGGGGGGGGGGGGGGGGGGGTTAAGAGAATGGACGGTTTAGATCTGCAAATAGGGGTCCACATGATGGACTGTGGATGGTCCAGCGGTGGCAGCGGACGCACAGTGCGCGCGTTGTATAGAACGTCCACCGGGCCAGTAGCGGGCCAACCGGCCCGGACAGGGGTTTGGCCATGGTGGGTCCCACTGTGATGTATATATGAAATCTACTCCATCCAGCAGGTCGGCCACTTAAAATTAGGCGTTGATACAAAAATTGGGACAGATTCGAGATTGGGTGGCCCACTTATGATCAATTTTCTGATTAGGGCATTTGTAGGATGATCGGAGGGTTGAAATTCGACGTGTACGGTTAAAATGTGTCTAAATGCTAAAGTCCGGAGTTTTACGTCTTAATAATTTTTGCAAACTAGCATACTTAAAAATGGTAGGTTAACTTAAATTTAACTAATGGCATTTTCGTAATTATCGTAAATTTTCGAGTTTTGCCGGATCTAACCCTTCTATATTGTTAATGGGGTTATTCTAAGCAACTTTAATAAATGGTATCTTATCGGATCTCCTAAGGATGGTCCGTTATTCTCAAATCAATAGTAAATGTATTATAATTTATCAAAATAAAAATTTAATATAATTTCAAATAAATTCTGAAAAAATCCGGGGCGTTACAGATTGCCCCTACCATTTTCTTTTGCTATGATTCCTGTTTTACTATTGGCCTCTGAACCCTCACTTCCTATTGCCACTGCTGAGAACCATCAGTTTCACCACACTTTCTCGCCATAACTTCCCTCCTAAGGGGCCTAATTTCTCTCTTTGGTTCTGCCTATCCTACTGCCTCCTTTGGCTTTTAAACACCCTCCCATACATATGATTTCAATGGCTCAATCTTCTTAGACAGTTGCTGACATTTTGAACAACAAGCTAAAAAAAAGGCCAATTGAAAGAGAAGATTTGATGGGAGAGATTCTTCCTCCAATTGAGGTGTATTTGCACTTTCACCAAGCCAGACTCTTTTCCATATGTTCCACCTTTGGATCCCAAGAAGAAGGTCAGGATTACCTTTGTATTTTCTCTTTGCAGCGCATAAAATATCTCAACTGTTCAATCTCCTCACCAGTCAAATCCACCTCTGCAATGTAACTTTTCGCAACATTCACCCTGAGACTGGATATCGCTTGGAACACCGAAATTCACTTTTCAGAATTTTGATTTGATAAAAAGAAATGCCACAGGAAATGAGATTATCATATGTGAATTTCCAATGAGAAATAACTATCTTAGGATTACTTACCACAAAACCTGTCAAGTGATGAAGGTCAAAAGCCCTGCCAAGTACCAAGCGCAAACTTTTGGCAACCATATGGAACAGGAAAGGAGATAAATGGCCAGGCTATCTCAAACCCCTAGTGCTCCTGAAGAAACCAGAGGCATCTATCAATGAGAATCAAGAAAGATGCTGGAGAAATGCTCCCAAGACCCCCCCCCCCCCCCCCCCCCCCCTCCTCCTAATCTTTATAATTAGGAACCTTCAATAATCAGCAGAACAGATGAATCCAAAGATAGGGTTCCTTTGATCAGCACCCTGACTCTTCTCACTTTGATTTCATCTCAACAATCAGTCTTCTTTTCCACGTCTAGCACCATTCCCCAAGAAGACCCTTTCAACATGAGAATCTCAACACCCCGTGAGTGGAGGGAAACTTCCCACACCACACAATTCTGCTAGACGAGCCTGACCTCTCAGAACACCTGCTCAAGTTTCTAAGAGGTACCCCATGGCAATCCCCAAACTCATTCATGACCCTAGCAGCCTCTGACTTGCCTAAATCCATAATTTCGCTCTTCGATTCTTTGCTATCGCAAGAATATAGCAATCAACGAGTTATTGCTACCAACTTCTAGTTGCCAAGCATGTTGCCCAAATCTGCATTACGAACCAAAGGTGGTCTGTAAAAAATGATTCTTGATGGAGAAAGCATCATTTACCTCTACCCTTAATCTGCCTTTCAAACTTTCCTCTGATGTTTTAGGCATCTGATTACCCTTTTCCAGCTTGACATCCTTCTAATAATGGGAGAAATCAGAAAAATCAGAAGCTCTCGATCTCAATCTCGAAAAGTCCATCGATTTTCTCCTGTATCTGCGAACAAAGGTGAAATGTGTCAGTAACCATCGATCAATCCCATGGATCACTATTTCGATGATCATGCCATACTTTAAAGGATGGAGGAGATGTCTTCCACTCACCAACCAATAGAACAAAGAGAAATTGTCCTACTACAAAATCCCCTCTCTTCCTCCTGGCAGCAGCCTTCCTCAATTGGAGCACCCTTCATCCCCTGTCCTCAATGCTCTCTTTACCGGTTCCTATCATCTGGTATCAGAATGGGGATGTTGCAAAGAGTCAGCTGATCCTCTTTGAATATTTTTTGGAAAAAATGGTTCTTCTGTTTTCACTGTGTACAGACTACAGAGGTTTTTCTTCTCCCTTATTCAAGAAATACTCTTATTGTATCTGGATCTTTTGATTCATTAGAAGAGGTTTGGGATTTAGCAATTTGGGGATGTTGTGACCGCCCCCCACCCAAAAAAGAAAAAGAAAAAAAGAAGAAGCTCCAGCACCCCCTGATAAGAGCCATGCAAGAGGACCACACTGCCATACAACTGCCAAGGACATGCCAATGTGGACTCCATGATGAGTTCAGTCATGGGTATGCTTGCGAGATTTGCTCAAGTGCATCTCCGTATATTATTCCTCTTGAAATTTTTGGATTACTGTTTTTCTTTCATTTGAATTTTGCGTTGGACCAACTAAGAAGTATGTTTCACTTGAATTTTTTGAAAATAGAATCCTTCCAAGTGGAAGCTATCTGCTGGGTGCCTGGGACCATTATAGTTTGTGTTATTCAGTTTTTAAGTTTTCTTCAAACTCTTAAAAAAAAAAAAGTAAATGGTCCCATTCTACAACTAGGGGGGGTATTTTGACATTTTTTCTCACTCTGACAGTTGAATGATTTTTTTTTTTTTTGAGGCGATAATGAGAATTTATTTCTTTTATTGTTTTAATTATCTTGAAAATAAACCGTGCACTCATTTCCTCCTGATTTTTTTTTTTTGAAAATTGACAAATTAAAAAAAAAATAAAAATCAGAAGGATACGAGAGTAGAGTTTACTTCCAATATCATATTTGATAAGAACAAATTTGTTTGTGAAGAAAAAATTCCAAGAGCTTGATATACCTTTGTTTGTGGCCAGATACAAGGCCTCCCATGGATTCCCAGGTGCCATTAAGCCCCCATGAATATTTTCAAGGTCAATTTCCACAGCCTATGTATCCCCAGTGGCCTATTCATTCTCCACCAGGTGTGCCAATCTTCCATGCCTATCCCATGCAAGGCATGCCTTACTATCAGAACTATCCAGGAAGTGGTCCATTTTTCCAGACACCATATCCTCCAATGGATGATCCCAGGTACAATGGCACACAAAGGAATGGGCAGAAAAGGCATTCCATGGATGGTAAGAATAGCAATGTTGAATCAGAGACTTGGGAAGTTGGTGTTTCAAATGCAAAGTCACAGGATGGCAAAGATCAAAGCATGCCAGAGTTGGAACCACAGAGAAAAGTTGGTCAAGCGGGTAAAAAACAGTCGGGGATGGTTGTCATTCGGAACATCAATTATATCACTTCAAAGAGGCACAATTCATCAGGAAGTGAATCCAATTCAGCTTCTGAACCTGAAACTGATGAAGAAGCTGATAGCACGGAAAAGAAACGTAAGAACTCCACAGGATCTTCAAAAGGTAAAGGAAGTCGCACGAAGTCTAGTGATACTTGCAATTTGAATGACAGGGTTGACATGGTTTATGGGCGGGACACAGATAGCGGGAATTGGCAAGCATTTCAGAATTGTTTATTGCGAGATGGTGAAGAGAACACAACAATTACTGATAGAAGCATGTTTTCTGCCGAGAAAGAGACCCGTGCAAAACGACGACAGAGTACAGCTGGGGCAGATCCCATTCTTACTCGACGAGATTCAGCAGATCTCCCAGATCAGAGGATGACTGAATTTGATACATATAGTGGCAAGACAGCTCGAATATATAAGGAGAGGACATCAAATGATGAATCAGCAATCTCTCATGAAGGGTTTCATTCAAATGGAGGAAGAGGATTGAGAAATAGCCAGTTGGATGGACAGTTCACCGAAATAGAAGGTGGAGGGAGAGGGTATAGAAGGGTGACTAACGATGATTTCATGATATATGGACGAGGAAGTCAATCTGGCATTACAAATTCCCTGTCAGATCCACTTGTTGGAAATGATTTTGGGCATGCTGATAATTTGGATAAGAGCTCCTCTCATAATGTAACAGATGAATCCTTTATAGTTCCTTTTAGGTCAAGCTCTCAGGATCAAGTTGGAACAGACAGCAGAACCGCGATTGACATGGATTCAGAGTTGCCATCAGCTCTTCAGAGAACAGAAGATTCTTCCAATAGGATTAGAAGCCAATTCAGCTATGAACCAGATGATTTGAGCCTGATGCCAGAGCGTGGAACAGAGAGGGAATCTGTTGGTTATGATCCAGCTGTGGACTATGAAATGCATGCTCGTGCTGGAAACACTGTTGTGCTAGAAAGTGAAAACCAAGATGTTGTGACCAGTGTTAAGGAAGGATCAAAGAAATTGGACAAGGAAAAGAAATCAAGATTGCAAAATGCTTTAGAGAAAAGAAAGATGGATTCAACAATAAGGAAGGGGAAACCATCAAAATTGAATTCTCTGGCAGAGGCACAAGTACGTGCTGAGAGGCTTCGGGCCTTCAAAGCTGATCTGCAGAAAATGAAGCAAGAGAAGGTATTTTTCTCCTCTTTCATTTTTATCAACTCTATACTGGGAGAGTTGAAACCCTCTGAGCACGCAACTTTAAAGGCTTAGAAAATCCTTTTGTCAATGAATTTTGTTTAAAACAAAAGGGTTGCATAGAAAGAAATATTCTCTGAGAAATTTAATTTTGTTTTAAAATCTATGATAACCCTTTTGTTTTAGAACAATATCCTTTGGCAGTTCTGTCAGTGTTTCACTGAAGGACAATCCTCATGGCACCATACTACATTGAAATTGAAATGTTATGGAAACACAACCGTAGTAGTTTGTCTGTATTTTACTTGTTTCTTTTTTCCTTTGTCATACAACTATTATTTTTGTTTATTCTATTGTTCCTTAGCCAGTGAGCTTGATTTATTTTTTATTTTTTTGACTTCATTTCAAAATTTTCAGGAAGAGGAAGAGATGAAACGATTGGAAGCTTTAAAGAGAGAGCGTCAAAAGAGAATTGCTGCAAGAGGCAGTTCTAGCCCCGCTCAGTCACCTTTGTCCTCTCAGCAAAGCAGATCCCGGCTGCCAACGAAGCTTTCCCCAGGCTTGCATAAAGGGTCAAAATTTAGTGATTCAGAGCCGGGATCATCGTCACCTATACAAAGGTTGCCTATCAGAACAGTTTCTGTGGGATCGAATGATTCTCAGAAAACCAGTAAATCAAGCAGACTAAATGGTCCACGCTTAGTTGGGAATGGATTAAGTCGCTCAGTCTCGTCATTACCTGAACTGAAGAAGGAGAATAATGGCCCTACAGCAAAAAGCCTTGAACCAAAGGCAGACCCAATTCGGACTAGAAGACTCTCGGAACCAAAAGGCAGCAGCAGCGGTCGTGCTTCTTCACTTAAGTCTGGAAGCAGTGATCCAGTACCAAAGAAAAAAATATCTGACGAGCCTGAAAGCAAGAAGATCTCTGCGATAATGAACCTTGACAGAACCAAGTCTGCGACACTCCCTGAGCTGAAGATTAGAACATCAAGAGGCAATTCAGATATGGTCCAGAACAAGTCAGCAAGAAAGGAGATAATGCAGAAAGAGAGTGGATGCAAATCTTCTCCTGCTTCTGAAAGTATCAAACTGAAAAAGAGTAACGAGAAGACTTCGCATCGTAGTAGCCATGTGGATGACAACCAAGTTGTTGAGAAGACTGTTGTGATGCTTGAACATAACACCAGCCCTGTTCCTGTTGTGCAAACATCCAAGGAAAAGACAGAGACAGGAAAAGGCTCATTTCATGAAGACACTGGAGAGAAGACTGAGGCAATTGCCAAATATGGATCTGATTGTGCGGCAGCTTCACCTGTTATCATTAGTGAAGCTAATCAAGATCCTAGTGAATGCCGGCTCGATGAGAAGTCTATTTCTCATGAGGTGTGCTTCTTCAGCTTTTCTTGTTACTTAATTTTAGAAACACTTCCCTTCGTGTGAGTAAGCTAGTGACCTCAATGCTGCAATAATCAGGTCCTACCAATGTTAGAGATTAAGGTATTCCTAAAATATAAAAGAATGAAGTGCCTTCGGTTTCTTCAAACAGCAAAAATTCCTAAATTTTTATGACTACCATTTTGGGAGTGAAAACTACCTCTTCTAATATCAACGGTGGAATCTCTTGTTTAAACTTTGTAAAATTCAACTTGTTAGCAAACTTTAGTTGGAGAAATTTTTTCCCCGTCTCATCTATGATCCAAAGATCACACTCCCATTTTGATTCATTTCAGATTGGACCAACTTGGTGTTGAAAGACGAGGGTATTTTTGGTTTTGGTCATGTTTTGATTTTTATTGATTAATAGTGGAACAAAGGTTCTCTTCAGTCAGTGGATTTCTCGTCTGTTTCCTCTCAGTGGGTCAGCTGCAATCGAGTATGTGACCTCAATGTTTGGGGATCCTTTTTTTTTATTATTTTTTTTATTTTATGTATTTTGAGAATGAAGTATCGATGGTAAACATCCTGCATTTTTTTTTTTTTTAATATGAATGTTATTCTTTGGGTTCCTCTGCCTTATAATCAATGCCATTCCAAGTCAGCTTGAGTCAGCTCCACTTTAAAATCTACTGAACTATTATGAACATGTCTGGTATTTTCAGCAGGTTATAGAACCTTCATATGGTCTAAACTTCAATATACTTTCTCAATAGTTTGATATTGCTCTCAATTTTCGTTTTAAATTAGCTGATTTTAGTTATATTTGTTCTTTTGATGATCAGGTGACAATAGATTCCACAAGGGATGAATTGCCAAAGTCCTCCGGTATCATTGCTACTGAAAAACCATATCAGGCCCCTTATGCTCGAGCATCATCATTGGAAGACCCATGTACTAGGAGTTTAGAATACAGTAAAGCACCACCAATAAGCTCCGAAATTGCAACAAGCACAGAGAATGTCAAGGCACATATCCCCAACTTTACAGGCACAAAGTCCCTAGAACAAATTCCTGAAGCTGTGGATAAGCCTCGGGACAAGGAAGCCTCAAAAGGGTTCAGACGGTTGTTGAAGTTCGGAAGAAAAAACCACACTTCAGCAGCAGGAGATCATAGCTTGGATTCAAATAAGGCAAACATCGATAGCCCAGCTGTTGATGACCACACTGCAGCCTCTGCTTCTAGTGAAGGTAGAATCTCCAAAGACAACTTTCCAAATCTGCAATTTTGTGCCTAAATTCCTTTAACCAATGTTCAAAAACTCAACAAAGGAATTTTGTAGGTGGGCCGCTATCTCAGCGGTCCCACCTGCCTTTTTGTAGCCTTTTGGCCTTTTGTCTTTTAATAAAGTCGCTGCCTTTCAAAAAAAAAAAAAAAAAAATGCTGTACATGGGTTGGATATTGCAATATCCGTATCCAATATCTGACTTGGACATCGGATAAGGATAAAGGTTTGGATATTGTCCAAAGAAGTCGGATATAGGTTAGATACGGTTGTTATCCAACGAAGTCAGAATGTCAGATAGTTGAGTAATAGGATATCCAACTAATTACAAATTTTAAAAATAAGTTAGATACCTAATAAAATTAACGAAATACCCAAAAATGGAGGAAAAAAACAATTTCCATAATATAATTAACTAATATCAAGCTAAAGCATTTAAACAAAAACTTACCGGCTGTGAAAATGATCAAGTCAATTAACAACAATGATAACGGTTGATGAAGGTGATATGGGCCTACATAGGCCCACGTAGATGGGTTATTTTGGTCTAAGACATGGAGAGGATTATTTATTTATTTATTTATTTTTATTAATGACATTTCTATAATTATAACTCTCTACCTTCTCTTTTCTTTCTTCTCTCTTTCCACTATTTAATATGGTATTAGAGCAAAGTTGTTTATGATCATTTTTCTTGTCCTCCAAATCTTCTTATATCTTCTTTTCTTTTATCCATTGATATCCTATCTTGCTTATGTTGAAAATTGCTTAAGAAATCCAGGGTTTTTTTTTTGTGTGTGTGCCGAGCCTTTTTTGCTGGTCCGTGTATGCGTGGGGGAATGAAAACATCAGCTTCTTGAATAATAGTATGATAGTTGCAAACGTGTGGGCTATTTGCTCGTGCTGGATTCTGTTTTCACGAGTATGTTTCTTCGTGGTTGGTTGGAAGCAGTGGACGTGTAGCTGATTACTCTGTCTGAGGTGATGAGTGCGTCGTGTGTAGTGTTCAAGTGTGATGCCCATCAATTGTGCTAGGTTAGCCCGTGTTCGTGCTCGCGTGGTACATGAAATATTGATTTATAAACCCATCTGATTTTGTAGGGGTACAGATAACCTTTATTAAGTTAAATGGGACAAATTACTTATATTGGTACGAGTCAATTTAATTTTTTCTCATGGCCAAATGAAAATTGAGATATCTAACTACACAGGGACCTGATGAAAAATTCAGTATTTATGATATCAATGGTTCCAGAAAAATGCCCAAGATTATGACATGGTTATAGAATAGTATGGACCTTTCATAAGTGCGAATTTCTTGATACAGCTAAGGAAGTGTGGGATGCTCTACGAGAGATGTATTCATCTGATAAAAATATCTTCCTAGTTATCAATTATATGAAGAAATGTTTGAGCTTAACAAAGAGATAAATCGTTGGGTGAATACTATTCCAAACTCAAACGAATGTAGGAAAAGCTAAATGCGTATCAACCCCTAACTACTGATTTGGAGAAACTATGTTAGCAATGTGAGGAGTTCCAAGTGGCCAAGTTCTTATGTGGATTGAAACATGAGTATAAACCAATTCGTGCACAGATTTTGGGTGGTAAAGATATGCCATCTTTAAACAAGTGTATGCATACCTCCAATGTGTATCTTTGAGCTCTCCAAGTGTAGTCAATGACAACTTGGCTCTAGCATCGTTTTCTGAATAGGGCATAGTGGAAGACGTGGTCATGGTGACATGGGAGGTGGCTGTGGCAGAGGTTGCAGACTTAGGAAGTGCACACATTATAGGCTTTCTAATTGATCTGCTGAAAAATGTTAGGAACTCTATGGGAAGCCTGCATGGGCTAATTAAACTTCTCACATCGGAGGGAGAAGCGGGCTTCCTCTGGCTAAATATAAATTTACTGCTCCGTAGGGACGTATGACTGGTGAGATGGTTACTATGACTCGAGAAGAATATTCCAGGTTGCTAAACAATCTACATAATCAGTCTATTCCTGCTACTTTTGTAGCCATTTCCACCTCCACAGGTACATTCGTGAACTCAGATATTGCTTGTTTAGGATCCAAGTCTCATACTCCAACGGTAATTGACTTGGGAGCGTCTGACCATATGATAGGTCGCTCTAGTGTGTTTTCGTCTATTAATGGTTCATTAACAGACTCTTTTGTCACTTTAACAAACAGTATCCAATCCAAAGTATGTGGAATTGGTGTCGTTCATGCAAGACTCTCCTTCATCATCTATTTTATTTATTTCAAAGTTTTCTTTAAGCCTTCTGTCTGTTAACAAACTTACACAAAATTCAGTCCTAAACCAACATAACCCATTTAAGTTGGCCTATGTAGGCCCATATTACATTCATTAACAATAACCATATAAACCTTATCACCCATGTAAATGTCAATCAACACCGTAGAATTTAACATATCATATATTGCAATTTAATGTTTTAATTAAAAGTGTTATTAGTTGAGTAAATTATGAAAATGCCCTCAGGTAATTGGGTAAGTGGATACGGATTCTGACCCACTTAGAAGTTGGGTAATTGGGTAAAATTTTTGTATAAGGTAAAAATCACATATCCTTATCCGATTTTCTCGGGTCGGATATGTCAAGTAATGGAGTAAACAGATATCCATTAGCAGTCCTACTAAAGAGGACTTCTTGAATCTGGTATTTAGCACTCTAAAGAGGACTTCTCAATTCTGTAATTTTCTGCCTGTATTTAACACTATAAAGAGGACTTTCCAAATCTATAATTGTGCCTATATTTAACACTCTAAAGATGACTTGCCAGATCTTTAGTTTTGCAAATATTTAACACTCCAAAAGATATCCTCCAAATCTATAATTTGGTGCCTGAAAACTTCTTTTACCAGTATTTAGGAACTTTACAAAGCACTTGTGAAAGTTGTGCTGAGTCACCCGGGCGTATCGCATGTGAAGGTATTTAGGAACTTGACAAAGCACTTGAGAAACTTGTGCTGAGTCACCTGGGGCGAGTCGGGCCAATTCACACCCAACACAACTGAGTTGCAGCTTGATCAAAGACTGGATAAGTCAGTCCTGAGTCACCAAGTCTTAAATCCATGCACCAATCACTAGAGCAACCTAGTGTTAAATGTCAAGTAGCCAGCCTTGGATTAATGGGTTATTATTGACTCAGTGGTAGTTAATTAACGGGTTATTATTGACTCATTTGTATTTTTCGTTCTTTTTTTGTGTTTTTGGCTGCGGCCATTCCTTTTCTTTTAATGAAATCTCATCACAGTTTCAAAAAAAAAAAAAAAATTTAATTGGGTTAGTCAGTGACTTGGAGAAATCGAAGTCAGAAATCATAAGGCCATTTTGGGAGCCAGTTTCTGAACATTGCTACACCTACCATGACTTCTACCTGATACTTCTATCGGATATGCATTTCAGTTCATACACTGAAGAATCTCATCTCGCAAGATGATAGCTCCACAGGTGGAACTCCACAGAAGGGTGAGCTTTTATATACTTTTTTTTCCTTTTAATCTTTCTGCAATGATGAATTTAGATTTATGAGCTGGATTCTTTCATACAGTTTCCCGTCCATTCTCTTTGCTGTCGCCCTTCCGGAGCAAGACCAGTGAGAAGAAGATGGCGACATGACGAGACCACCAGAATTTTAGTACAGGAAACGAAAAATGCAAGTTTATTTCAACATTGGCTTATCTACATTTGGTGAGCACTGAAATGATAATGTGATTGTGTTGATATGCTAATCGTATAATCAGAAGTGTTTTCCTTTATCATATTGCTGTAGAAACCACATTCTTCAGATTCATTCTGCAATGTTCATATCCCAAATTGGTCTGCATATTTGTCACATGCATCTTGCAGTTAAATGGGGTGTTTGGATGCACTATTGAATTGAAATGCAATCATCAGTCTAGAAAAGTGGGAAAAAGACGTCTACTGTAATTTTCTTCCCCAGCATTCGTAATGAGGTTCTGGCTCCAAATAGCAATCACTAAGGGCCCGTGTGAGCCCTAAATGCCATTTTTCATCCAAACAGCGGTTTGATATTGTGCATTTGGATTGCACAAAAATAGACGCTAAAATGGCAACTCGGTGAAAATCAATCAGACTGGGAAAAAACCAAGTGGAGTAGACCAAAAAAACAACCTCAAAACCCCTTTTTGAAAACCCCCTTTTGAGGAACTGCGTCCAAACTCAGACTGTAAACTTTGCAGTTGCACTTGAAAGAAATTTAGCCACAATTTGAAGGCTAATTTAGTTATGAATGCTAGAAAATGGCATTAACTGTAGTCATTTCCTGTTGATTAAACTGAATATTAACAATTCAATTCCTGGGCATCCAAACACTTAAAAGTGAGGCAAATTACCTCCTTTCAAAATTCCATGAAACTTCTGGAAGTTGCTCTTATTTGTAGAACAGGGTCTTGGTCCTCGGATTGGAAGAGAAAAAGAGGTAAAGTATGGTGGGCTTGATGCAAACATCTAAATGTGTATTGCTTGCAAACCTCCATTGACATGGACAGAAAGTTTTTAGGGACAGTCCATCTGGTGGGCTGCACCAAACTGATGCATCATGACCAATCACAAGATGAGATCAGGATGTTTGATTAATGCACCATTCTCCATTAAAGAAGCCAGCGTAGCTGTTCCTGTGGTCAGGTGGTGGCAATGAATGTCATCTCAGAAAACACTTTCTAAGATCACAAGAAAAAGAGATTTGCCTCGTGGGTTGTAGACACCTTGTAAGTGGGCCAGCCTAATTTTTGGGCCAGGGCATCAGATGAACGACATAGATCTCACTACTAAGTGTCATGCTGGCCTATATGATTGCCTTGTGAGCGCTGAGAGAAATCAGGGAAGTTGCTGTAAATGGGTCAGCGGACCCGATGGGGTACCCAGACCCAACCCATTTAGACCCGACCCAGACCCGGCCCATTCGTTAAATCCCATTCTTTAAATGGTACGGGTCTGGGTCCAAGAACAGACCCAGCTGCTAAACGGGTCTGGTTCTGGTTTCCTTCATATTAGGCTTGACCTGACTTGACCCAAACCCATTTAGCAAGTAGGCGGGTCTGGTCTATGTTTCAAGGGACCCATCTAGCTTAGACCCGGTTTTAAGCCTTGTAAAAATGCTTGCATGCTAGATCTAGACCAGACCTATTAGACCCGACCCATTTATAAATGGGTCTGGGTGGATCTCCCTCTACCGGACCCGGACCTGGACCCGGACCCATTTATAAATGGGTTTGATGGGTTGACTCGAACCCGACCCAGACCTGCCCATTTAGTAAAAGGGTCTAGGTCTAAAATTTAGACCCAAACTCATTTAGTAAATGGGTGGGTTTGGTTTTGGCTAAACCCACCCCAAACCCGGCCATTTACAGCCCTGGGAAGAAATAACCAACAAGTAAAGACACTAGCCAAGCTTGAGGCTTTCCACGGTAGAGGTAGGTTTTGTTAATCTAGTTCAATGGTCGATTGGTAGACCATACCTCAAAAATCTCAATCAATGATGACCATTCAATTTGTGGCCGACAGAGGAGAAATACAGCAGTGGTTCATATTCAACTGGATAAGGTCCCAATATTGATGGCTCAGATTTAATGGAAGCGAACCACGAGGCACGAAATGCTGCTTTTGCTCATCCTACTCACAGCCTCCTTTGCTATGCATTCTGCAGCTTCTTTGGGATCCTCCATATGCCTGATGAGATTCACAGCCTCTTGATTCATCACCACCTGAAAACATTGCAATTCTCAACAAGAATTCCCTTTCATGCTTAAAACAAATAAATAAATATCGGCATTTTGATGTAACAGTAATGCGAGATTTCGGTTGGATGGAGTGTTTCCTTACCTCCCATATTCCATTGCTTGCCAGGATGATGAACTCTGTACGAGAATCAATCTTCTTGCCACTGACAAGAGGTTCCGAGCTCTTGCTCTCTAGCTCATGCCTTGCGTTGCCAAACAGACGTGCAAACATGCAGTTCCCACTCGCTTGCAAAATTTCTGTTCCATAATATTGACTGTGACTCTCTTTGGAAGCATGGATTGCTGACTCGTCCATGGCCGATTCGACTCGTCCAAGTCAACTCATACTTGGTCGAATCTGATCTGGCTCGGCGCCAGGGCTGTAAATGGTTAGATTTGGGGCGGGTTTAGCCAAAACCAGATCCACCCATTTACTAGATGGATCTGGGTCCAAATTTTAGACCCAGACTCTTTTACTAAATGGGCAGGTCTAGGTCAGGCCTAAGTCAACCCCGGCTGACCTATTTATAAATGAGTCTAGGTCTGGTAGAGAGAGATCCACCCGGACCCATTTATAAATGGGTCAGCTCAGGTCTGGATACGATATGCAAGCATTTTTACCAGGTTTAAAACCAGGTCTGAATGGGTCCAAGCCTGGATGGGTCCCTTGCAACATAGATCAAACCCACCCATTTACTAAATGGGTTTGGGTTGGGTCGTGTCAGGCCTAATATAAACGAAACCAGATCCAAACCCGTTTAGCAACTAGGTCTGTTCTTGGACCCTGCACTATTTAACAAATGCGTCGGATCTAGGTACCCTATCGGGTCTGCTGACCCATTTACTGCCCTACTTGGCACCATGAGTCAGCATTGAAGATATGACTGACCTGGGTGGAGTATTCGATCCATGTTACTTAATGGTCCACGGCAGTCAGACCATTTGAAAAGAGCAAAATGAAACTTGGGTACTGTTTGGATGCACCACTTATTGCAATCAAGCACAAGTTTTGCAACAGCGTACGAAAATAGTCCACCTAATGTCATGGACCCATGGTTCTTAGAAACTCAAGTCCAATTCGAGGTTTCACAGAGCGCGGAAATATGAATCCTGTTGTAGGGCTTGTTTGGATGCAACTTACAACAAAAGGGGTTTTTTCACAAAAGCAAGTGCACATTGACTTTGTTGGTTGATTTTTCGAAAACTAAATTAATTTTCATGGAACGGGCCTGTTAGTACTTAATTCACCAAACGCCCAAGGGTCAAAATGGCCCCCTTTTGAGAGTGTCAACTCAACTTGTCAAGATTTCTAGCCGAGTCACCGTTAAACTCGATTGTGAGACTGACTCAGCCTCAGCTTGGGAGACTCATCGAGTTGACTCAATGACTCGGTCAACTGGTCCTGACCTGCCAAGACTCGAACACTTGATAAGCTGACCTTTATAAAATGTAGGGAGGGCACAAGTGTGAGTCAACCCGACTGGGTTGAACATCAAGTATGAGTTGAGTTTACCAAGTTTTTGAACAATGGTCCGAGTCAACTCTAACCCAGTCGAGTCCAATCCAGTTGAGCAACACAAGGCAGTATTGTGAGTCAAGAAAGCATAAATAAGAAAAAGAGTAATGTAGCATACCTGTAATCGAATTGAGGGACAAAGGGCTATTGCATGTTGGTGGCTCCTTTTGGCCAATTTGAATGGCCATGCCATCAATGGATAGGATTGCTTTGTAGTCACCAACATTAGCTGCCACAAGCCTCTTTCCATTCATCACCACCATTGCTGCAGACCCCATTTCCCCATTGTTATGTACACTTGCATTGGTACATTTGCATGCTCTCTTCATTGTCTCTTTGGCTTCCTTCCAAAACTGAGTCTACACAACAAAATCAAAAGGGTGGTCCACCTCCACTCATCTGAGATAACATGCATCTACTTAAATGGGCTTTCTTAACACATTGTAGTACATGTATGTGAGATCTGGACCGTTCATCTGGTAGGCCTCATCATTTATTTTCTGCAGCACAAAAGTCAGGCTGGTTTGGTCATCAGGTGGGCTGAATGTGTGTGGATGGTTAAAAAGATTCATCAACGGCTGGCATCAATGTTGCTTGTGCAGACCATCTGATGACTGGATCAGCTTGATTGAGGGTGGCCCACTGCCTCGGTCTTTTACGGACATGCCACATTGGCATGCATGGGAAGAGTATTGACTCTCTGTCTCAAGCATGGACTGATGATGACTCATACGAGTCGAGTGTACACTTGGACTGAACCAATCCAGTTCAACCAAACGAGTCACCTGGCGAACTACGAGTTGACTCAGACTGAAACGGGACGGGTGGTGGAGTCTGAGAACCATGCACTCAAGAGAGAATGTACATTCTTCAACAAACCTTTGCTCGGCTCAACAAATATGTGGGCCCCACCTTCAGGTGATCCAAATTGTTCTTAAGGTGAACAGAAGAGAATCCCACCATCTCCACCATCAGATCTTCCGCAATATATTAATTGTGGGCCATTGGTTGCAATTTGTCAGTATTTATCTTATGGGGGGGGAGATATTATGGAATGGTTTATCCAATGATGGGCCCACCAGATGAATGGCTGAGATTTGAATGGAGGACTGATACAGGCCATAGGATGAAAACCAACCTCATTAAGATCCTTGTCAAAGAGATGTGATTGCATGTATTTGGGTACACCATCTCCCATATGCCCATCAAAGACCCCAAGCAGGTACATCTCTGGGGCTTTCTGGACCACTACAAGAGTATCCTGCACCGTTATCTCTCCTGATCTTGATGCATCCTCCACCACATATGATCCATGTGAGATGTCCATCCGTGGAGATCTCATCCCCTTCAGTTTCTTTGTTACAAAAATCATCAGATGTTAGAGGTACAATAACATGAATGCACTCAGTGTTCAAAGTATCGGTATCATTACATATTTCAATGAATAGGAGATGATATATGAAAATATCTATATGGATATAGCCGATACTAGAAAAATATCACAAGCTAGGGAAATGTTGGAGATACATGGAAAAAAATGTGAAAATTTTCAATGAAAACACAAGAAATGTTGAAGGGGTGTTTAGATTGTAAGTTACTTAAAATAAGCTACTTATACCTCAAGTAGCTTATCTTGGTTTTTACTTATTAAGTAGAAGTGATTAAGTAATTTTAAGTAAAAAAAAAAATTACTTATAATTAATCATAAACTAAACTTACTTATCTCAATTAAGTTACTTATCTATTGTTTTAAGTAGAAAAGGTAACTTATTTGGTGTTATCCAAGCAGGCCCTAAAAGACACATGTTTACACATTTAGGAATTAAAATATTACTAAAAATAACCACACATAAAAAAATTTCATTTTATAGGGACTTAAACTATGGGTTGTCCTAAAAAATTAATACAATATTAAATTCATACCATTCACATATTACAATGCAAATAATAAAACATAAATAATCCATCCAAAGACTAAAGTAAAATTTTCAAACGTCGAAAGTTCCAACCCACTTCTGCTCTTGAGTTTTGAATCTCTCCCAAATCTGAGTTTTGAATCAGAAAAATTGAAGAGGACGAGTCGAAATCCACCCCATTCTTGATTTCCTTAAAAGATCTCTAAAAAATGCTTATTTACCTGTTCTTTTTAATTTTTATTATTTTTTAGGATTTATTGTTTTTTTTTTTTTACAAAAGATATTCCCATGTCGGTGATAATATTGTCGTTTTCGCTGCAGTCATGGTGGTAGTTTCGGTGTGTCGATATATCAATGATACATGTGATAATATCATTGATAAAAAAAAAAAAAAAAAATTCAAGTTGGCCACACCATGTGAATGTAGTTTTCTGGAAGCAATTTTACATTGTTTGCATTAATGCGGCTCATATAAGTTTTTAATCGAGCTTATCTTTTGTATGGTTCAAATAATAGTTCTTACCTTATGAATGAAGGAAATTTTACTTATACAACATGGTGGACCTTACAATGTATTGCACGATCTCCTCTTCAAGCGGGTTACACGCAAAGAAGAGAAGTCACGTGGTTGCATGCACATTAAAAGAAGTGAAGGAATGGTGGTTCAATCTAAGCCACCTTTGTGGTGTGAAATCTCAACAACTCCTTGCTAACTACTTTTTTGTGAAGATCTAACTATCTCTCAATCAATGTTGTAAAGACTAATTCATCACATCATCCAAGCCTTATCTCAATTAATTAGGGTCTATTATATAAGCCCCGTTCCACCATTGCACTTTATCAAGGGCCATAATTTCAATTGGATTGCAGATCATGAATCTTTTCTTACTAATTACAAAGGCAAAAATATCCAAAGTTATTCTAGTCATTCATTGGAGGAGATGTGCATATATGCAAATACACACAAATATTGTATATGCCCACATACACATCCTACTTGCCCTCACTGCCACAACTCATATGTAAGGCGACGGCTTCGAAGCATACCTGCACCTATGGCAAGAACTAGGATCATAACTAGATCTTCCATATTTTTTAGGCCGAAAAAAAAAAAAAAAAAACTGGTCACAGCTTCGGCGGATGCGGATCCCTGATTGTGGACCCCACTGTGATGTATGTGCCTTACTTCCATGCCATTTACCTATTTTGACAGCTCATTTTAAGGCATGATCACAAAAATGAAGCAGATCCAAATCTCAAGTGGACTATACCAGAGGAAACAGTGTCAGGTCACAAATAAAGCTTTGGATCAAGCTGATATTTGTGAGGTCCTTCATCCATGGCCTTGTGACTTTATCAACAGATTGGATGGCAAATGCACATTCCGATGGCCCCCAAGAACTTTTTAATGGAAGGTATTCAATCACCACTATTTCTGTGGTGTGGTCCACTTAAGATTTGGATCTGCTTTTTTTTTTTTGGATCATGCCCTAAAATGAGCTTCACAACGGATGGAAGATGCAAGGCACATACATCACAGTGGGCCCCACAATCAGGGATCCACCAAAGCTGCGCAAAAAGAAAAGGCCTTTTTTTTTTTTTTTAACTTTTCCCTTTGGTGTGGCCCACCAAAGCCTCTGATTGGGCTGGGTTTTGGGCCCTAGGGAGAACTTGAGGCTGTAATCCAATGGACGAATGGATGTCATGCAAACATCATGATGGGGCCACAAAGGTCATCTACACTGTAACTTGCAGTAGAAGCATTTGGATCAGATCAGAAACTACAAATACTGGGATAGATGGGAATGTGAGTGCACATGCAAACATGCATATCCATGCATACATGAGGTATCTTCCTGCGACTAATCCTATACAACGTCCCTAGAAAATGCTTTTTCTACAACAGAATCCGCTGTGGTTTGTGTACGGAATCCATATGTGGTTTGGATACATTCCAGTGGGCCCAATAAGTTTTTAATGGTAGGCATTCAATCCAAACCGTTTTCTGTGGTGGGGTCCACTTGAGCTTTGAATCTGAATCATTCTTTGGCTCATGCTCTAAAATGATCTCTCCTAATGGATGGACGGTGTGGATACAACACATACATCATGGTGGGCCCACAGAACTTAGTGATGTCACTTCAGTAGCGATATAGCTACTGAAGCCGTCAGTAGCTAATCCATGTCCAACTAGAAGGGTCACCCACTAAGAAAGTGGGGCTCGCCAAAAATAAGGCCCATCTGTCGCTCGTGTGGGACACCACATTAAAAAAATTTAGTGGATGTCCATTGCTTTCTATGGTGTGGCGCACATTATGATTTTATGGACATGATTTTTTTGTGTGTCCCATCATCATGGTGGAACCCACTTGATGAGTGGATTGGATGGCATATGAATAACACCATGAACCCCATCCATAGACAGTTGAATAACATTTACAAGTAGATGAATAAGCTCCATGATGTTAATAACCATTAGTAGTTGGAAAAGGACGCGGATTGCGTCCGACGGACCTTTAAACGTCCGACCAGAACTGTTTGGGACCCATTGTGATGTATCGGCTTATCCAAGCCGTCCATACCTCTTATAAAATCATATTAAGGTAAGACCCCAACAATAAGTCAGATCCAATGCTGTATTCGACCACACCAAATAGTAAGCTGGGTTGCATTAAATGCACAGAGCATAATTTCAAGTTGCATTAAATGCAAGAGTCATCTTTGGTGTGGTCAATAACACTGTTGGATCTGCCTCAATTTTGTGCCCATCCCTTAACATGATCTCAGAAAATGAATGGACGGCGAGGATAGACCAATACATCACGGTGGACCCTCGCCCAGACCTGGTCGGACGCTTAAAGGTCCGCCCAGGGTTCGGACGCAATCCGCGTCCGTTGCTTAAGTAGAGCCAATATCTATTAAGAAAAGGAATGCTAAAAAAATAATAATAATAAATAAATACATAAACAAGGAGGCAATAAAAAATTTCAATTGGTACAAAAAAGAGGGAAGAATCAATTATCCCATGAAGCCATACAACCCTTTCTTTCCAGCCAACAGCCACGTGTTCAACATCATAACCATTCAAAAGATGCGCCACACCACAAAGACCCTTTCTAACAAAAATCAGACTGACCCACTTATTGGATGGTACACAATGGTCAAATCAATAGAAATGCATAGACTGGCCCACCCAACCATTGAAACTGCCTCATCTGCACGACATTTAATTCCCATCATAGACCCCACCATTTGAATGGTTCAGATGTCCAAGAAATGTGACACATTGGCAGGAAAGAAGGGGTTGTATGTGATCATTTATTATAAAATAAGAAAAAAAAAAAAGAAAAGATAAAAAAGAAAAAAAAACCTTGAGCTTGGGAAGAAGAAGATCCTTTAAAGCCATTTATGGGTATTGCAAAGCTCCTAAATTTTTTGAATTTGCATTTACTGAAAATTGGGTAAAAATGTTTCTAAATTCCTAAATTCTCTCATTTTATAGATGTTTTAAGCCAGTTAGAAGTCTAAATCTTCTACAACACCTGTTATACTCAATGCATACAGCAAGAAAGTTCTGTGCACCCACCATATCATTATTTGTTATCCAATCCGTCCATCAGTTCTATTCCTTGATTCTAGGCCATGATTTCAAAAATCAGCCAGATTGACAGCTCACATGGACCACAACGTAGGGAAGTATGACGATCATGACATGCTGTCCATAGTTTTGTGCATGGAGCCACCATGGCTTTTATCTTTCATCAAGCCCGTTCATTAAGTGAGACTCATGCGGATTGAAGTAGATATGTTAACTCAATCTACAACCCCGTAACAATCCCCACCATGTCAAATGTGTAGAAGATCTCAGCCGTGAAAAAGGTGGGCCCCAGGATAAAGAGCGCCAAGTTCAAGAATCAGGCCAGTCATCAGATGGGCTACATATGTGCATGGAATCTGACTATTGGTAGGCCTTTAAGAGTCTGGGTAAGCCCACATGCGTGTGTGCCAACATGGCAAGATAGGTCCAAGATCCAATCCATCCATCAGAACAGGACCTCCATATTAATGCCCTAGCCAAAGAATCAGATTGATCTACTAATTAGGTAGGCCACAGTTACATAGAAAAATATGTACGGCTCTGAAGAAGCTTGGCCAAAGTTGTCTATGCCATCCACGGGTGCGACTTGGCTGTTACCCGGGTAATAGCGTAGTGGGTGTTACCCCTACCGTGGGGCCCACCTTGATGATGTATTGTATATCCACGCCGTCCATCTGTTTCTAGAGATCATTTTAGGATGGGGTTACAAAAATTAAGCAGATTCAAATCTCAGGTGGACCATAACACAGTAAACAGTGGTGATTGAGTGCCTCACCTTTAAAAATTCCAAAGTGCCTATAGTAAGGTTTTTGTAATATTTATTTACGATCCAAACCGTTGATAATGTCAAAAAGATCTGGATGAAGGGTGAAAAACAAATATCAGCTTGATCCAAAACTTTTGTAGTGGTATGTCTTACAAATAAATTGTTTTTAACGGTCATTCATCACTGTTTCTAGTGGTATGTCTTACCTTAGATTTGGATCTTCTTGAGGTTCGGAATCATGTCCTAAAATGATAGAGGAAAACAGATGGACGGCGTGGATATACAAAACATACATCAAGGTAGGGCCCACACGGTTAGGGTAACACCCACAAAGATGTTACCCGGGTAGCAGCTAATTCGCTTCCCCCATCCACCTATTTAGAGTACCCGGGCCCACATCCTGATTGGACCAGATTTTATTTTTGGGAAAAAATGTTGAAGGTGGGACCAACCTGATGGACTGGATTAGATCTCACACGTATGTTCCAGTTTGGCACATGTGTGGCGTGTACAAAGCTCCTGATTTAGACAGTCCATTCTCTTTTTCTTTTCACAAAGGATGGAGTGTCAGATGGTGTGGGACGCGGATTGCGTCCTGCCCTGTGGAGGGGCCCAACGTTATGTATCCGATCATCCAATCCGTCCATCCATTTTATAAAATGGATGATCTATAGAGCGTTGGATCTGCCGGGCCCATATCATAGCATGATCTTATAAAATGGATGGACGGAGTGGATAAACTGATACATCACGGTGGGCCCCTCCACAGGTCTGACCGGGACTGGTAATCCGTCCGGGCGGGGGGCAGGTACGCAATCAGGCGTCGGTGGACCGCCCTATATATTTTACCGGGTGATCTTGATGGTGTGGCCCACCTTTAAATCTCATGTTGAGAACACCCTCGATTTTCTAACAACAATCCCAATTCACCGAACCAAAACCTCTCTAAAACCTCTCTCTCTCTCTCTCTCTCTGTGCCCCTCTCAAATGGCGCTCTCTCGGCTCTCTGTTGCAGAGAAAAGGCTCCTCTTTCAGAAAAAAGGTAACCCAACTCGAAGAAATCCATTTCCATGAATCTCGATTTTTATTTTGAATTTTTGTCCTTTTTATTTTTCATTTTTCCAGCATTTTTTTTAAACTGAGGTTGATGAAGTATATGAAAAGCAGGATTTTTTAAACCAGCAAGAAGATGGTGTTCTTCTGCTTCTACTTCTACTTCTAAAAAGAGTAAGAAGACATCTTCTTCCAAGAAAATGGAATCCATGAAAGAGCAGAGAGCGGTTGCTGTCGAATCCGTCGTCAAGAAGTGAGATATCTTGGATACCCATTTCTTCAATTTCCTCTTTCTTTCTTTTTTTTTTTTCTAGTTTTTGTAAGTCGTTTGATGAAATTTTATGTAAATTTGAAGAATATGATGAAATTACAATGATTCCTTTACTTATTTGGAATCTGAATGCCGATGTCCGATTTCCATTTCGAAATTTTGAATAACTCAGGCGATGATTTGAATTTCTACTATTTTCTTTTATTGCTATTCTGGTGCTGAAAAAATCACGATCATAAACGGCATAGAGACTTCATGGGTTAGGAAAAGGTCATCAGAGAAGAAGGGAGTAGCACGAATGGGAATATCATCTTTGAAAGTGTTTTATCATTATGGGTGCGTTTGGATGGCCTACCAAATTGAATTGCAATTGCTAGTTCCATAGAGTGGAAAAAACCGGTTGGTGATTTCCTTCATTAGCATTGTTATAGAGAGTATGGAGCCAGGTTTAAAATCGGTATATTGGGTATTGTAGCATTCAGCATCGACGTGGTCCCATAGTGCCCCGTTTCAGACTGTTTCAGGCCAATACGGCTCAATACAGCCATATCCATATCCTTCATTGATGATGCCAGTACATGTCGGGCAATATGTACCAGTTTCGGATGATACTTTAAACCTTGGTATGGAGTATGGTAGCTCCAAATCGCAATTACATTACTTTCAAGCTGGAGTTGAAAAGTACCATGACTGCAATTAGGGGAGTATTTCCTCATTACAGATGCTAGTAATCGTTACTTTTTATCATTTCCTCGTTGATTGACTGACAGTTTGCAATTTAATTTTCCTGCGCATCCAAACACAGCCTTAGTTACCATAAGCAGCTCAAAGATAGTGTGCCAAGAGGTAGAAAATAAATTACTTAAAGACCCGAAGATCAATGAATTGCTAGATTCTGAAGTGGGGTCATTGCTCTAACTAGAAGATAGAGCTTACTCTTTTCTTTTGGAGCCAATCTAGGCATGGATTTGCGTTCAATGCGCTCGCTTTTTCTTTTTCTTTTTTTAATTATTTTATCACATTTCTTAATAGATTTCATCTTGGGGAAAATTAAAAACAAAAACAACTAGCAAAAAGGAATTCCCATGAAATGTACCCAACGATGGTAATGAATGAATTTCATATGGTTGCATGTGTAGTTGAACTTTGTCATGCATCGCAGTCTGCCCTTGAAAGATGGTGTGTGGTAACTTGCTTGGTACTGGTTTCAGATAGTGTTTTTTTTTTTTCTTTAATTGGTGCTGAAGCAATCCATCACGACGCAAATAGTGAACATGGTGCAGACGGGACAATCCAAAAGTTTTTGTGGCATATTTGGATACATATAGAGCATGTAATTTATGGAAAGGGATGTTTTCATAAATGCAGGGAGGTGTTTTTTTTTCCCATCTTGGATGATATCCATTGCTCAAACACAAATGTTCATTGACTTTGGAAATGTTCTATCTTTCAAAAAGACATTGGAAATGTTCTGGCTGGCTCTAGATTAGCTCAAAACCCAAAATTCAAATTAGAGTGCTTGGGGTATTGAAAAATGGAGAATGAGGTAGCCATGCATCTCTTCGTGGCAAGGATGGAAATGGGAAGTGGTTAAAGAAGCTGAAGTTGCGAATATGTGTTTGAACCATATCATTTTTATATGACCAACTTTTTGCAATTTGTACACGATAAACTCTTGTAACTATGAAAAATAAGTCGCTTGTCTGATTTCTATTTTTGGGTTCTGCATTCTCATAGTTATACCTGCATATGAGATTTCAAATGCAATAATTTCATTGTTTTGCATGGAAGCGACTAAAATAAATATCCTTGCTTGTGGAATGGACTTCTTATCTAGAAGGGAGAGCATTTTACAATATGATTGGCATCGTATGCCACCTATGATCAAGTCTAAATGAAATCATCCTCGAAAGAAATAAGGGATGTAACAATACCAATGCACTTGCGACCCACGTATGCACATGCACAGGTATGCATGCACCTACACACAAGTCACACATGCATATGTAGATGTACTCATGTACATTTGTACGTAATCCACACATGCATGCACAAATGTACTATTTACGTATGCATGTGCATATTTACACATGTAATATGTGTGCTTGCATACCTATGTACATACATACATTTGCTCCTTTGCCAACGCCTTGGCCTTGGAATTTCCCTCTCTTCCAGAGTCAGTAAACAAAATGTTTCCTCGAAGAGATGGATCGAATTTCATGGAAAAAAAAAATGACATCCACATCTCTGCACCTTCCTTACTTTCTCATGTAGTTTATGAAACAGCCAAACATGTAGAGAGGTGGCTGTCATTTAGGACAGAGGGGACAAGAGGAATCACTGAAGACTTGCAACCAAAACCGATACCATTTAGCACATTGCTTTTGAGTTTAGAGAACTGCTTCTATATATATATATATATATATATATATATATATATATATATATATATATATATATATATATATATATATATATATATATATATATATATATATATATATATATATATATAGATGTTTATCATAGTTCTAGAATTTGCCAATTTGACTTGATTTGCTCAAATTCCAGGTCGATTTCCTTCAAAACATGCTCCCTGTCATGATAAAATTCATTGGAAAGGGGTTATTCTGAAAATATTTCCAAATGATAGGGCATCCTTTTGGGTTAATCTAATATCGTGTCGTAGGTAGTTATCGATTTTGTGTTAGATGATGGTAACTATTTACTGTCATCATTATGCATTACTCCGGCTGAATCAGTCATATCAGCACTCAATTGGAACTTCTAGTCAACCAAATTGAGCTGTCATTGAATCAAATCAGATTCTCTAACAATAACATTTATATGCTTTGTGATTTTCAGTTGTAGTGTAATTAGTCATTGCTCGAAAAAAGGAAAAAAAAAAGTAGTTTAATCAGTTTCGTATTCTTTCCTTCTTTCTTTTGAATAATCATTGTTGGAATTAAAGTAATGGTTTTCTCGCTCCATAACACCTTCCATTGATTGCTTGCTATCTTTGGCTCTTTCCGTCACACTTCTTGCATAGATATATGGAATTGAATCCTGGAGTCTTCCCTAAAGCGACACAAGTTCATGAAGAAGTTGGGGGATCATGGTACATCTTGAAAGACATCCTTACAGTACTGAAGGAAAGGATGGCGGTCGATGCTCAGATTCAGACAGAAATCACAACTGCAAAAGAAGATACTACTGTAGAGGAAGCTTCTAAGGTCACAACAATAGAAGAAAACCCAGATAGTTCTGTGCCCAAAAGTAGAGTTCAACCATCAGATGCAATGGCTGATCTTCACATTCATCAGAAATGTTTGACAGGTGAAAAATCACTAGCAACAGTAGAGAAGGCTTCTGATGGTATGGTGATGGTAGAAGATTCAAATAATACCAAGCTCGTTGAGGCTCGGGATGGATATCAACTGTCAGATAAGCATTCAAGCAAAGCCATGCAGCAGCATGAGAGAGACCAAGAGGCATCAGAACAGCTAGCTGGCATGATTGGTCAAATGCTTGGAGAAGAAACTAATAGAGAATTGCCAAATGGTTTGTATTCAAATGATTTGAATTCAAATAAAGGCACATTAGTCAAAAATGGAGACAGCCTGCGAGAAAGAAAGTTGACTTCTTCTCTGGCCCCTGATTTGAAGTCCATTCCTTCAAGCATGCCTGCATCCAATGGGCGAACGGTCAACAGCTTATCTGATATATTCAAAACTCAATGGACAAATGCAAGTGCAGATGAACAAATGGGCATTGCAAATGGCGCCCCAAAAAATGCTTGGTTTTCAGATGTGAAGAAAGCAACACTCGCTGGTGACAATGATAGGAGAGAAAGCAGAAATAATGTGCCTAACCCCGTCAAAGATTTTGCTAAATCACAGCTGCATGTCATTCTTGATAGGTTTTATCAGCATAATGGAGCTCCGAGACATGAAAACTCAAGGGTCGTTTTGCCTGAAACGTTGAGGCTTCTAAACCAAGATGGAAAGCAAAATATGCTCAGCGGGTCCGGTGTTTGCAATGAGATCAAGAAACCCGAGCGAGAAGAAAAACAAGTCAGATCGAAAGAATCGAGTTATTTGGATTTCGTGGTGAAAGATGACAATGCCAAAGAGGACCAGTCCAGTTATTGTGGGATGGATCGACTTGACAAAGATGAAGAGCAAACAAGAATTTCCTTCGACACGTTTGACTCTCAGTT
This sequence comes from Liriodendron chinense, assembly GCA_003013855.2. Classification (NCBI taxonomy): domain Eukaryota; kingdom Viridiplantae; phylum Streptophyta; class Magnoliopsida; order Magnoliales; family Magnoliaceae; genus Liriodendron; species Liriodendron chinense. Next base: position 553,183 of record ML058504.1, read on the forward strand.
TGCAAGTGAGGATGAAAGTGGAAGTGAGTGTGACATTGCAGCTTCTGATTACCCAAAGGCAGAATCAACCACATGGATTCAGCATACTCAACCGACTAGCAAAGGACTGAATACCAACACATTGCTTTATACAGAAAAGGGAAGGGAGAAAAACCTATCTTGTGGTGAAATTCTTGCGGAAATCAGCCACGGAGCAGAATATTCATGTTGCTTTTGCATTTTGTGGGCCCATCTCCAAAATCTGCATATTCCCTTCAAGGGAAGAGAAATGGTTCAATTATGCTTATGTGTACTTCAAGGTAATGCTACTTATCTTGTATGGTTAAGAGTTTCACCTAGCCCACACACACTTTTGCCACATGTGCCAACCTGGTGTGAGTGCTTGCACATCTGACTATGCATTAGATGGGCCCCACTAGATGACCTGGCATGAAATTAGGCCTGTCCACTTATTGGATGGGTCACAACTGTTTGTTGAATGTTTAGTGTTGATAATTATTGCTAAATGGTCAATTCATGTGGGGCGCGCTTGTTGAGTTGACCAGCCTGTGTTTGGCTAGGTCATCTATGTGATGGGGTTCACCAGATGTCCCTCACACATGACGTAGGCACATGTGGAAATGTGTGCCCGTTTTAGCAAAGCTCTATGTGAGTAATAGTCCACAGATTGATCACTGCTTGTGTTTCTTATGAGATCTTAATTTCATGGCAGACAGAGCAAGGACTGAGGAAAGCTCTAACAAGAAGAGATATGGTTGTGGGTGGTGCAGATGTTGCTGTGGAAGCCCGTTCTCCTGTGCTGAAAATGCCTGACAGAATTTGTTCTCCTGATCTAGTCGGAGATCCGTTTGTTTCCACAGCTTTACTGAAAAATCCAACACGAACAGTTATGATCAAAGGGCTGCATCAGGGTCTAGCTTTTCATCATCTGAGGCATGCACTCTCCTCCTGTGGATGCATCTCTGGCTTCTCCATGGGCCCTTCGAGTGATGTTGTGTATGTTGAGTTCAAGGTGACACTTCCCATCTTTTCTTTCTTGGATTTCTATCCTGGCCGAAATCAAGTCACAATGACCGTAATGTCTGGACTGAATCATAATTCTTAAGACCTAACCCATCGATTTCAACTTTTTTTTTTTTTTTTTTTTTTGAGATCCAAATGACTATGTTTGAGATGGCAAGAACCGATATGAGAGCTTGTTCACTTACCAAGGATAGGGCCTTAGGAGTTAGGAATGATTTTTTTTTTTTTTTTTTTTTTTTTTTTTGAACAATAGGAGTTAGGAATGATTGGCAAAACAGAATTCCTAAAGCTGACCTGGAAAAGCTAGGACAACGCTGATGATGATGAGTAGAATCTCAAATCCCATGGTCGCAACGCGTGCCAATGTGGCATGTGAGATCCAAGCAGTCCATCATGTGAGCCCCGTACAGTGTACCATGGTCTGGAATCCAGCTGGTCCAATCATCAGGTGGGCCATGGCATGTACACTTGGGGCCACCTGACATGAAATCCTACTCTCACATGGGGAGCGGATTAGGTGCGGTCCCCGGCCTCACCCAAGACAGTGCAGCCCTTGCCGTGGGGCCTACCTTGATGTATGTATTCTATGTCCATGCATTCCATCCTTTTTGCCAAATCATTTTAGGGCATGATCCAAAAAATGAAGCATATCCAAATCTAAGGTAGGCCATAGGATAGGAAACAGTGGTGATTGAATGCCCTACCATTAAAAACTACCTAGGGCCCACCGTTATGTTTATTTTCCATCTAACCTATTGTTAAGGTCACATAAACCTGGATGAAGGGGGGGAAAAAACAAATATCAGCTTGATCCAAAACTTTTGTGGCCCATTAATGGACAATCACCACTTTTTCCATTTGTGGTCCACCTGAGAATTGGGTCTTCTTCATTTTTGGTCACATGCTCTAAAATGATCTGAAAAAACAGACGGATGGTGTGGATATAGAATACATACATCAAGGTGGACCCCATGGTAAGGGCCGCACCTAATCCGCTCCCTCACACATGTAATCATTGGATTTGTCTAGCACTCATCCACATTATCCTGTATTTCATCATCCCCATTAGAGCTTGGATTATTAGCTATTGCATATTTGAACCTTTTTTCTTTTCTTTTTTTAATATGATGCGGGCTCTGTTACTCATGCTCTTTCATTGTTTTTACAGACGGAAGATGCCAAAGAAAAGGCCCTTGCGACACCCTTGATATCTGTATCGGGAACGCAGCTCTCTCTCCTCAGAATTGATACGCCAAGAACAACGGTTGTGCGGATTTCAAATGTTGCCAAAACTGGTAATGCAAAGATACACCACATCTGTGCTTCACATGGGAAAATCAAGAGATTAGTCCGTAGAGGTATCAACATCATCGACGTGCACTTCCAGCTGACCGAGTGGGCAAACATGGTCAAGATTCTCAATAGGTAATAGCTCAGAGGTCCTGCTCATCAGCAAAGCTCTAGTTTTGCTGACCCAAAGGATTCTCTATATGTGGTGTCATGTTTTAGTAATCCAAACCATTGATTTGATGTTCCTCACCTCAAATGGGGCAGGTCTAAAGGAGATTTTCAATATTGGAATATCCCAACCCTTGTTCCAATGACCTGTAATTAGATGGCCCACAGTAGCAGGCATTCAAAAAAAGAATAGTCCACCAATCAAAGGTTCAGTATCTTCAATCTGGTGGATTTTTTGGGAATTCCTATCTAAACCAGGACGCATCAGATCAATGGTTTTGATCGCTGAACCATGGTCCTATTTTTATGGTATCCTGCCATCAGCACTGTACATTTGCTGATGAGATTCACATTCACATAATGATTTCATATGGATAAGCCCCATTCTTTTCTTGTCAATCCAGATGGTTCACCTTGCACAACTTACTGTGCATGGGTGATGGGTCCCAAACTCTCCTCCCTCAAGTAATCATAGCCATCCAATTGGTGTTCTTGTTGTTGCATATGGACCATTTGCTATATTTTATTTTTAACCGTCCATTCACAGGCCAGTTATCAGATGGCTAGGATTGTCTGAAAGTGGTGTGTTGTGCAGATCCCCCATACACGTTGGGCTGGCCTGATGAATTGCATGGATCGCCAAAACATGGGACCCCAACTGATACAGAGTGCTGATCTGGATCAAAATGGCAGTAATTTAGGCTGAGCATTGCATAATATTCTTTTGTAGATTGCGGGGCCCAATCCAAAGTTCCATTTTTTTTTCTTTTTTTTCTTTCTATCGATTTTGTTCTGATTCTCTTTCGATGCTCGGAAATTTGGCAGCTTAAATGGGTTGGTAATAGATGGACACCGATGGGTTGCATACCCGGGGACTGTTATACCAGCTGAAATCCTTCAGACCCTTTGGAGTGAGCCAGATGGACGGCAATACGTGCACTCCCTGATGCAGAAACTGTGCTCGCAAATCCAAGGGGTTTTGGTCGATACGGCTGAGGTAAGTGGTCTTGTGTCAGAATACTATAGAGAAGCCCAGCCGGGGACTGTTATGGATACGGCTGAGGTAACTGAGAGTTTGAGAGGAGGATGAGGAGAACAACAACAACAGCAACAGCAACAGCGACAATAATGAACAGGCCATGCTTTAAAGGAGGGTGGATTTGTCAGTGTTATTTTTTGTTTCAGCATCGGTTATTGAATTCTCGGTCTCTCATGCAAGTTGAAAGAGAGGCCCATTTTGATGAGGTGTGAGTATTGCCATAATGGTATAGCTGCTTCAATGTGTGATTCTGAGAAGTTCATGTTGTAATGCTGTTTCCCCTACACCTCATTTGTTTTAGGCATCTGCGAGTGACCGTAGATCAGCTTGGCAGGCTCTGTGTTGCATGCGCTCTAGTGCAACTGTGTTGGTAGAGACTCAGCATACTTGTGCAGCCCCCAAATTAGTCCCATGAGGCTGGAAATTTTTTGAATATCCTTCAAATATGGGAACACTTTTCAAATGAAGTTATTATTTTGAAAATTGAAAAATATAGTTGCTGTCCAACATGCAGGTCAGATTTCACCTACAAATGCCTTAAAACAGCTTATATTTTACTTACAACCATGTATTTGTCTTTTCAATTATTTGATGGAAGTGGCCCGGGTTGAACCTAGTCAGCATGGAGCATAGTACCTAGGGAGACCACGTAGTGCAAGAAAACCTGTGGGGCCACTCTGGTGACCATGTGAAACCATGTCATAGATCATGTTAGGACATCAGCCAAAGCAAGGAAGATCTATAGCTCGATTAAACCACAGAACAGGAAAATGTTGATATAGGTCGCCCACCATTGCAACAAAGAGCACCCTTCTCTTTCTTTCTGCATATGGCCCACACATTCAGCAAGAGCAAATGGGTTTCGGATAATTCTCTAAGAAAGGTTCCATACAATGGAGCTGGGGCAGCCCACAATCCATTAGATGTGACCCAAAAAAAACCAGCCTAATTTAGAACTGCAGATGGGCCACAGCTGAGAATAACAGGGTGTGGGGCACCTACCTTAGAATTTCCAAATTGCGTGCTGGGCCACAACTAGCTGTGCACATGCCATCAAATCCAGTCATTAGACATGGGGCACTAATCTAGCCATGCTAGGTGGGCCACACCATGTGAATTTAGACGTTATGAACGTGATTTAAACTCCACTATGAACATGAGTTGAGTTGTTCCAGCTGCACATCTGATGTACCACACCAATAATCCGGCCATGCTAGGCAGGCGACACGAATTTAGATGTTTTGGACGTGATTTTTAAACTCCCATCCAGTCCAGTCGTTAGACATGGGACACCAATAATCTGGCCATGCTCGGTGGGCAACACCATGTGTATTTAGACGTTTTGAATGTGATTTTAAACTCCAGCATGAACCTGAGTGGAGTTGTTTCAGCTGCGCATCTAATGCTCCTGTAGATTTCAATGGAAAAAAAAAGGATCTAAAATAGAAATTTTCTGACTAAAATATGTGAGGATAAGAATGCAGATATAATGGACCCAATCACACAATCCAATTAAGGAGAAGGGCCTGATATATGTGAGAGGATGAGAATTCAGCTCTTGACATTGCAAAGCAATTAAAAACAATAAGAACAGTAAAGATTCAGTGCATTCTTCCTAAAATTCAACTTTAAATGAAACTAATTTGTAACAGAAGGACCTTCTCTTAAAAAGAGGGGGGACCTCCCAAGTACCAACATTACTCTGTAAAACTGATGTGAAAAGCTGATTGAAAGTAACAGCACCCCAAATCACCAGTTTCAAAAATCCATAACAAAAATTAAAGGTTCCAAACAAAAATAGAATCTCAAGCAGCAGCAGCTTGAGCTTGCCTTCTCAGCTGGGCGAACTCTTGCCTGATCGCACCTCCCCTCTGCACAAACACACATTGACCCTATTAGCTTTAGGGAAAGAGTTCAAAATTAAAACTCAAAAACCATGAATAAACAAAGACCCAAGGACAGCCCAAGTCAATCCATTTCAGGACCCCTTTTAGATTGAAGGTTCAAAGTGCCTGTAATATCAACCAATTTATCATGTTTAAGATACCCAATTGAGTTATTCAAGTGCCAGATACTCAATCAAGACCTTTTGCCCTGATATCCAGGTTGAGATAGTTTGGGCTTCTTTATTGATTTATTTATTTTATAACACATTCTCCCCATTGTCAGAACTAGTGCATTCATCAGCTCTTGGCAGTGTATGTGATTCTGGTCCATTCATCATATGGGCCAAAGATACACAAAATCTGGATAATTCAAAACTGACCAAAAACGGTCCATAGATCCATATTTAATGGATAGGACCATCCATATTTTGAACCCATGGGCGACAGCAGTGTCCCTGGAGAGAATCCTCAGAAGAACAGACAGTATCCGGGCACACATGACACATACTAATGGGGAGTGCAGGATTCAAACTCCTGAGTAACCACATCAAGGCTCCTAAGAAACTAGAGCTGCCACCTTTAACTTGAGCGTTGAATCTAATCTTAGTTTCTTAGGCGAGCTTTTCGAGTACTACAAGATTGAGGTTTCTAAACAGTGGACTCCACTAGAGCTGCAACCCAGGTTGAAGTTGACCAACCCAACCTGAGTTAAAGTGGGGTTGGGTCTGGTTGTTGGGGTCCTCGGGTCGGGTTAGGTTTATTTGAAATCAGGTTGGGGTTCGGGTTGGAAATAATCACATAAATTTGGGTTAGGTAGGGTCAGGTTAGGGTTCAGTATGGAGGAAGTCAAGTTGGATTCAGGTTGTGCAACTTGGGTTGGAATTCAGGTCCACTTGAGGTCGCGGTGGGCCAGTGTTGACCCCCAACCTGACCCAACCCGCCTGAGTTTGCAGCCCTAGACTCCGCTAGGGTTGGTAGATAAAGGAATTGTTACAAACCTTGATCCTTGCCAACATGACCTTGAACCTATCAAAGTCATTGAGGGAAGCTCTTCTCTTTTGCACAATCAGCTTCCGGCCCCACGAGCTGTTCTCCCACTTGTTCTTCACATCTGCCACCACCGATAACCTCTTAAAGGACAGGAAGGCAAGGAAACAAGAAAAGGGAATATATATATATATATATATATATATATATATATATATATATATATAGAGAGAGAGAGAGAGAGAGAGAGAGAGAGAGAGAGAGAGAGGGTCTCGAGTCCAACCGGTTGGACAACAAAGAACAATCCAACCAGCGGATGACATCCAACCTATTAAGTGCATGTGACATCAAACCTTTCCAATAGTTGGTCCCACCATGAGGATGATCTGGTGCAAAGATTATCCCCATCTACTTATCAAGTGGGTCACACTATGTGAAACAATTTCTAGCCATTAATAAATAGCAAAAAGAAGTGTGGCACACTTAATGAGTAGATATTTTTTATTTTTTTACGAGGTGATCCTCAAGATAAGGCCAACTTATTGGTCGGATTGGATGTCACACACTCATGAAAGTTTGGAATATATATTCACTCTTCCTTTTGTTCTTTTTTTTTTCAGGGGAACTATGCTACCTGCAGCTTCCATGGCAGCAACAAGTGACTTCTTCTTGGGTATTCTTGGAATGTCGATCTTGATATCTGTTAGCGAAAGCCTCTTGAAATTCATTTGACCTCGCACCATGTCAGGGGCATCTACGAGAGCCTGTTAAGTTTACACGGTAAAGAAATGTGAAATTGCTGCCATTTTCTTTTATTTGTCATTTAAGGGCTTCGGGTGAGATGGAGCATAATGGTCATAGAAGATTTCAATCCATGGACATGAATTGAAGAGCAGTAAGTTATAAGTGTTACTAACAAGGCAAACCAATAGATCAGATGGGAAGACAGTAAAAGAACAATTCAACAATATGCAGTACAATGGCTAAACCATATATGAGAAAAGAGAAATCTAGTAAAGAATACTAACACACTGCTTTTCATGAACATTGATACATGAAATAGTAGGCGAAGTATTCAATTTCATACAAGCCAAACACATTTGTGAGATTCAGACCTTTCATCCACTGGGGCCTACCATGGGCGGGACGGAATGCAGCTCAAATATCATACCATTTATGTGAATTAGCCACTCATTGGGGAACTCTTGATGATTGCAAAGGCAGGATAAGACATGCAGCCAATCCCATAGGCATGTCTGTTCCATTGGAACACAGATTGAGTGCCTGAAAACTTGGGTACTAGAATTTATCACCAGATGATTTCCCATAAAAGAGACCACGGATAATCTCATATTTTGTTATGTTTATGCATAATCTCTACTGTATATAACGCTAGCAGCCATGGATAATTTTACTCTTGCTATTAGTCTTCGAGGAGTCATGAACTTTGCATTTTCAAGGACATTGGATGGGATTTCAAATAAGTTGAAGGTATTCAAGCAAATCAGATGGGTATGGCAACTTAGCAACCCTATAGCTGTGTTTTTACCTGCAGACTGTCAACAATATGGATTTTACCCGCACAGTCTCTCTCATGCATGTATCCTGTATATGTGTTCTCTCTGCGTAGTGCAAACCCTGCGTGTGATGGACCATATCCCCTTAGTAAAAGGTTTAGATTTGCCCCTTTTGCACCACCACATGGTGATACCAACAATTCATCTCCTAAGCAGCAAAATCCCACTAATTATAATCCACCTGTCATTCAACTACAACTCTTGAGGATATTTGATGAGAGACATTTTTGTTGTTTGCTAAATAAAATATAGGACCTTCTAGATGAGGATCTCCTTCATCAAGGGTTCTTTGAATTTGCTCAGCCAATTTTTATTCAGTGTATTAGATTCCAATAATGTCGAAGAAGAATAAATAAGATATGTAGCTTTCTTCAACCTGCACAAATTTTACGATAGATTGCCACGCCACAATTGAGCCCAAAAATGAGGCAGATCCAAAGCTCAAGCAACACCACGGAAAGTAGTGGGGACAATGATGCCCACAGTTGAAACCTTCCTAAGGCCCACTATGTTGTTTATTTGCCATCCATCTTGTTCATAAGGTCACACGGACCTAGATGAAGGGAAAGCACAAATATCAGTTTGATCCAAAACTTCTATGGCCCCCAAGAAGTTTTCAAAAGTAGGCGTTGGATTTGCCTCATTTTTGGATTCATGCCCTAAAATAATCTGGAAAAACGGAGGACGGTGTGGATATAACACATACATCACATCACGGTGGGGCCCACAGAACTTTGCCACGTATTACCCAATTCGATTGGGATAGGCTCTACATGTGGGGTCCACCTCAATGTATGTTGCATATCCATGCCATCCATCTATTTTGCTAGCTAATTTTAGGGGCATGGTCCCAAAAATGAGGCATATGCAAATCTCAGGTGGACATGTCGTTCATCTGTTTTCCCATTGCTTTTTGCCAGGAAACAAGTCTGTTTTCACTGCCTCCCAAAAGACCTGGCAAAAAGCAATGGGAAAACCATCTCCAGCTTGGTGCCTTGCCCACCCCCAAAGAGAGAGTCCACAACCGCTATAATTTCTTCCATGGAGATAGGTTTTTCATGATCTTCTACTTTTGCCAAAGAAATTTAGTTGAACGACAAGTTGTCTAACTGAGGCCACTCCACCCTTTGTCTTCCAACAGTTTCTTGTAGAACAGCACGATGGTATCACAAACCTGTATTCTATCCTCCACCCTTTTACCTTCCTTCGTCATTTACCAATTCAATTGTTCCTTGCCACTGTGAAAAAACTGTGTTTCTATCTCCCTTCCCTCAATCATGTAGCACGGGATCTCTGTTTCCATTTGATCTCTTCAATGCTTCAATGCTTTACTATTTTTAAAACCTAATCTAAAAAAGCAATCCATCTACACACCAAAATGAGTGAGACGAGGACAGGAACATGGATGAAGCAAAAGAAATTGCGGATGTCAATGGTGAGATAGGGATGACAGATGGCGCAATCCTCACAGGTGAGAGAAAAGACTTATGGGTATGTCAGCACAAGGGGATGTCAATGCCTAAACACTAATGATGACATGAGAAGCATCGTTGCTTAAAAAGCTTTTGAACTAAATATCATGATAAGTACAAATCTGGAGATTACATATATCATGCTATTGTACTAAAGTAGGTAGAAATCTAAGATCTATATTTTACTATGTGGTGCGGTCTTAGCAGGGAGAGATTTGGCAAGTCCACATGCACGTGGGGCCCCACCCATGTACCCACTATCAAATGTGCCAACACAACACATGAGCAAGATCTAAGTTTGACATCAGGTGGGCTACACATATTAGATCCTTCGGGTCATAAATAAAATCTAACTCCTCAGATAGGCCATAACACACAAAAGGAATGAATGGCAAAAAAAAAGACTTTTTCTAGTCATCGATTTCTTCTGTACTAGGTGGCCCACCGGATGAGAGTCAAGTCCTTGAGTCTAGGTCACAAAATGTAAACAGTGTGTTCCACCTAATGGAAAGTTTGGATCTCATTCACATTTTTGAGTGTAGAATTGCAGAATTTGCCTCGTGTAGAATGGAAGGGCTCCAAATACATGTGGACTTAACTCGGAAAATATATCATGGATGAACCATACAAAGCTCTAGCAAAGATTTCCATGGAAAGAGCAAAACCTTAGATCTAAAAACATCTCTCATCTTCAAATCAAGAGCTCCTCAACATCAACAAAGTCTGCGTCTCTGCGATTTAGGCCATTCAAATGGTATGAGTTTTGGACTATATGCTCCATCCAAAATTAATCACAATCTCGACAGTCCAAATCAATGTGGCATATATGCCAAATGCATGTTGGATTAATAATCGCCACAAAAAGAAATGGTGGAGAAGACGCATGCCAAAGCCTAGGCCTTTCAGAGAAGCTTAGTTTGAGGAGGAATAGTCATGCTAAAGTAGCACAAACAAACAAGGGGTCATTTGGATGGGTGGGATTTAGGAAGCCCCACTTCAAACATGCATGTCAATGTCAAAGGGAACCTTCTAGCCAAGGTATTCCGTAAAGGTAATAGTGGCTGTAACGGCCACCATCATTACCTTTATAATACGGATCACAACAGCTGTTATGGCCCCCGTAACGGCCTTTACAGTTTCTTTTTTTTTTTTAATTGAAAAAAAAAAAAAAAAAAAAACTTGAAAACCTGTAGCTGCATTGTAACGTTGAAAAAAAAATCCAAAAATGTATATATGCCTCATAACTGACCATTAAAGGGTTTCCATAACGGTAACAATGGCCATAACAGCCAACACCGTTAACTTTACGATACGGGTTGTAACGGCTATTACGGCCCCCATAACGGCCATTATGGTCTATTTTTTTTTTATTGAAAGAAAAAACTGCATCCGCCCCTTAACATGGAATAAGAAATCTGAAAAACTTGTATTTGCCCCATAACAGACTATTATGGAGCTGTTACAGCCTTTAGAGGGTTAATGGTCATTTTTTGCATAATAGCTGTTACGAACCAGTAACGTCTAGCGGTTGCCACCTTTACCTTTACGTAAAGGCCTGTAATGGCCTTTTCAGGCACACCAAGTTTACAGGGGGTGTAATGGGGCATTAATGGCAGTAATGGGTCATTTTTTCCATAACAGTTGTTACGGCCTTTACGGCCCCATAACGTGTAAGTAACAGTTGCAACCATTACCTTTACATAACAGCCTTTACGGCACACCATGCTTCTAGCTTTTGGATGTTCACTTAAGTAAGGAGTCCATTGGACAGTCCTGTCATAGAATTTGAATATTGTGGCATCCATGTGGGAGGCTGGGATGCAGTTGACAAGGACAAAATGAACATCTTTTCAACGGAAAAAAAAAAAAAAAGGTTCTCTCAAATAGTTGCACTAAGCATGAATTAAAGTGTTCAGGTGTGGGGGCAGGAAAGCGTCTATTTCAAAATGTTAGCAAGTATAGCAAGCAAGCAGGAGTGAGACAGGGAGCATCACATGGTTAAGAGGATTATGCAACTAAACTCTCTCATCCACATCCTATTGAAACTTTACTATGGCTGATGCAACCAAATGTTACATCTCAAGAAATCATGTTCACATCTTAGGACCCACTTTACAAGGTCCAGATCTCAGGCACGTGTTCCATACTCACCTCTTCTATGTCACTGCGGTATATTCTTTAGGAAAAGGAGTTCCAAGAGCCAAGAGGTGACATCCAAAAACACAATCTCAAAATCCATTGACCCCCTTCATTGACGCATCTAAACAGAAGATCACTGAATTCAATGTCCAAGATTTAAATCATGGACATGGACATCGTTTTCTGAAGTGTGCTTTCCAAACATCCAAACATCCCCTAAGAAAATTGCTAGAAATTTCATATATTAACCTAAAGCCTCGTTTGGAAGACTCCAGGAGTGCAATATCCCACCCATTATTCCAGCATTGCAATTTTGGGCAAGTTTTCAACAGAAACCGAGCATAGGGCGCACACACATCATCCACATTTTGTAGTACATGCGCCAAACACCTCAATCCAAAACAGCATTCAAGTTCCAACATTCTCATTGCAGGGGTGCATCCAAACAGGCCCCAAACAAGAGAAAACAAAATTGCAGCTGATTACTATAAAATGCTGTAATTCCATCTAAATAAAGCAAATAAAAAACAGAATTCAAAAATAAAACGCCAACATTGCCGATAATTTTCTTTTGCAATCCAAACATAACACGAAATAAAACAAAATAAATATTAAAAAAGGGGAAAATCATATTTATTCAGAGAAGAGAGCTGTTTCGATCTAATACCCGGTTCTGATCGATAACGTCGACGATTACGACCAGCTTTCCATAGTCTTTCCCGTAGTTTACAAGAGCGACTCGCCCGATCTCTACATATCGCTTGAACGGCTTCAAGAAAGAACAAAAACAAAAATCAAAACCCTAGCGATTGAAAGAAGATGAGAAAGGAGGCAGAGGAAAATCTAAACGTTCGATTTCTTACCATGGTTGAAGATCAGAGGTGGAGGAATTAGGGTTTCTTCCTTCTGGTAGGAGAGAGAGAGGAGGAGAGAGGGCTTATGCGCCTTTTCCTTTTAAATGTTTTGTTTAATAGATGGATTTGATCTTGGCCGTCTAATTTAGGGTTGCGCTTGCGTAGTGTAGCGCACAGCACCGACGTAGATACTGTGCGCCACTGGTAAAAGCTCTGTGGGACCCACTATGATGTATACGTTTTATCCATGCCGTCCATAAAATTTCCCACGTCATGTTAGTTAATGAGACACAAAAATGAGATAAATCAAAATCTCAGGTGGACCACACAGCAGGAAATAGTGGAGATTAAATGCCCACCATTAAAAGCTTTGTAAGGCCCACTGTGATATTTATTTGCCATCAAACGGTTGATTAAGTCACATAGACCTGGATGAAGGGAAAAACGCATATCAGCTTGACCGAAAACTTTTTAATTGTGTGCGTTCAGTCACCACTGTTTCCAATGGAGTGGTCCACATGAGATGGATCTGCCTCAATTTTTTTACCCCATGCCCTAAAATGAACTGAAAATTTTGATGGACGGCGTGGATAAAATCTATACATCATGCCCTTTTCCAATATCACACGGGCGCACTAGGATATCCGATCCCTTCCAAGGATGGGCGCGGCTTGGGTGGATCCCTGGCTGTGGGACCAACCTTGATGTATGCGCCTTAATCCATGCCGTCCATCCGTTTTGATATCTCATTTTAGTGCATGATCCCTGAAATGAAGCATATCCAAATTTCAGGTGGACCACACTACAGGAAACAGTGGCGATTGACCATTGAAAAACTTCCTGTGGGTCACAAAAGTTTTTTCTTTTCGTATTGAACGGTGGGAATCAAATCCCATTCTTTCCGTTGGTGTGGGCCATTTGAACTTTAGGTCGGCCTCATTTTTTGGCCCAAGCCCTATTTTGATGGGAAAAAACTGTTGGACGGTATGCCATGGCTGTGGGGCCCACCGTGTTTTAAAAAAATAATAATAATAAGTGACAGAAGCACATCACTGCAACAACCCAACTCCCTTTCCGATTTTCTCTCTCCTCTCTTTCTTCTTCGCTCCACCCTGCCACGACCGTACTACAGAACCCTGACCGTTGAAATATTTTTTTTCTAAAAACTCATTGTGTGGATCACCAGAGATTCGTATTTTCTCCATTTTTGAATTTCCGACCCATCATGATCATGCGAATCTGATGGATGGTATGGATCCCTTATCGAACATTCCCGTGGACCCCACTTGAGAATCTTAGTTTCGCACGCAGTTCACGTCCACAAGCAAACCCCCGCGCGGAAGGGAACTTCCTACGTTTTCTCACAAACTCCCTCCGCGATCAACCTCTAATCTCGACCGTCCATTCCTTTCGAAATCTCCAGCATCTAATGGTCCTCCCTCCTCCAGTAGTTTCCATTGCCGAACAGCCAATCAAACGGGAGCGAATTGGGTGTTAACCGGGGAACAGCTTAGTGGCTGTTACCCCTGCCGTGTGGCCCACCTGGATGATATTTTGTATATCCACGCCGTCCATCCGTTTCTCCAGCCCATTTCTTAAATGGTACAGCTCCGGGTACATGAATAGACCCGTTGGTTAAAGGCGTCTGGATCTGGTTTCCTCTATATTAGGACTAGCGCGACCTGACCCGACCCGATACCCATTTAGTATATGGGCGGGTTTGGTCAAGGGACCCATCTCAGCCTGGACCCAGACCCAGACCTATTAGACCCGACCCATTTATAAATGGGTCTGGGTGGATCTCCATATACTTGACCCAGACCCATTTATAACTGGTGGGTTGACACAAACCTGACCCAAACCCAGACCCGCCCATTTAGTAAAAGGGTCTGATTCTAAAATTTGGACCCAAACTCATTTAGTCAATGGGTGGGTTTAGTTTTGGCCATACCCGACCATTTGCGGCCCTAGTTAGGGTGGTTTGGGTCGGGCTGTTAATAGGCTGGCAGGCCCAATGGGCATGCTGGGCTTGGGCTGGAATATCAGGCCCAAGGTCCCAGCTGTGGCTCAAGAATTCAAAAGTGGGTTGGATTCCGACTTAGCTGTCCAAAAGTCCATTAGCCCAGCCCTTTCATTTTTCAAAAAAATTAAGATTTAAAATAAAAGTATTTCGAATTTTTCAAAAAAAAAAAAAAAAAGTATCTGGGCTGAACTATTTTGGCCCGTCGCAGGCCTGGGTGGAGCTTGGGCATATACTTTAAAGAATACGGGCTAAGCATGGGCCAGCCCTAATCCAGCCTTTTGACACCCCCTAGGTTCAGGTTAAGCAAATCCTGGTGGGAAATAATAATATCGATTTGCGTTGGGTCGGGTCCGGTTAATCATATGTATTTGGGTCAGGTCGGGTCGGTTCAGATTAGGATGAGCACAGACTCGGCACTTCAGGTTGGAATTCAGTCAGATGGGGCTGCCAGACTGGGTCCTATTAAGGTCAAGTTAACCCTCAGCCCAATCGAACCGTCATGTGTTGCACCCCTAAGTGGGAATGGGAAGGCACCATTGGTACCTTTCCATGGAACCAAATATCAAACTGATCTAAAACTTAGGTGGGCCTTGGAAGGTTTCAATGGCAAGCATTTCCATCAGCCTTAAAATGAGCTTTGAATTCCCCCACACGTACACAAAATCCAGGCGGTTCATAGTATATATGTTCCATGCACAAAATTCTGGCAGTCCGTTCATCAGGTGGGCCACCAGTGTATAAAGAAACAACGTCATAAGGGACTTTATCAATATATTCATTTGACGTGATCGATTGGCCCACCTGAGACAGGCCATCTTTACTCCTGAGCCAAAGCATATAACAGATCGCAGTGGGACGTTGGGTATGGTTCCACCATGGCTCAGTGGCAGACACCCTTTATTTCAACACCAAAACCAAGGATCGAGTACCAATGTAGTGTGAGTGGGTGTACGAGTGTCCGCTTGCTCGTGAACCCAACTACTCTAGTTAGGGCCTGTTTGGTTGGCATCTAGAAACCGTTTCCAGCTTAAAATTTCGATTCCATAAAGAGGCGAAAGTGAGCATCGCCACATCATGCATGAGTTATACATCTAAGTTGTACATGTTTTATATCTCCATGGTCCATTAGTTTTGAAATCTCAATTAAGGGCATTGGACAAAAAATGAGGCAGATCTAAATCTCAAGTGGGCCACACCACTGAAAAACAGTGTTGATTGAACGTTCACCATTAAAAATTTCCTAGGGTCCACTATAATGTTTATTTGCCATCCAACCTGGCCATCTATCTTGCGGGACTATAATAGGCTAGGGGTAAGGTTCTCAAGTGGATCTAAAGCTCAATTGGGCCATGCCACAAGCCAAGGTTGAAACACAATCTGGATTACACCGTTTTCAACCAAACAGCAAGTCACGTATGAAACTTGGGTTCCACTCTAGTTTCAGCAATTTTGGATTCTAACAGTGCAATCTAGATTTTCTCTAGAATCTGGGTTCTGCAACCAAACAGGCCCTTAGTGGTCCAATGTAAATTCCATCCAACATTTGGAAATGATGAGAAAGATTGGATTACTCCAGGTATCATATCATAAGATAAGCAAGAGAGATGGTGGGATTTCTAGTGGCTTTCAAAATCCACTGCATCCATAGGCCCCACATTGATGTATGTGGTTTTCAATGCGGTCCCTTCATGCTTGTACTAAACAAGTGATAATCTAGTTGCATTGCATACATGTGATTAGCATCAGTTGTGAAATGTGGTCCCTTGATTACAATTCCATGGTCCACCAAAAGTGGGATTGGACTGTCAAAATAAGACATATAATCATTGTATAATGATGGTATCAATTCCACCTAATGCAAGTCAATCCCATTAATCCCACATTCCAAATTGGCCTTTAAACGATCGGAGCCGTTCAATTGTGGCTAGAGCTGTACACTAGTTGAGTAAGCTCGAAATACTCACTCAATTTGGCTCGAAAATGCTCGATTCAACTTGGATTGGAAGTGAATTTGAGTTGAGTCGAGTCAAATTTTGGGTGCTCAAATGAATTCGAGTTGAGCACTGAGCAGGGCCACGCTCAACTCGAGTCGACTCACGGAGTAACTCAAAATCGGCTTGATTTGACTCGGCTCGACTTTGGATCGTGACCCCCCCCCCCCCCCCCCCCCCCCAAAAAAAAAAAAAAAAAAAAAAACTCCAAATTGCCTTGAGTCTGTCCGCTCGACACCGATAATTCCCTTCTCACTTCCATTTTTTTTACATGAATTTTTGGACGAAAATTCAAACTCAAACTCGGCTCGGCTAAAAAACTCGCTCAATCTGCTAATCAAGTAGGTCCATGCTCGACTTGCCCAAGTCGAGTCGAGTACCAAGCAAGGGCTGAGTGGTTCGAGCCAAGCAACAAGCAGGGCAAAGCTCGACTCAACTCGACTTGTGTACAGCCCTAATTGTGGCCTCACCATGGGTAGATTACATCATGGATTTTGTACAGTTTGATGGAGTTGCTAATTGGATATTTTCTAGACCTCATCCATCCTGTCAGGGCTAATAGATTGCTAATTGTATATTTGGTAACCGGGATTGAGTCTAGTCCCAATGTCCCATCACATAAGATTCAACGCACTAGATTAAAGTTTTCCTCCATAAGTAGAATTAGGGAAGTTTTCGTAAAACCAAAAAGTCCATAAATGACTTGTTTACGTGTAGTTAATCCTGCATGCAGCCTACGTGGAGATCATAGACCATAATATATATATATATATATATATATATATATATATATATATATATATATATATATATATATATATATATATTAGACTTAAATCTATGGCCGGGCCGGGCTCCCATTGACTCTCCTAGTTAAATCCCAATTAGGTAGGATCCCCCGCTCAAATGAACCCTAACTGTTGGGCCATAGTTTTGATCCAATTGATTTAAGGACAAGCTTGATGAGTTTGGGTGGATTAGTACACCCAGGTTAGGTGGCAGAGTGAAGATAGCCTCATTTCAACATTGAGGTCATTGTATCGATTTCATAGTAGGGGTGGCTAATATTGTGATGTGACTAGCAAGGTTGGGTGGGTGTACTAACAATGGGACGTGTGAACTAACCCATAAAAGAAGAAGAAGAAGAAGAAGAAGAAAAAAAAGTAACACCTTAGTGGTGTTACCCTTACCATGGGGCCATCTTGATGGTGTGTTGTATATCTAGTAACACCTTAGTGGGTGTTACCCTTACCATGGGGGCCATCTTGATGGTGTGTTGTATATCTATGCTGTCCATTTGTTTCTTCAGTCCATCTTAGGAGTTGGTCTCAAAAACTAAGCAGGTCCAAATCTCAGGTGGACTGCACCACAGGAAACAGTGGTGATTGAGTGCCTCACCTTTACAAATTCCAAAGGGCCCATAATAAGGTTTTTGTAATGTTTGTTTCTCACCCAACCTGTTGATAATGTCAAGAAGAGCTAAATGAAGGGAAAGTATAAAGATCAGCTTGATCCAAAGACTTTTGTGACCCACTAAAAGTTTATAACGGTCATTCATCACTATTTCTAATGGTATGGTCTGCTTGAGATTTAGATTGTCTTGAGGTTTGGGATTGCATCCTAAAATGAAATGGAAAAACAGATGGACACTATGAATATACAAAAACACATCAAGGTGGGCCCCACGTGGTTGTGTAACATGCACTAAGATGTTATGCGGGTAATTGCTAATCCACTCCCATAGATTTCAAATATTTTGGCCCACGAGAGTTTCAGATCTGCTTAATTTTTAGAATCTTGTTCTATTTGTTATTGGGCAAAAAGCATCTTTTGTGGCCCAGGTAGTGACTACTTTTCAGTAACAGGGCGATGGAATACACTATTGTGATAGTCAAATGGCAGATTCACCTGCTACATTACAATACCCCGCTCCTTATACAGGAGCGGCTCTAGCTGAATATTTTTTTGTACAGTCAACCACATACTTCAATAATCTATGATGATCCCAAGCAAGCACAAGCTTATCACCTTTGTAACTTACATTGTTGCTGGAATTACGTGGTATGGTTCAGCAACTACCCGGATCGAATTATTTGGTCCCACTCGTGAGGTTGAGAAACTAATGGACAGAGTGGATTTAATTCTCATGGGCATCTTTGTAGGCCCCACATAGCTTCCAACCACATCAAACTTGGTTTAGCCATATTGGATAGGTTTTCCGCGAGCTTGGATAAGCCCAAGCTCATGTATATGCCTAAACATGTGTTAGCATGGCATGATATCATACATAGAGAGGCACTAGTACTAGTGCTTGTCCAAGAATCAGTTTCATCCCTTGGTCATGTGGGTCATGGACTGCAAAACAAATGCACAGCTATAAACAAGTTGGCTGAAGTTTACTAACCCACCCACCTGGTTCCAATATCTGAGCCCATAAGCTGAGTGGACCAGCTTTATTTTTGGGAAAACATGTGAAAGATTGGACCCATCTGATGGATGGATTGGATCTCACACCTATGTACCATTCTGGCACATGTGTGGCATTTAGCAAGCTCATTTATCGGCTGTTGGGCCAGCAGTATTCAAATATTTTAATATGTGGGCCCAGCTAATGAACTTATTGGGGCCCACCTTCCAAAATATGGAAATTAAGAGGGTCCATGTAATATGTATTTTGATGGTTGTAGAGTATGCCAACATGAATGGCCCCCACTCAATACTGTTGGGATCGATAATTAGCCGGCACATTGAGCTATGCTTGGACCTAGATGCTTATCTGGCTCGCAAGGCCTTAGCCTAGGTATCTAGCTCAAGGGATGGGCTTGGAAAAAGCCTTAGCCTGACCTGACCCATTTGCACCTCTCCAACTTAGGGATTTATCAAGGTCACATCATATACCACCTTGAAATAACCCTTAAGTCCCTACACTCATCCACCCGTTTTTCATTAATTGTCTAAATTGGTCTTGATTTGGTTATTTTCTTTTATGATTATTCACTTCTCTCATGCAATTACTCTCGTGTATTAGGATTATGGATTACATGAGATATTAAATGGTTGAGATTTGTTCTTGAATATACATTACTAGGGTTTTAGCACGTGCATTGCACGTGGAGAGAGAAAGGAAGAGAGATTGAGAGAGAAGTCAAGCATATGGAGAATCGAGGAGAGAGAACGTAGGGCAAAGTCTTTTTGAAATGAAAAAGATAACGTTGGTCACGACTCACATTTTTAACGTCCCAAATACCCTAATCTACTCGGAAATTACTCCATGGTCCTTTGAGATTTTTAACTCGAGGACTCTCTTGCCTCCTGCATTATCCTAAGGTTTAAAAATATTATTTGAAGTTTAAAAAATGTATTATAATGCTTTATATTTTCAACTTTGATTGCATGATATTGAATTTCACTAGGAGTAGTTTGTTTTGCGAAGTGTCATCATTACGATTTTACTACTGAGAGTGGAAGTAGCCTCAAATTGAATCAAACAAGTAATAGAAAGTAAAATTCAAACAAATACAAAGAATATACGAGATTTTATGTGAAAAATCTTGTGGGAAAAAACCGCGGCATAAAGCGACGATCAATTCACTATATTAAAAAAGTTACAGGAGATTGAATAATTTATAGTGTAAAACCCTGACTCTTCCCTTTAAAACTCTAGAATTCGTTTTTTGCTCTTTCTACATTACCCTAATCGCGATAAAAGAGATACTTATATACTCTCATGCAATATTAGAAATAAAACCTATGCTTATATATTCTGTCAAATAGACTATCTATTGATATAATGGATTGATCGTCGCTTTGTACTGTGTTTTTTTCTTGCAAGGGTTTTTCTATAAAATCTCATGTGTTTTCTATGTTTTCTTCAATTTTTTTATTCTCTATTGTTTATTTAATTTAATCTGAGGTTACTTCTGCTCCCAACATTTACCACAATCAAGACAAATGAAGAAATTTGCAATCATTGCACTTTTCATAGAACTATTATGAAAATCTGACATCATTTTGATGACTAGTAAAAATGTCATCATATAATTTTACTCCCGAACAACCAAACACAAGAATCAGCCATTCAAAAACAAATGTTGTTAAGAAATACAGGTAGAACTTAAAAGTACCGTAACTTCCCATCCAGCCACATCTTTCCTAGTAAGATGCCACCTATGTGATACTCATGCCATGCATGTGGTAGTCAGTGGATAAATGACATAAGTGACTGTCCCGCTCAATGAGTTTCGTTAGCATGATGATCTCAGCCTTCTTATTTTCTGTGTTAGGTCATTTTAATTAATGGTGGGGCCTTACATTTGAATGGTATAGAAGCTGTACATGGCATGTTTGCAGAAAAGATGTGACCCGTCAAAGAGTTATTGTACTTCTTGGATGTTTGTGTTTAGTTCTCTAATTATTTGAAAAGTAAATTAAATACTAAATGATACAAAGCCATACAAATGATATTTTATATAATGCGTCGTGTGTGGAACCATTGGGCGGATTGCTTGGTGGCCCCAACACCACCTAGCTACGTGGTGTTAGGATTCTATGGGGCCCACCATGATGTACATGTGCCTTCCATCCATTTTTGCCAGCTCATTTTAAGACATGAGATTAAAATTGATGCATATCCAAAGCTCAAGTAGACCACACAACAGGAAACAGTGGGCATTGAATGCCTACTCTTGAAAACTTATTGGTGCGAAGTTTTGGATCAAGCTCGTCCAGGACTGAGTGACCTTGTGAACAAGTACTTAGATAACAAATAAACATCACTATGAGTCCTATGAAGGTTTCATCCGGGTGCATTATTGTCTACACTGTTTCCTAGGTGTGGTCTACCTGAGTTTTGGATATGCTTCAATTTTGGCCTCATGCCAAAAAAAAAAAAAAAAAAGCTGGCAAAACCAACGGACACCATCAATAAGACACATAAATCACAGTGGGTCCCACAACCCGGTGTTGGGGTCACCATGCAATCTGCATCCACATCATTTGTGCCCACGTTAGAAACCATGATGTGTGAGAACACACCAATGAAGCCTTCCTAAGGCCCATCGTGATCTTATATATGCAACTCATTCGTAAAGTTATTCCCACAACGGTGAAGGAAAAAAATCAAATATCAATATGATCCAAACTTTAGTGGGTCACATAAAGGTTTCAATGGTAGGCATCCATATCCCCACTATTTTCTATGGTACAGCTCAATATTCAAGTTTTGGGTTGGTCTTATTTTGAGTTCACATCCTAAAATGAAATGATGAAAATGGTGGATGTAACAGATGTTATATACATACACATCATGTGGCTCACTACAAGTTGCTATAGGAAATTTATCGTGCCATAAATATTTTGTTGTCCATCCACACATCTTTCCTACCTGCAAACATGCCACTTGTGTGGGATATATGTAGTACTAGCATGCAACCATGAATATTGTGGGATAAAAAATATCTAGAAGTCTGCTTATTAGGTGGACTGCACTGTTGGAATTAATGGAAAACCAACGATTGACTCAACATATAAGTGTAGCCCACACGATGAGCGGGCCTTCTAATCTTGGATTAAGGCGGGCTTCATGGTGGGGCCTACCATTTGCATGCTAAGGATGTCATATACAAGCAGCATGCTGGTGGGAAAGATAAGGCTGGACCACAAGTTATTGTGCTTCTAACTGTTTTTGATTAGTTCTCAAATTATCCTGGGAGGAAGGCATCCTAGCTACCACACAAAGCTATACAGATGATACTTTCCATACGTACATTTACCACAACTTGGTGGCACAACTGATTGATTGATTTTGATCCTTGCAATATCTTCCTCATTCACTACTTAAAGTATAAAGGAGATAAGGGTTATCTAGTAATAGGGATATGACACATGCAATGCGCATGAAGAGTGTATGAGAGAGACTCATGTATGCTACACGAAGAAAGAGAAAGAGAAGGATTTTAACGATGCACAACCTTTGTGTTAATTTTTCCTATGCTATGATCCACTCCAACTTTAGATCTGCCTTGTTTTTTGGCCTAAATCTTAACACGAGCAGGCATAATAGATGAAGGGTGTGGATGTTGTAGATTCATCATGATGGCTCGACTGTTTGTTGCACAGGCTCCCTAACACTATGTCTTGCACAGGAGAAGAAGCTGGTGGGGGCTACTCCTAGGAAGGAATTGAAAGAATAAAAAAACAGGCAGGTCCTATTTTTTTTATTTATTTTTCCTCCCCATGGCTAATTACATGGGGAAAATGTCCAAAAGATGCATATGTGTAATATTGAGAAATGACCCAGTGCTCTCAAATCGCTATAAATTATAGTGCTCGTAGTTGCACCAATTTACTTGGACAGTCCAATTGATTTATCTAAATTCTCGACTACATCCAAAACATATTTCATAACATACCATGCAAAAATAGAATTGGTCAGGTGATCCAATCCATCTTTGATTTGGCCTTTTTCCCTATGAAAAATTAGTATTTGATTGGATGATCCAATCCATCTTTGATTTGGCCTTTTTCCCTATGGCTATCCTATTTTTTTCAAAGCAGTGGATGGGATGTCTATGATTGCCTAACAAAACTGATTCTTTTGAATTATAAGCAATCCATGACTAACTGTATGGGCGCGTTGCGCAATGCTAGCCAGCTAGCTAGAAGACGCCTGGGCGTTTCAACAGCAAGTCTCACATTCGAAATGCCCTGGAGACACTAACCCCACCAGTGGGTGGGTGCATTGTGTGACTAACCATGTAGGTGCATTGTGCAGCTATGACCACACGATATCTCAATCTCTATGGCTGGAGAAACGGATGGACGGCGTGGATATACAAAATATCATCCATGTGGGCCACACGATAGGGGTAACACCTAAATCCTACTTTCTTTAAGCTTTTTATGACCCATCTGAGCCATCCAAAAGCATCTGAACGAAGAAAGATTCACCATGCATCTGTCATTAACGGCCGATCATCTTCACCCAGACTGTGGGTCTCACAGTGATGTATGTGCCTTAATCCACACCGTCAAACCATTTTTAAAGTTCATTTTAGGATATGTTATAAAAAAAAATTAAGTTGACTCAAATCTTAGATGAACCGCACCACAGGTTATTGAATCCCCACCATTAAAAACTTCATAGATTCCACCGGAATGTTTATTTGCCATCCAACCTTTTGATAAGGTCACAAACACCTAAGTGAAGAGACCACTCAAATATCATCTTTATCCAAAGCTTTTGTAGCCCCAATAAGTTTTTAACGGTAAATTACCACTAAATTCTTCATTTTTTGAATCGTGCCCAAAAGTGAGCTTTCAATACGAATGGACGGCATGGATGCAGTCACATTCATCAGCTTTCAATACGAATGGACGGCATGGATGTAGTCACATACATCAGAGTGAGCCCCACCAGTCAGGGATCCCACCCCACCTCGGCGGATCCGGTGTCTCACCTCATCCGGGCCCGGCTGTGAAGGGCTCACTGTAGCCACGATATGTATGAGCCTCCCATTGTATGGGCATGTATCTCAAATCCAAACCGTCCAAATGGCAAGAACACGGGAGATGGATTAATCTGAGGTTGTGATGGTCACTGATGGACACCTAATCGACTATAAAATAAGGGCAGCAGACCGTCCGAATTCAACAAAGAGTTCTACATTAATTGGACGTTTGGATTGTCTCTAATCAATCTGATTCTGCGTGAAGCAGCAATCGACAGTGGGACATGATATTTGGACGGTTTGGATTTGGGGTAGATGCTACATGTCAGTTTGGCTCAGATCGTCAAGGTCCTTGGGCTGGGTTCGGATTGAAAAATGCCACAACACAATTTCAGTAGTTAATAGGCTGGGCTGGCCCAACCGGCTTTGGGTATGGCCCGTCTCAAGGTGGGCTTGGGCTCGAATAGCAGGCCTGATGACTGGCCTTTGTCTCAGAATTCGAAAGTGGGTTGGGCTCGGACTTAGTTGTCCAAAAGCCCATTATCCAAGCTCATTAATTTTAAAAAAAATCAAAATTTAAAATAAAAGTATTCCAATTTTTCAAAAAATAAAATTTAATGTATCTCTCTATGTTGGCCGGGACCTGTCTTTGTATTTCGGTCTGGGCGGGGCTGAACTATTTTGGCCCATGATGGGCCCAGGTAGGGCTTGGGCATACTTCAAAGAATATGGGCTGAGCTTGGGCCAGCCTTTTGACAACCCTAGGTTTGGTTTAACCAAATCCTAGTGGGGAATAATCACATCTATTTAGGTTGGGTCGAGTTGGGTTAATCATATGTATTTGGATCGGGTCGGGTCGGGTCGGATCAGATTAGGATGAGCACAGACCCAGCACTTTAGGTTGAAATTCAGTCAAATGGGGCTTCCAGGCTGGGTCCTAATAAGGTCAGGCTGACGCTCATCCCAATCCAACCCTGCATGAGTTGCACCTGGCGGTGTCAATGGGTCGGGTTAGGGTCGGGCCAAGCTCTGTGCAAGCCCGGCCTGCCTCTCTCCACAAATGCCCAAACCTGGCCTGGACCCGTGACGGGCCACAATAGTCTAGCCCAAGCCCGGCCCAAGGTACAAATGCAGGGTCCAGCCCGAACCCGACCCTAGCCTAAGCCCGGCCTTTTACACCAAGAGAAATTATCCTTGGTGAAAAAAATCATCAACAACTATAAAACATAAAAAAAAAAGTTTTACGGAGGAGATGAATTTTTAGAGAAAAAAATTGTATACAATTTAAATTTTGTAAGGAGGATAGATGTTGAGTAACAAATTTTGCATGTTTAACCCCACGTTCATCTTGCATTTATATGAATTATGTGGCTAAAGTGATCTAATTACATGGGTTTTCATGTTTAATAATGATTGTGTGAATTATGATGAATTCGAGCTAAAAATGTGGTTTAAAGTCCAAGAGATGGTGATACGATGTTTGAATGGTGCAGAAAATGTCTTGAAAAGTCCAAATCCATAACTGTAGGGCTGAAAAAGTAATGTACAAAAATAGCCCTGGGGCTGTTAAATTATGAATTTCGAGACGGTGTAAGTTTATAAAAGGAGAGCCGAATTCTACTAATTGTATTCCCATTTTTTCTTTTTCTTTTAGATTTCTTACCTAGGAATTTCTATATATATATATATATATATATATATATATATACTTGATTCTTTATTTTAATTCATGTAAGTTCATTAAGGTGTTAATTTCTTTATATTAATTCAAGTTCTTTTTTTTATTATTGCAATTATTCTCCTCTTTTCTTTATTCTTTTCTTGTCCCTTTTCATTTTTTAAACATGTACTTCTAATTCTCTTCTAGTCAGAGCTAGAAGGGAAGCATATAGATTCAATAGATTATCCATCATGATGATTCCTTAATGATTTCATAATGGGATCTTAAGATTGATACATATTATTATATATTAGAAAATCTTTGATCCATCATGTGAGAACTGTATGGTGGATTCTTAGATCTAGCTAATACAGATTTCTTAGATGGGAGATGCTTTTGACCTTCCACATTGTTTGATTTGTAATCTCATGGATCTCAAATCCTTACAATCCCTGGAGCTCATAAGTATATTTTAATGATGTAGAACTTGAGATTTCTAATCTTTGACAGTTTTCTACTCATTTTTACATGCTTTAATTGTTAAACATTTCGACTAAACAGACCATAGTGCTCTGATCTAGTTGAGTTATCGTTATCAGTCATGATAGATGGTTTGTTAAATCCGTGTATGGAACTTCGATGCTTTGGTTTGATTTTTCTATATCAATCCAAATCCTTAATTTATTTGAGATAAATCCTTTGATATTTATTTTCATTACCTGTTTAGTTGATCTATAAGAAGCTTTCTCAATAAACTATCTTCGTGGAATCGACCCTGTACTCACAGGAATATTACAATCGAACCTTTGCACTTGGAGGAAATCAAACAATATTTTAATTTAAATTTTAAATTAAATATATTCGGGTTAGGCTTGGTTGTCGAGCTTTTGAATAGCTAGTCCAAGTCTGGTCCTGTTTGAAAAATGAGCTTATACTTTACGCCCAAACCTGACCCGCGGGCCTGATACTCTAGTCTAAGCCTGGCTCATGGCGAGCCAAGGCCCGATAGCCCGTCGAGCCAACCCAATCCATTGACCGCCCTAGTTTCACCCCTAAGTGGGAATGGGAAGGCACCATTCATACCTTTCCATGGGCCTACCTTGATTTTTCCAATCCCATCCAACTCCTTCCTAATGAATGGACCAAATATCAAACTGATCTAAAACTTAGGTGGGGCTTGAAAGGTTTCAATGGTAAGCATTATCATCTCTACCAAATATAGGAAATCCCTGTTTGCTACTTTTCATTGATCCAAGTCACACTGCATGATTTCAGTGTGATCAGGTTGCACTGATGTGTGATCAAGTTGCAGTGAGCGTGTCATGTGGTTGCAAACCTTTGTAACAACGTGGACTAATAAAAAAGTTGCAAACAGAGCGAATAAAGATCCGGACTTGCGTTTGAAATAGGCCTTAAAATGCTGGGAGCTGTCCAATTGTTGTGAGACCCCGGATCCACCAAGGTGAGTGGGACCCTTGATTGTGGGGCTCACAGTGATGTATGTGTCTTAAATCCACACTGTCCAACCATTTTGAAAGCTCATTTTAAGGTACAATACCAAAATGAAGCTGACTCAAATCTTAGGTGGACCGCACCATAGAAACAGTCGTGATAGAATCTCCACCATTGAAAACTTCATGGATTCCACCAGAATGCTTATTTGCTATCCCACCTGTTGATAAGGTCCAAGCACCTAGATGAATAGACCACATAAATTATAAATATCATCTTTATCCAAAGCTTTTATGGTCCACAGGAAGTTTTTAATGGTCAATCACCACTGTTTCCTGTGCTATGGCACATCTGGGATTTGGAACTGCTTCATTTTTTGGATCATGCCTAAAATGAACTTTCAATACAGATGGACGGCGTGGATGTAATCACGTACATCACAGTGGCTCCACAGTCAGAGCTCCCACCCACCTCGGTGGATCCGGGGTCTCACCTAATCCGCTCCCAGCTTGATTGACTTGCACGTTGAATACGAACCATTGCTTTTCTTACTGGATGCACTGATTTCTAGACCTCAGCCGTCCAGTCGGGGCCAAAAGATTGCTGATTGGATTTTTAGTAGGGGACACGGATAAGATACGGACAACAGTTTGCTATTGAAGTGACGTCACCTAGTTCTG
Source organism: Liriodendron chinense (assembly GCA_003013855.2). NCBI lineage: Eukaryota > Viridiplantae > Streptophyta > Magnoliopsida > Magnoliales > Magnoliaceae > Liriodendron > Liriodendron chinense. The sequence goes on from ML058504.1 coordinate 580,872, forward strand.
CAGTGAGGCACTAATAATGAGGCGGGAATTAGGTGTTACCTGGGGAACAGCTTAGTGGGTGTTACCCCTACCGTATGGCCCACATGGATGATATTTTGTATATCCATTCCGTCCAGCCGTTTCTACATACCATTTTAGAATAAGGTTCCACAAATTATGTGGATCCAAATCTCAAGGGAGCCACACCACTAGAAACAATGTGATTGAGTGCCCCACTATTAAAATTTCTAAAGAGCCCATCGAAGGTTTTGGTAGTGTTTATTTGCAATCCAAGCTCTTTATAATGTCAATAAGGTCTGGATGAAGGGAAAAGATAAATATCACTTTCATCCAAAACTTTTTTGGCCCACAAAATGTTTTTAATGGTTATTCATCACTGTTTCTAGTGGTATGGTCCACCTGAGATTAGAATATTCTTATGGTTTTGGATCACATCCTAAAATGATATGAAAAAACAGGTACACAACTTAGATATATAAGAAATAAATCAAGATGGGCCGCACATGGTTAGGGTAGCACCCACTAAGCCGTTCCGGGTAACACCTAATTCACACCCCCTAATAATGAGGCAAATCCAAAGCTCAAGTGGACCCACCACAGAAAAGAGTGGGACAGGGATGCCATCGTTGAAACCTTCCTAGAGCCCCTATTATGTTTATTTGAGATCATTATACACATGAAAGAGAGGATAACAAAAATATTAGCTTGATCAAAAACTTTTGTGGCCCTCCGCGAAGTTTTTAATGGCAGGTGTTCAATCCCACTGTTTTGCTTTAGATTTGGATCTGCCTCATCCTTTGTCTCATGCCCTAAAATGATCTCTACAAATGAAGGAAGGGTGTGGATAAAACACATACATCATGGTGGGGCCCATAAAACTTGCGAAGTCGCTTCAGTAGTCATCAGCTAATCCACGTCCCCAATTAGGCAGATCCCCCTACTGAAATGAGCCGTTAATGTTGGGCTATAGCTTTGATCCAATTGATTTAAGGACAAGCTTCTATGAGTTCAGGAGTAGATTAGGTGTTACCCTTACTATGGGCTCATCTTGATGATGTGTTATGTATCTACACTGTCGATTCGTTTCTCCAGCTTATTTAGGACTTAGTCCCAGAAATTAAGCTGATCCAAATCTAAGGTGGACCACACAACCGGAAACAGTGGTGATCGAGTGCCTCACCATTAAAATTTCCAAAGGGCCCATCGTAAGTCTCCGTAATGTTTATTTCCCATCCAACCTGTTGATAATGTCAAGAAGAGCTGGATGAATTATAAAGATCAGCTTGATCCAAAACTTTTGTGGCCCACAAAAATTTTTTAATGGTCATTCATTACTATTTCCAGTGGTATGGTCCACCTTAGATTTTGATCTTCTTAAGGTTTAGGATCGCTTCCTAAAATGAGATGGAAAAGCAGATGGACGGCGTGGATATACAACAAATACATCAAGGTGGGCCTCACATGGCTGGGTAACACCCACTAAGATGTTACTGGGGCAACAGCTAATCCACTCCAAACGAGTTCACTCGTGGCCCACAAGAGTCTCCGATCTGCCTGATTTTTGCAGTCTTGTTCCATTGTGAGGTTGAGAAACTAATGGGCAGAGTGGATTTCTCACGGGCATCTTTGTGGGCCCTACATAGCTTCCAACCCCACAAAACTTCCCGTGGGGGAGGCCAGACTCAATCCCCATCTCATTAGAGCATTGTAGTGTGTTATGTGGGCCATAGATTGCAAAACAAATGCATAGCTATAAACTACTTGGCTGAAGTTTACTAACCCAGCCACCAGTTTCCAATATCTGAGTCCATAAGCTGAGTGGACCAGGCTTATTTTTGGGAAAACATGTGAAAGGTTGGACCCATCTGATGGATGGATTAGATCTCAAACCTATGTGCCATTCTGGCACATGTGTAGCGTTTCACAAACTCAGTTATCAGCTGTTGGGCCAGCAGTATTAAAAAAATTTAATATGTGGGCCCAGCTAATAAACTTATTGGGGCCCACCTTCCAAAATATGGAAATTAAGAGGGTCCATCTAGCATGTATTTTGATGGTTGTAGAGTATGCCAACATGAATGGGCCCCACTCGATACTGTTGGGATCGATAATTAGTCGGCACATTGAGCTATGCTTGGACCTAGATGCTTATCCTAAGTGTCTAGCTCAAGGGATGGGCTTGGAAAAGCCTTAGACTGACCTGACCTGACCCATTTGCACCTCTACTACTTAGGGATTTATCAAAGTCACATCATATACCACCTTGAAATGGCCCTTGATTCCCTACTCTCATCCACCCATTTTTCATTAATTCTCTAAATTGGTCTTGATTTGGTTATTTTCTTTTATGATTATTCACTTCTCTCATGCAATTACTCTTTTGTATTAGGATTGTGGATTACATGAGATATTAAATGGGTGAGATTTGTTCCTGAACATACATTACTAGGGTTCTAGGACGTGGAGAAAGGAAGAGACATCAAGAGAGAAGTCGGCATCTAGAGAGTCGAGGAGAGAAAGTAGGGCAAGGTCTTTTTGAAATAAAAAAGATAACATTGGTCACTGAGATGATGACTCACATTTTTAACGTCCCAAATACCCTAACCTACTCAGGAAATCCCTCGATGGTCCTTTGAGATCTTTAACTGGAGGACTCTCTTGCCCCTTGCATTATCCAAAGGTTTAAAACTATTATTTAAAGTTTAAAAATTTATTTAATGCTTTATGTTTCCAGCTTTGGTTGCGTGATATTGAATTTCACTGGGAGCTGATTGTTTCACCAAGTGTCATCATTACAATTTTACTAGTGGGAGTGGAAGCAAATTGAATCAAACAAGTAATATAGCGAACATATTAGATTTTACGTGGAAAATCTTGCGGAAAAAAACTGCAGTATAAAGCGACGATCAATCTACTATATTCAAAAAGGTATAGGAGATTGAATAACTTATAATAAAAAACCCTGACTCTTCCCTTTAAAACTTTAAAATTCGTTTTTTCCTCTTTCTACATTACCCTAATTGTGATAAAAGAGATGCTTATATACTCCTATGTAAGATTAGAAACAAAATCTATACTTATGTATTCTGTCAATCACACTTTCAATTGATATAGTGGATTGATTGTCGCTTTGTATCTTAGTTTTTTCTCGCAAGGGTTTTTCTATAAAATCTCATTTGTTTTCTATGTTTGCTTGAATTTTTGTTCTTTATTACTTGTTTAATTTGATCCGATGTTACTTCTGCTTCCAACATTTACCACAATCAAGACAAATGAAGGAATCAAATGAAGTAATTTGCAATCCTTACACTTTTCATGGTACTATTATGAAAATCTGACGTCATTTTGATGACCAGTAAAAATGTCATCATGTAATTTTACTCCCGGAAAACAAAACACAAGAATCAGCCATTCAAATAAAAATGTCGTTAGGAGATACAGGCAGAACTTAAAAGTACCATAACTTCCCATCCAGCCACATCTTTCCTACTAAGATGCCACCTATGTATGATACTCATGCCATGCATATGGTAGTTAGTGGATAAATGACATAAGTGACTGTCCCGCTCAATGAGTGTCGTTAGCATGATGATCTCAACCTTCCTATTTTTTGTGTTAGGTCATTTTAATTAATGGTGGGGCCTCACATTTGAATGGCATAGATGCTGTACATGGTACTGGCATGTTTGTAGAAAAGATGTGACCTGTCAAAGAGTTATTGTACTTCTTGGCTGTTTGTGTTTAGTTCTCTAATTATTTAAAGAGGAAATTAAATACCAAATGCTACAAAGCCATACAAATGATATTTTACATCATGCATCGTGTGTGGAACCATTGGGCGGATTGATTGGTGGCCCTAACACCACCTAGCTATGTGGTGTTGGGATTCTATGGGGCCCACCATGATGTACCTGTGCCTTCCATCCATTTTTGCCAGCTCATTTTAGGACATGAGATTAAAATTGAAGTATATTCAAAGCTCAAGTAGACCACACTACAGGAAACAGTGGGCATTGAATGCCTACTCTTGAAAACTAATTGGCGCCATGGAAGTTTTGGATCGAGCTGGTCCAGGTCTGAGTGACCTTGTGAACAAGTACTTGGATAACAAATAAACATCACTGTGGGTCCTATGAAGGTTTCATCTGGGTGCATCGTTGTCTACACCATTTCGTAGGTGTGGTCTACCTGAGATTTGGATATGCTTCAATTTTTGCCTCGTGCCAAAAAAAAAAAAACAAAAAAAAAAAAAGAGCTGGCAAAATGAATGGACACCATCGATAAGACACATACACCACGGTGGGTCCCACAACCCAGTGTTGGGGTCACCATGCAATCTGCATCCACATCATTTGTAACCAGTTAGAAACCATGATGTGTGAGAACACACCAATGAAGCCTTCCTAAGGCCCACCATGATCTTATATTCCATGCAACTCATTCATAAAGTTATTCCCACTAGATGAAGGAAAAAATCAAATATCAACATGATCCAAACTTTAGTGGGTGACATAAAGGTTTCAATGGCAGGCATCCATATCCCCACTTTTTTCCATGGTACAGCTCAATATTCAAGTTTTGGGTTGGTCTTATTTTGAGTTCACATCCTAAAATGAGATGACGAAAATGATGGATAGAGCAGATGTTACATACACATCATGTGGCTCGCTACAAGTTGCTATAGAAAATTTATCGTGCCATAAATATTTTGTTGTCCATCCACACATCTTTCCTACCTACAAACATGCCACTTGTGTAGGATATATGCAGTACTAGTATGCAACCATGAATATTGTGGGGAAAAAAAAATCTAGAAGTCTGCTTATTAGGTGGACCGCACTGTTGGAATTAATGGACAACCAACGATTGACTCAACATATAAGTGTAGCCCACACGATGAGCGGGCCTTCTAATCTTGGATTAAGACGGGCTTCATGGTGGGGCCTACCATTTGCATGCTATGGATGTCGTATACAAGCAGCATGCTGGTGGGAAAGATGAGGGTGGACCACAAGTTATTGTGCTTCTAACTGTTTTTGATTAGTTCTCAAATTATCCTGGGAGGAAGGCATCCTAGCTACCACACAAAGCTTACAACTGATACTTTCCATACGTACATGTATCACAACTTGGTGGCACAACTGATTGATTGATTTTGATCTTTGCAATATCTTCCTCATTCACTACTTAAAGTATAAAGGAGATGAGGGTTATCTAGTAACAGGGAAATGACACATGCAATGCGCATGAAGAGCGTATGAGAGAGACTCATGTATGCTACATGAAGAGAGGGAAAGAGAAGGACTTTAACGATGCACAACCTTTGTGTTATTTTTTCCTATGCTATGATCCACTCCAACTTTAGATCTGCCTTGTTTTTTGGCCTACATCTTAACATGAGCAGGCATAATAGATGAAGGGTGTGGATGTTGTAGATTCATCACGATGGGCTTGAGTGTTTGTTGCACAGGCTCCCTAACACTATGTCTTGCACAGGAGAAGAAGCTGGTGGGGGCTACTCCTCGGAAGGAATTGAAAGAATAAAAACACAGGCAGGTCCAATTTTTTTATTTTTATTTTCCTCCCCATGCCTAATTACATGGGAAAAATGTCCAAAAGATGCATATGTGTAATATTGAGAAATGACCCAGTGCTCTCAAATCGCTATAAATTATAGTGCTCTTAGTTGCACCAATTTACTTGGACAGTCCAATTGATTTATCTAAATTCTCGACTACATCATAACGTACCATGCAAAAATAGAATTGATCAGGTGATCCAATCCATCTTTGATTTGGCCTTTTTCCCTATGAAAAATTAGTATTTGATTGGATGATCCAATCCATCTTTGATTTGGCCTTTTTCCCTATGAAAAATTAGTATTTGATTGGATGATCCAATCCATCTTTGATTTGGCCTTTTTCCCCATGGCTATCCTTTTTTTTAAAAGCAGCGGATGGGATGTCTATGATTGCCTAACAAAACTGATTCTTTAGAATTAAAAGCAATCCATGCCTATATCGGTGCATAGCGCAATTCTAGCCCAGCTGGAAGACACCTAGGCGTTTCAACAGCAAGTCTCACATTCGAAATGCCGAAATGCCAGGGAGACACACTAGCCGCCACCAGTGGGTGGGTGCATTGTGTGACTAACCATATGGGTGCGTTGCGCAGCTAATAGGATAGGTGTGTTGCATGACTAACAAAAATAAAAATAAAAAATCGATCATGGTCCGTAAATAATGCTGTTGATTTGACCTATATTTGTGTAAATGATCATGACTGTCATATTAAGAGCCATTGATGAAATGGTTAACTTTTGTCCCATTGATGTGAATTTTGCATCATAGCCCATAGAATGTGTGTTGTACCTAATGAACAGTCCAAATCAATAGATTGGAGTCTTTAATTGTTCCAATATAACTAGGAGCACTGTAACTAATAGTTCCATGAGAACATTGGAGCATCTCTAATATATAGTTATCCAATCATTTCTCAACTTTTTTTAAGAGTTTTTTCAAATATACTTTCATATTTTCTATTCCTTGTCGTCATCATAGCTCCTACAAAGTTTAATGATATTTTCATTATTTTTAATATAAAAATTTAAATGTGGTAAAACATATGGAAAAAAAGGTATCCCATGCTCATGCCCTTGTCATGTCATATTTAACATGAATATCCAACCATTGTAGGTCTATAGAATTGCTAAAAGGAGACATTATCCATTCATGTTCATAATAGTGTAGACATGAAAAAAACCAAGGTAGTCTTGTGGGACCCATCCCATTCATTTGTTCGATCAGTGCTAACCATTTATGTGACAGTTTTAAATCATGATTTATGACTCTCTCTCAAAAGATTCCATTTTGGTGATGTACATGGCTGGCATGTTTCGCACCATATATGTTCAAGTGCTCATGTGCTATGATGACCATCCATTTTCTACATAATTATGGTTTACCAGCTTCATTTAAGGTAGTAGGTGCATGGATAAGAGGTCACAATCTTTTTCTTTTTTTTTTTTAAGAAAATTGCTTTTGAGTGGGAGAGTGAAATATTAAAAAATGAGAGATAAAATTGATATCATTGATAAAAAATAATGTATCCAATATACTCATATAAGCAAAATAAGTGAGGTTTGAGTCCTTGCCTCAGTGGTAGATTCCCAAGAGTTTTGGGATGCGTGTGTAAAAAAAAAAAAAAAAAAAACTTGATTTCGATCAAACCTTTTTAAAAATATTAAAAATTAGTCAAAATAATAAAAAGACGTTCAATCGTATCAAAACTCATAAACAACTCTCATATGACTAAAATAAATACTAGACCACGACCATACTCCTAAAATTAAAAAATAGTAAAATAAAATTTACTTAAAATAGTAAGTTTTAACTTAAAATCTTAATTTAACCTCTAAACTTATTGAACTTTTACTAAAGTTGTTTAGAATAAAAGTAACCTTCCGTTGTTTACTAGGACGTAGAGCTCATCGATATTTTTCTAATGATATATTGTATGTGCGAAAAGGATAACTAGTGGTCATTAAAAGCCTACGTGTTTAAGCTGATTTTTACCCAATCAAGGCCCTTCGGGCAGGGATCAAGGGATCACAATCCTAATACACCATTAAGTCATCATGATGTATATTAAATCGATAACTCTGGGAACAAAATTCAATGGTTCACATTCAGCTCTAAAATTCTTAGCTCCATATCATTCTCAAAGCGTGATTAATATTGGACAATAGCTTATTTACCATGTCATGAGAAAGACATGGCATTGCAATTACCATACAATCTATGCATGTGGCTGTGGATGGATGCATACTGGCGATGCAGAGCCACGAAGTAGGAACTCCTACTAAGATGTTGAGCCTAGACCGGCTCAACACGTGTCCTCGTTGAAATGTGCGGGACCAAAACGGGATCGTGCTTTCTCTAGAGTGGGCCCCACAGTGGTCCAAATTTATTTGTTGGTGATGCCTCACATCCCTATCTCCTATTCTCTCGTGGGTTGTGACCCATGTACGTTTTGGAAGTGACTCGTATGGTGGCCCCACCACTATGGAAGTCCATGGTGACCCTATGTGGCATGATTTGATTGGGCCATGTGTTGTTGTCTGGGGTAATTGCACATGGCCCAATTAAATCCCACCATGGTCACGACACTATGAACGTCTGTGTTGGCAGGGTCACCGTGCAAGCCACATCCATACCATTTGCCGGCATAGAGAAATTTTGCCACGGGGTTCACGCCGGTAGGGGCGAGGCGATGCCCCCTGAGTTTTCAACTGTTCGAGTTCAATCTAGTTCATGTGGTGTGGTTCAGTTGAGCCTTAGATCTGTCTTTTTTAGCCTCCTGTCCTAAAATAATTAGGCAAAGCAGATGGACGGTGTGGATTGATAAAAAAACATCACGGTGGCCCCATGTAACTTCCCAGCGCAGGAACTTCTTGGAACGATTTTGGATGCTGCATGAAATCTCAGACGGGGATTGGATTGGCTACGACCATCACCAAGTTTTATGAGTCCCACCATAATGTATGTGTTGTATCCATACCGTCCAACCATTTGGAGAGATCATTTTATGGATTGAAACAAAGAATGGGGCAGATTTAAAGCTCAAATGGACCCCACTACAAAAACAGTAGGGAAAGTGGTGCCCACCGTTGAAACCTTTCTAGGGCCCACCATGATTGTTTATTTGAGATCCAACCTCTTTATAAGTTCACACAGACATGGACGAAGGGAAAACACAAATATCAGTTTGATCAAAAAGTTCTGTGGCCCCTATAAGTTTTTAATGGTAGGTATTCAATCCCCACTGTTTTCTGTGGTCGGGTCCACTTGAGTTTCGGATCTGCCTTATTATTTGGAGCATGCCCTAAAATAATCTCACCAAATGGATGAGCGGTGTGGATACAACACATACATCATGGTGGCCCCGCAAAACTTTGTGACGTAACTTCAGCAGCAAATATGGCTACACAACGAACACGGATCCCTGCGCTCTGGGAACTTAAGTGGGGGCCACCGTGATGTTTGTGAGAAATCCAATCCGTTCATCCATTGCTTCATGCTTGTGCCTCGCCGCAAGAAGAAAATCCTAGCTCCGCCCCTGCCCACATGGCAATTCTTGTCTCGTGTATGCCAGATCCAAGCCGCTCGTCATATGGGGCCCAAGGTCCACATGCATATACGTAGAGAGAAAGAGAAAAGAATTTCGACTGTGCACAACCTATGTATAATTTTTTTTCCAATGCTAGGACCTACTTAAGCTTTAGATCTGACTTGTTTTGGGGTAGATCTTGACGTAAGCGGGCATAATAGATGTACAGTGTGGATGTTACAGATTCATTATGGTGGACTTCAAGAGCATTTGTTGCATGGGCTTGCTAACACTATATCTTACATGTGGGTTGCTTACAAAGAAGAGAAGTACTTGGTGCGAGTTACTCTTAGGAAGAAGTTTAAATAACAAAAAAGTCCTTGGGTTGAAGGGTTTGGTGAAGGAAAAAAAAATGACTAATCGCATGGGCAAAACAGTCCAAAAGCTGCTTGTGTCATACATAGTAGAGATGTTTGTAAAATTGAGAAATGATCCCGTGCTCTTAAAACACTATAAGTTAATAATGCTCCTAATTGCACTAATTTAGTTGGACAGTCCAATTGATTTATTTAAATTGTCCACTAGGCCTATAACATATTTCACAATATTTTCATATTTTCTATTTGCCGTCGTCATCATAGCTTCTACAAGTACTTCTATTATACTTTCATTATTTTTAATATAAAAATAAAAAAAGACTAGACATATGAAAAAAGGGAGTGGATGCTCATGCCCATGTCATGTCATGTCATATCCAACATGGATATCCAAGTAACTTAGGTCTAAAGAAATGCTAAAGGGGACATTATCCATTCATGTCAATAATTGTGTAGACATGGAAAGTCCATGATAACCTTGCGTGACCCATCGCATACAATTGTATGGTGCTAACTTTTAAAGTTGTAAGTTGTGAATTATGATTTACTTAAAAGAGACCATCTTGGCAATGTCCATTGCTCACACGTGTCACGTGTCACACTATTAAGGTTCACATGTTCAAGTGCTATGATGATTAGAGCCATCCATGCATGTTCTTATGGATTATGGGATTCATTTAAGGTTAAAGAGAAGACGTCATCATATGCTTCTCAAGAATAGCCCTTAAATCCACGAGGACGGAGAAAACTCTAATACTAAAAGAGAAAAATAATATTATTGATAAAGAAAAATAACATATCTAATGCACTTATACAAACAAATAAACCAATGACCCTAATAAGATTTGAAATAAGTAATTCTAAAATAGTCAAAATATCCAACATGTTAAAAAGACATCTAAACATATAAAATCTCATAAACAACTCTTAAATGACTAAAATAAAGATTCTAAACTATGACCAAACTCTTAAAATCCTAAAATAACAAAATAAAACTTACTAATAATAATAAGCCTTAATTTAAAATCTCAATTTGACTCTGAAATTGGTTGAACTTTTGCGAAGTTATTTAGAGTCCAATTAACATTGGGTAATTGACCGGAGACATAGAGCTCATTGATATTTTTCTAATAGTACATTATACCTAAAAGGATAGCTAGTTACAAAGTGATGGTGATTGAAAGCTACAGTGCATGTTCAGGCCCTTTTTACATAACTTCAAGCCCTACAAGAGTAACAACAGTCAGCTAAGGACCGGCAAAACTGATTTAATAAATCTTTCTTCATTCTCATCGAATGATTCCTGACATTCCTGGTTCCACTCAAACGTTGGTATATTTGCGAAGAAGTCTATTAAACTACCTGCAGCTCATGGCTTAGAGAAATCTTTGTAATAGTCCAAAATACGAATCTTCTTGCTGTACCCACCACTAAATGGAGGGGAGACCGACTAGAGAAAGAACCTGCTTTTCTCTCAATTAGCTGAGGGAGAAATAGATATGTTGGGTAAAGATGTGGTAACCGTAACTCTAATGCTCTATTAAGTCATTCATGACATGTACTACATCAATAATTCTAACCATAGGTTGAAAAAAAAAAAAACCAATGGCTTAGATTTGACTATGAGACTCTTATCTCAAGGTCATTATCGAAGTGTGAATATTGTACAACTTCTTAATCATTTATAGTGACATGGTAAAAACATGGCATTCCAATAGCCGGACAATCTTTGCATGTGGCCATGGATGGACGCATGCTGGCTATGATGTTGAGCCTAGCCCGGCTCAAAATGTGTCCTCATTGCAATGTGCCAGATCATGGCGCGGATTTCCTGCGAAAGCCTTGCGCAGGAATTTCCTGCGCTGGGAACCAAGGTGGGTCCACAGTTATGTTTTTGATAAATCAACATCGTTCATACGTTTTGGGAGCTCATTGTAGGATACGTAAACAAAAATGAACCGGATCCAACACTCAAGTGGGCCGAAAACATGATATTTGAACGTCCACAGTTGAAATATTTGTGGAGCCACAGGAGTTTCGAATCAGGATAATATTTGTTTTTCCAGTTCATCCCAGTAGTAGTGACGTTATTAACGGTATGGATGTCATATAAACATCACTGTGGACCCCAGGGAGGTTTCAACGGTAGTAATTTACCTACTCACCTTTTCCTTTAGTGAGGCCACTTGAGTCTTGGATCCGGTTCATTTTTGCTTTAGTGTCCTAAAATAATCTTCCAAAACGGATGGACGGGGTGGATTTTTAAAAAACCATCACTATGGGCCCCACCGAGGTTCTCAGCGCAGGAAATTCCTGCGCAAGGCTTTCGCAGGAAATCCGCGCCCGCCAGATCACAATGAGATTATGTCTTCTTTAAAGTGGGCCCTGCAGTAGTACTCCAGTCAAATTGAGTTGTTGATGATGCCTCACATACCTATCTCTTATTCTCTCGTAAGTGCTGACGTTTGTACCTTTCGGACACAGGATTTTGCAGAGATTGTCAGCACGGACATCTATAGTGACTGAACATAAGGGACTTGAATGGGAACGTGCCCTTGTCGGAGGTGGGGCTGGTAGAATGCGACCTAACAACTTCCAAAAATAAGACCTAACAACTTTAAAAAAATTATCTATTTCTAGTGTAGCATGTAGTCCAATCAAATCCTATCACGCGGGGTCGCCATGGATGTTCACAGGTGGCTGGGCCTCCATACAATTGGTACTTTTGGGCCGCCCACGTGGAGGAGGGGATTCACGTGAGAAGAGGACCCATGGGGCAATTCACAGCTCATGTGTGGGGTCCGAGCCACTTGTCTTGGGGCCCAAGGTCTACATGAACGCATGCACAGCAGCACAGGCTCAGTTGGTGGAAGTGGATTCAGTATTGCCAGATATAATTCAATGGGAGTTTGTTGCCAGATATGGACTCAATCAAATATGGGAGGGGATCATGTGCAGCCCGCCTTGATGGATGTATTCTATATCCTTGCTATCCATATGTTTTGCTAGATGATTTTAAGGTATGCACCAAAAAATGAAGAAGATCCAAATCTCAAGTTGACCATACTATAGGAAACAGTGATGGTTGAATTATGTTCTACCATTAACAACTTTGTAGGGCCCACTAGAATGTATATTTTCTATCCAACCCAACGTGTTGAAAAGATCACGCAAACTTGCACGAAGAAAAAAAACACAAATATCAACTTGATCTAAAACCTTTGTGGCCCATTAATGGTCTATCACCATTGTTTTCTATGATATGGCTCACTTGAGAAGTGAATCTCAAGCAATTTGGCAAATTGGATGGACAACATTGATAAAGAACACATGTACCAAGATGGGCCCCACAGTAAGGGTTGCACCCTCTTGGGTGAGGTTGGCCTACCAGCTAATCTTCTCCTGATGAGTATACATTCGACCGAGCAACTCTTAAACCTACTTTACATGGTTCCATCTTTGACAGCAGCTTGTCTTCCAATCGGATCTCACCGCTCTTATTCTCTCATGTCTTGCATCCTTATCTGTTATTCTCTTGTGAGTTGTGATGCCTATATTTCTTGGATGCAGATGGAGCGCAGAGCCCACCACTATAAGCATATATGGTGACCTGATATGTAGGATTTGATTGGGCCACATGCTTATGTCAGGGATGGGGCTGGTGGAATGCGACCTAACAACTTCCAAAACTGCTTCACATGGGCCCATCCTTGACAGTAGCACGTGGTGTTGGACATCCATAGGGGGCAAGGTCATTAGACAACTTGCATCCGTGCTTTCAGGGCCACATGGAGAAATGTTGCCACGGGAATTCACGTGAGAAGAGACCCACCAGGCAATTTGCAACCCAAGTGTGGGATCCAAGCCACTCGTCTACTCTGAGGCCATAAACCCACATTGGTATAAGCATGTTGCGGCAGGGAGGCCATTATTAGAGATGGAACCACCCACCAACTTTCAAACATGCTTTGCATGGCCCCATCTCTGACAACAGCCCATCTTGCAATCAAATCCCACCACTTCCAATCTTCCATGAGGCAGCCGCAGTACCCAATCTGCATCCCCAGCCGTCCACTCATCAGGCCAGCCCCACATCTTGTCTTCAACCATCCATTCTCCCATGCACGTAGAGCAGACCCATTCCCGTTAATCAGGGCCAGGGCACCTAACCTGTGAAGCCCACCTGGCGAACGGTCCCAATTCTTGCACGTATGCCAACCATCACACGTGCAACGAATTGTGGACCCAAAAAACGCACGCCTGCCTCATCCAAAAAGGATATATGGATCTACCGGATTAGATTGGAAGAATTTTATTTTTTTTAGAAATGGAAATTTTCAAAGAATATTCATTACAACTTTGAATGAAATATTTTTGTAGCATAATCTTAATGGAACATTTTTTAGCCACATTTTGGAATATTCAATGTCGCAATTATCGACTTTTTGGCCGAAAGACCCCCCAACGTTGCCACTGGCAAGCATGTCGGCACAGACATTCCTCTTTGAGAAAAAAAAAAAAAAAAAAATTATACTCTGGAGGAGCACGATGGTTGATACACAGGCACTTGGAAATTGCTTCCAAATTGCATACTTTGCATGAGCTAATTTGAATTAAATGGTGGAAATTGTGTTTTCCAATTTTGATGTAATATGAGCTAAAAGTTCTGCTTTTTAATTGGGGAGTTTTACCAAAAAAAAAAAAAAAACTGCTTACTTTATGTAGGACTTACATTCAAGTACTTTTTTTGAAAAGGCTTTCAATAAGTTACACCACAATTGGAGTACCTTCCCTTACTTTTCTTACTTTTTCTAAAAAGGTTTTCAATAAGTTACACTACAATCGAAGTACCTTCCCTTACTTTTCTTGAGGAAGTTGGGGTCCCTCGCGCAAGCAAAGGAGTGAGCCCTATTGTGATGTTTATAGGAAATCTACCTCCAAAATAGGTGCACCATCTTATGTTAGGCCTAGGGACAAAAAATTGGCGCCATCCATTATTAAAGTGGACTGCACCAACACTCACACCTTCGGGATAGTAGTAAATGTCTAAATTTTAGCGTGGTATCTAATGTTGGAGTAAATTTCATATAATCATCATGGTAGGCTATGTAAAAATCAAGGGTGGATGTGTCTCTCCTAAATGTTTCTTTTGGAATGGTCCACCTAAATAACACATCAGCCTCATATGATGGCAGGAGTATTTCATATGATCATTATGGTGGGCCTTGTAAAAATCAAGGGTGGATTTTGCATAGTAACTCATAAAATATGTTCTGAACTTATTGGACGGTTCAGATTGGCCTGTCCTAGTGAACGAATGTAACCTGGAGCCTATAACTTATATTGCTCTAAAAGCCCCTATCATTTCTCCACCACTGATAAGAAGCTGTAAAGACCAAAAACCACCTCTTTTCTGCTCTCTGGGCAAAAAGGCCCCAGCTTTTACTTTATTCCAACCCAACCTTACTTTTAAAAATGCATCTTGTTCGCCCCCTAGATTTTCACCAAGTTCTGGTTGTACCCTTGCCCATGGGCTAAACGTCACCACGGTTTTAAAATGGTGGTGACTCTTAACTGCTCATAAGGCACATATGTATGACAATTTAGACCGTCCAAATTTCTGACCCAAATTTTGGATGGAGCATAAGTTAAAAAATACATCATGATTGTACCCATCTGATTTTGCCTCCAGAATTTAGACTGATCACTATTTTACTTTCACTAATCCAATTTATAGCCATAATATGATTAGCTAGGATTGCTTGATCGGCCTGATTTCAGAGATTGCGCTATCCATAACTTGCCCCACCATTGGATGGATGGGATAGCCATTCAGGTTTGGGTTAACCCAAAGTTGCAGCCCTAGCTACAGTCCCCACATAAATAGGGCTATATTGGGATGAACCTCACTACTTAAAATACATCCGAACATAGATTCTGTTCAACAAAAATTATGGAACTGCCTTCTCAAATAGCTTATATTAGGACATGAGCTCAGAAATATACAAATCCAAAACTCAAATAGGCCACACAACAAAAAAGAATAGGGATGGAATTAAAACCTTCTCAATGCCCACCATGCTGAGATGCCATCCAAACCGTTCATAAAATAATATCCATTGGGATGAAGGGAAAACGTGCATCTCTTACTGATCCAAAACTTCTTTGACCGAATGGTTTACATCCCAATCCTTACTGTTTCTTGTAGTGAATTTGCATGGTTTTTTTAGCCCTCCCTGGTGGGCAAGTCTTTTATCATGGGGTTTACTTTGATGAATTTGTTTTATATCCACGCCGTCCATACATTTTTCCAACTCATTTTATGGCACAGGCCCAAAACTAAAGCAGATCCAAATCTTAGGTGGACCACACCATACAAAACAGTGGTTATTGACCACCAAAAACAGACTTTTGGATCAAGCTGATTTTTTTTCCCTTTGTCCAGGTTTGTTTGACCTTATCAACAAGTTGGATGGCAAATAAACATTACCATGCACCTTAGGAAGCTTTTAATGATGGGAATTCATTGACCATTGTTTCTTGCAGTGTGGTCCACCTGAGATTTTCATCTGCTTCATTAGTGGGACCATGCCCTAAAATGATCTGGAAAAAGGATGGACGGCGTGGATATCCAACACAGCCACTCAGCTGTTACCCCGGACTCACCTGAGAGCGGATTAGGTGAGACCCGGGCACACCTAACACGGTGCGGCCCTTACTGCAAGGGGCTCACCTTGATGTATTTATTATGTATCCACGCCGTCTATC
Organism: Liriodendron chinense; assembly: GCA_003013855.2. NCBI lineage: Eukaryota > Viridiplantae > Streptophyta > Magnoliopsida > Magnoliales > Magnoliaceae > Liriodendron > Liriodendron chinense. The sequence goes on from ML058504.1 coordinate 597,125, forward strand.
CCTTTTTTCATATCATTTTAGGATATTATACCAAAAATGAAATAGATCCAGTGATCAGTTACACCAAAACATAGAAAACAGTGATGATTGACCATTAATGGGCCACAGAAGTTTTGGATGAAGTTGATATTTGTTTTTTCCATTCATACAGGCTCATGTGACCTTATCAAAAGATTGTATGATAAATAAACACTACGGAAACCTGAAGGTGCGTCCTGAGAAATTTTTAATGGTAGGATGGTCAATCATCACTGTTTCTTATGATATGGTCCACCTGATAATTTTCTCTACTTCATGTTTGGCATAATGCCCTAAACTGATCTGGAAAAATGGATGGATGGAGTGGATACATAATACATACATCAAGGTGGGCCCCATGGTAAGGGCCGCACTGTCTTAGGTGAGCCAGGGGTCGCACCTAATCCGCTCTCGACTCACCTAACCTGAGCCCTTGTTGCAAGAAAATGCAAGTGTACTTGCATAGTGAATTGCAAGTGCAACATGGACCCAATTACTGTGAAATCTCTAGTAGCCAAAGCCCTCACAAGAGAGGGTTCAGTATGAGTACTCTTCTTGAGAAAAAAATCAAGGCCGTCAACTCATTTTCAATGAATGTGGTTTTCTCATCAATTACTATTAACTGTTCGTTTCTTTTCTCTAAGAATTTCCCATTAGATGAGCTGATCATCCCAAAGATTTTTTTACCTATCACAATTACATCGCATGGCCCACCTGATGAGCGGTTTGGATCTTGCATGTTGGTACATGTATGTGTTAGTATGATAGTAGCAAGTGTACTCACGCTAGTGCATTTGTTGGAATCTACTTGCGAAAGAACGGTGACGAAGGGATAGAAACAGGGAGGGTATATTTGTAAAAAAAAAAAACCAAATGGGAGGGACTTATTAGAATGGTTTTTGTAAACCAGGGTGTTTCCTGTAATCAAAATATAATAAGGGTGTGGTTGGACTCAGAAGCACCAAGCAAGGGGGAATTGGTCCTTTTCCCTAATAATAATAAGTGGACCAGACGTTTTTGGACAGTCATTTCTGAAAGTTCCTATGTTTTTTGAATTTCACTATCATTGGTAAAAATACCAAAATACCCTCAACTGTCTAGCACTCTTAGAATAGGTGCAGCCGTAGTCACGTGGCACGTTTGCCATATCTGCAATGTGGGCCAATGTATCCGGCACTCCTTGCTTAAAATACCCTTTTTTTTTTTTTTTAAATTGGGAAAAACTTTGATACTCTGGCAGAGCATGATACTTGATATGCTGGCATTTAGAAAATGCATACATGGCATGCAAAAAAGTCAAATTAAAATCTCCAAATTAGTTTTGGACTTTAGATGTACCATGAACCAAAAATCACTGTTATTTGTTCATCTTACCGTCGGATTAATGAATATTTCAACAAACAAGCGTCCATGAATCAAAGGTTACGATTGTTCTAACAATCCCATTTTGGGATCCTGACCAAGCGACACTAAGTTTCACAATTTAGTTGGTTTAATTTGAGAGTGCCTGTGTATCATCCCCCATACTTCGCCAGAGTAGAATTTCAAATTGCACACTTAAAATTACTATGAAAATCCAAGGACATGCAAAGAGGGGGCCACTGGTCCCAAAACCTTTAAATGGGTGGTTATAGCAAACCAGCTATAATTAGGAAACGTATCTTAAAAGATTTCATGAATCTCCACCCATTAGATGTTTACATGTCCACATGGCTTAAAAAAAAGCATATGCCTATCTCATTTTAAAGGTTGAAGCTGGCCATTTTGCATGGTGGGGGTAGTGGAATCTCATGCATTAAACATGGACCTTTTGCCCCACTGCCCCTACCCTTTTTCTATTTTATTTTTTTATTTTTATTATTTGTAATATCTTTCCAAATGCATATATTCCTTCACCCAACAAACAAACAAAAATCACTTATAAAGCCAAGAACTTCCTTCTCATCTCTCCATACACTCCACAGAGAGGAAAAGGAAAAACCGAGCATGGGAGAAGGAGAAGGAGAAGGAGAAGAGAGAAAGGAAGAGAGAGATGTGGATATTAGTCTAAAAGATCTCTCAAGGAAGCTTGAGGAATTTGCTAAAGCTAGAGATTGGGAGCAATACCATAGCCCAAGAAATCTTCTTCTTGCTATGGTAATTTTTATAATATATTCTTCTTCTTTTTTAAATCTTTTTTAGTTTTAAGCACACTGTCCATTGATTAGTTTTAATTACGTGGATTTTGTCTCCGGTGATCGATATTTCTTTGTCGTTATCGTTGTGGATGATTTCGTTTCGATCCTTGTTTCCCATTTGAGAATTTGGTTGTTGATATGATCTTTTGATTAGTACTAAGCTAATCCTATTAGCTTATCATAAGCTAGTCCTATTAGCTTATCTAATTTGAATAGCCCTTGTCATTGTAGTAGGCTTACAAAGCTTTTTTCATTTTTTGTGGGCCACAATGTACAAAACAAATGGACGGCTAAAACAATTTTTTTTCTTTAATTCAATCTTCTGGCGCAAAAGTCAGGCCCTTTCAAGCCTGTGGGCCACAATAAAGAAAAGAAATGGATGAGAAAGCAATTTTTTTTTTTTCTAGACGTCTCTATTTTTTGAACATGGTGGCCGACATCTGAAACAAAAAGGGCTCGTTTTTCATATAGAGTTGTCTAAATAGGGCAAGATTCATATGATGGAAAGCTAGGGATTCGCCACATGTGTGCCATGTTGACATGTGTGCTTGTGTGGCCAGGCAGTGCTCTACATGCGAGGAGTAGGCTTCGCAGAACTCTTGTTACAAAGTAGAGAATTCGATCTATTGTTGCTTGCATGACATGTGCACACTAAAATATTTTTTTCTTTTTTCTTTATAA